>CM052540.1:27539228-27555313 GCA_028533065.1 Trachops cirrhosus | reverse complement strand
TTTTTTTTTTTGTCTCTGCATGCCTGTTACATAGTAAGGGATGGAGTCTTGAGTATTCACCAGGGTGGGGCAACCCACGTTGCTGTGTTGTGACACTGTATGTGGGGGAGGGGTCAGAGAGGGAACAATGTGGCTTGCTGAGCTCTCTGCTGACTTTCAGTCACTTCCCCTGCTACCCACAAGCAAATCGGGCCCTTCCGATGCTGATTCCCATGTGGGTGGGCTTGTGCATATTCTAGGTAGGATCCTGTGGGTCTCTACAATGAACTCTCCTGAGGCTGGGAGTTTCTCCCTCTGCTGCTGAAAAACCCCCACAGGTTTTTCCAGTCAGAAGTTTAAGGCTTTATTTCCCCTGGAACTCTGAGTTGCGAGATCTGTCTTGCTCCCCAGTTGTTCTTCCCGATTTTTCTGCATGTGGATGTGGGACTGCCGGGTCTGCCAAATGCCACCTCATCTGCCCAGGTCCTCCAGCCACCACCTTGCCACAAGTCCTCTCCACCCCAGCTGCCTGTCTCTGATCCTCCTACCAGTTTGGGTGAATGTTTCTTCTTTAACTCCTTAGTTGTCAGACTTCCATGCAGTTTGATTTTCTGGCATTTCTGGTTGCTTTTTGTTTTTAAATTTGTTGTTGTTCTTCTCTGAGTTGTGCAAGGAGGCAAAGTGTGTCTACATACGCCTCCATCTTATTCCCTTCTTACTCTTGCTCAGTGTCTTTCCAGATGGGGGCAGGTGGGTGGAAAATAAGGGAAGCTGGAATTACAATTGCAAGAAGACATGTCTGGATGTAGTGGGGAAATTGGATGGGGCTGGAAATTTGTCCAGGTCCTCATGTACGTGTCCCCTGAGAGCTCTCAGGCCACCACTACTACCACCCCCAGCCTGTGGTCCTCCCAGTGGTCAGGGGATGGGGAATTAGGATGACCAAAGCTTCCCCTCTCAGTGGAGAGGCCTGAGTTTCCTGACTTAGCAAAGGAGAACTTCAACTGGGGATCTTATCATGGCAGCCTCCACACAGGCAGTGCCAGCCTCGGGCTACCTCGGTCACCACACCTTTGATTCCCTTTGTACCAGTACACAGCCTTTGTACCATTCTTCTGGTTCTAGTTTTCTCTCCTGTCTTTATTCAAATGCCATCTCCTCCGGGAAGCCTTCCTTGGTTAACCTTCCTCTGTGCTTTCCCCACACTCTGCTTATGTCCTCATTAGATGTGTTATTGGTCTGTGGTACCCTTTTGCATGACTGGCCTGTTTCCACTTTCCAGGGCTGGTGACTTCCTGTACAGAGGTGACTCTGGTGACACCCATACTTGAGAATGACTCTCCCCCCTGCCACTTGTTTGCTGTGTGATCTCACACACATCCCTTACATCTCTGTCCTCAGCAAGTCCATCTGTAACATGTGATGATAAGATCTACCTTAGAAGGCTGTCGTGAGGAGAAAATGAGATCCCAGCTCCCCTTTCTCTGCTTCTCAACCCTTCATATCCACTACTATTAGGGCACTGGGGTTCTGGAGCCAGACTGACCTGGATTTGAACCCTGGCTGCACCATTTTCTATTTGTGTCTTTGGTCCTGTTACAGTCTTTCCATATCTTAGTTTCTTCATCTGAAAGATAATGTGATAACCCTAGCCCTCATCTCACACACCTGTGGGGAGGATAAAATGAGATAATGCATGGAAAGTGCTTAGCATAGGCCTGGCACAGAATAAACTTTCAAAAAGTTAGCTAGTATTATTGCTGTTGCTACTAAAATTGTGAGTTGATTGGGGCAGCAATATCAGACTCATATAGGGGTCAATAAGGGTTGTGTATATAAAGAAAAGGAAATTGTTTTCATTCTAAACAGGGAAGCATTATACATATGTAACCTTTGATGATGTTACCTTTTGTGGATCAGGAATGATTAGGACATGATGCAGGTGATCAGAGAATGTGGGCCTGGGAATGTGCCCAAGGGTGCCTGCCCCTCCCTGGCTGTCACAGCCTCCCTCCCTCCCTCGGCCTCTCAGCTCTCCTGAGCTCTGCCAGATGCAGGTGAACAGGTGACAGACACTCACCCACTGATGGCCAGAAATTTAACCCAGAAGGAAAGAAAATCCATGGCTGCCAGCTCACAGCCATCTAGGAACAATTGCTAGTGAGTCAAGGTCGATGGCCAGACAGACAGGAGGAACCAAGGGAAGGGTTGGCATTTGCTGAGGTTGCTAATTTCCAAGCTCTGGCCTGTGATGGAACTGCAGAAATGTGCTTATACAGACCTGGGCCTTCCTTCTAGGCTGTGATGGACTGGGGCTGCCCTGGGCCATACCCTGGAAAGACTGACTGGCCCAGAGCCATGTCCATATTTGTACCTCTGCCTATGTCTGCATGTCTCATAGCTAGCACTTAATAAGGGCTTGTCATGTGCCAATCTGCATGAACCAGCTTATGCAATATTCAGTCTTACCCATGACATAGATACTACAGTTTTCTTAGTATGATATGAAGACAATAGAAGGCCCCAAGGGCATCAGTCAGGATCAGCGAAGTTATGCTGCAGTAACGAGCACCTCCCAGATCTCAGTGGCCTAAAGTAGCTTCAGTCACATTACAAAGTCCCTCTTGGATCAGTTAACAGCACAGTTCTGTGCTAATGTCATTGTCACTCTGGTCTCTTGATAGAGCAACAGAGAGAATGGTGAATCATGCACAGATTCCTGGACGTGACAGACCAGCATAACTGCTCACTTTCTTTGGCCAAAGCAAGCCATGTGGCCACATCTAACTCCAAGGGGGTAGATGATTATAGCTCAACTAAGTGCCTGAAGGGGCAACTGGAAATATTCAGTCAATAGTGAAAGGCTCCAATGTCACCTACTGGTGGGGATCGAATGAGTTCATTTACATTATGCACTTAGAACAGTGCTTGGCATTCAGTAAATTCTGCATGGATTCCAGCTAGGACCACCACTACTATTTTTATTATTTGTTTCAAAGATGAGTAAACAGAGCACAGAGAGGCCAAGCAACCCACTCGAAGTCACACAGGATGGCAGCGGGAATTCTCTAGAAGTTGTACTCTTAACCAGAGCACAGTGCAACCCCACCCATGGAGCACCAGGCCTGCTGTGAGAGCTGCGGCCAGGTCAAGTTGGACATGGCGTGCCCTCGAGGAATACCCGGCCTATCAGGGGAAGAAAAGGGGAGCTCTCGTTTAGTGAGTGGTGCATCCAGGCTCTCACTGAATTCTCACAGCAGCCCCGAAATAGGCAGTATTATTCCCATGGCTAGGATGATTGCAATGGAAGTGCAGAGACAGAACAGAGGCAGATCTTCTGCCTTTTTCGAGACTCTTGGCACTAAGAGCATCCTGTGAATGTGTTTTGCTGAGATGAGTTGAATTCTGCAAGCTGGAGCAGGAGAGGCAGGGGCTCAGGATGGGGGTAACTGTGATCTGCAGGGGCTCATCCCCCACTGCCCTCATCTGCAGTCCCCCCTTCTGTAGGGGTTAGATGGTGTGCCCCTCGAAGGCAAGCTGGGCCTGTCACATCTCCGTCTCTGCCAGCACAGTCGAGTGGGGATAGACCGGTGAAGTGGCCCGAGCCGAGATGAGCTGGCTTGAGTTGACCTGAAAACCTTGTTCTTGGGCAGACCCCTGGTTTCCACGGGAAGGTGCACCTGACTATATTACAGAGAAGCCTGACTTAAAAGGATTTTAGAACACCATTTTATCCTTTTTCAAAATGTACAGCAGGTAATCAAGAACATGCCCCCTGAGTCCAGTGCTATTTCCTCCCCAGTTCACTGCCCCTCAAGCCAAATCCCAAGTCTGGTTTTAATGAATATAGAAAACTCACTTGCCATTAGTTGGACCAAAGCTAATGGACTGGAGTCCTTGAGGACTGTGGGTCTCTCGAGCAAATTAAACACTCCCCTTGCAATCTTGAAGTCTATGTTAAATTGTTTATCAAATCCTTCCTTCCCAGGTAGCAAGCATTAAGGTGAAATTTCCCAAGATCTGGCCATTAGGTCAGAAAAGCTTATTGAGCTGGAGACAGGAAGAAAGAGGTAATTTCAAAAACAGTTTTGTCTTGAAGGGGAAAAGGCCTATTAGTTAGGGTCTGGGGAAAGATCCATAGATATACTTCACCTCTGGTGTCACTCTTACCTTTGCTCATGGCAGACATTACTAATCAATCACATACTCTTTCCTATTAACTGAAAACAAAACCTACTTGCAAACCAGGGACTAAGATCAGTGGGGCGCTGTGACTCTGATGGTCAGAAAAGATGTGTCGTGGGCCAGAGGAATGGGAACGGGGCCTGGTCCTAATTCTGCTGTGACCTCCCTCTCTGAGCCTGCTTCCCCCTTTGCTCCACCAGGACTCCTCCCTAGCCTGCCAGCTGAGGCTATGGTGAGTATGGTCAAGGTCACGGCTACAGGAGCTTGCCAGGGCTGCAGAGTGCTGCCATGGCAGTTGGACTGTCACAGTTGTCCTGAGCACTGCCATTCAGCACACTCAGAAATTAGCTTCCAGGGAGTTGAGATAGTTTTTTAGAGGTTTCTTCCTCACGGGGCTGTTGGTGTTTGGGCTCTGTGTGCTTCATAACCACGTGGCTGTGGGGTGAGAGATGTGACGTGGGAGGATGTTTTGGGTCTAGGGCTCCCAGAGTAGGGTCAGAGAAGCGTAATGATGGAGCATGGAAGAGAGGATATGAGAACTTTGATCTGAGTGGCAGGTATTCACTCAGTTGTTCATTCATTCACGTATGGATTCATTCATAAATGCATTCATTCATAAAGATTTTCTGCCAGGACTCAACATCAGCTCACATTGGAGCTGGCTAACACCCTTATATGGCCGGCAGTCTCATGGGTAATGGAGACCATAGATGAGGAAATAGCTTTGGAGGCAGATCCTCCACTGACTAACTGTGTATCCTTGGGCAAGCCATTGTACCTCTCTGAGTCTCAGTTTCCTCATCTGTGAAGTGGGGGTAATACCCCTCTCAGAATCCTCACGGGGAATAATTGAGATGTACATGTAAAGATACTTGGCAAACAGTAGGCACTCAAGGAATGTTAGTCAGCTGCTGGGTATCAGGACCAATGATGCCTCAGCAAATGCTTACGGAGATAGAATGCAGTGCAATTACCCCAAAGAGGGGCTTGCAGCTCACCGGAAGCATTTCTATGTTTGTTCAGGGAAAAAGCAAATATTATTGGCCCGAAAACTGTGAGGAGCATGCTAAAGGCTCAGATTGAGGCTTGAAAATTGAATAACTTCACTTGCAGACGTTACATCAATTTCATTCAATTTGTAAGCACTTGTCTCTGTATTCAGCAGGAAAAATGAATTCAGCTCAATCAATCAGCCTGTTCCTGGGTGGGTGGGGGGAAGCCACCCTCTCACAGAGGCCCAGGAGGCTGGGTGCCACCTGGAGCAGAGTGACCGGAACTTGGTTGTCTCTGTGGTGAGTTGGGACCAGCACATGCTTACTGAGTGCCTTGCTCTTTTTCTCTACGTGCAAATCAGGCCCCTGGAAAGGAGCGGCTTTGAGGTGTCTCCGTCCCATGTTCGGGCAAGTGGGGCATTTACAGGCAGTCAAGTCAGTGAGGGCATCTGACGGCTACTCCAGGGGCCACAGCTCAGTGGCTTGGGAGTAAGACCCAAGTAGAATAGGGGCACGCCCATCCCAAAAAGGCAAAGGGGAGGTGGAGGGGGATTCCAGGAAGCAGCCACCGTTTCTCTTAGTCCTTCCTTCTAAACTGTGTCTCACAACACTTAACCTGAATTGGCCCTGAGCATACCCTTGGCCATCCATGGTCAGGTAGGGAAATACCGTTTCTTTGGGCACGGACATCACTGTAGAGGAATGTAGAACTGGATCTCCAATACTTGCCCTGACCCACAAAGAAAGGTTTGAAACCAGAAATTTGAAAGGAAAGGAGGTTCTAAACATAGATGCCATTTAAAATGACTTTAGATATCTTTCTTTGATCTTCTTTCTCCTTCCTCTCCCCTTTTCCAAACGTGCCGGTCCGTCTGGAGTTCCACTTGGGGCCTTTAAGTTGGGCTTCTCCACTGTGAGCTGCATGCATTTCTGTACACGTGGTGTTCAGGCACAGCCGTTGCTGCCCATGGCAGGAAGGAGTGTAATGACCTATATTCCCCAATCCCTGGCCACTGACTGCTGTGTAGTGATGGGTAGGCAAGAACACTTAAATGAGGCCAAGATGTATGGCCAGGGCAGGGGAGGTGAGCGCTCTGATGGGCCCAAGGTCTGCATTTGCCCTGCCCCACCTCCTTGATAAAAGGAAAATAGGAAATGGGGGAAGGAGGAGGAGGAGGGTCTCATGAGAGAATCCCTCCCATCTGCAGGCGCTTGTGCTCAGTGAGAAGACAAGTGCTCAGGCCCGCCAGCCTCCCGCCCTACCTCCCCCACAATGGTACAAGCTCTGATTGTGTTAAATGTTGACTATTCTCGTGCCACAGCCCCGTGGGGACAGATTCTGGAGAAGATGATAGATAGACCTCGGAGGGGAGAGCAGATGATGTTTGAAAGCGCGGCGCCGGGGGAGAACCAGTCTGGGGCTGAGAGAGAAGAACACGTTTGTTTGTTTTTGTTTGTTTCAGCTGGATCTGGTTCAGGGGAGGTGGAGGGGATGTTGCAAAATGCCCTTTTTGGTCTGCTGTGAAGCTCAGGCCTAAGGTAGCTGCCAGTTAGCATCCTGTGCTGCAATGTCAGAAGCGCTCACTCCCCGTCAGCCTTGTGGGGTCTCCAGGGAGGCAGAAAAAAGTCAGGTGTGGTCTCTGCCCTGAGCGCCTCAGCCTGGGGGGTGGAGACAGGGTATGTGAAGACAAGGGTGGTGCAGTGTGTCTCAGGCTGTGATGGTGGGGGGCACAAGGGTGATGGAAGGGAGGAGGCAACTGATGGGAGTGTGTGTGCACACCTGTCTGCCTGTATGTGTGTATGTGTGTGTAACAGGCAGAAGAAGGTGGAAAGGATCAGGGAGGAGGGGATTCCTATATGCTTGTGCCTGGGAGGTCTGGGTGGTAAGTATTTCTTATGGATGGTGGCCACTGTGAGGGTCTCGTGAAGAGGAAGGACAGGAATAAAAACTGGAGAGGAAGCAGGCACCAGTTCATGGTGGGTCTTGAGTGCCAGGTCTCTCTTCTGAGGGCAATGGGGAGACATGGAATTGTTTTCATCAATGAGCAACAAGTGACATCGGAGTTTTAGGGAAATGGCTCCTCAGAATGGGCAGGAGGGCAATGGGCACAGAGGACAGCCAGAGAGCTGTGGGAGAGAGGGCTCCTTTCACTCCACCCCCCGCTCTTGGGGCCCAGGCTATCTTTGTAAGGAAACAAACACACAAACCAATGGGAACCTGGGAGAATTTCCAGGGATCAAGGAAGTACTACATGCTAGACAGAGTGGAGTGGGACCATTTTACCCTTGGAGCGTCATTATCCATTCTGTGGGCTGGCATGGGGAAGAGCAAGGCCAAGAACCAGAGAAATAGGAACAAAGGAGGCAGTGTAATCATGTAGTGGTTGGAGAACAAGATCTGAAAGCAGACAAACCTGGCTTCCAACTCCAACTCCACAGCTGTGTGATTTAAGCACATTGTTTAACGTTCCTACATCAGCCAGGATAGTCTAGGCTATGCTGCAGTAACAAACAGCTCCAAAATCAAAATGGCTTTAAATGACAGAGGTTTATCTTTTGCCCACACTACATGTTCTTACAGGTTCGCTGGAGGCCCTACTCATAATAGTAATTCCAGAACCCCGGTGTGTGGAGGCTTCTTTTCATCACGACTTCTGCAACGACCAAGGCGATGTGAAGAGAACACGTGGTGACTCTCTGATTCTTAAAATGAGCCCCCTCACTTGTACTCTCATTTCATTGGCCAAAGCTCATCTGGCTGTGCCTGTCTTCACAGGGTGTGGGGAACAGTTCACACACACACACACACACACACACATACACACAGAGCCTCAATTTCCTCCCCTGTTAAATGGGAATAAAACCACCAGCCTCAGATGGATATTGTGAGCATACTGAGAGAATGCATGGGAAGGTCTGGGTGAAATATAGTCAAACTTAAACAATAAGAGCTGGGGCTGGGGGAAAGGTGTGGGTAAGAGAGTGGGATAAAATGTAGCATTTACTGGTTTTGGAGAGTTTCCTAGACAGCATGTTTGATTTGCTCAGAAAAAGCCACCATGGTGGAACAGCTGTATCTGGAGCTCTTGCTCTGCCTGTGACCCCAGGGGTCCCTGGTGCTCCTGGAACTCCCACGCATGAGAGGCTTTTCCGTCCTCCCTGAGTCTCAGGGCTGAGCTGGGTGTTCTCCAAGGCAGCCTCCGGCTCCTCTCCAAGACTGCCTTTCAAACACCGACCTGACGCCTTGCTGCTGCCTCAGAGGCCCCGTGGAAATGCCATTTCCATGCCAAGAATCAGTCCCCATTCATCACCGTGAAGCGCGATACCTGGGGGGAACCGGTAACTGAGACTGTGCGAGTCTCCGAAGACGGGAGTGTGTCTGCGCGAGCTGAGTAATTAGAGCAGCGTTCTGCACACATGCCTGATCTTTATTTAAGACATTTCACTTAGGTACACAGCGAAGCTATTCGAAAGTCAGCTGGATTTGAGACGCGTATCATCCAAACATCTCTTTTCTCCATTTTAGAAGAGTTGAAGAAGCACCTACAACCATAATCGCAAACGTTTGTCGAGGTTATGTGCTGAGCCACTGCGCACTGCACTTTACTTGATATAACTCATTTCATTTTCATAGCAACTCTATATTCTTTCTTGTGTCTGATCCGAGGAACTCGCAGGACCCCCACGTTATTTCCATACGAAGGAGACAGGCGGAATCGGCAGGGGGAGTGGTGAGTAAGCGGAGAGCACTGGTCTGTGAGACTGAGGAAAGGATGGTAGCTGATGGGTAGGCGGGGCTAACTGTGTGTCAGGCACTGTCCTAATGCCTCTCACGTATCAGCTCACTAGCCCTCTCAATAACCCTACGAGACAGCGACTATTATGCCCATTTTACAGTTGAGGTACCTGAGGCATAGAGAGGTTACATAATTCTCTCAACAGAACAATCGCCAGTAGGTGGTAGAACCAGCACTGTAACCCAAATAATTCGAGTCCCCACCACAACCCCACATCGCCTCTTGGGATCCAGCAATCGCAATGTCTGAAACCATTGGAGGGACTGTCATGTGCAAGATGATGACAGGGAGGTTAACTCATTTTTATATCAACAGAGCCAGTCCTAAGGGTATAAACCACAAAGAGGCAGCTTTGGACTCCACCTAAGAAAGAACTTTCCTCAGCTAGTGTTGCTCAAAGATCCAGCAGAGTTCCTGGTAGGTGGTAGGCTCCCCTTACCAGAAATCCCCCAGCACAGACTGGATGACCGCTCCTTGAGAGGCGTGGCTGGGCTTCCTTCCTGAGGTCGGGGTGGACGTAGGTGGCCTCCGGAATCCTTTGACACGGCAGTTTTATGAACAAAACAACTGTTACAACATCTGAATACGGCAAAAAGTTTTTAAGCTGTATCCTCTCCCTGCTTAAAATTGGGAGCAGAACCCCGTCCGGGTGGCTCGGTTGGCTGGAGTGCTGTTGTCTTGTGCACCTAAAGGTTGTGGGTTTGATCCCCGGTCCGAGCACATACCACCCAGGCTGCAGTTTCCATCCTGGTCTGGGCGTGTATGGGAGGCAACCAGTTGATGTTCCCTCTCACATCGACGTTTCTCTCTCTCCCTCTGTCTCCCTTCCCCTCTCTCTAAAATCAGTAAAAACATATCCTCGGGGGAGGATTTTTCTAAAGAAGTTGGCAGCAGTTGACACGTCAACCTGAGCGGCCAACAGGAAGGCCCAGGACACCTTTCCAGAGCTCAGTGGCATCACCGAGTTCAACTCATAGCAAAGCTGCTCTGACACATGATTCTGATGCAAATAATTGTTGATCAATTAACCTAAGTTCCTTCCTCGACTCTAAGTGGTGTCATTTTCATTAGTCAAATCCACGTTTTTATGTTTTCCCTTTCTAGCCTTATTAATTCACCTGACTTTTAAAGCAAGGCTAATTTGATAGCTTTCCTTGATGCTCTCAACAGGGTTGTGTCCTGCTTTGGTGCAGCCCTGAGAGAGTGAGAGGTGGGGTTGGGGGTGAGTGGTCACTCTCATTGGGCTGGGAGACTGAGCCCGCACAGGAGCACAGCTCAGGAAGCTGGCCAAAGAAACTGCAGTGATCCCACAGAAGGACCCCAGCCCCTTGGGGCGGAGCCCCAGGGCGGAGGGCGGGGGACACGGGAATTGGTCAGAGGCTTTAAAAGAGGAAAATGCAGGAGGCGCAGTGTGGACGAGGTAAGTCCCCTGCCTCAATTTCTGGGCTTTCAGTTGGGTCCTCTGGGGCAGGAAGCAGTTTCAGGTGGGTGGGCATCAGTTCTGGATGCAAGGACAGGAAATCAGTGGCGATTGATGAGGAAAAGGACCCAGCACAGGCGTCTCAGGAGCTCCTGGTAGCAAGTTCAGACCAGTGCTCACAGACCAGCCTTCTCCCTCCCCACCTCCCACCCAATAAGGGTGAGGGGCACGAGGCCTGGGTTCCACTCCCAGCGCTGCCCCTGACTCAGCGCGTCGCCTTGACAGCATCCCTTTCTTCTCTGGCTCAGCTCCACAGTGGATGAGCTGGTGTAGGTATTCCCTAAGGACCTTCCAGTTACAAATCACGGTGAGGGCAGCTCTCAAACATCTCCTTCCCCTTCAAAAACGCTGTCAGGGAGCTTAAACCAACTGTGAGTCTCTCCCTCCTCTGCTCTGAAGTCGAGGATTTCTATGAACTGGACTTTTTGATTTATGGTCCCAAGGGCAAAGTGGTACAGGAGGGAATAATAAGCTCTTTAGACTTGGAAGCTCCTTCAAGAAATGATAGATGTCCCCAAGGGAAGCTACATCCAGGAAGGTGTCCCCAGCACCCCCGCCCCCAGCAGGAATAAGTGCCCCGCTCCCCTGAATGCTCAACACCTCCCTCAGAGTATTTTCCACCTGATATTCCAAGCAGCTGTTTTTGTGTCTTATATCCCCAACGAAGTCCAAAGGTCCCTGAGGTCAGTGACTGTGTCCCTAGTAGGCTCCCATGTGAGATTCGTGGTGTGGCTGCTGGCTGGCTGGCAGACAAGACTTCTCCGATTTTCCTCCAAGCGTCCCACCCCCTCTTGTTGGGGAGATGTAGCAGGATGTGTGCTGGTTGAATGCACGGATGCACGCACCGCTACTGTGGAGCTTTGCCGATAGAGAAAGGGTGTTGGCGGGGTTGGTGGACGCTGCCCAGTCATCCCCAGTAGAGCAGACCCCTGGGCTCTATCTCCCCGCCTATGGCCCTGACTCATTGACACTGCAGAGTAGATGCCTGGGTGCATGGGCCTGTGCTTGCCTGAAGACCTCCTGTTTCTGACCACCCCCAAGTGGCAGGGCACCCACGAGCCCAGGAGGAACAGACCCACCACATCGTCAGTCTGTCTGGGTCTGCAGGGCTGAGAAGACCGAGCCCAGGAGGCCCCAGGTACCGCGTCTAACCAGGGAGGATGCAGACGGTGCCGGGACCCTTGGCGGTGTGTTGAAGCACGCAGCCTTGCAGGTGCTTCCTCCGAAAGAGGAAGGCAGCAGAGAGAAGGAAGACAAAAAGAAGAGAATGAAAGCAAATTGCTCACTGTGCTTCTCTTTAGCAAACTAAATGCTTATTGAAATTAAGATAAGCTTGACAGAATTTTGTTAGCGGTGTTGGGACCTATCTGAGAATATCTTGCCTTGAGAGACTTCCATTAGAACTGACTCCACAACTAATAATGTGGTCTCTGTCACTTAACTCAAAAGTCCCTCCTGGACCTGCACAGTGAAGCGTTAAGGAAATGAAATCCTTTTTTTTTTTTAAACGTATACAGCTAAGTTTGATTTGTTGAGAACATTTCTTCAACTGACAAGTTACAAGCCATGTCTGAGAGGCCCACTGGGAACTTTCAAAATTTGAGCAGCAGTTTCTAATCACTGATGATCATTAGCATTTTAGTGAATAGATTTTTGATAAGAAAAATCTTTGCTCTGTGGGAAGAAAAAAAAAAACCCTGACATTTGATCATGCAAACAGAGTAGCAATTTTAATTGGGTCTCCAGTCCTCCTTGGCATGGCAAATGTTGCACAAGATCCAGATGTTTTCCATCTTATAGGATGTGACCTCCAGGCTGTGTTGAGCCATTGGTGCTGGGGACTGCACCCCTGGTTGGATCTCCAGGGCGAACAGTAATAACCGCTATTTACTGAGCACTTACTATGCGCCTGATGTTGTGCTCTTTCTCATGCATCATCTCAATTAGTCCTCAAGTCAGCCTGATGAAATAGCTATTGTTATTATCATTCCCATTGCACAGATGAGAAAACTAAAGTCCAGAAAGGTTCACTAGCCCAGAGTTACCCAGCGTCACAGCAGTGGAGACACTCATCCAGATCTGTGTGATTCCGGAGCCTCCATGCTTATCTATGAGCCATACTGCCTCCCAGCTGCCATTCAGATGGGGACAGATAGAGTGGACAGGGAATCACTCTGCCTCTGTCACTGAGTGTGTGATAAGTTACGTGACCTCTCCCAGCCTCAATCTCCCAGTCTGTGGACTGGAGATGTAATCAGTCATATCTTTTCCACTGGACTCAGGAGAGGCTCCGAGGAAGGGGTGGCTGTACTTAGGAGAACATCTTTTCCTTTCAAGGAACTGGACCTGACACTGTGTCTCCTTTCTATTGGTCTTAGCCTCACCCTTCGGAGCTATCCAGAAAAACTCTTACCCCTTCTCCTATGATATTCAGAAATTTGTAACCAGAGCCTGGGTTTTTCTCAATTTTCTATTCATCAGACTAAACACCTCTATAATAGAAAGGAGGATAGTCTAAATTAAAATGCTGAACTAGACTATTTTTAAAGACAACCAGCGTCAGTTGGTTAGAGTATTGTCCCATGTACCAAGGGGTTGCTGGTTCTATTCCCGATTAGGGCAAATACTTAGGTTGTGAGTTCGACCCCCCGTCGGGGCATGTACAGGAGGCAGCAGATGGATGTTTCTCTATAACATCGATGTTTCTCTCGCTCTTTTTCTCCCACTTCCTGTCTCTCTTAGATCAATAAACATATCTTTGGGGGTGAGGATTTTTTAAAAAATCTTTAGATCACAAATATATTTTTCTCTGTTTTCTTGTTTTCACTTTTACCGTTAGGGCTATAACCTGTCTATCTTGAATTTATTTTTGTGTATAGTCTGCCACAGGGTCAAGGTTCTCTGTTTCCATGTGGATGTCCATAGGTTCCGCCCCCTGTGTCAGAGACATCATCCTTTCCTTTCCCCATTTAATGGCTTTGGCATCTTTGTTAAAAATAAAGGGACAACATATGTGTAGACCTTTCTCTGGACCTTCTATTTTGTTCCATGGATTTATCTGTCTATTCTTTTACCAAAAACCATACTCTTTTGATTTTTGTAGCTTTATAGTAACTCTTAAAATCTGGTAGGTTAAGTCTTCTCATTTTGCAATTCATTTTCAAGATTGTCTTGACTGTTATTTTTCCTTTGCCTTCCCAAATAAATTTTAAAATCATCTGGATTGGGATTACAATGAATTTTTAGATCAATTTGGGGGAAATGACATTATAATAATATTGAGTCTTCCAATCCAGGATTTTTCATTGCAATTTTTAAGTTACCTAATTTATTTAGGTATATTTAATTCCTTTTGTCATTGTTTTAACATTTCAGCATAGAATTTCACATCTTTTGCTAAATTTATCCTTAAGGGTCTGTTGTTCTTGAATGCTGTTATAAATGGTATTTATTTTTAATACTACTTTCTAATCATTCACTCCTAGTGTATAGAAATGCAATCAATTTTTGTATTGGTTTTATATACTGCAATGTTTTGAATTCATTCATTAGTTCTAGTGGTTTTTCTAACATTCCTCAGGCTCTTTTATGTCATGTCATGTTATCTGCAGAGACTATTTTAGTTCTTTCTTTGCAGTTTGTATGACTTTTACTTATTTTTCTTGTCTTTAATTTTTTTTTTTTTTTTTTTACTTTTTAAGTTGATTCTAGAGAAGGGAAGGGAGGGGGGAAAAGAGGGAGAGAGAGATCGGTGTGAAAGAGAAACATTGATTGGTTGTCTCTCATGTGCCCCCAACCAGGGACCAAATCCTCAATCCAGGCATCTGCCCTGACTGGGAATTGAACCACTGACCCTTCAGTTTGCAGGATGATGCCCAACGCACCAAGCCACACTTGTTGCACTAGGTAGACTTTTTTGCTTTAATATATCCCTAAAAACTCTTGATTTTGGTACAAGTCAGGTTTTTTGCCTTCATTAAAAAGCACAAACAATCAGTTGCAAAAATCCCTTTTGCCCACAGGGTTGGTATTTTTCCAGACTTAAGGACAAACTCAATAATTTGGCTTTACTTTTTCCCCTTGGCATGGATAATATTTAACCTGCATGATAGTTATTAGTGCTGTTTGCCAAGTACATCTATTACTCCTACTTTTTGGACACAGGGTAGCATTGCACTTCCTTGAGACCTCATGGTTAGGTGGGGCTGTGTGACTGGTTTCAGCCCATAAGTGGGTACTGAAATGATGTGTGTGACTTCTGCACCAAGGCACTGAGCTACTATTAATATGAGAGTCTCCAGAACTCTTTTCCCTCTAGCACATTAACCAATGATGTTTGAGTTGAAAGCTACCCCATCTGCCTGGATCTCAGAGCACCCTCTGCCGACCTACTTATGGCTTGAGGGAGAAATAAAATTTTGTCTTAAGACACTGAGATTTGGGGATTGCTTGTTACAGCAGCATTACCTAGCCTATCCTGACTGACACAACTTGCATGAAGTTTTAAAAGAGAGATGGGTAAGCAAAATGATAGGTGTAAGAGAACGTATTGTTTTCTTCTGTAGGTGAGACCGAGGACATATATCCCCAGAGAAACCATCAGTGAGCCAGATCTCAGCATCTTATGCAGGTCTTGTATACAACCAGATTGCCACTGCCCAGCACATAATAGAATTTTTTTTGAAGTGCTTGCTTACGTCCAATTAAGCCAGAGTTCTCTTTCTAGCTTGTGCTTTGCAAATTAGAAACACAGCATTTCCCTTCACTTTTTCCCACTACCTTCTCCTTGCCTGCAAATGGGAATGACAAAAACAACTTGTCCTCAAGAATTGTTGGGAGAATTTGTGCTGATTACAAAATGCTTCGCTAAATGTAAAATCCTAAGTGGCAATTTTTTCCATTGCTTCACCAATTGTAATAAATAAATATTGTTTTTAAAGCAGGCTCCTGGCTTGCTTTCCTGTGGCCATCCCATCAAATACTCCAATCTGCTCGGGGTTATTGCCCACTCTGGATTTGCATGTGTGTGCACGGCGCTTGTGTAATGTGTTTTGCCGAGGAGTTGAGTAAGTCCGTCTTGTAACACTAAAACTTGAGAACAATGTCATACCCCATTGGGGAGGTGATGGGTCAGAACAGCTCACTCAAGACAACCGCACTCTGTGCTCCCCAAGGGCAGAGGGGCTTGTTTCAGTCATTTCTGCAGCCCTAGGGTGCCTGGATTAGGGAATGTTCTCTGTGGTTATTAAAATTTTTCAATTCTTGGCCCATATTGGATTGAGGCCCTAGGTTCCTGGCTCATGTTATCACATGGGTAGAGTCTATGTATCTGCTGAAGGTTAAATTCATGTTCACTGACCACTTACTGTTGACCACGTGCGGGAAACTAGAAGGAGTGTAAAGATTACTGACATGGTTCTTGACCCCAGCGAGCTCTCAGTTAGTAAAGGGTTAAGGAAGACATTCATTCATTCATTCACTTAGTCAGTCATTGATTCTATTCATACTAATTCCACTAATACTGATTGATGTTCCATTTACCATTCTAGCTAAAAAACAAAGTCCCAGGTCTTATAGGAGCATATGTTCTAATAAGGGATATAGGCATTAATCAAATAATTACAGTAATAAAATTTTTATTACAAACTATGA
>CM052540.1:27496167-27539128 GCA_028533065.1 Trachops cirrhosus | reverse complement strand
AGGGAGGAAGTAGTAGAGGATGAGGAGGCTAGGGCAGACTGTGAAGAGTCTTGAATGCCAGGCTAAGGAGTCTGGACTTCTACTAGTGAAGAGAGTCGATGAAGTTTCGGGAGCACCTCAGTGATGTGATCAGCGCACTTGAGTGAGAGAGTCTCCTTCACACACCCCAGGAGACGCCTTGTATGTACTTCAAAAGGATCTTAGAGCCTCTGGCATCCCTGAAGCCCAGAGAAGGGTATCAGTGGTCAGCCTTTCTCTCTCCACAAAGAGGAACTCCAAGGTTTTGAGGAGACAGAGCAGCAGAGGCAGGAGGGTGAGGGACACAGGGTCCCACAGTTGGGACCTTCTTCCCTAGTGGCAAGAGAATGTACGTGCGAGCACAGTACCCCAAGTGGTCCAGAGTGGAGGGTTGTGTGTGTACCAACTGTTATGTGAAAGAGACTGGCATGATAAAGGTCCTTGTATTAGTTTTAGATTTCTTTAAGGTGCGGGGAAAAGAATCTCAACTCGATCTAAAATAAAGCTTAAAGAGAATTAATTGAGCCATGCGACTGGGTACCTCCAGGGCATGGTTGAATTCAGGGCTTAAACCAACATATTAGAATTCTCTTTCTTTATCTCTTGGGTTGCTTCCTCCTATAAATTGACCACATTGCAGTTAGACTGCCTCTAAGCTGATGAAGAAGAGCTGTTGAAAGCTCTAGTTTCACATTTCAGTAGAAAAAAGAAGTATCTATGCCAGCATATAAATCCCAGGGAAGCACTCTGATTGGCCCTGATGTGTCACATGCCCATCTCTTGGACCAATCACAGTTGCCAAAGGAAAGAGGTGCTACTGTTTTTCAGGCCTGTCTTGAGACTGACTGGCAGCCCCAGGCAAATTACACACAGCCTAGAAAAACAGAGCTCTAAAGGAAGCAAAACTTAGCTAACGAAAACCACCACGGTCCTTTTCTCAGGCTGTCTACTGTAGGCAACTGATCCATGAATAGTGTTTGTATTCATCCTAGTAATCTGGGGGGCTGGGTCATTTAAGGAGAGAGTAATAATAATATATGATTTAAAAAAAATTTTATATATTTATTTTTAGAGAGGGGAAGGGAGGGAGAAAGAGAAGGAGAGAAACATCAATATGTGGTTGTCTCTCACGCACCCTGTACTGAGGACTTGGCCTGCAACCCAGGCATGCGCCCTGACTGGAAATCGAACCAGTAACCCTTTGGTTCACAGGCTGGCACTCAATCCACTGAACCACACCAGCCAGGGCTAATATATAATTTTTAATAAACTTTTGAAGACAGACATGGTCAATAATTTCCATATGACAAGATTAATTAAAGCTGTGGAGTTCTGCTTTCAGTAGGGGTCTTGTTGGTCGTCCAAGGGCTTTTGATGAAGAAGGGTCAGTGGGTATGTTATTTTGCAGGAAGAGCCTTGGAGAGTGGTCAGGTGACCTGGGCTCTGGCTCTGGACCTGCTCTCAGCTCACTCTGTGATCTTAGGTAAGGGCTTTCCTCTCTCTGGACTTCAGCTTCCCTCTTTACAGTGAGAGGGATGATGTCTGCTGGGCTGAAAGGCTGGCTGAGTGGTATTTGGTGGCCAGTAGATGTGGGATTACACCCAAAACAGAAGACAGAGGCAGCTAATGCCTTTGGCTGGGATGGGACCTCATGGAGGCAGCTTTGGAGAAGAAGCGAAGTTCATTTGTAGATGTGGAACCTGAGCAATTTGGAGGGAGCCATCTGGAGATTTCGGGGAGAGGTGGAGAGGTGGGAGGTTCAGACCCATGCCTCAGATTCATGCCAACCCTTGGAGGCCTCCTGCCCCCAGACTCTGGAATAAGGAAGCAGCCCACCTCCAGCAGGAGCCCCCATTTCTGGTCTGGCACTCTGCTTGGAACAGGGATTTCACTGCTATTGTTTTGGGAGAGCTCTTGGTCACTGGTTCTTGAGGGTCCTTGACTCTTTGGGAACAGGGAGATGCCCCTGCCGTTTGTCTTTCTCCATGGCAGCTCCGGGCACTTGGAAGGTGTGTGGATGTTGGAAAGAAGTGGGAGGGGGAGGCCAGGCAGGTGCACAGGTGTGCAGGGGGCAGGGCTTGCACTAACGTGATATGTGAGTGTGTGTTCCTTTTTCACTAAACATTCCTGGTGGAGCATTTCTCATCAGCAAGGGACCATGCAAGAGGATATTAGCGCTCACCTCATAGAGACTAGCTCCTTGGGCCTGAATTTAAAGAAACTTAGGGTCAAGGCCATTTTAAAAAGCTTAGGATCTGCTAAGAGGGGAAAAGGGTGGGTCAGATGGCTGTAAAAATGAGTTTAAATTAAAAAAAAGGACACAAAATTATGCAAGCAAACGTGATTATATTTGTAAAACAGAAGGTGTAATGTGTGCTGAAGAAAAGGAGAGTGCCCTTCCAGGCCTCCCCTCTTTCCTTTAGAAAGTGGGGGCGAAAGGACAGGGGCTGGACCCCTGACTGGCTTTCTGGTCCTTGGTCCTAGAGGTACTGCCCAGCGCGGGGTTGGGGGCGCTGCGGGGAGGTTGGGGGGTGGGTAGGGTTGGGAATGCAGAAGCCATGATCCTGAGGCTCAGCGCCAGCTTGGGCGGCGGGCCCCTCTCTGGCCTTGGAAGCCCCCTCCGGAAAATGGGGCGAGGCGCCCGCGGGGCCGCAGCCAGGGGGCCCGCGCTGCTGACGGCACGAGGCAGGGGACGTGCGAGCCGGCTGGAAGCTGGTAATTAATAAATGAACCGCCCTGGGACTGCTGCCGAGCCGCCTCAGATGACATATCTGTCGCGGGCTCGGCAAACCATTAAATGACCATTTTCTGACAGAACGACTTCTCCCGCTGCCTCTGCCGAGCCGCCGTGACTTTCGGGGCACATTTCCTCCCCGCGCGCTCGGCTCGCCCCTGCGCCCCTCCCCCGCCCTCCCCGCAGCGCGGCTGTCCGGGGCCCTCCTCCTGTCCCCGCACCTCCCCGCCTCTGCCCCAGAGCGAGTCTGTATCCACCCTCCCTCCTCGCTCGGTCTCCTCGGTGTGTCTCTGTCCCCCTGGCCGTCCTCTCCCACCCTGGCGTCTCTCCTCTTGGTGGCCACCTCTCTTTTCCCGTCTCTGGTCCCCCAAGCTCTCGCTCCTAACCCCAGTCCCCGGCCCACTCCACCCTCCCCTCTCTCTGTTTCTCCCGTCTGTGTAAGGTAACGACACCCCCCTCCTTGTCTGGCTCATTCCCCCCTCCCTGCCTTCCCCCTCCCCCCTCCCCGGCTGCCTGACGGCTCCAGTTCATTTCTGCCTGTTTAATTGGGCCCCGGATGAGTTTGGTCGACAGGGCCATTCATCATGTGGCCGCGGCTGGCGGCGGAGCCCGGGGGAGCGGGGCTGACAGCTCCGCCAGGCTGGGATGCGGCCTGCGTCGGGAAGTTCACATATTTGGGCATTAGTGCAGCTATTAGTTTAACAAGCTTCGTTTATCCTTGTCACTACCACTTCAGCTTCCCATGTAATCATTTGAAATGTAGATTACAGCCAGACAAATGGGACAGCGCAAGACTCGCAGGGTGGAGGGAGTGACACGCGGCTCGTTAGGGCCGCCTTCCCAGCCCCATCCCTTCCCAGGAAAGGCTTTGATTAGCTTAATATTCCAATGATTTCGGTGGGAAGCACCAGTCACCTGGGCTGAGCCCCTGGTGCTGGGCAGAGGTGCCCAGGGTGCACCCAGGCGAGGGTCCAGGCCCCACCAGGGTGGGGCCCCTCTGGTCCAAAGACCACCCAGCCCTTCGAGGAAACATGCGGGTGACCAGAACCTTGTGCCTGCCCCCAAAGCCCCTGCCAAAGGATCCTGTCCCCCGGATGAGATGGCTCCCAAGCCCTGGCTGCTCCCTCGGGCTCTGACTGCAGCAGCCAGGACCCTGGGTCCCTATCTCCCTGTGCGCCCTGACCAAGGTCTCGCCTTCTCTGGGCCTCATGTCCCCATCTGGAAAGTGGGGGGTTTCAAATTAGATCATGTGAACCCGCTTTGCTGCATTCCCCTGGCAAGGTCCCTCTTGCCTTGGTTCCCAGTTTGGAGTCACTCAGCTTCCAGTCATTTCTTCCCTTCAGCTGGTAGACTGAGGTCTGGTTTAAAAATGCACACTCGGCTGTGTCTAGGGCCGGAGTGGCCCTCAGGATGAAGTTAGGGCTCTGGGGCCAGGTGGGGGAAGGGCAGGGCAGCAGATCGACTACAGCCCACCCTCTGCTTTACCTCTGGCTGCCTGCGCCTCCTTGTCCATGCTCTTCAGCTCCTTGCACCCTGGCTGTTGTCGAATGCCCAGCTGCCTCCCCCTCTGGGGTTCTCTGCCTGCTGTTTCTCAGCCAGAAGCAGCACTCTCCCTGTGCCCCTCTTCCAGCTCCCTCCCTCAGGCATCTTTCTCATCCTTCTGATCCTCCATCCGGTTTAGATGTCCCCTGTTCCAGGAAATCTTCCCTCCCCAGCCCTTCTGCCCCGCCCTGAGCCCCCCTACAAAGGCACTAGCAGGCTTGAAAGGTTTGTTTGTTTGTTTGTGACCCCCACTGGACTGCAACCTCCACGAGGTCAGGGTCTCCCTAGCACAGAACCTGGGAGCTTCCCAACCAATGTGTGCTGAGCGAGGAGATGGGGGGCAAGCAGTGAGCTACCTGGCAAGCCTCTGATGGAGAGGCCACCACGCACCAATGCTCCTCACCTAACAACTGCGTTATGCAAGGTTCCTCCCTGGTTCCTTCTCGCTATCTCACTGACTGGACCTGACCCCCGCCAGCCTCCCCACCCCAACACACACAGCTCCAGGAGAGTAGAGTCCGGTGCTCTGAAACAGGAAGTCTCCTCTTCCTGTAACAGCCAGGGCCGCAGCAGAAAATGGTTGGCCACTCAGGATGAGACTGTTTGAGGAGGGGTGAGCAGTGCTAGGAAGACCTGCACGGGATAGGGAGGTGTCGGTGGGGATCCCTTACATCCCTGGGCTGAGGGGCAAAGGGGAGGGAATGAGGCTGTCAGACCTGGAGAAAGAGCAGGAGCCATGGAGGAGGGGCTGCAGGGTGATGGACCCTCTGGAAGGCAGCCTCTACAGAACCGGGGTGAGGCAAGGAGAGAGTGGGGGTGGAATCCTTGGGCCTCTCTCTCTCCTCTCCCTCCTGTCTCTGGCTGGTGTCCCCAGAGGCCAGGGGTCTGGGTGATGAGGTCCACAGAGATCAACCTCCTGGGGTACACAGCAGGGCAGAAGAAAGGGATGGCCCGGTGGTGGTCATAGGGGACAAGTGGAGAATACCCCCCCATACCTGCCCCCCACCAACTTTGCTCAGGTTGACCCCTCTGCAGGGGGCCAGGACCACCCCAGAGAACATATCCCAGGCCAAGTGGCTTTCCCCTGGAGAGGGGTCCACAGGGCACATGCACAATGGATCAGTCCGCAGTTGCCTTATATTATACATCATCCTTTCCCTGTCACATCTCCCTGCTCAGCCAAGCTGGGCCCTGGCCCTCCTAAACTCCATTCCTTTTCCCACCTCTCCCCCTGCTGAGGAGCTTGTCTGCGGTTTTCTTCCTGACACCTTCTGAATAATGACACCAGACCTTGAAGCCAACGAGTCGTGAATCAAAGTGGCTTCTCGATATCATAAAAGAGATGTTCTAAACCCCAAACATAAAGATCGTTTTATCTTTATTAATAGTTTAATGCATCTGAGAAAGCTATTTGACATTTTTTACACCTCCAACTCTTTCCTTCATGCATTGCTGGTCAGATTACACCAGGGTTCAGCCACTTAAATCCACTTAATAACTGACTAAATTCTACACTGAATTTACATTGAGCTACAAGCTGATTCTAGGATACAGATGAATTTTCCAGTGGAGGGGGAAAAAACCCTCACCAATGGCCTGACTCTAAAGTTGTAAATCTGCTTTGCTAATGAAAAAGAAATTAGTAAAAGTATTGGGATTGATGCCATGTTTGACGGAGCAGCGCCGAGTGAAGGAATGTAGCTTGATTAATAAGTGGGAGTATTTTCTTCACATATTTCATTAAAGTACCACACCTGCAAACACATGTGTGAAACTAATTGGAAACACACGGAAAGCAATGCAACTCTCTTCCTAACTGCGGGTGAGCCCAGTGCGTATCAGTGCAGGATACTGGCAGGAGAGAGGCTGGCTATTCGTGACCTCTGAATGGGAATACCATCTAACTGGTGAATTGTATCTATTGCAGATACACACACACCACCACCATCACCACCACATTACAAAAATATAGCCAAACACCTCTGCCTACATTTAACATTTACATTTACACCAGAGCCCAGCATACCACATACACACAACACACACACACACAACCCCACACTCCGGGCACATTCGTGCAAAAATTCTCTCAACAACAGACACACATACCCGGGTCTGTAAATTGTACACAGATACTCCCAAGCTGGGCTTCCTGGAGAAAAGGGAGAACCCGTTCCCTGCCTCTCCCTAACTTCCCAGAAAGAAAAAAAATAATGTAGCTGTCAGGAATGTGATAGGACTGCCGAAGACATATGGAAAAAACTCAAACAAACTATGGAAGTTGTACAACATAAATCCCATTTCTATTTGTTCCACGACAGTGTGTAAACCACACATTTTTCATCAAGATAGAAAATTAAAACCCTCCCCAGGTTTAGAATTGCTGGGGAAGTTGGATAGCAACCCTAGCGTCCTGGCAGGAGAAGCCGCTGTTAGCTGGCCTGGGACTGAAGGATGCTGCTGGGCTTCCCTTCCTCCACGTTTTGAGCCGGAATGACTGTCCGCACACTGGGACCGTGATTAGCTAAACATTCTGTAGGCACGTTCTTCACTTAAAATATTCCTTGGTTAAGCATAAGTTGAACTTCTGAGGAGTCCTCAAGCAGCCCTAATCGCCACATAACTGCTGGGGCTGTGTCCTCTGCCCGGCAACCCATAGGCGGCGGTTTTGCCCAACGAGATGCATCTCCAACCTCCACGCAGCCCGGGAGTCGTGTGGCACTTCAGCTCTAACTTCTTCCCCAGGAGGAATTCTGCTCAGTAACTCTCAAATGTTAACTACAACCAGCTCATTCCGGCCCCCAGAGAATTAGATAATGTTACTATATTCCATTCATAGAAGTGTCTATTTATCCTGATACCTGTTTTTTCCCCCTAAGCCAGTTTCTTCATCATAAGGAAATGTCTCACGACTTCTGAAAAGCTCAGTGTTTTGGCGGGTTTGCTGTGGAACATCCCCAAAGCTGTCTGAAGACTAAATAATAACATCCTTTGGTTCATTCTCATCCAAACATAATTCTGCTTCAAAAAAGCCTCCTAGGTCAGGCAGGCAGGCTTCTCTTTGCCGAAGCCCCCCTTCTCCCTCCCCGTGGTTTGTCCTCATGGACCCCCAAGCCACCGTTTCTAATGGCTCCCCCCACTCCACCCTGACACCTTCTGTTGACAGGCAGTCTATTGCCAGGGGCGGCCTGACACTTCTTGGACTTGGGGGTAATTTCCAATGGCAGGTGCCTCACTGTGGCCAGAGCTCTGCAATTTCACTCTCCACTTTCTTCCCAGCATTTGGGTGGGTGCCAGTGTTGGTATAGATCCAGCTCCCTGGTCAGGCAGGATCAAGTGCCTGGGGCTTGCGAGGGTTTTTGTTTTTTTTTTAGAATAAAGATCACCACAGGGAAGGCCAGACCCAAGGAGCTCTCAGTATCTTTGATCTCTGGTCTTTGACCTCGAGTCCTCCTGGTCAGTGTTCGGTTTCCTGCCTTCGATTCATTTAGAACCACAGACTCGCTGAGCTTTTTGTGATGGAAGAACTGGAGAGCACGAGGTCGACCTTATGTCCCCTTCCCCGTCGTGCAGATGGAGAGGCTGAGCCCCAGGTGAAGATCTTCTGACTCGGAGTGGGAGGAATCAGGCAGGAAGATGACATTCTCTTTACCTGCAGGTGGGGTGGGGGTGGGGGTGGGGGGTGTCTCAGCTGGTGCCTGTTTTGAGTTTCTGAAGCAGAAACTCTGGGTCCTCTGCCATCTTCACACAAATCTGTGCCCCATCCCCCACCTCCTTTCACCTGAATCCAACAAGCATTTATTCAGTAACAATCGGCTGAATAAATAGTGGAACGAGTCTCTGCTCTGAACCGGGTGGGCGGGCAGTATGCTGCAGGCGATGGGGACACGGGGGTGTGGCAGGGAGTGTCGCTCGTAACCCGGTATCCACTCTCTTCTCTCCCCTGGCAGCAGAATTTGTAGCTGGAGCAATGGGGCCACTTAACAGGTAGGTCACTCACTTTCCTCAGTCCCCGCAGGTCGACGTGGCCATGTGCTTCAGTTCTGGACATCAGCAGAGGTGTCGAGGGCCAGCTTCCTGGAACCTTACTCGAGGGACAGCTGGTTGTCTCTCTCCTTTGTCTTCTCTGACCTGCTGCCTGAAATCCCGCCGCTGCCATCTTAGACCTCGAGGTGGAGGCACACAGCCTCTGGAGGGCCAGGGACAACTAACAGTCGGGCCTCTGTGGGCCTCCCGCAGCTAAGCTGCCCTATCAACCCTGGCTCCCCGACCTCCAGACTCCACACGCGGGAGGGAGAGTGATCTTCTCTCTAGTTTAAGCCGTTGTCATTCTGGATTTTTTTTTTCAGTCATTCATAGTTGATCTATTTTATTATAGGCAGCAAAATAAATACTTGACAAGAGTTTGAAAAAAAATCCTATTTTTTCTAGTTTTGCCAAAAGACAAAAAAAAAAAACCCTCTGGACTTCCTCAAAAGAAATTTTATTAAGAAACTTGGTTCTCTGGCTGAAAATACTTTAAATAAAGAGAAATGTGTGCACACAATCTCTATATTTATTAGATGTTTATCCAATATATGTGTAAGTTATCTTTGGAAGAATAAGGAGGGACAAGGTCCTGGGAAGGAGAACTGGGAGCTTTGGGTCAGGGTGGGAATGAGACTCACTGTCCACTTTTTTGTTCTGTTTGAATCTTTTACACGTGTGTGCTATCTTTTTGTAATGCAAAAATTTTTAAATAAATGAAAACCTATTTTACACCTTCGAGGCTCCCAGTCCCGTCACTATGGTTCCACCTGGGGCATCTCAGTGATGAGAGGCCCGCCTCCTCCCCACAGCTTAACCTCTCTGTGGAAACAGAGGAAAACGACAGACCTTTCTACACTGGTCTCTTCATCTGGGGAAAACACAGACCCTCCGCACAGGGCTGCGGCACCCGCACCTGGCCAGTCAGGACAACCTAACTACTCTGCAAAGGCACTGATTACACTGGTTTCACACCCCTGGGCCTGCCTGGTCTTCCTGCCTGTCCCCACAGCACCTCCTAGAGGTTGCTTGCTGACTTGCTCGCTCATACAGTAAGCCCTCACTTAACGTGTCATTGATAGGCTCCGTGACTTGAAGCAAAATGATGTTCTTAGGAAAACAATTGTACCATAAGCAAGAGTCAAGTTCCCCTGGCATCCCATTAGCATGATTCTGAAACGAAGTTATTCAAGGACCTTCCGTGTAACTGTCATCCTGCTGGGCGTGTCTCCTGCCAGCAGACAGGACACAGCCCGAGGGCAGGGACCATGCTCGGGGTGCCTTGCGCCCTCAGTGCCCAGAGCTCCGTCCAGATCCCAGCATGGAGCCCAGATCCCGGGCCACTGACTGGCTAAAGAAAGGAGAAAACAACTGGCAATTAATTTGAAAATGCAGATCCTGACAATGCCCAGCTGACTGATTATTTTTACTGGAATTTTCATTTTTTCTGGTTTCAACTTTCAGCTGCATCAAGGAGTGCCAAGGTGAGGCATGAAGAGGGGCCTTGGGAACTCTGTCTGCAGGTATCGCCCAGCGAGTGCTTCTCTTACGAGGAGGAAGACCGTGCCCTTGGCCCCTCCACCAGCACCCCACTGCCTGCTGCGGGGCCAGGAGCCGAGCACACAGCCGGAGGCAGTGACCCTCAGGGACGGCGCTCTGGGCTCCCACAGCCTGACTGCACCTCCTGGTGCCCCTGTTCATCCGCTGTGTGAGCTGGGGCAAGATATCAGAGCTCTCCTGGCTTAGTTTCCTCCTCGGTAAACGTGAGCAGGATAGAAATTGTGCTTATCTCACCGAGTTAGTGTAAGGATTAAATGAGATAATGCGATTGAAATCAATTTATTAAGGAGTCACAACTCTTTGAGGTACAAGCACGACCCGGTGTCCTTTTCCCAGGGCTCCTTCCAGTTGTGCTGCGTACTCCTCTCCCCTCTTCCCCTTCTTTATCGATGTCTTGGTTATATCTAGAACTTTCTAATAAATTCCAGTTACAGGAGTGCCCATATTTAACAGCTGTGTGAGGAAAAACAGACCTCTATTGCATTAAGACGTTGAAGTCGTAGGTTATGTGTGTTACGTCGGCGGGCACCGCTTTCCCTGGGTCACAGGTTCCCACCGTAAACGAGGAGACCGGTCTGCACCCACATCGTGCGTGCTTTAAGAACTTCCGGGACTTTCAGGAGTCTATCTGCCATGCTCTATAAAGTGTGCACAATGTTTTAATTCCACTTCACAGAAAGCTTTCCTTTCCAATTCCTCTTCAGGGGCCTTCCCTATTAAAAAGGCCCACTTATAGAAACTACTACTTAGCATTTTTGGAACTTGTTATCCTATTCAGCAAAGTCGAAGTCAGGAGGCTTTGAACTTGGACAATTACTGCTCTTGATTAACAACGGGAACTGATGAGCCGGCCTTTCCAGTGCGCTAAGCAAACTCAGCCAAGCAGAAAATATCACTGAAGGGGAAACAACGGGAAGTGATTTTCTTGGTTACATTACGAGCCGTCGCGATATTTACACGTTTGTGGATAATGGGGGAACCTCTGCCGCCGGCGTGCCCTCCCAGATGACACGGTTGGGCTGGAAACGCCATGTTTCCCACTTGACCTGGGCTGTAAACGTCACTCTGTGACTGCAGGCAGCCAGCCTAGCGGAAAAAACACAGGCCCTGGGCGCAGCAGCCCTGCCCTGCCCCGCGGGAGTCCCTGCCCCTCCAGGGGTCCCCGGGGTCCGCACCAGGCCTAGGGACACCTGGGCAGCTTTGGCCACATACTGCCAGACACAGTGGAGCGGCAACGCAGAGCAGTGCCCAGCTCCTCACATCCTCGCCAGAACGGGGTATTTTCAAAAAAGATCTTTGTAAAGTGGAGTGCTGTTGTTTTAAATCTGGAAAAGAGGCAATTAAGTTAAAATTAGGTTGAGCCTTGATCCAGTATGATGGTAAGAGGAGACTAGACAGGTACAGAGGGAAGTTCGCCATTTGTAAGCCAAGCAGAGAGGCCTCAGAAGGAACCAGTTCTGCCGACGCCTTGATCTCCGACGTCTGGTTTTTGGAACTGCGAGAAAATCAATTTCTGTCGTTTAAGCCACCTGTTCTGCGGGCGTTGTTAGGGCAGCCCCGGCAAATGCAGGCGGGCTCCCAGGTAAAGGCCCCCCGAGCCGGCCTGAAGTGGGGCCTGCGAAGGCTCCCGTTACAGTCTGTGGGTGGGGCAAGTCAAGGCGACAATATTAACTCTTTAAAATTATTTTTGAATTGTGTATAATGCATGTTCACTGAAGAAGAATCAGGACATACAGATCAGCCAAAGAAATGAGATCGTATGGGGCGCAAATGTCCCCAACGGTCCACACACGCAGTGGGGCCGCCTCTTGCTTTGCCCGCTGTGATGGCCACCTCCTCCTCCCTGGGGTGTGCAGACCACCCGCCTCTCCCAGACACAGCTGTTGTAGCATGTGTTGGGGCAGCAAGAACAGTCTCCTCACCCCATCTCCACATAGCTAGCCAGGAGGTCCAGAAGCTGCTTGCTCTGTGGGGCTAGACATCCATATACCCCCACACCCTCTGCAGCCTCCAGGAAGGATCTACAGCTTCTGCTTGCACTTGCCACTGCCCTCTCTTCCTCGAGCAACCAGCCCGTGTCCTAGGCAATGACTTGAGCCCAGGCTAGCCCTCATCTTTGACCCAGAGCCCAGGTTAGTCCTGACCTTTGATCCAGTGGCACCCGCAGAGGCTCAGAAGGCAGGCTTACGGAAAAGGCCAGTGTCTGATTACCTCAGTGGTAAACAGTCTACTGTCTCCTCCCGACACGACCCTTTCCTCACCTCCAGAGCTTTGTGCACAGTGTTCCCTCTGCCTGGAATGCCTTTCCTTCCTACTTTCTCTAAAATTTTCTGATAGAATCCTGACCATTCTTCATGGCTCAGTTCAAAAGCCACCTCCTCCAGGAAGCCTACCGGAATCATTCCTCCCCCAACATGGAATCCCCTCTGAGAGCCCACACCTCTCTTTCTGCCCCATGGTAGGTGGCACTGGTCACAGATTGCCTAGAATTAAAATACGTACTTCATCTGCCCCAGATGTAGGCTCCTTGTAGGTTCATTTCTGCATCCCAGCCTTGCCTTGGTCTGTTTGGATCACTGTAACAAAAATACCATAAGCTGGGAGGCTTAAACACCATAAATTCATCTCTTGCAGTTCTGGAGGCTGAAAAGTCCAAGATCAAGTCACCCACAGATTCAGTGTCCGGAGAGATCCTGTCTCCTTTGTCCTCGCCTGGTGGAAGGCGTGAGGGAGCTCTCCGTCAGGAGTCTCTGTTATCAGGGCACTAATTCCACTCATGAGGGCTCCACCCTCGTGGCTTAAGCACCTCCCAAGGCTCCACCTGCAAACATCATCACATGGGGGATTCAGTTTCAATATATGAATCCTGGGGGGGACATAACCACTCAGTCTATGGCAACCTTCGTCCTGCCCCTGGCACTGAGCTTAGCCCAGAGGAGGGTCCAGCTGCAGTGCAACTTTTGGATGTAAAATTTTGACCTCCTTATAGCAGGGTAACTATCTTGGCAAAACTCATATTGTTATTTGAGGGAACTTTCACACAATGCGTAACATTTGTTCCTTACATCACCTTCTAAATGTATGTCATGCGGTTCATACGGATGGCACAGATGAAGGAAACAAAGCTCCTGGGAGTTGATTGCTTGTACCAGCAAACCGACAGGCAAGAGCTGGAGCTGAGACTCCCGGCCAAGGCTTTTAGGAGACTTTATCCCTCTGCCTTTTCCACAGCCCTGGTTCAGTCTCTCTCCTATGAGTCACCTCTGTACCCATCACCTGGCATGGGCCCGGCCCCAGCAGGAGTGTGGGGAAGGAGGGGGCCTGAAGCTACAGCCTCCCGTGGCAGACCTCAGGCTTCCCCCTCCACCCCTTTCTGTGATGGTCCCCGAGGGCAGAGGTGCTGCTGGCCATGTTCAAGGGTGGCATTCCCCCCGCTCCTGGAGGACTTGCCCGTGGCCTCCAATCTGCTATCGTGCGGGGGCTGCACACACCTGGCTTCCTGGTGCCCCACATCCGAGGACAGCAGGCATGAAGCCTCTGTCCCAGGAGACCCAGGGACAAGAGCTGTAAGGTCAGGGGTGGAGGCACCTGCTCTGTCTCACCAGTTCCCAAGCACTGCCACTTCTCTGTGAAGCATGTGCCTCTAAGACTTGGGCATTGGGAAGAAAGGAGCTGGGCCAGGGCTCTGCCGTGGCAGCATCTCTCTCTCCCTCCCTCAGGAATCACCTTCGTCGCCATCCATTGCCAAAATGAATGGAGGCCACGCAGCCAGCTTTATTAAATATGAATGAGTCGCAGCCCATGGCCCCCACACGGTCACTCGCCTACTCCATCTCTGGCAATTACTGCGTCGCACACACTGTGCCAAGGGGCGCAGCGGTCCCTGCCTGCCCTTGCAGACTGACACCGCCCAGCAGGGGCAGGCCTCGGGTCTGCAGCTGCCCTGGCCCTGCTGGAAAGACACCACTGGGCTTCTGTGCAGCCAAAATGCTCAGCTCTGAAGGCATAGGGACAGGGTACCTCCCACAGAAGGGCTGTGGATTGTTGAGGTCCGAGCTCTGGCCAGAAAGGGCCTGTAGCCTTGGAGCCCAAAGAAAAGGTCTCTAGGCTCCTGAGCTCTGTCTGCGTGTGAGAGGCATGTGGGAGCACCCAGTTTTAAGATTCAGCCTAGGTCAGGGTTAAAAGCATGTGTGCGAGCCCACACTATTAACGAGCACAGATTTGATGTGTGTTAACTTAAACCTCATGAGAAGCCCCTCGATTGTAAGCTTCACATTAGCAGGGTCCTTGTTAGCCCCGTTCACTGCTGTGTCCTCAGTGTTGGGGCCAGAGTAGATGCCCAAGCACTATTTGTTGAGTGAATGAATGAGGTGGATGTTACTGACCATTTTAGAGCTAATGAAGTTAAGGTTACAGAACTCAACCAAGGTTCCCCAGCCAGCGAGCATCATCGGAGCCAGGAGTCAAATCCAGGGTCGGGGCTCAACCGTTGCTCCATTTGGCCAAGCCGGCTGGTAGCTTGCCTGGAGCTTCTCCAGGGTAAGACTCTGACTCTCTCCTGCACCTGCGCAGGTCACAGTCCACCACTCTAGTTGCTCAGATTTGTTTTGACCCCAATTTCATCAGAAGAGCCAATGAAATTCCCCACAGCTCCCTGTGGCTTTGTCAAAGTTGGCGGAGACCATCCATGAGGTGGTGATAAAGCAAATGAGCTTAAACTCTTATTCTGAACTTAAAAAATTACTTTTATTTTAGGAACCAATAAAATTATGGCAAATATTTACAAATAATTATCTCACATTAAGGTCACATAAAATCAATTTTTCACAAAGAACAGTCACTCGTGAACAGACATACAGATATTGAAACTACCCAACCTTATTGCAAGTTTTTCCAACTAATCTAAAATAAAAGTCTTGCAGTTAACCATTTAACTTAGAATAAAACCACAAATTCCAGGTTTGACCAGAAAAGAAAAAGTTAAAAAAAAAATTAAACCAAAACCCTACCCATTTTCTCCCAAATCCCACCCCCAGCCCCTGCCCTCCTCCCAACAAAAGAAAAGTATGTCCAACATCTTTGGCAAATTGGCACTGCTGTCATTACATTCAAATATTATTACACACAAAAGCAACACACGTCACTAAGAAAAAAACATCAATATTTCAGTTGTTTTCTACTAGAAAAAAAATACAAAACATACACATTTTTAAGAAGCATTTTGTTTTCAATCTGTTGGAGACAGATCATCTCCCACTTTCAAAGGCAATTTAATTGTGTTTTTTTGTTGTTGTTCTTGTTTTTTTGTACTTTTTAAAATTTTTTTACAAGTAAGCTTCTATGCAGGCATCACAAACTTTGGCGGATACAGTAGATACATATTTCTTTGATGTCTTCCTGGCAAAGAGTTCCATGGCAATGTAATCTGCATTTCTATAAATACTCAATGTCCAAAGGCCACTAGAGGGTGAAACACCAGGGCAGCATCTTCCAGTAAGAGTCAGGGCGGAGCCCTGATCGGATTTCTACCCTCCGCCCGAACTTGGAGGCCCAGCAGCTGGGGCCAAGAAGTGGGGCCCTCAGTGTCCACTACCCCACACTGTGCTGGCGGCTGGGAACCAGGGGTTGGGCCTGCCTCTTGCTGAGCCCCAGGATGGGCTGCTGCCAGGTCTGCTCACATTCTCTAACCAAAGGCAGAGGGCGGCAGGCAAGAACTGACAGGAGGAGACTCAGTGCTTTCTCTGAGTTCCAAGTAGGTCTGAGATGGTGGGTGGGTGTGCATGTGCGCATGCGCACACGCTCCCGTGCGCGGATGGAGGGGAAGGCCAGAGCGGGAGGCTTGGAGCTTTGCAGGGAGTTTCAAATACGCTCGGGACTTATTTATTTTAGTTTTAGTTTTATGGCAATTAATTGGCTATTGATTGGCTGGACTGTTCAACTCTCCATTTCCTCGAGTACAATAAAATAGTTTCATTAAAATGTATTCAGGCTTGAAAATAAGGGAGCCATTAAATGGCTTCCTTTCTGTTCCACTCCGAGGGAAATGCGCCGTGTGTAAATCAAAAATCCATCATCCCAAATCACTTGCTCTTAATGGTGCTTTTGGAGACAATGAGGGACGTGGCGACAAGCGTCGTGACTTAGGAAATAAGAGCGGCCCGGCATCCCCAGTCGCGACAGAGTGGTTGGGTTTGGGGAGACTGCAACTTGGCCTCCTGCAGCCAGGCTGCGGGGTCAGGGAGGAGTGCGCCTCCCCTGCTGTTCCCCATGCTTCCCTGCTTGGGCCTTGGTCAGAGCTGCCCCAAACCGAAGGGCAGATTCCTGCCCACAGGCTAAACACACTACCCCAGACCCGCTCCATTGTAGAATGCATGGAGACTCCCTCAGTAGCAGATAAATAGCTGCATTTCTCCTTGAGCCTCTCAGGAGTCTAAGACGTGAGAAGGAGAATACCCAGACTCACTGAATGGTGGTGATTCTAACCCCCAACTTGAGATGGCCCCCTTGGGAGCACATGGCCTGCAACTCTAGAACCCTGCGGCCCCCTTCGATTCTCGGGGGTCGAGGAACAGGACCCCAGTGCTGAGAAGTTATCGAGGATGAAAGGAAGACTGGTGCCTGCCTGCTCCCCGCAAGCAGCCACGTCAGAGAAGCATCGCCCCCTCGTCAGGGCAGCAGGCAAGGGGCTCGCTTCCAGTCCTCTGCCGCGCCCCAGGGACCTGGCCGCCACTCTGGAGGCAGGAGCTGACAGCGGGGAAGTGCAGATCAACACTGTGTCTCCACCATGAATATGTAAGAGGGAATCCTGAGGTATGGGGACAGAAGGGGACAAGGGGCTGAAGGGGCTGCCGGGAGGTGGGGCAGACCGCTGGCTAGGAGTCATGGCCTGACTGTCCAACTTTCCAATAATGCATTTTGTTACCTTTGAAGAAAAGCATTTGCCTTGGTCCTCTCCCAGGACAAAAGAACTAAAGGAATAAATTCTCCAGGAGCACTGGCGTGCATGCCTGGAAACCATCCGAGGCAGGTTCCCAGATGGGCGACAAGTCTGAGACTGCAGAGTCGGCCTCTTAGTCGGGCCACTGGGGAGCTGGCCCGGCTCAGAGTGCAGTGGGATCCACCCGCTCCAGCCTGGGCCTGGCCTACAGGGTCCTGGGTTCTCCTCTACCCTCGGGGCAGCTGTGCCTCTGACACATCTTGTTTCCAGGTATTTGTCAGGAGTGCTTGGTTTGTTTAAGATTTGCTCCTCATGGCTAGGAGCTAAAGTCTAGCTGAAATGTCGTGCAGAAGGGGGTGGCTGGTGCCAGGGGCTGCCAAAGGCAGGGCAGTTGCTCTGGGTTGTGACTTCTCATAAAGGGATTTCACCCCTCAGTGCCCTGTGGTCACATCTGGGGCTCTTCCCCATACATGTGAAAGGCCCCAGCAGCACTGATCTAGCCTCAAAGTCAACAGTCCCCTCACCCCATCACCTCTGACGCTTGACCTCACCTACCTTCAAGCCCAAACTGTCTACATGAGCCCAGGATGGGGAGGGAGGAGGACAGGGACCAGGGGTTGGACAACGGTCTGGGCTCCCATTGCCCCCACATTTGCGATGAAGGGCAAGGAGGTGAAGAAGCAAGGGGGCATTGGACAAAGGTTGAGGTCACAAGCTGGTGACCAGTGGCGCATAGGCATATGATTTTTGGTGGACAGAACACTGTAAAAGCTTTCACACTTGAGTGCCACTGGAAGGGGCACGAAGCCTTTGGGTCTTGGGTCCCGCCACCCATGCTGACTCATGTCCCACCCAAGTTACAAGCTTACTCTACCTGCCTGGCCCGGGAAGTAGTTAGGTCAGGGCCTTTGAGATGGTGATCTGTGTTTCCCAGGATTGTGGGCACCCTGATGGCCCCGATGACTCTGCCTGGGGACTCCCGAGTATCGTCACTGCCAGGCCTGGAGTCTGACCCACAGCAGAAAGGATAAAGAAAAGAGTGAGCAGGCATCTCGTGACCCTGGAGGCCTTGACTCTGGGAATCAGAGCCGGGCCCGTGTCCAGGCCCTGGCAGGCCTGTGGGGTGGCCTTGGACAAGCTCTGCTCAATCCCCCGTGAGCCTCAGGGCACAGCAGGAAGGGGGTCTGGGTGAGTCAGGAGGGTTGCTGTGAGTCCGGGCAAAGGCTTTTTGGGTTGGCTTTGTTGTTCATGAGAATCAGGCTGGACCAGCAACACCTCCAACCCCAGGCTCCTCCATCAGGCCAGCCTCTGGCTCCCTGTTCTTTCTTTGCTCACTGCAGGTCTGGACGGTTTCTTGGGGGTAGCAGGGAGTGTCTTTAAGCCACATTCTCCCATGACAGAAGCACAATTCCGCTGAGAGAGAACTGAGCCCAGAGATCTAAGAGTTCACTTCACCTCTACTTTGCCCTGTGAGCCCTAAATCTCACATGTCCCATCTGTAAACGAGCATCGTGACGGCCCCAGGGGGTGGTCACAGACTGCAAAGCACCATACAAACGTCGGTTGTGAGGGGCTTATCCGAACTAAGGCGCCTTGGGAAAGGGACGCCGGGTTTGATATGTCATCAGAATTCTCCAAGTTGGAGCTAGACTACGGTACCAAAAAGTTTCATAAAATCCACAATGTCCTTTCCAAAAAGTCAGAGCTAGAACACGGGGCCAAAGGCCCATGGAGAAATGTCCCAGGTCTCTTGCCACGATGCTGGTGAAAGCCCTGGCCTTGTGTTTTCCATCTAGAATCCTCTGGCATCAACGGCTGTGTCCTTTGGAACCCCTCTCTCCGAGCTCCCAGGCAGCCCCACCGGGCAGCATGGGAACTGAGAGCGGTTGTGAGTGTAAGAACATGCGTGTGCATCGTGTGCTCTTGTGCTTCTGCCTGGCAGCCAAGAAATCAGTGGCTGTCTAATGAATACAAATGCAGTGTGAGGACCAGCAGAGCCTCAGGGGAGAGAGGAAAGGTGTGGAGGGAGCTCACCTCAGCGCCGAGGACGAACAGGATGGGTAGAGGGGCGCTGGTGGGGCCAGGCGGGCTTTGCCAAGGAAGGACGGTTGTGCCTTAGGCAGCCAGTTCAGGGAAGGCTGACCTCCTAGTAACAGCCTGCGACCACAGGAGGGATTAGGACCCAAGGATACAAGAGGTCGAGAGGTCTGTGTAGCAGACCCCTGACCCCACCACTTCCTTCAGAAGGGAGGCGGGGGGCAGCTACCCTACTTCCTTCTATCTTGCCTGGCGGGTGGAGGCTGGAACTGTTTCATCCAGCAGCTTCCGGGGCAGTGGTGTGCCTGCAGTGAGCTTATGGGCTCCACCTCCACCCTGGGAGACTGGGCTCTCTCAGCAGTTCTAACAGCCCCAGGCCACCCCGTCTGCCGCAGTCGGCCGAGAACTACCTCCTGTTGCCCTCACCATCGACTTCCCTCCCCAGGGATGGGAGGATGGCCACATGCCAGGGGTCAGGGGCCGAGTCCCAGCCCCACCTCTGCCATTCACTGCCTGGGGACTCCACTTTGCTGAGCCTCAGTTTCCTCTCTGTCCCACCACCAGGCTGGGCCTGTTTCCCTTCAGGGGAGCTGGACTAGTTCTTCCTCAAGACTGATTTCCGCCCCTCTGGGTGTTCTTGTTTCCCACTTGGTCCAAATATTAGTGGGACTCAGGTGCCTACCTGCATACATTTGCTCAGCGTGGAGGGCGTGCCCCAGCTCCCCGTGAGAGAGGGAAGAAGGAGAGAGTTGTCGGAGTGCCCTGCCCCGAGGCTCAGAGGGGGGAAGAGTCTTGTCTGAGGTCCCACAGCAAGGCAGAGATACAGCCAGGACGGGACCTTGCAGGGCCAATAACCTCAAGTGCGGACTCTCTCTGCCCCAGCTCTCTGCCAGCCTGGTGACATGCAGACATCGGGGACATTGTCCCATGAAATGCAAAGCCCACTGTCATTGCTATAATTCAGCCCAGATTTAGACAGAGCTTCCACCTGGCTGTTCTGAGTTGGCAAGAGAGACTATGCAAGGGATTGAGGCCCTAGGCAAAGAGCTGGTGGTTCCTGGCACCCTTATCGCAAAACCATTCCCCGTTCACCTGCCTGTTCCTCACTGCCCACCCTGTCCCTCTCCCAGGAGGTCTTCCTCTGTACCCTCCCAGCTGGCTGTTTTCTGACCACTCCCGCCCACTGTGAGTTCTACAACTCTGCCTCCAAGTTCCCGTGGCCCTTGGCCATGGCCCTGACCATTATGGCCCCTTGTAGCAACAGGTAGGTACCCACTATTTGAAGGTCGGTGTCTGCCCCCACCCCGGCTCCTCCAGTCCCAGCGGCACTCGAGGCTCCTCGGGGGCGGGGAAGGGCTGCTCAGGAAGTTGAGGCGGACTGCTGCAGGTGTGTGTGTCTCCCGTGCAGGCAGAGCCCTTTTTGCTCATCGTTGGCTACATGGCAAACCAGGCTTGCCCAGAACCGCTCGCTGGGGTCCTGGAGGGTGGAGGCAGTGTCCATGGCGGGTGTCCAAAGGGATCAGAGCCTGGGAATGCCTCAGAAAACACATACCAGTTCAGGCCGGCGGTTCCAAGGACTGGGGGGTCAGGAGGGCCTCAGGCCCCACCTTGGACCATGATCTCCTGGGTCCCATCCAGCCCTAAGGTTCCAAATCCACAATGCAATCAGCACCTGGGGCATCTTACTTTAGAACAGTAGTTGAGGGATCTCCCAGATGGTTCTTTGAGTTGTTTGATATATGGAAAAGGGTTGTTCGCACTGCATGGGCCCAGGGAAATGGAGCAGGAAGCCAGGGTACCTCCCCAAAGTGTTTCTCCTGGGGAGGAGTCTCAGCTGGGGTGAAGGGAGGGGGCTTGGAGCATACCAGTCCGGTGAGAGTCCCAGTCCAGATGTTAAAGAAGTAGCGAAGAGCAGGAGGCTAAGGCCCCGAGATGGACATCCTCAGTCCCATGGACAGCTCCGTGCCCACCCTACGGGGCACCCAGGGCAGAGGGGGTGCTCTGCGCACAGGTCTAAGACCTCCTGTGACACACTGGGAGTGCCGAATGCATAGCAGTGGGCAGTCTGCTCAGCTGGATGCTCGGGCCCAGATAAAAAGCAAGAAGGTATTTACACAGGTGCTGTTGAAATGACAAAAGCAAGGTCTCCATCCCAGGCCTGGGGCAGGAAGACGGGCAGATGGTCAGACAGCTGGGGCACTGGCAGGCTGGCTGGGCTGCAGTAATGCGCAGAACAGTCTGTTGGTTTGTGGAGACCTCGTCACTGTTGGGAGAAGCTCAGCAATTGACTCGTAGAAATGGACAGGTGTCTAGAAGTCCGGCACCCATACCATAGAACCCCAAGTCCCTGGCAGGAAAAGGGAGGCAGAATTTCAGGAGAGTGGGAGCTCGCTGGGGGATGGTCTCATTGGGCCCCTCTGGCCATCTTTGGAGGGGCCTGGGAGGCTATCACCCTCGGTGGTATGTGTCATAAGTGCTTGGCGTCTGCCTGGCTCCGAGGGTCAGTGACGGTCGTAGGCAGTGGCGGCTGCCGGTGGGGCGGCTCCTCGGGCAGCAGCGCTGTAATAGTATGGGGAGCCTGGAAGAGAGAGAAGAGGGTGTGGAGGTTGGAGGGCGACCTTGTGCCTGCAGCCCTGTACTTGAGGCCGACGTTCAGAGGAAGGAAGGGGATCGGAGCTCTGAGAAAAGAGCTCTGGGGAACACGAGATAGCCCGGATCAGGCTTCCTGGAGGAAGTGGGTCAGGTTGGGCTTGGAAGACAAGAAGATTTGGACATGGGGAGATGGCCTGCCTCCTGTGACCTCCAGACAGGGCCCGGGGGAGGGACCTGTACCCTCCCACTGCCTCTGGGCGGTGTTATTGGACTGTACACTTTGGATGAGGCCCCCCGGAGCCGTGCTCTGCGTGCACCCTCCCCAGGGAAGAAATAGTACAGGGGGCTCTGGGAGACCGGCAGGTTCTTAGAACCACCAAGGTCAGAGACCTTAGGTCGTCTCTTCCTTCTCCAGGTGGGGAAAATGTGGCTCAACAAACCAAAGCCACGAGCCCAAAGCCACAGCGCCTCTCAGTGCCGGAGCCAGGCCTGGAGTTGCGGTTGCCGTCCTGGCTCAGTTCACAGCCTATGCCCCCTGTGCTGGACTGTGTTTAGCCAAGTGGACAGCAGCTGGGGCCCTGGGAGACCTCCTAGACCACACGTCTTCTGGGGAGGGACTAGCAAGCTTCTTAATTTCCCAGGGGAGGTGACACGTATTGATTCTGAAATCTCACCCAAATCCAAACCAATCCTGGCAATTCTCCCAGATCTCATAACCGGGCACTAGTGCCTGGAGGTTGCCAGCCAGGCTCTGTCACTCTTGGCTGAGTGCCCCTGAACAAGGGGCTCCACTCCCCTGAGCCTCAGTTGTCTGTTCTGTAAAAGGAGGTCAAAGCAGTGCTGTAAGAGGCACCATGAGGTGAGGACATGAACGTGCTTTTGTAAGCACTTGTAACTATGAACTTTTTTAATTTCCACAGTTCTATTAGGTAGAAATAGTACTGTCCCCATTTAGCAGTGGAGGAAACTGAGGCACAGAGAGAAAGTCCATGCCCAAGGCTCATATAGCTAGTGGCACTTTAGCACCTGCCACCACCCTCCAAACCCAGCCCCGATGAGCAGATACACTGCTCCCTCCCCCAGCCCCACGAAGGCAGGTGGCTCCGCAGCAGGGACCGGGGAGGAGGAGTGGGCAGTGCCTTGCTGTGCCTTCCAATCCCATGCCTAGGTATTCCCAGAGATGAATTCCCAAGTCATTTGCTGCTTCCTCTGTCATCTCCCTGGCCAGAGCCCTGACTCAGAGACACATGTCAGCCTCCTCTGCTCTCTTCTCTCTTCTGTGAGAAGGGGACAGTGTTAGGGCATGCATGCCGTCCCTGCAAGCCTGGGCATGGCCAAGGAGCAGGGGCTGCCCCACAAACAGGCCCTGGGGGCAGGGAATGGAAGTAAGCCTGCCCAGAGGACCCTGCCTCACCCCCTGAATCCCCCGCCCCGCCGCCTCTGCCTCTGCTCTGACTCACTCAGCTCTCAGCGCCTAATCTCTTGGCCAGGCTGCCTGGGGCCCAGCACGAGGTTCCGCAATAAAATCAAAAACGCTTGCATTTACCATGAGAAATGAAAACATCACTTCACAAAGCACTCTGTCTTCCTGGTGCCCATTAGACCTTCATCTAGAATAAACTTGTCCTTTCTTCTGTCATTTTTCCTCTCTAATTCACATTATCATCAATTTACTTCTTGACACAGTCATTCTGGGCTCCCACTCACTCTGTAATCCCTTTACAGCGGCCACAGACACTCCCTTTCTAATCCTAATTGACCGCTGCTGCCCTTCTTCCCACCTCCTGCCCTGCCCGCCCCCACTGGCCTCGCCTGCCTGGGGGCCCCCAGGTGCTGGGTCACGATGCCCTGGCAGGGCAGGCTCAGCGGGGAGGGAAGTTCTCCTGGCACGTGAGCGTGTGACTTCATTAGGTGGCACTGCCCACCCTTACTTTGGTGGCGTGTCTGTGAAGGACACTTCAGCCAGGCCTGCCCAGGGGTGGGCAGTGTGCTCAAGGGCACGAGCCCCTGGGAGCGTGTATGCGGAGGGTCCCACCGGGTTCCGCATCGCCCACTGACCTAGCAGGAGCACCAGGGAGCCTCAGAGCAGGTTCCCGCACCCTGGCGCCCTGTCCAGACAGCAGAAATCAGTCCACTTCCCCTGCTCCGTGGGCCCCTTCCAGATAAAGCCCCGAAGACACTCTGTAAGAAAGGCAGGCTGGTAGATGTGAGCGGCCTGGGACTTATTTGCAAGACTGTGGGAGAGTGAGCCTGGCACCTCACTCATCTTCAGGAAAGTGGGCCTCCAGGGAGCATCGTGTTCAGCTGCTGCTTAAATAAAGCTGCCAGTGGTGATCATCCTCATTTCACACCTGAGGCCCAGCCTGGCTGATGACCTGGCCACGGTTCCCCAGGTCATCGACTCGGGCTGCATGGGGGCCGTTTCTCACATCTGTAGCTGCCCAGTGTCATTTAAGCCTTTTCTATTTTCCTGACATAGGAGGCCCGCCTCTCAGAGCTCCAGGTCAGAACTCATTCTCCCAGCTTCCCTTGCTGTTAGGGCACAGATGGGTCACCTGGGCTCTGCCAGGTAGACCCTCTTACATACGACCTCAGTTAGGAAGGGAGCTACTTGAGGAGATGGGCTAAGACCCCATCTGCTGGGCGTGGGTGGCAGAGGCATCCAGCTCCGGGTAGCGGCTCTCAGGCACCCCGGCAGCAGCACAGAGTGGGCGGCTTGGGGGCGCCAGCTGGCGACAGCCAGTGTGTTTACACTGGTGGTGTGGCTAGGTGTTGTTCCTGGCTGTGGGTCCCACACCTGTCTTTTTGGTCCTCCCAGAGATTCTGGGAGCCCCCAATATCCCTTAATAGATTTGTTTTCTGCTTAAACCAGCCAAAGTGCATTCTAGTGTTTGCAGCTGAAAGCCTGACAGATGAATACAGTAACCTGGCCTTCAAAAACAGACCAGAGCTGTTCTCATCCCATACATGCTCTGAGTATTTAGAATTCTCAAGGCTTCCTCCTGTGGAGGGCGGAGGCCTCTCTTCCTGGCTGTAGCGCTGTTCTGACTGAGTCGGTCAGGGAGAGTGAGAGTCCCACATCACACACTGCTTATGAACATAGGCTCTGGAGTCGAGGCGACCTGAGTTTGGGCCCTTTTTCCGCCATCTGCATGCTGTGTGACCTCAGGTAAGTTACTTAACCATCTGAGTCTCACTGTCTTCTTCCATAGAATAGAGATAATAGTATATGCTGTTGAAAGGACAAAGTGAGATAAGCCACAGGAGGGGTTTTGCCCAGTGCCTGCACCATTGGCAAGTGCTCCTGTGGACGAACAGAGTTCTGATTCTTCTTCTTTCTCTCTGTGTTGGCTCTGGCCCCCTTGAGGCTCTGGCCCCTCCAGGCTCTGGGCCCCTCCCAGCACAGACACACTTGTGCAGGGCCCGTTCACCCGAAGCCTGGGAGCTCCCTGGGACAGAGTCCACGTCTTCTCCACACCAGGCACACAGCCCACGCCTAGTAACAGGATGTGAACTGGATTTCACTCCAGCTTGAGCAGCAAAGATCTCAGATGCCGTGTAGTCCCACCTTCTCTTCGCCATCCCTTTGGGCTCCTAGCTGCCCACACAATCAGTTCGAGCTTCTCAGTCTCAGGGCACCCCATCCATGGCCCCACGGACCACCCACCACCTACTCCAGCCCTTCGCCACTCCGCTGCCTCTTGGACCCCCAGGCAAATGAGCCTATGGGGCACCTCATGAGAACTAGAAAAAGGTGCCCCCTCTGGGCAGCTGTAGCCTTGTGCCAGGATTCGGGGCTTTGTGTTGCACGGGCTTGATTTCAGCCACCACTGGTCCCCTTGGGCAGGACATACCCATATATAAAGGTCCTAGGTCAACATGACCTTCTTGGGGTCATACCCCTATCACCAGAAGCCTCTCCCACAGTCTGGTCCAGGCCTCTTTTTCGCCACATCCCCTGTGGGTCTCACAGCAGTTCTGGGACAGGACTCTGTCTGAGGCTGCTTTGCAGGGAGGAGCTCCCAAGCTCAGGCCTCCAGACCGACCCCCACCCTCACCCCTGCTGCAAGACTGGTGCAGGGAGGTCATGGCCAGCCTTTACCTCCTGAGACTGATGGCTGGGCCACCTCAAAGCTCAGGGCCTCCTGGAGAAGGGTTTAAGGTAAAGCATTAAGTGGTTCCATACTTAGGAGTAATTTTTACCAAAACCAAAAAGGAAGTCTGAGAGGTCAGCCCCCAAGGTCGGCCTCTCCGGGAGGCCACCAATGACTAGTAAGAGCCTAGATGTCTGTAAAACTGGAAATCTCCAGGCACAGGGGCCTGCAGCACTGATTGGCATTGTTCCTCACTTCACCTGCAATAGTACAAAATACACCAAAATGCTTTGGGTAGCCCAAGGCCCAAGTGCATGGAAGGTGATAGCCAGCAAATGATGGTGTGCATGTCATGTGTCTGTCCTTAGCAGCTCTGTTAAGCTGGACAGACAAACCTGGGTGGTCTCAGAGGCAAGTCCTCATCTGGCCTTTGAGGAAAATTCCCAGCTGACTGCTGAGGGAGGGGTCAGTGCTCTGCCTGCAGCCTGATTGGCTGACTCTGCCCTCGGGAGGTGAGTGACATTTGTGATGCCTGGGCTCCTGCTTCATGCTCCAGGACCTTCAGCTCCAGCTGGCACACTGGTTTTATGTAAGTTCATTTTAATAAAACAAAAGGCCTTTTGAGGATTGAGCAGCCCTGCTGGGTCTCTGGGATGGCCCAGGTATCTAGGTGATGTTCACAGGTCAGGCTGGCCCCAGCCATGGACAATCAGCCAGTCTAAGACCTGGGCAGAGGTTAGGCACCAGCTGAGCTTAGAATGGCATGCCTTGGCAGGTCTTTAGCCACAAAGTAACCCTTCCAATGGAGCTGGCCATGGCAATGACCATAGCAGACATCACTAATCAATCCCTGGTCCTCATCAACTCCTCATCAAGACAGGTAGCCACTATCAATCAATCTGAATTGGCCTCTTTGTCGTCTCTTATTTAGAAACCTCTCATCTGAATAGTCAATGATTCTTAAGAAGTATAAGTTACTTTGGGGTAGGCACTTTCCCTGCCTTCTTCTTTCTGCCTCAATGCCCCTTCTGTATTTGTTCCCGTTTTATGCCATTTTCCTATATCCACCAAAACATCTGGGGGGGGACTGCGATTGGGAATCAGGGCCCCAGCAGGCCTAGATTGGTGTTCACTGTCCTAAGGCCCCAGCACAACCCCCAGATCGCATGTTTCTGGGAAAGCTACCCACCCCACCTCAGTGATCGGGCGTTGGGATGTTGAGGGACCTTGGCCCACCTAGGGGACTCGATGGGGCAGCTGATGGCCCAGGGCCCTCGCAGGGCCTCCGCCAGTACTCACCGAGCAGCCCCGGGTTGGGGAACCTCCAGGAGTCGTTGTAGGAGGGATACTGAGGGTGGCTGTAGGGGCTCCCGGAAAACTCACTCCCTGCATGTGGTGGGTGGGAGAGAAACAGGAACCAAACATCAAAGCAAGTTCAGAAAATGCCAGTGGCATTCGTCTCTTACACACATTGCAGGTACTTTTGTAACCCATAAAGGCAGATCCAGTACACACCCTTAGGAAGTGGACAGCTGTCACTGGCATCATCTAGATTGCCCCCATGACTCTTTCCTGTTAGTGGAAGTGAACACCAGCCTCTCACCTGTGTACCATGAAACCACCATGTGCCGGGTGTTCCCTGGGGCTACTGACCCATTTTGGAGGCGAGGAGACCGGTGCGCAGGTCCTCCCACAAACAGCCTCACTACGCCCACCCAAGTCCACAGCCCCAGACTGCCTGGTTCTCAGCCCTCCCTGGGGCCACTCCAGGACCCCACGTCCCACATGTTGCCTGAGTGGCTCTGGGCTGAGAGCCAGAGGTAACTGCAACTCTGGTCTGGCCTTCTGTGCTGAGAATCCGGAGGTGGCTGCTCCCAAGGCCTCAGCCAATGGGGAAGATGAGACATAAAGTCAGGCCCTCTGCCAGGAGCAGGCAGATGGCACTTTGCCGGGACGAAGAGACGAACCGAAAGTCTAGTGGAGCACAGCAGAGGGAGTGGGGGTGCTGGGCACTGGGGAAGGGGCATCCACTGGCAGCTCTGGGCTTGCTCGGACAGGAACTGCAGCTGTGCCAGGGTGGGGACAGCATGGGGTGTGTGAGGGGGCGTGGCAGGACTTGAGGATGGCTCCCTCTTGCCCAGCTGCTCACAGTGCAGTGACGCTGTGTCTGGCCCTTCCGGGCACTCTCACTTCCAGCCCCTGGAGAGCCTCTTCACTGCCAGCCAGTCACAGGAGGGGAGTTCAAAATTCCTTCCCTTACGACCTTGCTGCCTGTCTCCTCCCTGTGGCTGGGGGCCCCCAGAGGGCAGGGTTTGGGCCCGACTCAGTGCAGAGTCCCCCAGTGCCTGGCTCAGGTTGTGTCGGAAGCTGGCTGCAGAGTGGCTTTTGAAGCCACTGGTTGCAGAGCGTGTGGGCCCCTCCCTGGCAGTGGTGACAGGAGTTACACTGCCCGTGGGACCACCCTCAGTCTAAACAAGCTTCCACAGATTCTTCTTAAGGATGCCAAATGCCCAAAGGGCAGGAGCCCCCAGGAGGAACCAGCCAGATGTCAGAATGGGAGCATCGAGTTCCCCTGCCAACCTAGACCCAAACGGAGGGCCTGCAGGACTTAGCCAGGTGTGGCCGGAACAATAAAGCAGGCCTGAGGGGCCAGCTGCTCCTACCCCCTGGGCCCAGCCAGCCTCCTCTCCACCTTCCCACTTGCACAGGCAGAGTGTGCGCGCGCACACACATCCACACGTGCACTCCTCCCCAGACCTCTCTGGGGGCCACTCCCAGCCTGACAGGCTGAGCCTTCCAATTCTCTGTTTTTTATGCCTCAGTGGTCAGGGTGTCAGGTTCCGGCATCGGAGGGAGAGCGTGGTGACAGTGCTGGGCTGCAGCAGCCCAGCTCCGGCATATCCATCAGAGCCAGGCACCTTCTCCTCCTCCTCCTCCTGCTGCTGCTGCTGCTCCTCCTCCTCAGGGGCAGAGTGGGGGAGCAGAGAGACAGAGCAGCCCGGAGAAGGGGGACAACCGCCCTCTCATTCAGGCCCCGGGCGCCCGTGGAGCTGCCCCATCAGAGGCACTTCCTGACAGTGCTGCACCTGGGCCCAGGGCGCGGGCTGCACTGGCTGAGGCCACCTCTCCATCTTCATCTGACAGCGTCACGCCTGTCTGCTGGGCCAGGCTCCAAAGCCACCTCTTCTAGGAAGCCTCCCTGGTCTCCAGCCCCTGAAAGGGCATCTTGGGTCCATTTAACTAAAGTTAATTAGTTAACCATGTCTGTGCTATCCATCCTGCATCCCCACCTTGTCCCAAAATTGGCCAAGAGCCCTAAATGGCTCCAGCTCCTGTAGAAGATGGACCCAAGTCAGTGCTGTGCACCCATCCTCCAACTACTTCCCACCTGCCTGGCTTCTGCAGTGCTACTCAGATGGCTCTTCCTCGGAGAAGGCCCCCGCCCCACCCCTCCTCGGACGCTCTCCGTCTCCCACAGCACTGGCTTCGCCCTGACTGCTCAGGAGCCCCTGTGAGCTGGAGTGTCTGACCTGCAGGTCAGAGTCTGACTCCTCTCTGCACCCGGGTGCTGCCCGCCCCCAGCCCGCGGCAGACAGCATGCACTTGGTAAAGCACCGGTGGCTTGCCTGCCTGCACCTCGCACACAACGCTTTTGCACAGATGACCCCACAGGCCTTCCCCTCACCTTGCTTTGCTCCAACACTGTCTTCCCCATGAAGCCTCCCCAGACCATCATGTTTAAAATGGAATCTCCTTCCCCCCACCCCTCTTTCCTGATTTGTTTTTCTCCACAGAACTGTTCACAATGCCATGTATCTTGTTGATTGTGCTTAAATAAATTTCAGTGTCTGCTAGATGCCAGACCCTGGGCTAGATAGGCATTGGGATAGAGATGTTAACTCAACAGACAAAACTCCCTGCCTCCATGGAGCTGACATCCTTGAGGAGGAGGCAGAATTAACAAGATAAGCACACAGCCCACCCGGAGCCTCTGTCTCCCATTTGTAAAAGGGCAGATAAGACCAAACGTGTCCAAAGCCCTTCTTGTCTGCCGAGCCTGATTTTCACTTCCCTGGAGCCTCGCAGGGAGGGCGGTCCCCTCCTTGGGGCTCGGTGGGCCCCACCTGCTGCTGGCTCTCCTATGGTCTGGGGGCTCCAACCTGCTGCTCCGTTTCCTTGGCTGAACTCACCACCATTGTGACACCCAAAGAGCATTCAAACCCCATGACAGCAGCTTAGAAAAGTGAGTCTTGTCCAGCCAAGAGAAGGTCTAGGAAAAGCCCTGGGAACACTTGCTGGAATACGGAGAGCGTGTGAGCCAAGACTGACAGGGTTTGATAAGCAGAGGGAGGGAAGGCATCCCAGGCACAGCAAAGGTCTGGGCGGGGGGGAACTGGTCAGTGCATGACCGCTATCTACACGGACGAGTCTTGATGAGGCCCCAGCAGAGGCCAGCCACTGAGCAGAGCGGGGTGGTACAGGAGCATTCTGCTTGGCTCCATTAGGCTCAGGACCAGGGATGCCTTCAGACTAGGGAGTGCCAGAATCTGGAGGACAGGCCAGAGGGCGACCCTACAGCCAGGTCAGGGAATCAGCTGGGGGGCTGCTGCCACAGTCCAAGCAAGAGGAGAGGGAACCTGGGCCCAGGAGACAGCATAGCTGCAACGTCCAAAAACACAAAACGATGCTCCTCGAGTCCAGCAATGGTATTCTCAGGGCAGAAAAGGAAAGTCCCCTCTTCTGGCTCATTGTCGGGGCCCCTAGAGGTGCAGCCAGCTGATGCGAGACAAAGGTCACACAGTAGACACCTTCTCTATGACCGCCCAGCACAAAGGACACCGTGGTCCCTTCACTTCTTTCCACTAAATCACCTGTGTTGGGGACTATAGCCCCTCTCCCCCACCTCCCATACATTTAGTAAAGCCTGCTATACACTCGAACTTCTTGTACGACTGAGTTGGTGTTTTCACCCCACGTGGAACTCGAGGGGAGTGGCCAGGTACCGTGTCTGGGTGGTTGGCAGGGTGAGGTGAGAGAACGTGGTCCAAGAGCAGTGCAGATCAGAGGCCAAGAACTCAGGGATGTCCGGCAGCCCGAGACAGAGGTGCGTGAGCGGGAGTGAGCCTTCCTGGGCAAGTCCTAGAAATCTTGGTCGGGGGACATGGGACTCTTCCATGACTCGGGGCATGAGGGTTTGCGTCAAGCTTGTCTTGGTGTCAAGGTGCCAGAGGCCAGCCCACGGTTGTTCGTATTCTGTGCCCTGGGCAAAGCAGTGGTGGGGCCAGAGGGGTGACCGCATGGGTAAATGCAGGGAGGTGGGACTAGACAGATGGTGCACGATGGAACTCTGGATGCTCGGGACTGATGCCCCCTCTTCAGCTGCCATCTGCAGGACCAAGAAGAGAGGGCTGGTCCCCTTTCAGGCTCATGGCCCACAGGTGTGCTCTACCACCCTCCACTCCTGCCCAGAGCTGCCCACCCTGAAGGTGAAGACAGAAAATGGCTCCAGGCTAAGAACACTAACAATGGCTGGCTTCTCCTGGCATCGTGCCGTCGACTAGCTTGGCTCAAACCCTCATTCCCCGCCTCCTGGAAGAGTCCCATGTCCTCCCCAAGATTTCTGCAGCATTTCCAGGGGAAGCTCACTTTTGCACCCACAGCCTGGGTGGTCTTGGGCCTCAGTTTCCTCATCTGTAAGCTGGAGGGACAGAAAGTCCCTGCTTCTTAAGCTGGCGGAGAAGATGAAATGAATTCATAGTTACAGAAGATCTTTGCACACCCCTGTGTGGTGAGGGTTTGGTGTCTTCTCTTCATGGATGGTAAGTGAAATAAGCTCAGCCATTCCCCACAAGCCCTCTGACCACAGCCCCAACTCCTCCCTTCCAGGATCCTGGGGAGGGATGACAGGGAGACCAACTGAGGGACAGAAAGAAATAGAGAGCTGCAGAAATGCCAGAACAGGAAGGGAGTGGAGGGTTTGACAGATGGAGAAACTGAGGCTCAGAAAAGAGAAAGGATGTGGCAGAGGCCAGGCACACGGAGTCCCATGAGGTCAGGAAGGCAGAAAAGAAGGGCTGCTTGGGAACTGTTTCTATTTGGTCTCTTGGAAGGAAAAAAAAAAAAAAGGGCGAGACTAGAAGGAGATAAAGGGCACTCTCCAGGGGTGCAGCACTGCATCTTGCTACACCCCCGTGGAAGGAGAGAGAGCCAACATTACTGGGGCTCAGGGCCCAGGGCTGGGGCTCAGGGCCCAGGGGACTCGGCTTCTCACTGGACATCCAAGGAATGGCAACCACCCCCCTCACTCCCACCCAACCCCAAGCAGCGCGCTCCTTCCTGGACCTGATGGGCCCATCACCGTCCACACACGAAGTTGTCTTACACTGAACCTCACCGATGTCTGCTATTACTCATAGTCCCAGATTATTAGAACGGGACAAATGTGAGAGAGAATTTCCCTCAACCTCCCCGGTCTCTGGGCCGCACAGCTGGGCAGGGGCAGAGCAGGGCCCTAGGGCTTTCACCATCCCAAGGAACACTTCTTTGGGCTAAGCCAGCAGCCAGCGGGGGAAGAGGAAGTCCTCCCCTCCAGCCCCTTCCACGCCTGGGATGTTGGTGAATTTTCAAACACACAGCAAAGTTGAAAGAATTTGATGGTGGATACTTGCATACCCACCACCTAATTCTACCATCAACATTTTCTTATACTTGTTTATCATATATCTCTCCGCCTCTCTAGCTTTTCATTCACCTTATTTTTATGCATTTCAAATGGCAAACATCAGTACATTTCCCCCCTAACTATGTTAGCATGCATATCATTAAGTAAAAGTCATTATCTGTTTATAAGTTTTTTCTTTGTGTGTAAAGTATACACATAAGGAAATGGGCACATTTTAAATGTGCTGTTGCTGTGTTGTGACAAATGTGCACATTTGTATAACCCAAGCCTCTATCAAGATGTTGAACATTATCATCACCCCAGAGAAAGTTCTCTCATGCTGGAGAAGGAGGACTTTGACTTACTGAGAACCCAGTTATCGGGGGATCTGATAGGGTTGTTCCCTGAGGACGCTGAGCTCTGAGTTAGCACTGCCGATCCAAACCCCGAGTGTGGAAAGAGGCCCCTCACCAGCAAATCAAAAACCCTTTCAAAGCCAGTAGACAGAAGAAAGCCAAGGAATGTGAGTTCTTTCCTCAAAGACACAGAGAGAAAGCAGAGGCTTAAGACATTTAGGCCCTGGCTGGTGTGGCTCAGTAGATTGAGTGTGGGCCTGCAAATCAAAGGGATGCCGGTTCGATTCCTGGTCAGGGCACATGCCTGGGTTGCGGGCTGGGTCCCCGGTAGGGGGTGCAAGAGAGGCAACTGCACACTGATGTTTCTCTCCCTCTCTTTCTCCCTCCCTTCTCCTCTCTCTAAAAATAAATAGAAAATTTTTTAAAAGAAAGACATTTAGGATACATTGTGCCTTTTCCCCAAACAATACTGCCTTCCAAATATAGGAAAGCTAGTTGTAAAAACCAATGAGGTAACTAAAAGGACTGATTAAAATAGCGGTTTATAGGGGGACACACAAAAAAACGCACTTAACACAGCTGCCCTGGAGGACCCAGGGCCGGGAACATCACCAGAATCAGAGATGTTTTCAGTTTCCCCTTCACTAAAAGCTCAGAGATGGCAAGAAAGTCGAAGTTTCCTAAAATTCTCAGAAGTGACAGGTAAACCGGCTCAGCGTAGCTCTTAATTAACCCAAAACGACACCTGCCAGATGATGGGGATTTGCAGAGCACGCTGGGGGCCGACCCCATCTGCAGATGGTGGGCTCCCACCTCTGCTCGAGACCTTGGCCGGCTGTAATTAACATACAGAAAGACTTTCAAAGTGACTTCGCAGCCAAGTTCTATTTCCAAAGGGCTGAAACTGGGCTTTGAGACAAACTCTTTCCAGAGGAGGAGGAAGAAAGGATTTGAAACGGACCATGAGATTTCTCCAGCTACTCCCCATGGTTTTGTAAAAACGTATGTTGTGCCGTGGCTCGGGGTCAGTGGGTACCCCGTGCGCTGCTGTCTGTGACCACAGCGCCCCACGCAGGCAGTCCGCCTTTCAAGTACATACACTGCATATATTATATATAATAGTGAATATGTTATATTGCTACATTATGCAATATATCACATATATAACATGCATGCATATACACACAACACATACATATACATGTGTGTACATAACAATTTGAATCATACATACACACACATATACACACACACATGTATACAGGGTGGGCACAAGTAGGTTTACAACTGTATGTGAAACACAGAGCTTATTTTGTGTTATTACTTATTAATTAATGTATTGTTTTCCATACAAACAAATGTGAACCTGCTTCCGCCCCATTGTGTTCATGGATATGCACACACACACGTGCAGAGGATTCTGGGGCTCTGTCAAAGCTCCCCGAGTGACCTCCATCAAATCCCTTCTCTCACCAAGCCTCAGTTTCCCCATCTGTAAAAGCTGTGTATACAGGAGAGATGTGAGTAACTGACCTCAAAGGGGTTTTAGCACTAAGACTCCCCCTGTTCTGTCTTCACTGCACCCACCCTCGCCCGGCCCCCTCGGAGGCCAAGGCTTCTCAACTTCCCTCTCTCCAGAGCAAGGCCTTCCCAGGCTCCCAGCGGGGAGAGGAGAACCAGCGTAAACGCAGTAAAGGTCAGCCCTGTCAGCTCGGGGTGCCCGCATGCAGAGCATCGATCCATTCGTGGGAAAAATCTCTTCTCCTACCAGCTCAGGCCAGCCACGAAGGCCTTCAGAAAAACAGAGAGAAGAGAAAAACCCAGAGAGAGAGGGCGAGAGTGAGGGAGAGAATGCAGAACGTATCTCATTTCCGATTCGCCCGAAGAGCCCTTGACTTTGCAGTTGGGCGGTGGTGCTGTGTGGGCCACAGCGAGACGGGGCTGGAGACCAGGGCTGGAGACCAGGGCTGAGCCCCAGCTCGGCCACGAACCAGCCACGAGGCTGCTGAGTGACAGTTCTGGGCCTCCATCTGGTCCTCTGGAGAGAGGAGGCTGCTGTGCCTTCGGCCCACTTCCTGTTGTCCACACCACGAAGACCTGAAGCCGAAGACCCTGCAGGGAACTCCAGGGGAACAAGCCCACTGTCATATTACAGCACCCCTGCCACACACCAGGCTTGAGGACCCAGCCTGTAAGCAACGTCCAGGAGCCCCGTGGTGACGGCCAAGGCCTTGTAGGGCCTGGTTCCCAAGGCGTTTTCCAAGGCGTTGCCCCGTGCCCCCTGTCCTAAAGCCACGCTCCAGGCCAGCTGCCATTCCTCCTATGCTGTTCCCTTCGTCTGAAATGCCACCTTCCTCCCCCTCCTCATGTCTAATCCCTCTGCTTGTGGAGACCCAGCTCCAATGCTGCCTCCTCTAGGAAGCCTTTCTGGATCAATTGTCCCAGCTGAGAGGGAGCATTCTCCTATGTTCCCCTGCGCCCCCAGCACTGGGTCCATCCATGCCCAGACTCGGTGGTTGTGGCCCTACCTGCCTTCTACTATTGGTTAGTCTGCGGCTCCTCCCTGAGGGCGGGAACCAGGACTGATCCTGCGTGACTGACAGACTCCTGCAGTCCCCTGACCCCCAGCACAGGCCCTGCCCACAGCGCAGATGCTGGCTGAGCGCCACTTGGCCGACATACATTCCTCGAGCCAGCCCCTCTCACCATCAGACAGAAGACAGTGCTACGGAGCGTTAGTGAGGCACTGGCCCTTGACCTTTGAAAGAAGCATGAGACAGAGCGACAGAGAAAGGCAGCAATGCAGACAGAAAGGGGAAGAGGGCTGCGTGGGCTGCGGAGGCCAGGGTGCAGGCCCCGAGGGTAGAAAGGGACCCCGAAGGGGTGTTCTCCTGAGGGACGAGGACCCCACCAGGCCTCAGCGGGACTCCCTGCCACATAACGGCAGCACCAAGGTTAGCTCACTCTAAAAGGACAAAGAGGTGTCTTGTTTTCGTTTTTAAAAGGCAAAAGATTTATAAAATCTGAAGAGAAACCAGAGTATAATGTTTTTGTTTTTCAAAAAAAGCGAAACCCACTGATAGTGACAGCTCAGAGAGAGAAGGGCCGGGCTGCCTTCCGTGGGACTGCAGCTGGGCTGAAAAGCAGGGGAGGTTTTTCCTTAGTGCTCCTCAGGCCATCAGAAGATGCTCCACCTGGAAACCTGAAGACTTCCTCTGAGTGACCAGAACGTTTCCAGAAGCCGCCATCCCGCCATCTCAGCTGCCAGGCGCCGGGTCCAAGAGCTCGGTTGGGACAACACTGCACAGTGTTCCCGGAACATCCGACTCGCACGTCTGCGATGGACGGTTTTGGTCAGCCACTCGATTCAGCATTCGCAGTGGCCCTACTCCACGCAGAGCTCTGTGCTAGGCCTGCCCCCCAGTCCTCAGGAAACTCCCTGCATCTAAGGGGATTCTTAGACCCAGAACTAGACGTCTGGGTACCAGCAAAGGGCAAGATGGGTTTAGGAGCAGAGCTGAAGCTATAATTTGTTCTGGCTGGGGTATCCAGGAAGGCTTCTTGTAGGAAGGGGCTATGACCTGGGCCTTGAAGGACACTGAAGCTGAATCATTTCATGGGTTACCGAAATCTGCCACTGTGTACCTTTCACCAGTCCTGGCTGCATTCTAAACAGTCAAAATGCACTGCCCCACCCCCACGGGAAGGAGCCTGGGGTGAGGCCTGTCTCCAGCTCCTCAAAAACAGGAGGAAGTTCAGCAGGACACAATGTGTCCTTGAGTGGAACAAGCCACAGAGGCCCCACTCCTCTCGCTGACCCCCCTGACAAGGCAACTGCTCATGTAGGACCTTGGCTAACACACCCGGAAACCCTTAGGTCTGAGCCACATGACGATTTGTATAAGTAACTGTAAGAAGGCGGCACCGAGACTCTGCACAGGGACTGAGCGCAGCCGTGGCTGACACTCCGTGTGGGCAGCTGGGGTGATGGAAAGCCTGCAGGCTTGGCGTCGGCCACTGAGCTGCGTGCATGGCCTTGGAGACATTGCTTTGCCTCTCTGAACCTGAGATACTCATCGGCGACACGGCATGAGAGCACTCACAGGACTGAGTAATCCCGACATACTCAAGTCTGTTGTGAGTCAAAAAGTGTGGGGGCTGCCCGGTGCCTTCCTCGGTCCCCAGCAGGCAGCGCGTTCTCCGTGTGGCTGTCGAGAGACAGGGCGCACTGGGACTCATTTTCTAATGAAAATTATATTTCCAGATTTTTTTCATATTTCAACAAGTGCCCCAAATTCTTGATTATAGGGGAAGCCTTGACCGAGCAGCCAGGACCCCGATCTCATCGGTCCCTGTCCTTCCCACGTTCGCATAGCCTGGACTCCGGCGGGCGGGAGGCAGGCAAGACTGGTTTCCGGTCTCTTTGCCACTAGGAATACTTTTCTGCCCTGACTCCTGCCCTAATGCCCCTTGGCTTGCTTAAGTGAGACCAGCCCAATGCCCTTATAAAGTGTTCTGGGAGGCCTTTCTGTGGGCAAATCAACGATTTCCACCAGGCTGCCTCTAAAGCTGAGACAAGTTCCTGGCCTGTTACCAGCTCCACTCCCAGACTCAAAAAAAAAAAAAACAAAACAAAAAACCGGTCCCAGCCCCCTCCAGCTCTGAGGCCCTCCAACCTCCTGGCCCACTCCCAGAGCCTTCAGGGACCCCTCTCAGCCCCACGTCAGCCCAAAGCTGAGTTACTTCTCCGTGGCCTAGACCTTGGCCTGTCCCTCAGAGCAGCCAGGGGTCCTCCTCTGCAGAAATCGCCTGCCCCTGCCTGGGCCCAGCTCGGCAAGCAGGCCAGAGCGTCCCCACCTCTGGCTAATGAGAAGGAGGTGATGGTGTCATACCTTGCTGGGAAGTCACAGTGCTAGTCCCGACCTGTGCTGCCTGCCATCAAATTTTAATGCTGCTGCTGACATATTTATGGAATGCCTGACCAAGTGTTTGCGAGAAGACCAGACAAGATTTACCTCCACAATTACTACCACGACGCGTGGGCGCTGCTGTGCGCTGGGAGCGCAGCCGCGCAGAGGCCCGGAGCCCCGGCACACCGAGGATCACACTCAATTCCACACACCTTTCCTGCCCCCCGCGCCCAGGGCCTGGGGGAGGCGGAGATGAATCAGACACGGTTCCTGCCCACCAAGAGCCCGCAGTCTGCGGGAGGGGACGACACACACATAAATTACTCAGATCCTGGGTGGCTGGGGACCAGAGCCCGGGTACAGGTATGAGAGGCAGGTTGGGCAGAGGAGGGGATGGGGGCATTATTTCTCTATCAAAGTCAGGGTCAAGAACGAAGCCAAAGATGGGGCTCTGCAGGCCCATCCAGCCACCTCAGCTCTGCTGGCCGCTCCTCTGCCTGGAAGGGCTCGCCACCCTCCCTGCTGCTGGCCTCAGGGTCTCAGCAGCTCCCCCCTCTTCAGGACCTCACCCCCACTCAGTCCTTCGGTGCCCTCTCCAGAGACCGCCTGGGAGGCACATAGCCTCCCAGCTCCTCACCCTTCCTCACTTCCTCAACAGACCCCTTTCTCTTCAAGTCGTATTGTTCTCCCACAGAGAAGCAGCCCCAGAGGGCGGAACGCAGGCCAGGTTCTCAAGACCAGGCCACGCCTCAGGCTAGAGAACTCAGAATCTCTGGCTGGGGTCAGGTCTCAGGGTTTGCCCAGACTTCCGAGGTGCTGGCACGTGGGGAGCCGGCAGCAGCAGCGCTGGGCAGCGTGTTACAAAGGCAGCGGCCTGGGCCTCGCTCTGGGCTGCCTGAACTTCCGGGGGCCGGTCCGCAGGTGGTTTGTGTGCAGTGAAGCTCGAGAAGCACGGCCCACGCTGAGGAGTCTCCCAGTGTCCTCAGACGCACCTGGCACCTAGTCCCCAGGCCCTATGAAAAGGGGTCCCCAAAAAGGCCGACCCGGAAGAAGGCGGACTGCCAAGAGGGGCTGGCTGGCGTGGGTGGCCTCCAAGCAGGTCGCCAGGCAGCCGCCGCCTCACTCAGCCAGCTAGACAAGGCCCAGGCTCTGTGGAGGGACCCGAACCAGGATCAGCCCTCAGGCTGACCAGGAGGCAGGAGCCCCGATGAAGTCCCGTCTGTACCACAGAATCACAGGAGCGAGGCCTTCTTCCCCAGTCCAGGCCTCAGTTTCCCCATGAGTTCAGTGAGTGAGTCAGCCCTGAGGTTGGCTATGCTCACGGAGATCGCTCCCTTCTTAAATTAAACTGACACCTTCATCTGTGTTTCTGGGTCCAGCCCACAGATCTGGCTGAGAGGTGGCTTTGTAGGGAGGGACCTGAGAGGAGAAGAGGGGAGATATCTTTAGGGGCCAAGGAAGGAAGAGTGAAGAAGCCTCCTGAGGGACCCGCAGGTGTGCTGGGGAGACCCAGAGTATGTCTACCTCCATGCAAGGCACATACGGCCAATATTTCATCCGCCGGCTCATTCCCAGACGTTGACTGAGGGCCAGGCACTGTTCTGGACACTGAGGACACGGCTGCGAACAAAGCTCCTGCCCGCATGGAGTTTATATTTTAACGGCACAGACAATGAACAAGACACATTAAAAATAAAGCATACAGTATGTGTTAAGGAGAAACCATAAAGCAGCAAAATTTTAGAGTGACTAAGGATGGTTTCACTGCAAAGATGACTTTTGAATACTGAGCTGAAGGGAGTAAGAGTTAGTCACGTGAGTATTTGTGAGAAGAGCACTCTCAACAGAGGGAACAGCAGGCACAAAGGCCCTGAGGCAGGAGTGTGGGTGGTGTGTTGGAGGGGCTTCTAAGAGGTCTCTGTAGCTGGGAGAAGTGAGGGGTGGGAGGCAGAAGATGAGGTCAAGGAGAGAAGGAGGAAGCAGGGGATCAGGTAAGGACTTTTGCTTCTACTCTGAGTGAGCAAAAGAGGGACATGGCTTGACTCAGATTGTAACAGGCTCACTCTGGCTGCTGTGTTGAGGATGTGGGGGCAAGAGTGGGAGTGGAGAGACCAGGAAGGGAGCTACTGCAAATATTTATTGCAAGACAATAAATATATATTGCAGAGTGGGCACCTGTGGCCGTTGGAACCTAATGCCCTGGAGGCTGGGAAGGGCCAGGCTGGGTGGCCATGAAGCAGATGGTCTGCTGGGCAATGCCAAGGACCCTCATGGAGTGAGGCCAGGTGCGGACTGTTGGGTGGAAGGGAAAGTATCTTGGATCCTAGCCCTGGCTGTACATGACCTTGGGGCATGCCCTTCCTCTCACTGAGCCTACAGCAAAAGCGAAAACCAAGAGTACCTGCTGGGTTGTGGTGAGGATTCCACGACAGCATGGATGTACCAACGGTTCCCAAACTGAGAAGGGGTGTAGCAAGGGAGGCAGTCCTGTCCTGTCCTGCCACACACCAGAACACGGGAGGGCGACACGTCCGGACTCTCCACCAGGGGGAGCCTGGGCAATTCTTCCTCCAGCAGAAATGCAGTTTGCTGGCACCAAACTGGTCTCCGCCAGGGAATTGATTCAGCAGTCCCGGCTGGCCCTCTGGGGTGGCAGTGCACGTGTCCCTGAGCTGTCCTCACAGTGCCTGCCTGGATCCTGTGGTCTGCAGGGCTTATCCCTCCAAGAGACGCTCTGAACAGCCCAACAGCAGCTACTGAGAGGCTGGCACATGGAGACCTGAACTTCCATCAGGCTCATGGCCTGGGTCCCAGATGAACGAAACAAAGAGCAGGTGGAAAGGAGGAGCCACATGGAGATGAAGAGCTCCCCATGGCTCGAGGCGCCTGCTCTGAGGTAGGCAGGCTGGGTGGCTTTTAGTTCCTTCCTGCACGTGTGTACGTGTGAGTGTGTTTATTTTCTCTCTTGGTCCACGTGCTACTCAGTGTGGCTTCTAAACCTTGCCCGAGCATCTGCTCTGTGCCAGGCTCTGTGCTGGGTGGGCAGCCAGGAGCCAGCCGGGGTTTTGAATTTCTTGGGGTCTCATCTCTCCATTTATCTGAAAGCTAAGAGACCCAGCAAAGGGGGCCAACAGCCATGTACAGAGGAGTAGGCTGTTCACCGCACAAGGACCACCAGCCGACTGGGCATGGGGGGACTGAGGTCCAGCCTGCTCTCCACTCACCCCACCAGGTGTGGGGCTGCACCCCTTATGGGGAGGGAGGGGCAAGGTCCTGAGAAACAGCCTGGGGACAGCCTGGGGGGAACTTGGAGTTAAGCCCTTTGGCTGTACCTCTTTTCCCCTGCAGTAACGTCGTCACTTCGCTGTCACACATCGGGAGGGGAACATAAGGATGGACACAGTGGTCCCCAAAGGCAGTCACACCTGGCCCCATCTGTGTTCTCTTCTTTCAGCTCACGTGGATTTTGTCTTGAGGACCAAAGCACAGTGCTAAGCACTGGAGGAGGCACAGGCTGCCTGCAAGGGGGCCTCATCAGGCCACTCAGGGTCATGGCAGAGGCCTGATCTGGCTCTCGGGGTCCTGCATCTCCTCTCGTTCAAAGGGCTCTGGAGCAAGCAAGACTGGGCTCTGCTGTGGCCTGCTGCTCGGACAAGTGACTCTGTGCGAGCCGAGGCCGAGGCCTCCTCCTCTGTGAAATGCAGTAACACCCACACTGGCCTGGCGGGGTTACTGTGAAGAGTACGCAGCTTGGCAACTGACAGGCATTAGCACAGGGCCTGGCGTGCAGAAGTTCTCACTCGATGTCAGCTACTGCTGCCAAGGAGGCCTCTTTCTCCCTCTTATCCCGGACGACTCTGAGAGGAAGACCATAAAGATGCCTCCACCATAAAAATTCAGAGACTGAGGTCCAGAGTGGGGAAGGTGACTTCCCCCAAAGGCTAGTAAACCTGGAGGCAGGACTGAGACCCAAAGGTGCTGAGCTCTGGTCCAAGGTGTCCCACCTACACCTCACACCTTCTCCACGCCCATCCCCCACCGCCATTCTCCATTACAGCTGGAGGAATTCCATGTGTAGATTTGGACAGTGATGTTCCAGGTATGGGGGAAGGAAAGCAGGGATATGATAAAGTTAGCCCTGGAATACAAAGAAGGGAGAGCAAGGCAGGACTTGAACTTGCTCTGTATAGATATGCAGGTTGGGGAAGGTGCCCCAGAGTTCCCATGGGGACACTCTCAAAACTCATCAGCCGTAAGGGTCCCTGTGCTCCAACTGGGCCCTCAGTCAGAAGCCACCCCTCCACCCTCACTCTGCCCCCTGCCCCAGGCCAGCCAAGACTGGTGGACCTGAGCCCCGGCCAGCCTCCCCCACCAGCCCACCCGCCTGCCTGCCTCCTCAGTCTGGCCAGCATGGTGGCAGGCCCTGCCTGCTCCCCAGGGAAGCTGCCGCCAGGCCTGATGGCGCTGACGGAGGGAGGGAGGCCGCCAAGCTGTCAGTCTGGAGGTGCCCCTCGGAGCCCCTCCTGGCTGGAGCGAGGAGGGTGGGCTGGCGCTGGAGCTGGGCTGTCAGGGCCTTCACAGAGACAAGGCCAGAGAGGCGCTGCCTGACAGCTCGCCCACCGAATTAGGACCATTTGCATGCTAATTTCCAGCGCTCTAACGGGCTGGCAGGCTGGCTGGGGTGTGTAGAGTGTACAGAGAGAGGCGCAGTGGCCTCCCTGCCCGAGATGGAACAATGCTTGACTGATCTAGCTGCGTTAACGAGCAAATTATGGTAATTTTGTTATTACAAATGCATAGAAATTTCCAAAGCGGGTAGCCATTCAGGGCAGCTCCCTGCTCCTCCCCACTCCTAAATACGGAGCCCCCCACTTATACACACGGGCTTGGCGCCCGGTTCGGGGAGGGAGATCTGCAGGGGCCTGGCTTCCCTTGGAGCCCTCCAGGGGAGATCCGGGGTGAGCCAGCCACGGGCCGGAGCATCCCTCCCCATTGGCCGTCGAGCCCTCGGCTCCTGCATCCCGCCAACCTCACCCTCTGTGGTCCCCCAGGAGTCCCTGCCTGGTGTCTGGGCCTAGCAATCCCACAAAACCACCACCTTCAAACTGGCTTCTTTCCATTCTGAGCGGGTAACATGGGTGAGTCTCCTCATAGACATTCCTGGGTCTTGAGAAATTCGGGATTTCTGTGTCTGCTCTGAACTGGTCAGCACTCAGGAGGAGCTCAGGGACTGTGTGATGACTGACTGGCTGACTGATTGAATGACTGAATGAATGAGTGAGTGAGTGAGTGAGTGAGTGAGTGAAAGAAGGAGGAAGAGACGAAGGAAAGAGAGATGGGAGTGAGGGGGGGAGGGGGACAGCACTAGAGAGGGAGCGAAGGAAGGAAGGAAGGAGGGAAGGAAGGAAGGAGGGAAGGAAGGAAGGAGGGAAGGAAAGAAGGCGGGCAGGCAGGCCAGAACTTATCCCACAGATGAGGACAATTAAGAGTGACC
>CM052540.1:27412237-27496067 GCA_028533065.1 Trachops cirrhosus | reverse complement strand
GCTTTTTGATTAAAAGTATGTTTTTGGAAGCGTGCTCTGGAATGTACCCAGACAGAAACTCTTTCCAAGAATGCACGCTCCCTGCTCCCAGCAGCGAAGTGTGGGTAGTTCCAGGCACAGGGCCATCCCAGAGCCCGGGCTCCGCGGGAGTGGGGGTGGGGCGGTGGAGCGGGGAGCCTGTTCAAAGCCAGTCGGCTCCTGGACGGGGCCCGCAGTTGACACCTAGGCCTCTCCGTGTGACCCACAGGCAGGTCTCCTATTTTATGACAGAGATTTCAGGTTCGAACCGACGTTATTGAAAGGCCAAGAAGCTGCCTCAAACCCAGCTTGGAAGTCAGCGGGGAATAAACCACCAGCTGCGGAGAAGCACAGCACCAGGGAAAGTCCACGCCGGGTGCCGAGGGTGCCTGGGCCGGCCGGGCTCACAGACTGGTGTGGGAAGCAGAGCCCGAAATGCCAGCTGAGGCTTTATAACCTCAGCCAGGTCGCAGCCAGATTTTTCTATTTGCCTAATTTTCTAATTGGGTCGCAATTTCCAGAGGGAAACCTAACCCAGGAAAAGAAAACAATCGTTTCTGTCTTGCCGCCCACCTCTAGGAAGAGAGCAGAGTGCAGAGGCACTAGGCCTTGGTGTGGGCCGAGGGCCCCAGGCGGAGCCCCTGACAGGCACTGGGGTAGACACTGCCTGAACCCCAGGAGACGCTTTTGCAGCTGGCGGGGTCCCAGGGCCTGGAGGAAGGAGGTGGGCTCAGGAAGAACACGACAAAGCTGGGGTAGGTGGGGTATGAGGCTTGCTTTGAGTTGATCTGGAAGCCGGGTCCCCAGGGGCCACCCCAGGGACACTAGGCCTGCCTGAGGTCAGGGGGGAAATGCTTCCTTCCTTCGCTGCAGTGAAGTGCTAAAGTGTGTGTTGCGGGGGAGGGCTGCTAGTCCCCACTGGCCCAGTGGGGACGACAGGGCAGGCTGCTACCCCAGCAAGAGGGCAGCCTGGCTCTTCCTCTGACCTGCCGTGTGACCTTGAATAAGTCTTCTCCTTGACCTCACCTGCACACTCCCAGGCTGAGTTCTGAACTTTGGTGGTATCCAGCCCTGCCCATCCATGATGGAAGGAAGAGTGGCTGCAGAGGGTACAAGGACCACCTCTGGTCCCCCCGAGAGGTCCTCATTAGAACAGACCCCTCTGCACTCCACACAGATGCGCCTTAATCTGGGCCTTCGATGCTTCTCCTTTGGGCGGATTTCCCCAAAGCCAAGGGCGGGGCTCTCGGCCTGGACCTCCACTGAGTCAACGCCTTTGCTGCTGTTCCCATTTACCCACTCTACATCCCCTCACAAGGCCTTGGGTGCTAGTGTGTGGTACGTGTGGTCTCCAGGTTCCAATTCCCTTGCAGCCGCTTCCCCAAGTGACACTGGCTCCTTTTTGGGGAGTTCTCTTTCCAGGAATTTCCCACGTAAAGTGTTTTCAGAAACTCTCTTCATGGAACAGAAAGTTCCAGGCGCCACGGGGATTTGCTTCTTCAAGCCTCCTCTGTGCAGACACCATGCCTCCTGTGACCTTCGCTGCCATCTCACAGAGAAAGCAATTTCTGGATTTTAGCACAGTGTTTCTGAGAGTCAGACTCCAATTGTCAAAGTCCTTCCCTTGTCATCTGGACTCGATGGCTCGCTAGCTGTGTGACCTTCAGCAAATCGCTCTTCCTGAGCCTCAGTTTTCATCTCTGTGAAATGGGGCTGATAACCACACCCTCCTGATGCCGCGGTGGGCAACCTCTGAGATCCCCACAAGCAAGAGGCTTGTCCATTGCAGAGATCCCTCCAGACGGTGGTTCCCATTCTTCGCACTGTTGTGAACAAGACCTCGAAATGGCCACAACTGTCAAGCATCCTGCTCCAGAAGGACAAATACCCAGGGCACTTTGTGACCTGGGATTGCTCTTTAGACAAAAGGACATGATAACACAGTTGTCGTTTTAAAATGTCCTTTCCTCCCTGCTTGATCTCTCTGCCTCTCCTTTGCACTCCTTCCCTGTTTCCTTTCTCTCTTCCCTCCACCCTGGGTCTGAGTCTCCCCATTTGGGTCCTTTATCTGTGCCACTGCACAGAGACTCCTTATAAAGAAAATTCATTTGTTCAGGGTCACCGCGTGGTTTTTCATTAAAAACAAATTACCCGCATTCAGGGAGGACATCTGGGCTTCGCGGGTCCCATTAATGACTATATTTTCAGCCTCCCCGGCCCGGTTGGGCTCCCCTTGCCTGTCACCCTGCGTTCCCGGCCCCCGGGAGGACAATGAGAGTGACAGGCAAGTGAAAGGGGAAACATGAGGGATGAGGGCGAGAGGCGAGTCCCCCGAGAGGGGAAGGAGGGAAAAGTGAAAAAAATAAATAACTCAAGCAGAGGGTAACAAGGGCCATTGTCTCAGCGTCTTCCAGAGAGGAGCCAGAGCAAATATTGGAAGAGCGAGTGGGGGCGTGCGTGGGAGGCGTGCTGGGGCCCGTTTGTCACACAGAGGGACTCTGAGCCCTTGACTCTGTGCTGGACAAGATAGGGAGGGGCAGGTCCACATTCAAATTCCACCTATGTGCATTGAGCGCCTACTGTTTGCAGGGACTGGGCAAAGAGTAGGTGGTGGTTCAGAGAGAAGGAATCGGGAGGAGGGAGCACTTGGTTACTGCAGCTCAGACAGGGGCTGGCCCTGGGGTGGGCGGCGGCCAGGGTGGGCTCAGGGAGAGATGGGACCCCTATTGGGGGAGGGGAGGCTTCCTACAAGAGAGATCGTTTGACTGGGGCCTAACAGGATGGGTTGAACATGGGCAGGTGAAGATGGGGAGTACAGGGCATACACTAGAATCTGAAGCATGGTTGCCTGGTGTCCCAGCTGGGAAGGGCTTCTCCTGGGTCATAAAAGGTCTCTGGGTCAGGAGGGCCATCCACAGCCTGGTGGGGGGTGCCCCACAGGAAACAAGGCCCAGAGCCCATTCCTTCTCACTCTTGTGGGCACCAGAGGCTGGATGAACTTGAGACATGAGTTCCAGTCGCTAGGCCCTGCTGCGCCCCTGCTTGGCTGTGTCCCCTGGTGAGGCATGGCACATCTCTGAACTCAGCCAGCAAGCCTCTGAGACGGGGATAAACACCCAACCCCACAAGATGCTTTCCGATTGCAGCTGGGGATAAAGGCGCAGCTGGCTCCCTGTGTACACTATAAGGTGCCGGGCAGGTTCAGGGGAGGCTTGTTGGTGGAATTAGCTTATGGACAGAGGCTATTTGGCTTCACTGGGAAGCTTTCTCCGGCCCCCAAAGGCTCCAAGCACTGCCAGAAATTCTCTGGAGAGCAGTGTCCCAGGTGAGTGGCCTGCAGGCTCGGCTGTGGTAGTCGGTCCAGCTGAGGGCTGACAGCTGAAGAGGTCTGGGAGCCAGGGGCCGCAGATTCCAGTGAGGAAAAGCCGGGTGACCCCAGTAGATTCGATCTGGTTTTTGAAAGGACTCCAGTGTGTATAGAAGCAAAGCAGGTCTCAGAACCTCTGCACCCTGCCAGAATCCTTCCCTTTCTCCCTCCTCACTCCACCCCCCACTGCTAACATGGGCTGCTTCCTGAGTGACAAGCCAAGCCAGAGACTCTTCTCCTCCTCGATTCCTCCCCCGACCCAAGGCAGCACCGTGGGGGACTTGGGACGCTCTAGTTATGCCTCTGATTTGCCCCATTCTTTGGAGTGGACAGTGTTTCTCAGTTTTAGCAAAACTCTCTGCAAAAGCAGCTTCAAACATGCCCTTCCTTGCCCCAGTTCTCCTGTAGAGAAATTCTGGAGGCTTCTATGCCTGACACCCCCAATCTAGGCTGCCCCCCACACTGTACTCCCAGGTGCCTGACCTTACCTGTTACCATATCTGTCCCTCCCAGGGGTGCCCAACCTGTAGTCCGTGGTCTTCACGCAGCCCAGGATGGCTATGAATTCGACCCAACACAAAGTCGTCAATTTACTTACTACATCATGAGATTTTTTTGTGACTACATGTCTCAGTGTATTTAATGTGTGGACCAAGACAACTCTTCTTCTTCCAGTGTGGCCCAGAGACTCCAAAATGTTAGACACCCCTGCCCTAGTCCCTTAATGACTTGCCGTCTGCACTACAGACTGAGAACTTTTCAGAGACAAGGGCCATGGCTTTGGCCTTTGCACCCCAAGGCTTGTGCCCTGGCACATGTAGATGGTTCACAACTGTTGGGAGCAAGGAAGAACTGTGGGGAGAAAGGAGGAAAGAAAAGAAGAAATGATGGATGATGGCTGGACGGATGCGTAACTGGATGGTTCCTGCAACCTGATCAGCTCAAACGACCCCCTCTGGGAACTCTTCCCTGATTTCTCCCACCCCACACACTGTCCCAGCAGACTCAGCAACCCCCTCCCATGCATTTCCTCAGCACACACCTAGATTATAGCTCTTCACATGGCACGCACAGACGATTTTGTATGTTTCACCGACTAGAGTGTGAGCTCCCTGAGGGCAGGGGCTGTGTCTGCAACACCATACCTAGCTCAGAACTAGCATCCAGTATCTCTCAGGAAATGTTTGAAGAATGAGTGAATGAACAAATAAATGGCCACCTGCCGTTTCATCCGGGCTGTGCCCGGCATTCCCTGGGGTAAATGCTATGTTCCGGCTGTGGCAGAGTAGCTGGAGGCCACTAGAGGGCAGCAAAGAGTCAGAAATGATCAACAGGTGGGCAAACTCCGCTCTAAGAAAGGTGTGTAGGGAGCTTTGAAAGTACCCAGGCCCCAGGACCACCAGCAGCCTTGGCGAGGGGAAAGTAAGAGCTAAGGACAAAGCCCATTAATCCCCTGAGCAAACACTCCCTGAGCCAATGCTTGGGCCAGGAAGGCTGTTGGAGAGCACTGGTCTTATCTCCCACCTGATGCCCCTGTCCCTCCTACCTCCCTGGCTTCTGCTGCCCCTCCCAAGCCTGTCCATTCCCCTGTCTTCAGTTCTAATTCTGGGGAGGGCGCTTTATACAAGACTGAAAAATGGGTCCCTCTGACTCCCATTCACTGGTCCCGACCACGCCGATGGAACTGTGCAGAGAATGTTCTACCCTGGTCCATCAGTGAAAGCAGGCCCAGAGGGTGGAAACAGCATGTCAGGTCACCCAGTGAGCTCCTGGCTGAGCTCGGCTTCCACCTGGTGCTGAGTCCCCTGGCCCCCAAGTCTGCAAGCTCAGGGCTGGGAGGGGCTTAAGGTGGACAAAGGAAACCCACATCTCCTTCCCTCCAGAACTCAGTACCCTTCCTGCCTCACACAGCTGGGGCCTCAGTAACTGTACAGCCATCACTTCAAATGATCCTCAAAAACAGGGGCAGGCTCAGAGAGGCCTTGAGCTTGTGCAGAGTCACACAGCTCAGCAGCATGAGACCACAGTCCTTCCACAGTACCCCTCACTTCTCTCTGTCTGGGCCAGACCCGGCCCCTGTGCTCTTGACCTGCCTCACCACCTGTCTGCAGAGGGCCTCCCCTGGATGTCTGCTCGGCCTCCAAAGGTTGACAAGTCAAAATCGAACCGTGCTGGCCACCAGCCTCCTCCACCAGCTCCCCTCCCAGCCAACCCCATTTACCCACACTGGGCGGGCAGGCCACACCCCAACCCATGTGAACCCATTCCAGCCACTGGGCTGGGCCCCTGCCCCACTCCCAATGCCCCGCCCTCCTCTTCAGATGGCCAAGGATACACACAATACAGCATAGCTCACGGTCCCCATTCGCCAAGACATATTTCCCAACTGGACCAACCCCAGGTGCCTCTCAGTTTTCTTCAGACCTTCAGCATTCAGCGTCTGCCCCCACTCCTGCCTGGAAACACCCTCGATGGTGGCTGGACTCTTCTCTAATTGGTGCTCCTATTGATCTATGGGGTATTAGCTCTGCTGGGCAGCTCTTGATTTAATGCCGACTCAGCCAGACCAGCTTCAGGCACGCCCACTAGGCTGCCCCTCTCACCACCACACCCAGCTCAGACCTCGGTATAAACAACCAGCAGCAGCAGCTGCTGAACATTTCTAAGGCATTTAATACGTGCCAGGCAAAGTTCTAAGGCTTCTTATATATACCATATTTTGCCATGTACAGTGCATACTTTTTGGCCAAAATTTTGAGGGAAAAATAAGTGTACACATTATATATGGGTAGTACTAAAACCTGGGTGCACATTATATATGGGAAAATATGGTATTGCATCATTTAACGCTCACTGTTATTATCATCATCCCCATTTTATAGATGAGGAAGAAGTAGGGCACAGAGAAGTTCTATAACTCGCCCCAGGTCACACAGCTAGTGAGAGAGGCAAGTCAGGGATTCAAACCGGGCAGTCTGACTGCAGAGCCCGTGCTCCTAGTCACCCAGCCTCCCTGTCTCAGCACACAGCACCCAGCATCCTCGGGTGCATCGCCCCAGCACTGGGCTGAGCTCTCACTGCAGCCAGCCCAAAGCCCCAATTCTTCCTTTAACTAATATTTCCTGAGTGCTGCTCTGGGCCAGGCACTCAGCCAGGAACTGGGGCACAGCAGTGAGCAGGGCGGACACAGCCTCGGGACGGGGCAGCTCTCGTGTACTGCACAGACCGGAGGGGAAGGCCGGCCTGGAAGGAGTAAGGCACTGATTACATTCTTCCCGTGTGCTCAGAATCACAAGTGAAAGAACGGGATGCTATAAGAGAGTCATGGTAGGGGTCCTGGCTTAGATGGTGTGCGGGGCAGAATGACAGGCCCCAGCAAACTTGTCTATATCTTAACCCGGGGACCTGTAAGCTCGGCAGGTTATAGGGCATTAAGGTTGCTAATTAGCTGATCTGAAGATAAGGAGATTATCCTGGATTACCTAAGTGAGTCCGATAGCATCCCAAGGATTCATAGAAGTGGAAGAGGAAGGCAGGAGAGAGAACCAGCAATACAAGGACCCCGCCCTATGCCCTGCGCTGCCAGCTGTGAAGATAATGCTGAAGGAATGGGGCCCTGCAGCAGAGAACACGGGCAGTATCTACACACCGAAGAAGGCAAGAAAACGCTTCTCCCCTGCAGCCTCCAGAAGGAACGCAGCCCTGCCCATACCTGGACTTGAGTCTTGCGAGACCCATTTTGGGCTCTGATCTCCAGAACTGTAAGATGGTAAATTTCTCATTTTAAGTCATTTGTGGTGATGCATTACAGCAGCAATAGGAAACTAATACATTTTGGGTCAAAGGGAAGACCCCTCTGAGGAGGTGAAACCCACAGGGATGAGAGGGGTGGGGTGGGGTGGGGTGGGGGGGCGTCGGTGGGAGCAGCAGGGAGGGGCCGAGTCCTTGAAGCAGAGGAAGTCACACCTGTCTCTCACACCACCTGCCAGAGCCCAGCGTGGGGCTGGGGGTGGGGGTGGTCTGTGTCTGCTGGGCTTTTGCTGCTGTTCCAGACCTCCCCAAGGCCATCAGTTAAATGAGCGATTTAATTGAAAGGCACCGAGAAACGGTGAACACCGATCCCTGGCAAGTACAGCGCCCAGGACTGAGGACCTGAGGACCCACCACACTCCTTCCGGGTCTCCTCTCAAACAGAACAGCATCGTGTCTGTCGCAGCCCTGGTTGGCGAACGTGACATGGTCGAGATTTCCTGGCACTCTGGCCTGAAGCCTCCCAAAAGGAGTCACGTAAGAAGCATGTGGGGCCTGGGGGTCCATGGGGGCCGGCATTCCTTGACCAGCTCATCTCAAAGATGGTTACTTTGCTCCTGGGACTCACTAAAGCCAAAGGGCAGTGAGCGCCCCTTCCTTTTCCCCAGCATAGAATTTTTAAGAATTTCAAATGCCATGTCAATATATATTAGATTGTACAAATATCTTCAGACAAGAACCAACTAGTTACACTGGTCAAGACACTATAGAATCTTTGGTGAGAAAGTTTTGGCATTGGCTGGGACTTGATGAAAATAAAATCTGAAAACTGTCTCCATTCGGAGCTGATAGGATGTGGCTGTATTTGCTTTATTCCACATAACTGATCAGCGCAGGGCTGTATGGGGTCCGCAGAGCAGCAGAAACCGGACCCACAAACACTGGGGAAGACCCAGGAGCCCGGTTTGCAGATGTGAGGATGCCCTTGAGCCAGAAGGGGCAGACAGCACACTAATGGCAGAATCAGGATTCAAATAAACAAGAATCCAAGCCGACAGGCTGGCATTTAGTACAGGAAAACATAATGTCTATTTTTTCAGGCCCAGAAGTTGGGCTGCCGGAATATTCCCTGGAGACAATCTCCCTCCATTGTCCTAAAAAGCAACCTTACAGATGGAAGCTTCTCCTTGTAAATGGAAGATATAGCAGCCAAATGTCTCAAAACTGAGCCTGGGAAAAGCAATTCAGAAGATTTCCGGTTTCCTTCTGGATTTCCTGCAGGCAGGAAGACAAGACCTTCCGTACAGTGAAACAACCCATCGCCCTGGAACAGCCTCAGAGAGACAAGAGCACGGTAAACAGGTCTCCCCATGCCTTGCTCTCAGCTGGTTTCTCCAAACTGTACCTCCTGCCCCTAGCAGTCTATGAAATGGTATCACCTTCAGCACCTCACAGTCAAAGAAATGCCTCCCAGATCCAGACACCCAGGAGGTACTGAATCAGAAATCTGAACACAAACAAAGCTGAAGTCCTCCAACAGGCTGTGCTATACCCACGCCCTCACCCCTGGGACCTGTGAATGCGAATTCTGTGGCCAGCAAAGCGGCGGGGTGGTGGGGGGGGGGAGGCAGTGCGGTTCTTGATAAGTGTGATGAAGTTAAGGATCTGGAAATGGGAGGATCATCCTGGACTATCTGGATGGACCCTGAATTCAGTCACGGAATCCTTATAAGCGAGGCAGAGGGAGAGCTGACACCTCCAGAGAAGAAGGGGCAGTAGAGGCGGAACAGAGAGAGGTTTGCAGGCGTCAGTGACACAGCCGGAGCCCAGGAGCGCCAGGAGCCACCGGAAGGTAGATGAGGGGAGCAGTGGGTCTACCCCAAGGCCCCCACACCTTGCCAACACCTCGATTTTGTTCTGGTGACACTGATTTCAGACTTCTGGGCTCTGGGACTACAAGGAAATGCATTTCTATTGTTTTAAGGCACTGAGTTTGTAGTAATTTTTTAGAGCAGCCACAGGAAACTGATTCATGGGTTAATACTGATTTTCCCTGACTCCCTCCCTGAGCAAACACCCATTAAAGAACCTACTATGTATGAGGGTCCATCAAGAGTACAGAAGACAAGTAAGGCAGAGGGCCTGGGCCTCAATGAGGTCACCTCCCAGTGGCACAGCTACCTGGGCCACAAGCACACTGGGCCACGCGACAGAGCAAAGCCAAGTGTAAAGCTTTACCCCCCGAAGAGGGCCACCCAGAAGGCTTTGTAAAGCAGGTGATATGTGTGCTCAGCCCTGAACAGGTGCCACCGGACCCCAACAGGCCCGGACAGGAAGTGGTCTAAGCTGAGGGCACAGAATCAAGAGGGACACTGCCCGGGGAGAGTGAGTCGTTCTGGGAACCAGTGAGTGGTCAGGGTTGGGGACAGGCTGGGACAGGAGGCCAGACCATGGTGATGCCTGGGTGGCAGGCCAAGGACCTGCTCTGCCGAAAGGTGGGCCGGCTCCTGGGGGCCCGCCCTGGGGGCAGTTCCAGCAGAGACCCAGCACATGAGCCGGCACTGCCCCGTGAAGCCATCCATGAGAGAGATTTGGAAGCCATGTTGGAAGCAGCCCCAAGGGCCTGATACTGATCTGGACACTGAGGAACAGGAGTCGAAGACGGTGCCCACTGAGTGTGGACTTCCCGCCCTGACACAGAGCCTGGCATGGACTGAGCGCTGGGTGTGCGAGAAGAGAAAAGAAGGAGAAAGGGAGGGGAGAGACGTGCTCAGAAGGAGCACACTGTGTGCCCTCCCTCTGTTGTGGGGACAGAGTCTCAGTGGAGCCATGCCACTGTGGCAGCACCTGCCCGGCTGCTGCCAACAGGCTGGTGAGGCTCGGCCTGGGATTCCTGCTGCCTGTAAGTGGGCAAGGAGCCGCCATCGGTTCCCACTGGGGGCTCTGCCAGGCTTCTCCGAGCTCGCCTCTCTGGGGTTTGCAGCCAGGAGGCAGCAAGGCCAGCGGGGCGGCCTCAGCTCCACCTGCCAGTGCACTGCCGCCCACCCCCTGGCGGCACTGAGAAGCTGGCGCGGACAAACTCGGAGCACACGCGGCAGTGCAGGACGGAGGAAGGGGTGCTGGACTGCAGGGCCTGGACCCAGACTCGGGCTGGGTGGCCTCGGAAAACTCCCCAGCTGCTCTGGGCCTCAGCTTCTCCTTTCGGAAACGGGACTACACTCCAGACCAGCCCACCTCACAGGGCAGTAGCATCAGGGGGCTCCTAGGAAAGCACTTTGCATTCTTAAAAATGTTACAAAAATTCGAAGGGCTGCTAATAGATATGGCTCGGGACCCCTCTCCTGAGGCCGCCCTCATTTGCCAATAGTTGGGAGAGGGGGGAGGGGCTGTCCCACCACCTGTCTGCCTCATGCCCGATACTTCCCTCTGCTCTGCACGGCCATCGTTGCAGCAGAAAAGGCAAAGGCTGTGCAGGTCTCACCTCGGCAGGCCTCTTCGGCATCGGCAAGGCCCAGGGCAAGAGCACACCCGGAGGCCGCTTCCCATATGTCTCGTATTTAAAAGCCATAAATCAAGCTAACAAACCGTTAAATGAAACATGCTCTGTCCTCCTACCTTGTTAAACACATCTTCGTAATAACCTGGAAAGCCAGGAGTGAATTTAGAATTCGGCGACTCCTTGGCATCTGCACAAGGACCTGGCTGCGTGGGGCGAGCCCACCTGAGCTACGATCCACCCTGCTTTCCTTCCCGCCCCCAGCTGCACTCTTCGTCCTTCCAGGCCTCACACACAGGCGTGGACACCCAGCCCTCACATCCGAGCTCTGTCCACACCCCACAAAGAGCGAGTCCTTGCCCCGGGGTGCCCGTGCCTGTGACATAGGTTGGGGAAGAGGCTGGAGGAGGCTTGGGGCTATTCGACAGCCCCCTTAGGGAGGGCTAGAAGGAGGGGCCCGGGCACCAGGCAGACAGATCCCTTTGGTCCGCAGACTCTCTGTGGTCCTTCCGGGGGAGGAAGCCTGCAGGGCCAGAGCCGGTCCCTCTGCCTAGGTCTAAGGGTGGCTCGGCTGGGTCAGGCTTCCTATTTGCCGGGTTACTTAGGCATGCCCCACCCCCTTCCTGGGCTCAATCGCCTCACCAAGAAAGCTGGGTGACAGACCCACCCACCTACTTCTCAGAGCTGTTGTGAGGCTCTGAAGAGAGACCCATGGGTGGGGAGGGAGGAAGTAGCCAGCCTGGCATTTTCACAGGCCAGAGAGAGTCCCGGGGCGTGCTGGGGGAGGGGCGGCCGCGCAGCCCCCAGCACTGAGTGCGCGGTGTGGCCCCTGCAGGTGACTCGAAACGGGGCGACACGAGCCCTTCCTAGAAGTATAACTACACTTCAACACGATTTTCCCCTGATCAGTTTTTAAAACATTTTTCAAAAAGACGGTACTGCGGGGGTCCCCGCTGCGCTGGTGCCCTCAGTCCCCAGCCAGTACCGCGAGATTTGTCGTCCGCGGAAGCACACGCGGCAGCCGCCTTTCCAAATGTCTTGAAAGAAACTGACACATTGCCAGCCCCAGGGGATCAGGTTTCAATGGCCACAGGGTGTTCAGTTGAGAATCAAGTGACAAACCCACCAAAGGACACGCTGTCCGTCCTGAGCACGTGGTCCTCACTTCCACGGAGTAAGGCCACGGAGAGGACCTCAGCGGTGCTTCCCTGTGTTCATGTCACACAGACTGGGTAGGAAAGGGAGGGTGGGAGGGTGGGAGGAGAGAGGATGGGGAGGGCCCCCGCTCCCCACTGGCTGGGTGACCTTTGACCAGGTCCCGCACCCCTCTGTGTTCAGGCTTCCCGCGTGGCCAACGAGGGGGTGTTTGAGCGACAGCCAATAGCCCCCCTCTCTCTGATGTTCTCCGTGGTGCTGCCACTGCCTGGTCCCAGCCCCCTGCAGGCCCAGCTGCGGAGGATGCTGAGAGTGCAGACCTCTGCTTGATTTATTCAGGCCCACTTCTCAGAAGCAGAGAGGTCACCAGGGCTGTTTGGGGGGGATGCCCCCCACCGAAACCCCATCCGCCGAGCCGCCGAGATGCCGACAATGCACACTCACCAGGCACCATCCCTGTCAGCGTCGGTGCTGAGTAGCTGCCCTGTCCGGCGGGGGGGACGTGCGGAGGGTACCCGGGAAGGGTTGTGCTCGCCAAGTCTCGGCCTGAGGAATCAAAGCAACAAATCACAGGGTGAGTGTCTCCGCGGCCAGCCGCTCCTGTCCACAGCTCCCCGGATACCTGCACACGTGTCACGTCTGGACGCTGAACGCCAACATGCCCCCAGCTCCTCACGTCACTCGCATGGACGCGCACGGGAGCGCGCACCCCTCCAGCCCCCTGGGCCCCCCTCGGCGGGAACCAGGGATGCTCGGCTGTGTCCCTGGGAAACTGGGGCTCCAGTCTGCTCACCGTGCTCTCTCCTCCCCAAGTGGGACTAGGACTTCTGCACCGCCACGCCCTGCCCTTTCCTCCAGTTGCACGCAGCCGAACACCCCCCGCCTTCCTCCCTCAAAAACATCTCAGCCACCTCCCTTTGCCTCAAACCCCTACAGCTCCGGCCCTCACTGAATTCTTCTTCCTCTGGCCCAGAGCCAGTCCTTTCTGATACCAGACACCATTCTGGGCACTGGGACCTGGAGATTAAGGCCTCAGCCCCCAGAGGCAGAAATCCTGGGGAGTGCATGTCCCCCTCTTTGCAGGCTGGGAGCTCTGGAAGAGTAGGGGTGACTCCTCCTTCACAGCCCACACAGCCTGCCTCCACCACATGGCTTGGCGCCTCGTAGGGTCTTAGTGGGGAAATGTGTGCACAGACGGCGCATCCAAGTGCTAGAGGAGCAGGACTCCGAGGGAGATGTCTCTCAGGCATGTCTGCCTCCTAGGGAAGGAGTGGGGCTGCAGCCCCGTGACACACCTCCACTTACGTGTGCATCACAAGGTGCTTATGGGTAAGACCAACAACCCAGACCCTGGGAGATCACACTGTGCCGTGGTTACCTGGCGGCCCCTGAAGATGAGCCCCCACCCTGCTGGATGGGACTGACAGTTGCTCCAGAAATAAGGGATACTGCTGGGGAGGGGGTGGGAAGTGAGGCGGCCTTGGGATGAGGGAGGGAGGGAAGAACCTCGGCCTGTTCTGGGTGTGGACACTGAGGATTAAGGAGGTCAGGAGAAGTCTGGGAGTGTGGGGGAGCGGCTCCTAATGGCACAGAGCCAGCCTGGGCCCCAGGAGCCTCCCGTAAGGCCCAGCGGGGCAGTGCAGGTAGTACACAGGCCCGTGACTCTGAGCTCAGCCCCACTAGCAGATGGCTCAGCGAGAAGGACCACCTCTGACCAACACCCCCCAAAACTGTAAGCCAGCACATGGTATGCGACGTGAACATTTCCCAGAGAGAAGAACAGCCCTTCCAGTGCCCGCCATGCAGACTGCCCAGCCAGCACCCAGAGGCTGCCTCAGCTCACACGGTTCTGCTTACTTTCCAGAACCCAGGAAGCTGCCAGACAGGGGGATCCCGCCTTCCCTGTGCTTACTACCCTCCGAGCTTTGGACTGGGCATCCTGGCTTGTGACAAGCATGGCTGGTGTCTCTTCACATGAGGCATTGTGACAGGGGAGCAAATGCCCCCAGGGGTCCTGGAATCCCCCCTATGATCTGCATATGACTCCCCATGAAAGCTGAGATTAAACAGATAACTGGAGTTGGCAGAACTGCCCACGTTTATAAGTGATTTAAGGGGGTTCCCCAGGCCCCAGCTGTCTTATGCCTCCCTCCTCCTCCTCTTCCAAGTCAGCCCCCACACGCTGGAGAGCAGCTCCTCTCCACAGAGTGTGAGCTCCAGGATCAAGTCTTCGTACCCACGTCAGAATGGCACAGGCCTGCAAATATTTGTTGAGAAAATAAAAGAAGTGGCCCGGCTACTGAAGCAGGAGTTTTCTGGAATCTGTAACAGTCCTCTCCATTCATGGTCAAGAATGAGTGCAGCATCAGACTGGTCAGTGCATGGTCGCAGTGCCAAGGCCAGGCTATGAGGTGTGGACAGGAGACAGCCTTGGCTGGGGCTGTCCCGGTGGGCTGGCACCCCCCACCCAACCGTGCAGCAGCTCTCACCCGGGCCCCGCCCTCAGGCTCACACCCTAATGATGATAATGACAAACCAACAATGCTAACCTAGAAATTACGAAACACCAGGCTCTGTTCTTAGTATTTTACATTATTAACTCATCTAACCTTCCACCACGCTATGAAGTAAGGTACTGATACTATCCTCATTTTACAGGACAATGACACAGAGAAAGGTCTAGTAATTTGTCCAAGGTTGCCCAGTAAGGGCCAGGATTCAAATTTAAGCAGCACAGTGTCAAAGCCACATTCTGCCATGGCACTCCGTTGCCTGGCACATACACCTGGCTGTGCTTCCGACCCCGAGGCTCCACGTGGCTCAGCTGGGACGCCTGGGCTGAGCCTGGCCTTCAGGCCACACTGTCACCACTGCTTACTGGCTCCACGATGCAGACTGAAATCCGACTGCACGGTTTTTGTGGATATATGTGCTGGGATGAGAGCTGGGAGCACCTCGGGAGGAAGCCACGTCTGCCTCCTGGAAGACAAGGAGTCATCCTGCTAGCGGCGGCCTGGCGCAGGACCACAGGGCCCAGCCCCGTGAGGTCCGCAGCCCGCCTGGTTGCCTGGGGTGGATAGGAGAGTCCTGAGAGGGGACGGGACGTGCCTAAAGACACCCAGCTCATTGGAGGCAGGGCTGGTACTGGAGTCCAGCTCGCCAGCCCCTGGGATTGGGTTCTTTCTTCAACGGGGGCTAAACTCCAGTAGTTTCTGCCACTGTTACACGTGCTTTACAGCCTTGACCCTGAAAGCAAAGGTTTGAAAGTCAGTGCCTCACCAAAGCTTCACTCAACACAAGAAGCCAGCTTAAAAAAGAGAGAGAGAAATAAAATTATCCTGGGAAAAGGAGGGGAAAGGAATGGATAAAGAAAAAGCAGAAAATAACAAATTAGCAAACAGAAAAGCAGGCACAACAATAGACACAACCAAGAATTGTTTTTTAAAAAGAACAGTAAGATAGACAAACCTAGGGAAATATTCAAAAAAGAAGACACAAATATCGAAATAAGGAATTGGGAGAAGATATAATCAGAGATATGACAGAGATGATGTTCAAAAATGTAAGAAAATGCAGGGCCTCTCCTAATAAATATGGAAAGCTCAACAAAAGTAGAATTTTCCAGAAAAACATGAATTACCAAAATTAACTCAAGAAGAGATAGACAATATGAATGGCTCAATAACCTTAGAAGAAATATAAATAGTTGTCTCTTAAATTATTTTTAAAAACAAGGTGGCTTATCCATTTAGCTTCTTGAACAAGTTCTTTTATTTGGGGGTGGGGAGCAAGTTCTTTTAAACTTTCAAAGGACACATGTGTTCTGTTACTAAACTGTTTTAGGATATGTAAAAACTAAAAAAAAAAAAAACCTTTCGAATTTATTTTGCCAAGCTAGCATAATCCTTCCTGCTGTAAAAACTTTAAAAAGGCCCACCAAAATGAAAATTAAAGGGTAGCCTCACAATTTATTAATATATATGAAAAAATCAATCTCACTGATCAAACAGTATTAGAGAAAGAATAGTATACCATGACCAAATAAGGCCTATCTGGGGTATGTGAGGCTGATCAATATTAAAGCATTGGCTGGGAAATCACATTAATGTATCAAAGGAAGAAAAACATGATTAGATCAAGGCTACGGAAAAGGCATTGGCCTCAACTCAATACTAATTCCCTACAATACCTCTTAGGAAATATGCATTGGAGTACACTTCTTTGATCTGATACTGATCTTAACTCTAGAGTCAACATCATGCCGAACTGGTGAAATGCTTGAAGCATTCTTATTAAAGTCAAGAACCTGTCGAGGAAACCTATTATTCCTGAGAGTTGATCTGAAAGTTTCAGCCGGTACAAGAAGACGAGATAGAGACCTAAACCCTGGGGCAGAGGGAACTCCAAAATTAGTTGGCTCTATCTTAAATCTGGAAAATCACAGGCAATCAGCTCATCTACGAGAACCAATAAAAAAGCCTGGTGAGACAGCCAGGTAATGGATGTCTAGGGTCAACACCTCCCTGGATTCGGGAGCTCCCCACTGCCTTTTCCACGAAGCACAGACTTTTCAGTTTGGCTCCCAAGGCCCTGCTCAATCCGTCCCCCACCTGGGACCTTTCCAGCCTCACCGACTCCGTCGTCCCCGGCCATTCCCCAGACCGCCCTGCACGTCTTTCCTGTCCCCACGCCCTTGCTGGTGCCGGCCGTTCCCTTTCTAACTATCCTCCTTTCACTCCCATCGGTCCAACCTTCCATCCAGTCTCCAAATGTCACCCTCGAGAGCCAGCTTCTCTGTCAACTTTTTCAAGGCCCTTTAAGTATTTGCCTCTTCTGATGGTCCCCCTGCTCCCCATGCCATCCCTTCCAATGCGGAGGGGGCATCATGCCAGGGGAACAGATGGGATGGAGGTGATGTTGTTAGGAACGATAAGGCAGCACTCACTTGTGCCAGGCATTTTTCCATGCGTCAGCTCATTTGATCATCCTAACAATTCTGTGAGGTTTGAACAATGATCCTGCCCACTTTATAAGAGAGGGAACCAAGCAAGGAAGAAGTTAAGTAACTTGCCTAAGGTAACACAGCTAGTAGGAAAGAGAGCAGGGATTTGAGTCCCGGTGGTGGGGCTCCAGCCTGAGCTTCTTGGGTGGGATAAGGGGTGTGTGTGTGTGGGGGGACAAGTAAATAAGGAAGGCTGAGAACTGGGGGGTTCTGCTGTTCAGATTAGCAACCGGAAGTGTAGGTAACCTGATTAGAGCAGGAAAGGGAGGGTAGGGTCACAGAGGGCTGTCAGAAGCCAGAACGGAAGGTGGGTGTCAATGCCTGTTTGGGAATGAACTCTCCAGCATCAGTCTGCTCCTCGGGGGCGGGGCTCCTCGGAACCTGGCACACAGCAAGTGCTGATGACCCTGCGCTGGAGAGCCAGGATGAGAAGGCCATGCAGGGCCTTTTAACTGATTGGAGCCCCGGATTTGCTACTGGACTGCTGCGGGACTCTGAGCAAGCCGTTCGCTCTGAGCTTCAGTCTTTGCCAATTTTAAAAAGAGCCCTTAGCTCAATGATATCCAAGAGCCTGTACTGGTCTGTGTGTGCATGTACACAAAGGATAAATTAGCTATGAGTAGACTTTTCTACCTTAAAGTTCAACTGCACCCACTGCTCTGGAACCTCCACAGTCAATCCTGTAATGTGAGCTGCTGCCTGGAGGGCGCGTATGTCCTCCTTGGACGAAGGGTGCACTCCCACGTTCTAGCCTCAGCAGGGCATGGTGTGAGCTCCAGCAAGGGTTCAGGGCTTGGCCACCGTGCTGGGGAGCTCATTCCACCCCCAGTCCCTCCTTCCTGTGTACAGTGAGGACCCGACAAATGGCCACATAAACCCTACAAACAACTCTGCCTCTGAGTTCCCTGTCACTAGGGAACTCCTATGTATTGTCCATGGCTCCAGTTCCATCCAGCACATGTCCCTAGATCCAGATGTTACGGCCAGAGGCTGCATGTGTCTCCTTGGACTGGCCACAAAGGCCGATCTGAGTTATCACTTGCGGTGTGGGAGGCAAAGAAGGGAGAGACTGGCAGCATCGGCGTCATCCCCAGGTCCCCGACCCTCCCCCAACTCTGCGTCAGGCACTGGGGTAGGCTGTTCACAAACATTATTCCATTTAATCCTCACAGCTTATAAAGTTCCTAATAAACTTCAGGAGACCCTGTGGGGAAGTCACAGGGAAGCTGACCACCGTGCAAAATGGAAAGGAAGGCAGCAGAGCACAGTGCTCTGCCCGGGCTCGAATCCTCGCTTTACCACTTACTGGTTGTGTGTCCTTGACAGAGTTCCTTATCATTCTGAGCCTCAGCTTCCTCATCTGTAAAGTGGGAATAACAATAGCCAACACTCGTCCAGAAGAAAAAATAGCTAACACTTATAGAGAGGAAACTACGTCCATTTATTCCTGCAGTAGCCCTATTACAGAGCTACTCTTATGTCTGTTTTGCTGGTGGCAACTAAGGCTCAGAAAGTTTAAGGGACTTGCTCACAGTCACACAGCTAGTAGGTAAGAAAGCCAGGTTTCAAACCCAGTCAGTCTGGCTGGCCAGTCTGCACTCTGAACCCCTGTGCTGTGCCCCCCTTGGCGGCAAAAACAGCAACATGCCTCTTTAACACACTGTGGGGAGAGGTCGGTAAGAAGACGCATGTAAACCCCAGTGAGCGCTGATGGAAGATTGAACTGTTGGCTGTAACCCTTAACCCTGTCCTTATAACCATCATCTTGAAATGGAAGTTATAATTTGACACCAAAAATGTAGGAAAAACATAATATTAAACTTTTTAAACCAAATGAATTAAAAATAATTAAAAAATAAGTAAAAAACAAATAGAATTATTTTTATGAAAAACTAAACTTTGTAGTTCCTCCTGCTGGAGGCAGTGTGTTTCTCAACCGGTTCAGGTCGGGCTCAGCCACGTGCCTTGCTTTCGCCAATGGAATGTGAGCAGATATTCGGCAAGGAGAAGCTTGGCTTGCATGGGCTTGTGCGGCTGGATGTGCCCCGCTGAACCTCTGCCATCGCCACGAGAGCAGGCCCTGGCTAGCCTGCTGCAAGGAGGGAGACAGGCATGTGGAGCAGAGATGGACCCGACCTACAGCTGGAATCAAGTCCAGCCCAGATCAGCCAACCCCCAACCAACCCCCAGGAGAAAGAGCAAGAAGACATGAGCCCCGAGCTTTGGGGTGGTTTGCTTTGGGGTGGGAGCAGCGGTGTTGCGGCAATAGCTGATTGACATGAGACTTCATAAATGTTACCTGTTTTTTTCATCATGCTACCTGGGACTTTCTAAGGACAACTATCGGAAGATGAGCAGAGGCTAGACGCCAGCTGGTGGGAAATCCCAGAGTGGATTCAAGCCTCAAATTTGCCTTGATGGCCTACAAGGACTCTCCCGGCACCGAGCTGGGGATTCGGTGACCTTGCAGTGCATGAGCACTCTCCCCGGCTTTGTCCCTCCTCTGACATGTTTCCGGCATGTCACCAAGGCTGGGGGTGTTTAACAATCAGTCATTACGAGGCCCCTGCACTGGCTGGCACACAGTAGATGCTCGGAAATATCTGCCAAGATGAAATTAGACAAGATCGGGCATGTTCAGGGTGGTATGACCATAGACTGCCAAGAGGAAATTAATCAGACATTAGTTCTACGATCTGAAAAGAACTTTGGTTCCTGTCTCACCAACATCTCAGAAAGCCCTTTGTCGTGAACTCCACGGAATTAAGGAGGCCTGATTTATCTGGTTTTTGCTTAGATGCAACTTTTTCTTTTTTATGCAGCTCATTTCTAGGTAGGCTCTCTCTATGTGCACTAATGGGGGGAAATGTGAATCCAATTAACTTCAAATTTAGCTCATAATGAACTTATCTCATTTTGCTACCAGCTCGGTTCTCATCGTGTGGCAGTAATTAACCACTGGGGGTTGTCACTCCTAGACACATGACATGGAGATCCTCCCAGCCCCTCTCTTCAAACCCTTACAGAATTCATTACCCTGACAGTGTGAAAACCCTTCACTTTGAATACCACAGGGCACCAACCGAGCTCCCCCTCTACCTACCTGACTGTGCGTGTGAGCAAGGGAAAGGAGGAAGACAGCCACTGAGAAGCCAGGAGTTATTGCGAACAAGATGGGAGGGGAGGGCAGGATGCTGGCGCAGCTCCTGGCTGGAGAGGGTCTGCCGGCCCGGACAGCGCAGGGCTGGGGGTTCCGCCCAGAGGAGGGCCAACCCCGCACAGAGGGCCCAGGCTCTAAGGGGATATGGTGGAGCCGGCTGGCAGAGGCAAAGTTTTTCACAAAATGGCAATCGTATCCACTGGGGACTTTTAATGCCCAGGAAGACTGCACATCCCTGGAAGGGGCATCGGTAATTTTCTGTGTGACCTCAGGTAAGTTCCGTCTCTCTCTAGGCCTTGGTTTTCCCGTCTGATTGCTCAAGCAGTGGGAACAGATGGCCTCTCAGGGCTTTTTCTGCTCCAACATTCCCTAAGTCAGAGGCATCCTCTTACTCCTCTGTTGATGGCACTGGTGGCTGATGCTGGCTGCTGCCCAGATGGGTACGGCAGTGCCTGCCCACCCCGCCTCAGCACCAGTGCCCCCAGCATCAGACTCCCTGGAGCCCCTGGATTAAGTCCTAGTGAAAGGAGGGTAAGCATCTGTCTTATTTCCCGATCTCCGGGAAAGGAACGTGCAGACTCAGACGAGGGCTGCCGACCTGCACACTATTGCATGGCCCTCTCGCCACACGTCCACCTGGGTGACGACCGGGCACCCGGCCCGGGGCAGCAGCCCCCACTCAGCTCCAGCTAGTTTGCAAAAGAAGCTAGAACTCTGGTTCCATTGCATTTGGGAATCTCCTGCCTGTGATGTTGACACTAATCCAGTTTTTGAAATAGACACGGAGGGCCAAGGAAAACTTGTACAAAGGCCATGTTTAGCTCTCAGACTGCCAATTCTCAATCTTTATCCGTCTCTCAAGGCCCTCAACTCCTGTCATCTTTCTTGTTTTCGTGGGTGACAGCCCAGCCATGCCAGCTTCAACGACACCTCCTCCCTCATGTCCAGTCTGTCCTCAAGCCGCTCATGACTCTCCACCCTTCCCCGAAGTGCCCTCTTTCCCAAGGCCCTGATCTGCCCAATTCAGACTGTTCCTCCCTTTCCCCTGTTCCCTCACTACCTCCTTCCCGGCCTCCAGCCCCGCCCTCCGTTCTGGACTGCCTGTCAAGGCCCCTCCCAGCGCCCCGTCACAGAGCCACTCCGCTCACCCTGAAGGGTGGTCTGGAACCACGTGGGAACTCAGGGAGGCTCCAAAGCCAAAGCTCTCATTTTGTCCCAGTGCAATCATTTAGCCTGAACCTGCAGGCACATCTAGAACATTTTCCCAGAAAACCTTTCCTCAGAGTCACAGAACCATGAGAAACCTTTTTGAGTGTAAAAAACTATTACTAAAACTTTTAAAAACAGGTCATAAAGGTGGAAAGCATAGCCTTTCCATGTAACAGGCATTATTTATTAGGCACACCCAAGAATCATACCTCTAAGAGAATACACCTGTGTTTGATGATCCTTTACTATTAAAGACTAGACATGGGGAAGTTACACGTTAACGTGTAGATTTCCATCAGGTAGAAGAGATAGCCCCAGTAGTTTGGGTGTATTGCCGTGTAGGACATTAACCAATTTTGTGCCTGATCTAGCAATTTTATTCAACATTTTTAAGTGCTTTTCCTGAGGGACAATATAAACTCCAAGTTTCTGAAAAGTTCTTGGAACGACTTTTATCTTTTTATAGGTTCCCTCATTAATTCATGAGTCAAATAAAATCTTCATAGGTGTTCCTTTTATATTTGTACATGGGTTACGTCCTTAATTTTAAAAAAACCATGCTTTGATGCTTGTTATAGAAAAAAAGTCAACCGTGCCTGAGTGACATGCGCTGACGGTTTTCAATCAACACTGAGGCAGATGACAGTGACCTGTCACCTGAGGGGCAGGGGAAAGGAAGGGCCCGACCCCAGGGTAAGGGAGGGAAGTGATTCTGCTACACAAACCCTGGTGTGTGTGTGTGTGTTCAGGTCCTGTGCACACCACCAGGCTCCTTCCCCCCCGCAGGCGTCTGACACCTGTGACAACTTGAACAGGGGCTGCTCCGAGGCCTCCCTCTGTCCGGCCCCGCCATAAGCATCAAGTGTGCTGAGCCGGGAGGTGCACAGGGCGAGTCTTCCATCTGCAGGGGAAGGGCTGGCGGAGGTGGAACAGCCCAATTCACCCACACACAGTGGACGTGCTCACTGCTGACAAGCTGCATCGTGTGCTACAGCAGACCAGGCTGGCTCCTAGTGCCGGGTTTATTGGCTATTAGTTTAGGTGCTATTATTTACTTAGACATAATAACCCTACATTTCCTTTCTCAAAATTACTTAACCCCCACTTTTAACTAATTCTGACTGGCCTCCCTTTAACTGCACTGGCTCAAGGTCTGATCTGGGCGTGCAGAGCAGGGAACTCTGACAGTTCATTCATCAGGGCGCCATTCAATTGGCAGTCTCCACACTCCCCGTTCCTTCATTTGAACCCACCTCGCCTATTTCCCCGGAATCACCGGGAATGCCCAGACTCCACTCCTGTGTTTCAGGGTCTGGACCATGCGGGAATTTCATTTGCCTGGCATTTCAGAGCAGGCACTGGGGCTCTGTCAATGTAGTCATGCACACTTGCGACACGATCTTCCTTGAACTAGCAACTGTTGGTCCAACGTAACAAGCCAACAAGGGCAGGGATTTAATGAGCAAGGCTGCAGAGAGCTGCCACACTCCTGGCTTGGGCCTCCCTGCCAGGACAGGCCCTGCTCCGGAGACAGAGGGAAGCCAGTATTTCCAGCAGGGCAATTCGGGCACTACTGTGGGCTAGCTCATGTCTTCATTCATGCATGTGTGCGTGCGTGCATGCATTATCTGTTACCCACTAAATTTGAAGCACCTTCCTGAGCGCTCCAGAGGACCTGGGAGATGATAATAGCAGCAATAACAATGACAATAATAATAATGTCCACAACAGTAACAGTTAGCATTTGCACACCTCTTACCATGAGCCAAGCACCATTCTAAGCATTTTATATGTATTATCTCATCTAAGTATCATAGCCACCCTGGGAGATATAAATCTTTATAATCCCCAATTTGCAGATAAGGTACCTCGCTAGGAAGAGGTGGAGCTGGATGCAAACCGAGGCCGTCTGAGGCCAGAGTCACACCATTGCCACCTCCCTCCCTGCACTGCTCTGCCTCAGTAGGTGAATGGAAAATGCAGAACACACCTCCCCTTTGACCAGCAATTCTACTTCCCAGACTTTACCTATGGAAACACACAGAAAACTACATGAATATTTACATTTTCTGGGAAGGAAGGAAAGAAGGAAGATGATCGAAGTATCTATCATAATGGCTGGGTTAAATAAATTCTGATACTTCCCTATGATGGAGTATTACACAGTTTTGAAAGACAGAGAGGTCGATTTGAATGTGTGGATTGTGGGAAAAGCGCCACGATACATCGCTGGATGAGTAAAACAAAGTGCAGAAGAACACTGTGTGCAGTGCGATTCCATCTGCGCCGGTAAAATAGAGACACAGCCCCCGCTGCAAGATGCGGGAGAACGTCACTGAGTGCGCGCACGAGACTGCTGACTTCCCAGTGAGGCGCTGTGAATGGGAGGGCTGAGGCTGGGGGCAGGAGATTTACTTTTCATTTTGTATTTTGCTGTATGGTGTGAATATTTAACTACGTGGATGTGTTACTTCTTATTTGAAATTAACTTTTTCATTTAAAATTAACTTTATCTTCAGAACCAGACACTGTCTGTGCCCCCGAGGGGTGCACACTCGGTCTCCAAGGGGAAGCGATGATGAATACAAGGTGCTCGGAGCATGTGGCTCCTCACTGCCCCCTGCTCCCACCTTTGCAGCTCTCGGGCCACAGCTGTCACAGCAGGGGCTTCTTGCTCTCAAGGGCAGCATCATGATGCCAGGAGCGCCTTGGCCAAGTCACGCATTCACGGCTCACGGTCTCGCTAGGCCTCCTCCCCGCCAGCATCCAGCCCCGACAGGGGCAGTAAGTACGGTGCCGTCCCACCAACCCAAAATGTGCCAGCAAGCCATCTCAGCCCAACATTCTGGCTGTGGGTCGCCAAAAGGTGGGCACAAAGCCTGTCCCGAGGGCCCCCCCGGGCACCAGCTCTGGCAGCCCCAATCACAGCTGCACGAAGTTCCAGTGAGCTCAGCCCTTGGTTTCCAGCCTCCAGCAGACTGAGAACAGCAAGATAAGAAGGAGGAGAGAGACTTCCAGAGCCAGGCAAATTGACACTGGGACAAGTGAGAGGTGACAGGTGAGCAACACAAATGGAGACAGGAGAACAACGTAATCAGACCTGAGACAACCACACCTCAGCAGTCTGCGGTGCCTGGCGGAAGGGCAAGCCTCCCGCTTATGGACCTCTGTCCCGGGCCCAGTGTGGTGATGCCATAGAGATGACCCCAGACGGGGTCGTTGCAGGGTGTGAGCTTATGTCACTCCAGCATAATGATGTGTCTCTCTTCTGAGAGACACTAGTGTTTTGAAAGTTGGCTTGGGAGCTCTGTAATCATAAGTAGCAGATAGAGAAAAGCTCAACATCCATCTCAGTCCCGGAGGGGCCCCTGGAGAACCCCCATATGGTGCGTGTCGGCGGCCAAGATCACAGGAGACCAGACTGCTGACGGGGAGCCCCACGCCTCCACTGCGGGTCACGGTCCGCACCCACCCAAGCTGGCTGGGGGATGCGGGAAACATCTCTTTGCCCCGTGGCATTTCGGAATCCTGGAGTCCCGGGGCCGGACTGAAATGCAGAGGGGAGCCAGGCCTCCCATCCCCCCTCCAACTCAGGGCCAACAGTATTTCATCACAGTTGCCCACCTGCAGTTGCCAGTTCAGAGTGTACTCCCAGCCCTGACAGTTGGGAAAGTCTTCCTTCCCGAGGGTAAGGTCAGAGCTGGAGGACCAAGTGTGAAGGCCCACTGAGGCCCAGCCAGCACTGGACTTGGGGGTCCGAAAGCTTTCTACCTCTGTGCCTTCAGGCTGGTCCCCGCCCCTCTCTGTGTACCGCGGTCTTAACCCCAGGCCACCCACCTGGGGGTAATCAAACAATGCTAGAGACGTGAGGAAGGCATGTTACCCAGCTCTCTGCCCTACCACGTCTGTCTGTCTGGCAGCCCTTGTATTTAAGAAATAGTCAATAGGTAAATGTCTAAGGCAAAAAAGCTTCAGATAGGCTTCTGATGTCTTGTAAAGGGATGGGGGCCTGTCAAAATTCCCCAAAGAGTGCCTCAGCTGGTCCACTTTTGGTCCAGAGGACAACAGGACAGTGGACGTCGCAGAGAGCCACACACAGAGCCAAGAAATCCTAGCCACTCCTCTGCTTTTCCCCCCAACCGCACAGTGAGGCCACAGTTGGTAACTACCCAGGGGGCCCATGTGAGAGGCAGGCTGGGCAGGCGCGCTGTTTGCCAGGGAGAACCAAGCCCACCCGCAGGGGCACCTCCAGGGAGCTGGCAAATCAATGTGCTGCGGAGACCATGCATCAAATCACTCTGCTGGCTGGCACTGTAGGCTGCCCAGTCGCCAGCCCATCCCTTCCTGCCCCTCCCCTCCCAGAGACGCTGAGTCAGGGGTAAGAGCTTCTGAGAGGCCCTGTGTAGCTTGGGCTCTTACTGTAAACCATCGCCAGTTCTGGCATTTGCCCCTGCCCTGACCCCCTCACGGGCCATCGGGAGCCCCACATGGGATCACGGAAGCGAGAGTGCTTCGTGCAACCCGGGGTGGGGTTTCTACTGAGCAGGGGGCATCCTGTGGGGACCAGTGCATGAGTCAGTCAGGCCTGGGGTGAGCTGGCCGGTTATTCACCATCCCAATGACCTCAGCTGGGGAAACTGAGGCTAACAGAGAAGACATGTCCTGCCCTAGACTGCACAATTAGCAAGGAGCAGACCTAAGATTCAATGCCAGCAGTCAGACCGTAGGCTTCCTGGAGGAGGAAGCACTGGAACTGGGTCTCAGTCGGTAGGGTTCCTCTGGTGGGGGGCCGGGAGCAGGGCTCAGGCAGAGTCAGGGCAGGGCTGGCGGTAAGAGGGGGTCCCATCACACCAGGGATGAGCGGCGAGAGGCAGTGTGCTTGGGCCTTGGTCTGTTTCCTCAGGCACAGGCAGAGGTTGGGGCGAGGCAGGTGGGCAACTGAGGGGGGAGGCGTGAGGACCGGGGTTTCGGAGGGGAGAACTGAGGGCCAGGCTGAGTACAAGATGCACACGTTCTGTGAGCAGCCGTCACAGTGGCTTGAAGACCACTTTAGAGTCGGGGAGCACGAGCCCGAAGGATGCTCAAAGTCAGCCAGAGCAGGGGTTCCAGCCGTGCTCCCTGGGCCTCCCGGGGGACCCCCTCACCACTGAACCTCAGTTCCGACTGGTTTACGTTAAGGGCTTCCCACGAAGGTTTTACGTGAGTAAAAATTTTCTGGATAAAGAAAGTTCAGAAATTTAACAATTGTTGGAAAATCTCCGATTGCCCACACTGCTGGCGAGTGAAGAAGCCCCTTCGAGGCCAGGCCTTGCCCAGAGAGCGTGCGCAGCCAGGCCCGGGGCCCAAGAACCACCACGGCCCCCAGGCCGAGTTTCCTCCCCTTGGTTTTAAAAATTCCTTTCTGCCTCTTCCCTCTCTCTTCACAGAATACCCCTCACGTTCCAGAAACTGATTCTCAATTTTTTTCTTCCAGTAGTCCAGGGTGCAAATGGCCCTGATGAAGCAAAAAGAGCACTCTTCTCTGTGGGCCGATCTCCGAGCGCAGGCGTGCTCGCGGGCTCCGCAGGCCTGGCCGAGGTCAGCGGGGGCTCCGGGGCCAGGAGAAGGCTGTGCGCTCGTGGGGGAGCAGGTGGGTACCTGCCCAGACGCAGTTCTAAATGTGTTGTGTGTGTGTGTGTGTGTGTGTGTGTGTGTGTGTGTGCGCGCGTGAGAGAGACAGAGAAAGATGGAGATAGATAGATAGAGAGAGAGAGAGAGAGAATTTTTTTTGTCGCATCTTTATATTTACTGACCCTGCTGGTCCAGGAAGGTAGGGGGATCACACACAGGGATCAGATTTCACAGAATTCGATCCATGCTACTAGCCAATGACTGTACCTCACTGAGTCTCACTTTCCAAGCCTGCAAAATGGGAACATACCCCTTTCACTGCCGTCCAGGGTTCCTGGGCTTTGGAAAGGGAGGAAGAAGAGAGGGAGGAAATGAGAAGGAGAAAGAAGGCCAGGCCTTCTGGCAAAAGGATGGGAACATTCAAATGGGCATGATCTTGAGTTTTAAAATCCAGCAGGCCAGTGCTTGCCGCCCCAGCCGACCGAGTGCTATTACATGACCTTGACAGGTTACCATGTGATTTCTGCCCTCATTGCCTTGTCTACAAAATGAGAACAATAATAGCATCCTCTTCATAGAGCCATCTGAGGTCTGAACCAGGCACCCCGGGAGACGAAGCCACATGGAGCCCGGACTCTCGGCCGCCATGCAATAACGGCTTCTCCTCTGGCCTCGGGTCCGGGCCCTGGTCCCTGACCCCTGGCGTTCCTCTCCTATCACCTTCTGCTCCAGCCGTCCCCACTACAATGAGCCTACTGGGCAGCAGGACTCAGAATTAAAACACGCAATCAAACAGTTTCTTGACGGGAAATGCTTTGGAAATTTTCGGCTCCATTTACTTCTCAATCTAATTTTGTCCTCGGATGCACATTATGCGTGAGATGGGATCTCATGTGGTTTGCCCGGCACTCAGCACACCAGCAGGAGGCATCCGGTGTCTCCACGCTGCTCTTGTCTCTCCCCGCCCTTCAGCGGCATAATGAGGCAGCCAGCAGGCTCCAGAGTGCCCCCCGGACAAGAAGGTCTGGCCTGGACACCCTGGCACCCAAGGACACAGCCTCTCCCACCAACACCCCGGGAGTGGGGGTTAGGGGTGTCAACAAGTCACAGCCCCTCTACATCCATGGCCAACTCTGGCCACAGTTCAGACCCTCATTACCACCCACCCTCAACTGTCTCCTGGCCTGGCCCCAACCTCCTCCAATACACCAGGCCCTCTACAGAAGGGCCCTATACTCCTCGGCTCCCTCCCTGAAAGGCTCTCCACAGCTTCTGGATCAAGTCCAAACTCTCGCTGCCCCCCATTTTACTGGAGTAGAGTAGGTACCAGCTTCTCAGCCCTCTGGCCCTAACCTTGCTTCCAAGCCTTTGCAAATGCTGCTGCCATGCCCTGAGAGCACCCAGCAGACTCCATCCATGTCACCTCCCATGGGGAACCTTCCCACATGCCCCACCCTGCCCTGCCCTGCCCACCCACAACCAAACATTCCCTCCTCGGTGTTCCCAGAGCCCCTGTGCCCTGCTGCATGGCTCAGTGCTTGCTGGCTGGGGTAGAAGACACTAGACTGAACCCTTCCATGGCAGGGACCATGGCCCACTGATCTGTTTCCCTATGGTGCCAGCTCAGTGCTTGGCATAGAGCTGAGGGCAGACTTATGCTTACTGGCTCATTCATTCCTTTGCTCAAAAAGCCTTTCCCCAAGCCACTTTTCTGGGCCCAGTCCTATGTCTGGTGTTGGGGATTTCATGCCCTTAAGAACGAGAGGCATGCCCTTGCTGGTGTAACTTGGTTAATTGGGGGTCATCCCACAAACTGAAAGGTTGAGGGTTTGATTCCCAGTCAGGGCACATGCCTGGGTTTGAGTTTGGTCCCCAGTCAGAGCACATGCAGGAGGTAACTGAGCGATGTTTCTCTCTCACATCAATGATTCTCTCCCCCTCTCTCTCCCTCCCTTCCCCTCTCTCTAGAATCAATAAAAGAAAAACAATTTAAAAAGAAAAAGGAATGGGAGGCTTTCTTTTTGAGCCCAACAGGCGAGATACTTCCTACCCTCCCCACTGGAGAAGAGCCACCAACCAAAGCTCAGCAGCTTCCCAAGTTCTAGCAAAGGGAATAAGCTCCCAGCCACCCCCAGGACCCCCAGGGTTAGACTGTGCCACTGGATCCTTGCTTATTCCCCCAGGCCCGTCACTCACCAAGTCACTTAAATCCTGAAAACATAGCCCAACCCCAAGGCTTCCCGCCCAGCTGCCTCTCTTCCCGAAGGCTTTCCTGGAGCCGAGTGCAATCATTTCCCTCTCGGTTTCTGTGGGTTCTGGCCTATGTCTGTGAGTTTGAATATAGCAATGCCTCAAATCCCACGGGAAGGGGTCCATTGCAGTGGGTAAGTGACTCAAAGAACAAGGCCCCGCCAGCTGCTCAAGCCAACCCTGCTTCAGCCCTTGTTACTGGGATCTCTTCGCTCACTACTTCACTGTTCAAACATCTTTGGCCACCAGACACCATTGAACACCATTCTTTTGTTTGGGGAAATTTCCACCTTAAGGGTTCGGGCTCCTCGAGGCAGAAGTCAGAAGCTGGAGTTCTCACCTCTAATGCAGCTAAGACACAGGCCCCACCGGCTCCACCAGGCGTGCGCGCGTGCACACACACACACACACACACACACACACAAGTGAGCCGTTCTTTCAGAAAGTAGTGACATGAGGAAGTGGCGGCAGTGGAGTCCGTCTGCCAAGGCAGAGGCTCTGGTGGCGACGTCTGGTGCCCAGGGACAGCAGCGCGAGCCTGTCCCCAGGCCTGTGCGTGGCATCTCCCCGAGAGCAGAAGGGCAGTGCGCGTCCATCGTCCAGGTGAGGTCAAGGCGCGGCTCCTGGCTGGGAAGTCTCCAAGTCTGGCTCTGTGGGCCTCTTGAGGATCCGAATATACTTCAGAAAATCCCTTTTCTGCTTAAGCAGCCGGAGAGAATTCTGTTGCTCCCAACCAAGAGCTGTGACGGCGACAGGCTCTGAGTTGGGGGCTCACTTTGTCTTTCGCCAATCGGCTCTTCCCAGACATCCCCGCGGCTTCCTCTCTCCACCGCCCTTGTTCCCGGAGTCCCTTCCTAGGTCTCTGCTCCTCTCGACCCTTTTCATTGCTACACCTTCACTGAGTGACCCTCATTTTACTGGTGTAGCAGGGGGGTCGTGCCCATGGCTTCCAAATCCACATTCCCAGCCTTGACCCCACCCCGTCCCGCCCTCTGGACGTTTCCACTTGGGCATCCCTAGGGCCCCATAAAGTCCTAGTATCCAAATCCGCTCCATCTCCTGTTGTCTTCGTCTCAGCTGGTGGCTCCATTACCCACCCAGTGCCCCAAACTCCAACCGGGGGAGCCATCCTTCACTTCTGCATCTCTCCTAAACCTGATATTTGACTATTGCCAAATCTATCCCTCAAAATTTTTCCTCTACGCTCACTTCCACTGCCTGGGTACAGGTGCTCTTTCGTTCTCCCCTGGACTTTTACAACCACCTTCAAAACGTCAGGTCTTCTTGCTGGGTCTCATCCTCATTATGTCCACCCTCTGTCGAGACCCCGGAGAGAGTTCTTTGAAGATGCCACTCCCTACTCAGAGTCCTCTGAGGCTCCCTCGCATCCGGAGATTATGATCCCAGGTCCCTGGGAGCGTCCGTGGTCTGGCCCCCTCCCTCATCTCCAGCTGCACGTCTCCCCGCGCCTGGAGTTGCTGCATTTCCTCACCCAGCCTGTGCTGTGTCTGCCTTCACCCCGTTGTCCTGTTGTCCCTCTGCTTGGCACATCCTTTCTCCCTTGTCTTCCCAGCCTAGCTGATCCCTACTCGTTCCAATCAGCACAGTGTCACCTCCTAAAGGCAGCTTCCTTGGCCACCCCTCCCACACAACCTCAGGAGGCCCTTCTTTTGCTTCTGTGAGATCTACCACACGCTTCTCTCATTGTAGTTCCACCTTCTGAAAACATTTATCAAGCACTTTTGAATGGTCAGGAATCTTGCTAAGAATTTATATGCATTATCTCAATGAATCCTCAAAACAACCCTATGAGGCGAGTGTTGCTCTTATTCCTGGGTGAGAAACTGAGGGTCAGAAAAATCAAGGGACCCTCCCAAGACCAGCAGCCAGACAGTGATGAGTGATGGGAACCCCAAGCTGTCTGACTCCACACCCACAGTTCCTGATGGTGGGGCTCTGTTGCTTCACCCAGGAAGTCATCCTCTGCATGTGCCCAGATTGTGGCATGCCCTTGGCCAAGTACTTTGCCGAGTTTCTTCTTCTGTAAAAGAGGGGATCGTCTCTCCCTGCCACCTTCCCCCATGAAAATGGAAGGAAGCTCTGATAAATAACAGATATAAAATCACTTGGTCAGCTGTAAAGGGCGGTGCACACGCAAGAAGACAGTAGCACGCTTTCAGGACTTGCAGGACCGAACACTTTCCCTGCCTGCTTAGAATCAAGGCCCGCCATCTGCTCCTTCCTCGAGTGGGGAGGGTTCCCACTTTCCTACCTGGCCCAGGTTGCCCCTGGGATTTTTAAAGTCACCATCCAGCTGTTCCATCCCCCTTCCCTAAACAAAACTGTGACAGCCAAGCCAAGAAAGGAGAGCGGGAGAAATATCCATAACGACTTGGCAAAGCAGCGGCCGGTGGAATTCTCCAGCCCCTGACCACCAGTTAGTGACGTCAGGATTTATAACTGTATTAAATGGTGTGACAGGCAGCCTTGATATATCAGCTCCCCCTTCTTCCCAAATCACAGACAATAAAAGCTTTGTCAGTGAAAGTCATTCATCATCATAAAGACCTGAGACATCCCAGTCATCAATTTCACTCACATCCTTAATACACTGGAGAGAGTGCAGGAGTTGAGCACCTCGGAAAGGGGGAGGAAAAAAACATGAAGGAAGATTGAACAGGAATAATTACTAAGGTCAAAGAAGGGATTTCTCGGGGGCGGGGGGTGTCCCAGCCGGAGGTGTGCTCAGCCCACAGAGAGACTGGGTAGTTGCCGGGCATGCCCCAGGCCGCAGACTGGCGCAGACTCTGCGGGTCCTGGGGAGGAGCCAGCTGAATGGGCTGCGGACCAGACGACGGAGTGGTGAGAGGCCAGACAGCCCTGCCCTGGCCTCCGTGGCCCCAGACTGGGTTCTACAGAAGTCTTTCACTTCAACAGCCTCATTAGTACAAAAGAGATTTAAAGATAATAAGAAAAATACAGGTATCTCTTTGGACTACACCCCTATATTGCCAAAGATGGCCATCTGTGCCAGCTGCGGCCTTCTTTTGGGCAGCACTCTGAGAGGCTATCCAGACAGACACGACCGGTTATGAAAGATACCATAAGACCTGGTCAGGCCAGCTGGGAAGAAGTCAATGCCCAGAGCCTTTAAGTACACCCTCTGCCACCCCTTCCCCTCCCCTGGATCCTCTGGATGCCCTCCCTAAATCCAGACACCTTGACCATAATGGAAGACAGGGATCCTAGAGAGGAGGAGATACACCCCAAGGCTCCATTTGATTAGGTGAGTCCTCCCACCCCAGCCCACTTGCATGTGAGGACCAGGACAACGCCCGCCCAGCATCCTCTCCGGCACCCCGGTGTGGGTCTCTGCCAGCCTGCCCAAGGGCCTGCGCCTAGGCCCCCACCCTTCACCACCTGGACTGCTGCTGGGCATCTTTTTTCCCCTCTCAGGTGGGCAGGGCAGTAGAGGAGAAAGCAGGAAGCTGATTGAGTGTGGTGCAGAGAGCTGGGACTTCCTGCAGAGAACCAGGACTTAAATGGCATGACCCTTCCACCTGTGCTTGACTGGGGAAAGAGTGAGAAAGTGTATTATTTAACAAAGGCAGTGATCACTGCTTTCTTCCCTGAAAACAAAACAACAAAAGAGGTCTAGGGATGTTGCTGAAAGAGCCGGGCTGCCTTATTTGATGGGGAATGGCCCGGGGAAGGGGGATGCCATAAGTGCTGAGAGCTCTAGGGTTGCCTGGGGGTTGCCGGGGGCTGGGTCCAGGTAGGAACACGCCAGAAGGTACAAGTATTAACTTTCCCAAGAAAGAAAGCACAATGATACCTATTGTTGTCTGCCCTTCCACTCAGCAAACCTTCACTGAGGGCCTACTGAGTGCTAAGGTCCAGCTAGGCGAGGCAGGTCTGTCTGGGGACAGGCGGGGTGTCCACTGTTGGAGAGCGAGTCAGCCCAATCAATGCCCTTCAACCAGACACCCACGACGAAGACAGGCCATGGCAGGCAGAACCCCCAACGCGTGGCCCTGATACACCGATCAGTTTCGTTTGTGATCTGTTCTCCGCATCGTGCTCTGCACAGCTCAAACCTCCTCTGGTCAGATCGCCTGCCTGCCACCGACAGACCGCGTGATGACAGGCAGTTTGACACAGTGGTCAAGAGTGTGGCCGCTAAGACTTGACTGCACTTGAAACCTGGCTACACCCATTAGAAACTATATGACCTTGAGCAAGTTTCTGTGCTCCTCTGAGCCTCAGTTACTGTGTCTGTAAAATGGGAGACTAACTCCCTCCTAAGGGTGTTATGCAGATTAGACAAGTTACATACATAAAGTGCTTAGAACAATCCCTGATGCCTAGTGAATGAGGGCAAGCATTAGTTATCACTCCCGCTAATGACTCTGGGCTTACTGGATCCTGCTCAGGATTGAGATCAGCTTGGGGGGGTTGGTTAGGAGAGCCCTTACCTTCACCCCCCCTAGATGCCAGCCCTCCAAGTAGGCTGCTTGCCACTGTGCCCTTGAGGTGGGCATGTGACTCCATCCCGGACCTGGTTTAACACAGGCTTACAAAGGGAACTAGTGGCTCTGGAAAGACAGACCCTTCTCCGGATGGACAGGTCCAGACAGCAGCAGGCGCCCCTAAGGACTCATGCTGAACCAGCCTCACAAACATTTACAGAAGATCTAGCGGTGGAAGTAGAAGTTCTACAGCCTCTTGGGTAATGAGAGCGAATGCTAACAGAGACGGACTAGAGGGAAACTCTCCCTGGACTGCAAACACTGAGGGGCACAGGGCGGGGAAGGCAGCGGACCACGCATTTGGGGGGAAATAATAATTGTGATAATATCCTGCATTCGAATGTCCCTCACGCTCATCAAAGATGTACATGTGAGCGTGTGAATCGTGGCAATAACCTCGGCAATAACCGGAGGCAGTGATTTTCAACGTTTTTCATCCCATGGCACACATAAACTAATGACTAAAATTCTGCAGCACACCCAAAAATATATTTTTTGCCAACCTGACAAAAAATAGGTATAATTTTGACTCATTCACACCAATGGCTATTGTGTTGGCTGTTGTCATTTTGTTTATTTGACAATTTAAGGGAAAAGAGGTCAGTGTCCCTGACTAAATAGTCAAGTACTGCCTGTTTTAAAAATTTTGTGGCACCCTGGTTGAAAATCACTTACTTGGAAGGGTAGAATTTGGGGAAATTAGTAACAACCAATCATAGTAGACAGTTCATTTAGCCACCCAGCCACCCAGCCACCCAGTCACCCAACCAACACTTCCTGAGTATCTACTAGGTTCCAGGCCCCTTGCTGGGCTGTGCAGGGGAGGGCAGAGATCAGAACCTCTTGGTCTAAAGAGAAAGTTAAGTTGGACACAAAGAATTCTAAATCAAGGCACAATGAGATAATAGGCAGCCTGATCCCGGGCCCAGATAAGGGGAACGTCACTCTGAATATGGGCTCAGTGCAGAAGGCTTCCTAGAGGAGGTGGCACCTGGGGACTGCTCCCTGGATACGTGCCCTAAAGGCACGCGGCAAAGACTGGCACCTCGGTTCCCGAGTCCCTCAGCAGGTGCTGGAGAACCTTTTACAGGCGAAGCCCTGCACCAGCTCACATTTGCCTTCCTGCTGGGGACACAGGACCGGACCAACTAACACTGTCAGGGTGGCACAGGCTCCACGAACTCACAAGAAAGGGCACAGCTCCTTGCAGCTTCCAGCTCATGTGCACTTCGCCCTGGTCCTGCAGGGGGGGACCTGGCCAGGAGGCCAGGGTTGCAGCTCCCACTGGGCAGAGTCGAAAACTGAGGCTCAGAGAGCGGAGGCGGGGAGGCGGTGTTCCCAGTGTCACCAGGGAGTTAGGGCACAGCTGGGTGAAGATCTGTGATTCTGCCACTGAGTCAGCCCGACACTCTTCCTTTCACAGCAGACTGCCGCCGCCTCTGGGCAAATGGCAAAAGCCTTCTGAGCAGAGGGACCAGCAGAAACAAAGGCTCGGACCGGACATAGCTGAGCTGGGAGGTGGTAAAAAGACAGGCCTGGATCAGCTTCCACAGACCCCAGTCACCGTCGGTCTAGCTGTGCTGCAGGTGAATGTGAGAGAGCTCTGCTTGCATACCTCCGATGGCGTGGAGCTCACTACCCACGAAAGCGGTACAGTACAGTGGTTAGGAGAAAACCAGCTCTGCTACTCCTTGCTGTGTGAACTCAGGCAGTCTCCTTAAGTGTTAGTTGGGACAAAAATAGCACCTATGTATCGTAAGGGATTAAATGGACCAAAGCACATAACAAATGCTCAATAAACATTAGCTATCATTGTTATTATCTCCGGAGGCAACCTATTCCACTTTCCAGGAGCTCAAACTGTTAAAAAGTTCTTTGTGCTCAACTAAAGCTTGCCTCCCTGTGGCTTCCCCTGATGTTCCCTCCCTCCCTACAGCCCTGAGCACTGCGGAGGCAGCAGCAAGGTCTGTAAGCCAACAGCTCCCCGGCCTGTGGATGACAAGGTTCCCCGCCCTCTCCTTGTCCTGGACCCCATCCTTCTCTGTCTGCAGCCCCGGGTGTGAAAGACCAAGAGCAAGTCACCTCTTAGCCCTGAGGGTATGGATTCTGTAGCCAATATTGCTCAAGAGAAGTTCGTGATGGTTCACCCAGAACGTTGGAGAGGATGGGAGTTCTGTACCTACTGACATGTTGGGTGTCCATAAGCATGCACTAGACATCTTAAAAATTGAACAACAGTATGAAGAGTAAAAACCTATGTTTTTTGCACAGAGAAGGTTCTGGAAGGGCATAATACCAAACCATCAACTCTGACAGCATCAGTCGAATGGGTTAGGAACGGGGTGAGGAGGTACAGTCACAGGTCGCTGTACTTACTTCCCAGCCACTTGAATTTAGTTTGCAATGAGCCTGCATTCCTTTGTGATTAAAAAGGAATTATCAAAGGGAGCCTGAAGGAGACTAAAGCCAGCTTCAGAGCAGAGAAGCCCAGAGAACGTGGCTCCCCCAGAGCAGCTTAGACCTCGCATCCTCCGTAAAATGTTCCCCGGATCCTACAGTCTAAGAAAGGCAATCAAAAGCACTTGGCTTTGCCCATGAGTTTTATCCTTCTTTTTCCTGTTTGTTTTATTTTGTTTTGCTTTGTACATGTGTCCACATTTGCCTCCCCCATCAGACCATGGGTATGTGGAGGGCAGGACCCTACGACCCTCCAGATCCGGCCGAGGCTGTGGTCCGACACAGAGGAGGGGTGGGTTTCGACGGAGAGGTGAGCGAATGAATGAGTGCAGGAAGGTGTGAATAACGGACGGCAGCGGCTCTGCTAGCTGCCAGGCACCAGTTTGGTGCATTCGCTCTCCCTGCTAATGGCAAGGCAGGAGAGATCTCTGAGCAGGAGAACAAGCAATTTCCAAATAATGAAACCGCTATTTTAGGAAGATGGATCATGGCAGGGTGGGCTGGGAAGCTGGAGGCCCAGAAACCTGCTCGAAGCCTATTTGGAAAGGTCGGCTTCAGAGCTGCCCGCAGGCGTAAAAATCTATGAGTGTATTACGAGGACGGCCACCCAGCTTTGTTTATTTTATCCTACAAAACACAAGGTCACAAACAACCAGAGTGCTTTCTGCTGAAATGATGTTTTTTAATTGACACTGCACTTTACACAAATATTCAACAGTAGTTTTGGGGAGCACTGTGCTAACCTGAAAGCAAATCATATTTTCCTTTGATGAGCATTTTGGTTATAGAGGTGCTTGATTTCATTGTGGCTTGAAAATGGTCAGCTCTCCAGATTCTCTGGACCTCTGAGTCTCCTTCCAAACACTAAGATTCCAAAACTCTGAGTTTCTGTAGAATCTGTAAGAATGAGTCTACTTAATGGTCCAAAGCCAAATGCTTTAAACTCCAGTTGGATTCATCTGGACTCTTTCTGGAATGCAAATAGCTTTCCCTATGTGGGAACATTCCAGTCTTGGCTATCACGTTTTCTCCCTGGGCTGTGGCGCCCTGAGGCAGGCCACACCATTCCGTCTGGCCATCACCGCACTGGAATGAAATGCTGCGCTTTTCTGGAGAACTTGCACTCAGTACCAGGCCCTCTTGCTGGATAGCATTCACATTGAACCTTGACAGGGGGCGGTGGGGGGGTTCTGCTGGGCAGGAGCAGAAATAAGAGGACCCGGGAAGGACGGGGCTGGAGCAGGGCCAAAAACTCGAAAGCCCACAGGGGCCAGCAGGCAAAGCAAGAGCGACGAGCTGGCCAGGTGGCATCTGGGACAAACAGGAGGGCACAGCAGGTCGAGAGCGGGCAACCCCTTCTCAGTCTGAGTGTGGCCACATGGGCATGTGGGCCCAAGGGGGACACACCTTCTGTTTTTTAAGAGAAGTTAGACATTTGAATCTTTATGTTCAATCTCCTGATTTTTAAGGCACTTTTAAACTTAACTTTTAACAGTGCCATATTGACAAGGTTCAAAGAATTCAAAGTGAAAACGGTATTCAGTAAACAGCCCTCGTCCCACAGTCAGTTCCCATGGTTGTCCTGCCAGCGTTTCCTTACGCAGGTGCACGCAAGTGCCGACAGGCGTTCCCACTGGCCCTCTCTCCTTTCCACAACAGCTGCCGTCTGCTCACACCACTCTGGCTTCCGTACAGATAATGTACCTCCGAGATCCTTCCCTATCAGGGCGCACACAGCTTCCTCACTCTTCCCTACACTGCACGGTACTCCAGGGTGCGGAGGAGCTGTTCTTCATTTAACCAGTCCCCTACGGATGGATATTTGGGTTGTTCACCTCTGATCTTTAAAAAATCAGGGCTATTTTTTTAAGTTTAAAAAACACAAAGCAGATAAGACAACCTTTAGGTTGGGTGATGGGGGCACCAAATGCCAGTGGAGGGATTTGCTGGGCAGTGCCCCGGTCTGAGCTCCTAGCCTGAGTGCTGGCCTGGACCCTGGAGGCACCTCAGCTTCTGGCTTGCCAGTGGGAAAGGAAATTACGTCAATGGAGAGCAGCTGCAGGTGAGTGCTGTTTAAAGCTTCTTTGCCTTCGAGGTAGTGAAATCCCCATCACCAGAGGTGAGGAATCCCTGATGTAGAACAGATCCCAGGGCTGGGTGAAAGGTGGGGCTACCTAATCTCTGAAGTTAGTTTCCACTAACTTTGGAGTCCCCTGGGCCTGACCATGGGCTGGACTCAACTGGCAGTGGATAGAGAGAACTGAGAAATGGTCCCGTCCTATTGTCACCTCATTTGCTCATTCGTTAATATACTGAAAAGGTATTTTCTGAGACTGTATTTTCCTTCAGAATTGCCTTTCCCCCAAATCTTCAGAGGCTTCTCACGGCTGGAATCGTAAATCAAATGCCACCTTCCTAGAGAGGTTCTGCTTCATTCCCCCTATGCCACTCACCACCCCCCAACCCCAGTCTCTCTCTACTTTCTCCCCCAGTTTGTTACCAAATTACATTGCCCATTTTTTCTGTTTGCTGTGAATTGTCTGGCTGTCCCCAGCGGGGAAGCCCAGTGAGGGCAGAGACTGTCCACCATGGCCGCCTTTGGGCTCCCGGCCGGCCACAGCGTGACAGGCCCCTGAACAGTCACTCCCGTATTCCGCTTCCTTTCCACCGCACAGAACACCACGGACACCCAGCGCCTTCCACAGGACCCCTAGGAAAGCTCCCTGGTGGCCCGTGGTCAGTGTAGGTGGCAGCTTCTACTGCCATTTCCCCTGCACCTTTCGGCTGCCTGGACACGTAAGGCATTTCTTGTCTTTCTGCTTTTATTATTCATTATGACTTCACTCTGGGGAAGTTATTTAGCTGGGTCTGACTGAGCCTCAAACAGGGTCATAAGAAACAGGTCAGAGGAACTCTTCCCCAGGGAGAGAGGCACACATGGCTGTTCAGGGCAGCCGGGCACCTGGCCAGACTTTCTGATACGAGAGCTCAGGGATATACGCCTAACTGCCATTTATTGAGGGTTTTATGTGCCAGGCTCTGTGCTCAGACCCGCAAGGACCACGCACGTAACCTTCAAAGAAGCCTGGGAGGAAGTCGGACTGCGGGCCCCTTTGGGCAAATGGGGGCCGTGGGCATGGAGGCTAGTGAAGTTGCCCAAGGCCACCCAGCTGAGAACACAGTGAAGCTGGGCTTCCAACTAGACAGCCTGCGTTTTCTGCTGACATTCGCATTATATGCTAGAAGAAATGCCTTCTGAACGTTTACACTGGAATTTCTTAGTCCATCCGATCGCAGCACAGCAGCAAGGGCCCCGGGTGAGCCCCAGGCCCAGCTCTGACTCACTGGATGTGGCCTTGAGACCTCCTCCCCTCTCTGGACCCGGGTCTCTCCAGCTTCGAAGCAAGCAGGTGGACCGCAGGACCCTCCCGTCCTACCGGTCTCCTCCCGAAACTGCCACGCACATGCAGATGCCCCCTGGGTGTCTCTCAAACCCTCTCCCCCTACTATCTCATTATATCCCTGAAACGGCCCAATGGCCCCATTTCTACCAATGGGGTAGAAATTGCCATGCCCGTTTCATAGTTAGGAAAACTGAGGCTAAGAGAGCCTCTGGACGGGGCAGTTTAGGTGGCAGAGAACAGATGTAAACTGATTCCTGACTCCTGGCCCGAGCCTCTTCCTCCAGCCCTCAGCTACAGCTTAGACAGAGAGGGCCAAGGAGGGTGGACTTTCTCGCACATCCGAGTTTGGGGCCCTGAGGTTCCAGACCTCAGACCTCAGAGATACAGCGAATCAGGGCTGGTGGTCTTAGAGACTCGGCAGTCATCCTGTCTTTGCAGGTGTTCACCTGCTGCCCATGTGTGAGGTCTGTTGCTTGGAGGGGACAGTGCCCAGGGGCAGCCTAAGATCCCAGGGTCTGGGTCATCCACCAGGCCGGTGTTTCCCAAACTTTTTAACCAGAAGAAGTCTCTGGCCCCCATTCAAACCTGCTGATGCAGAGAGATGGCCCTCGGGGGAAGGGGCCAGCAAGGACACAGGCTGTCCCATTCCTTTGTTCTCTCAGGTGAAGGGTCAGGTAGGCACAGCTTGGGGCAAGATTGCCCAGCCCTTCACTGGCACCCACCCACTGCCTCCCTGGGAGCTGGGCACAGAGCAGGCCTGTGGCCCAAGGACACACCTGCAGATAATTAGTCCCCATCAGGATGGGCCCAAACCGCTGACGATGCAGGAACCGGCTGGCCATGTCACTGGTTTGCAAACGCTGAGCAGTTTCTGAACCGTGGCCCTGGCTGGCAGAGCAGGGGTTTAACTTAATATTTAATGTGGCAGATCAACGCCGGAGAGAAATTGACTTGTTCTCTAATGAGATCATCCCGAGGCAGCTCAGGATGTAAGGGCTGGGCTGGAACAGCATGGAGGCCACCTGCCCAACCCCTCCCCAGGCCCCAGGCTGGCACGGCCCGGCTAGAGCCCCGAGCTGGGCTCGAGGTCCGGCTGTGGGGGAAGGTAAGGCGTATGGCTGGGAGACCCAAGCTCTCCCCTGAGGAGCTGAGCACTGTGTCAGGACATCCACTAACATGGGAGGGGGGGACGCGATGAAAGGCCATGTGGTGACCCGGAGGCCCACTCTACCCTACTGGCTCTCGGGCGCTTTCCCTGACGGGGTTCTAACATTTGGCAGCGGGGTCAACAACTGCCCCCAGGAGGTGTTTTGAAAATTTGTGAGAACTTTTACATGACTGAGGAGCATTACTGGTTTACAGTGGACCAGTCCCACGCAGTAATAGTCCTCCTTCATTCTACTCCATTGCCATGTCTTGCCAAACATTCACGCAGGTGAAAAATCTGTTTGTAATTACTCAAATCCAGAACTGAGCTTCATTTACATATAAATGTGAACTTGCAATTTCCGTGGTCTACTATACACTGAATGCCCTAGGAGCGCAACTACCATGCAGGCCGGCCAAAGGGTGTACCTTGTTTTACCTGGAACTTTGCCAAGGGTGGCTCACCTATCGGCAAAGTCACACGCACAGCCTCGGTCAGGATGAGTCCCCACATCCACCCTCCTGCAAAGGTCTGTGTGCAGGGCTGCTGCGTTTGCAGTGATTCTGGGTGTGGGGCGAGCCCCAGACTGCGCCTTACTTCCCGCAGTTGGACGCGCAGAGCTATCTACCTCTCCAAGTACATATCACTTACGTAACTGTAAGCAACTTCACTTCCTCCTCTGTCTCATAGTGAAGGCGTTACTTTGATTTTATTTGCAATCAGATGTGAAGACAGGCTATACTGTTTATGAAGTTAATTGCCGGAGAGTAAAGAGGCACCGTTAATATTTGCTAACCCACAGGGACACGGGGGGGACGGAGCAGAGAGGCCCAGTCTGAGCAGAGCACCGAACGCCCCTGCAGCGGGGGCAGTGTGGGGCGTCTTCTACTGAATCCTCACACGCAAGCATCCAACCTGCATGTCTGTGTCTGTGCCTCGGCTGTCTCTCCTTTTTACCTTTCACAACAATGCGATCATACTTAACATCGTAGCAGGGTGCAGCCAAGAGGGGAGCCCCAAAGAGGGATCTGTAACGGGGTCCAGAAGAGCTTGGAGATAATTGGCCCCACACCACAGGGCCACACCTGCCCAGAATGCTGGCAGCTGTGGCCAGTCGTGAGAGGAGCCAGAAATGGGCCTGCAGAGGAAGATTGGCACTGGGGTTTAAATGGAGGCACGGCAGCCATTGGGCGTCTCTCTTTTTGGGACCACCTGTCTGTTTAGGACCATTCGGCTTTGGTGTCTTGGTTGGGACCATGCGGCTTGGGTGAGAGTCAGGACTACGAGGCTTTGGAAGTGCTCCCTTTTGCCACGTGGAGGGTGCCAGGAGGACCGTGTGCGTTTGTGGGGAACTTCAGTTTGTATTATTTCAAATAAATAATAAATTCCTTTCCTTTTCACTGATCTCTGTTATTAAGAGACATCTTTCCTCAGGCGGCGGGCAAAACGAACCTAGTAGGTGGGGAGGAACCCCTGGAGAAAAAGGGGGGGGTCTTTTATATCATTCAGCCCCTCCCCCGGTCTGTTTTGTAACAACATGTCATCCTACAAACTGTTTATTTACTTAAAAATACATCTTGGACATTTATTCGTGTCGGCTCAGATGGCTCTACTTAGTTCTTTTCAATGGTTACAGAGGACTCTGCTGTGCGAAGGAGCCAAGATTTATTTAATCAGCTCCTATCGGTAGCCACTGCGTTGTCTGCCGCTGCGAATAACTCCGTAGTACTCTCACAGAGGCGGGCGTCCCTGTGCATCTGTGCAAACAAGTCTGCGGACACAAGTCCTACCCGGGCAGGTCAAAGTTCTAGGTTAGAAGGTAGGTATGTGCATTCAGAATCTTCACAGTATTGCCAACTCTCCCTCAAAAAAAGATTGCACGGATTTACACGCCTATAGCAGCGTACGAAATATCTCTTCACACCCTCTCTAACACTGCACCTCAGGAAACATTTCGGTTTTTGATAAGCTAATAGGTTTTTTTAAGTGTCTCATGATTACCTTAACTTGCAGTTTTAAAATTAGGAGTCAGGTGCCCGTCTTTCCATGTGCCGCCAGACAGCCACAGTTGTCAATGAATCTCGTACTTACATTCTTTACCTGTTTTTTCAACTAGTTTTTTCCCTCATTAATTTCTGAAAGCTCTTTAGACATTAAGGAAATTAGTTTTTTGTCATTTGTGTTCTACTGTTTTCCCTCTAATTTTGTTCTTTGTCTTTTTCTTAAATACAAAAGATTTAAATGTAAACAGTCATTTACATTATTTTTCTCTGTCTTCAGTATTTGGAACAGATTTTAAAAGGCCTTCCTCACTCTAAGATTATGAAACATTTTCCTCATTTTTTAGTTTTATTATGGTTTCATATTTTTTGCATTTGAAGTTTGATCAGCTTGGAATTTATTCTGATGTAAAGAACGAGGTGTGGATCCCACAGGCCCCTTGGCCCGAGGCCTCTAACCAAACGGTTTGTTTTTTTCTCTGCTGGCTTGAGAGGCTGCGTTTACAAATGCCCTCATCGCTTCCAATCTACTTCCGGACTCTCTACGCCTTTCCCCTGGTCTGTTGACTTCAGTTTCAGTAACAAGTAGTTTCAGTCATTGCAACTCTATCACAATGTCTTTAAACATGCTGTTTGACTCGTGTCTGTTTCCGAATTTCTCTAGCTACCTTTGAGTGTTTATTTACCCGGTATTCAGTGGAACTTTGACAAGTTCCAAAAAAAAGATCTGTTACTTTGATGAGATGGCTTTGAATCAATCAATTATTTAGGGAGCACTGACATCTTTATAATATAGAGTCTTCCTGTCTAAGAACAAAGTATGTATCTCCATTTATTCTTTAATTTCCCTTAGTGGAGTTTGAAAGTTAAATTTATCCCTCAGCATTCCATTTTTCTTTTGGTATTTGTGTAAACATTTTCTTCTATTAAGTTTTCTAGCTAGCTATCATTTATTTATGTGAAAACTAATGATTATATATTAATATATTTTAAATGTACTTGTAATATACTTTAAATGGACTTATAACATATTGAAAATATATTATAATATGTTTATCTTACAAAATATTTATAATTAGAATACTTCTAAATTTCAAAATTAAGCATAATTCTGACTTTGGTCTGGGATATTTATATTCTTTTTCTGCTCTAGAATGTCACTTTTAAGTGGATATATCAAAATACAAAGAAGTCCTTGGTCAAGGGCTCCCTGGAAGCCCAGCCCACACCCAGACCTGCCGCTTGGCCTGCCGAGGCCGCCTGCAGACCCCGGCCGCAGCGCCACCCAGCTGGCTCTTAGCGCCGACTCTGGGTCAGGGCGCTCAGCCCCACTTCCTCCTCAGGGGGCCTTGTAGGGTAACTCAAGTGCGGCTGCGGGGAGTGGGGGGGGCCTGTCCTGAGAGCTTGCTGCCACTGAGCCCCTGCCTACCACAGTCACGTGGGGATACGGTTCAGTGCGGCCACATCTTCTGATTTTTCAAGGGAAGTCAGAAATTCAGATTGAAACATTTTTAAACATGGACTCAAAATTCTAAAAAGTCCTGTGTGGGCCCCGTGAACCATATCTGTGGGCTGGGTTACCCTTTGTCTGGCTGGCCACCAGTTTACCGCCTCAGTGGACCGGCGTCTCAGACGTGCCACCTCAGCCTCAACACACACTGGCTTCTTTTCCATCGAGACAGGCTTGGGCACAGATGGTAGAATAGGATCTTCTTGTGATCTGGCTAAAGCCAAGCTTCCCATGAACCCTGACCCCTCTGCAGAGCGGCCCCTTCGAGGGTCTCATTTGATCTTCAAGGGCCTCTGAAAGACCGAGACCATTTCACAGACGGAAAAACTGAGGCTCAGAGATGCATCCAAAGCCAGACAGCAAGGAAGTGGCAGCTCTGGGATTAGCCCCCGACTATCTGTGTGGCAGGGTGGCTGGCTGTGCAGGCCCTGGAATCCATTTTGAACCTCGAGGCTCACTGGCTGGGAATTCTGGCCAGCTCTGTGATTGGCCAAAGCCTCTGTTTCTTTGTTTATGAAGTGGACCTGCACACAATAGCTCCCACCACCCAGGGTTCTGCTGAGGGGGGTAGGAGTTCACCTAGCAGAGCACCCGGTACTCAGTAACTACTCGATAAAGCCTATCATTGTAATGAACTAGTTTTCTTTCCACTTTACCCCACCCCCACCCTCCTAATATGTGTAATTCTTTGAAAACAACAAGGACCAGGATCTAGGATTGAGGGCCAGCTCCAATTTCTTCCCTCATCCCTTCTATTGAGCAAGTCACTGCCCCTCCCCGAGACTTGGTTTCTGCGTATGTAAAATGCAGGGGGAAGGGCGTCAGAGGTCTTCTCATGGACCCTTGTGACACCCAAGGAGAGGACCTTGTGCGATATCATGCTGACTGAGGCTCCCCATGTCCCCATCGCTGCCCCACTGGAGACACCTCCCCACCTGCAGGCTCAGGTGCATGTCAGACGGACAGGACACTAAGTCACTCTTGCCACTGGACTGATCCCCACATGGTGCCCACACCTGTAAACAGGGTCCCGGCTGCTTCTGCCAGAGCCCCAGGAGCGCCGTGCCGGCAGACCTGCCAGCCCAGGACTCGGAGCATGGCCGCCCCTGCTTTGCGACCTCGTCTCTTCCTGCCCCTCCCCAGGGTTCTAACTCGAGCACAGCCCCCAGCTTCCCTGATACAACCACAACCTACCTGCATTTCTCAGAACACCTGTCTCGGTCACTAATCACTGAGTCCTGCCTACCAGCCTGCAAGGACATCCTGCTACCTCAGGCTGGACCCAAAGGCTCTGGCCTGAGTGCCACCATCAGTCCCTACTGTCCATCTGTACAGATCAGAGACTGCCTCCTGCCTGCCAGGTTGGACAGCCTCCCAGAGCTGAGTCTGTCCCGGCGCTGCTGGAACAGGGAGGGGACTCTGTCCAGGCCCTTCTGCAGCAGTGATCCCAGCAGTGACCAGCCACCATGCAAGGGCTCTGAGAAATAATAATAGTGTCACGTACTGGGGGGTTGCTGGGGCTAGACAAAAGTCTAAGCACCTTGCATGCATTAATGCGTTAACCATTACAATGCTATGGGGTAGGTGCTATTGTCATTCCCACTTTAGAAATAAAAAACCACAGCCTGTAATTCTTATATAACTTACTCAAGATTATACAGCTAGTCAATGGCAACTTCCAACCCAGCAGGGGACCTCCAGGGCCCAGACTCTTTATCTTTACACGGACAGCTAAAGGGGCTGGCCCTGGGCCTTCCAGAAAGGCGGCTGCTTTGCATACACCAAGCACCCTCCAGCCCTTCAGGACTCGACCTCTGCCTGGAAATCTGAAATGCCAACGACAATCTGCCAGGAGGCCCACTCATCCTTGAGGCTGGAGCTGACCAGGGCTGCCCCTCGCCAGAGGGGGATAAATCCCATACCTTTGGACTCTCGGCCCCACAGACAGAGGATCCTGAAATCATGGGCCTCCCTGATATGGGGCTTTCCTGCCACGCCACGCCCCCACCCCGCCAGCCCACAGTCCATGTGGCATTTGCTCTCCTCCAGCTTCATCAGAGCCGTGTCTTCATCTACAGTCATGTCTCAGTGCAGCCACAACCCCTGGCCCCAGCAGTCTCCTGCTTGACCTGTTCCAGGACCTTACAACCTCGTTAAAACAAGACTGACCGGTCAAGTCCAAAAGCACCAGGAAGCCACTCTTCCCTCCACGTAGGCATTCTCAATCTCTCCCCCTCTCTCTCTCCCTGCCGCTTATCCCCCACACCGCAGGCGCCCTCACCTGTCACAATGGGGTAGGTCTGCGGCCCAGGCACGCTGCTTCCGATATCAGCAGGGGTGGGGCTGGTCAGGTTGGCCTTCATGTCGTCCAGCCCTCCAGCCAGCGAGGCCATGGCTGAATACTCAGGGGTCTGAAAGAGAAAACAAAACAGAGACACCTCAGCACCAAGACTCCAGAGCATCACAACCAAATGCCACCGCCACATTCTGGGCTCAGCCACCTAGCTGGGCTGCCATGCCAGGGCCAAGGCCTCCAGGGGGCTCATGAACACCCAGGTGCTGAACTGACAATCCCACCCAGGAGAAGAGGTGGGCAGAATTCAGTGCAGCTTCTCGAGAATTCAAACCCAGCTCCTCCAGGGCCTGCAGGCTCCCTTCGCCCAGCCCCAGCCGCCAGAGACAACCATCCTCTTCGATGCGGGGAGGGAGACATAAGAGCCTTGTTGCCAAAAAGCTGGAAAGAAAGGTTGCTGATTCTGTGCTCTTAAACCGCAGACACAGGGTCACAGAAACAAGATTAACCGAAATCTGAGACATCATCCAATCCAAACCCTCATTTCCTAGATGGGTAAATGGAGGCCCAAGGGGAGGAGGGCTCTGCCTAAGGCCAACAGGGCCGAGTCCCAGTGCAGGGGGTGGTTCACCACGACCTCTCACCCCAAATTCAATACATCAAACACACTGACAGTCTGGCCAGGGTTTGGGATTTCTGGAAGTGTGTAAATGCCTATAGGCTAAACACTGTAAGGTGCATACATCTATTTACCAAGTCCATGTGCATTTGGCCCGTGAGTCATGCTCCTCCCTTCAAGCCACGTCATGAGAGCAGAGCTTGCCATGAGTCATTTCCTTGGCCTCCAAGCCCCTGCCAGAATGGTCTCCAAAGAAGGCTGCAAAGACGCCACCTGGGTCTTCCCATTCAAGGACAGACTGATTTATAAGCATGAGTGACAGGTGCCTTCCTCCTACCCAACCCCTGGACCTATTTTCAGGTAAAGCAAATGTTTACAAACATCTGAGCCAAAGAATTTAATTGTGCATGCCAATCTCTGGCATGGGGAGTTCTCGCCCGAACCCTGGCATCGTCAATGCAAAACACACCCCTGTTTATCCAGAATTATGTCCTTGGCAGACAGGGACAGGGAAGCAAGCAGTCTTCTGAAAGGAGTAAGCACCCTGGGTAGGATGATGAGGACTGAGCCACAGGGAGGGAAATCGGAGGGGCCACTAGGCAAGGGGCAGGCAGAGGGGACTCGGACTCGGGCGCATTGCTGGCACTTTTCTCTGCAAATGAATTAGAAAGTGCCTCCTGGGCGGCTCCAAGGCCAGCCAGGGAGGATGGTGGCCGTGAGTCCAGGAGGTGCCGCGGGCACAGCCCCTGAGACGGAGTCTCACTGAGGACAGCTGGTCCAGAGCTCTGGGCGTCCTTCAGTCATCTCCAGCAGAGGCTGATTCTGAAACGCAGAGAGAGCACAGGCCTGAAGCCAGCCCAGGCGCCTCTAAGGGAGGAGGACAAGAGATGGATTCGCCTCCCCGACATCAGGAACCACTATAAGGCTGCAGTAATTGAGACAGTGGGGACTGGCACAGGGACAGATAAATAGACCAATGAAACAGAAGCGAGTCCAGAAACTGACCCGTGCATATGTGGAACCCTGATATATGAGAGCGGTGACGTACAAATCAGCACAGGACGGCTCTAATAAACGGTGCAGGGCAACCCGTTATCCATTCAGAAACAAGGGGAAAAAAGAAATTAGATCTTAACTTTACACCAGACACAAAAATCAATTCCAGGTGGATTAGAGACCTAACTGTGAAAGGCAAAAGCATCTACTGTGGGCCGCCTGAGTCTGGCCAAATTTGGGGACAAGTTTGCCCTTCATGGAAAGGAAACAAGTGGCCCTGGGATACTCACACAGGGTTCTCGGTCACTGTGAGGACAGCAGTGGGTTCCGATCATCCTGCCTCCCTGCTCCAATGCCTCCTCCACCAGGAAGTCCTGCCTGACTACCATTTCCCCAAGAGGTGAGAGTCATTTCTTCTCTCTGTTGACCCCAACAAGTGGTGCCAGGACATAACCTTTACAACCATGTCAAAAGCTCACATTTATCAATCATTTATTCTGTTTCAGGAGCTTTACCTGTATTGCCCCATTTAATCCTTACAATCACTTCATGCAGTAGGTTCTAAGTTATCCCCACGTTACAAGTGAAGAAACTGAGAATCCTACTATAGAGTGTCTTGCCCAAATCACACATCTCTAGGTGCCAGAGCCAGGATTCAAACCCGGGTCCATCTGACTTTATAGTCTTGACAATAGCCCTAATTATTTTCATACCACAATATGCCCTGACCCATTAACAGACATGAAATCAATTTGCTAGTACCAACATTTTAAAAAATGAAATTAGAATGGACTAGAAAATATCCAAGGGTCTCATGCATAGAAAGAGTAAGTTCTGTTTGTGAATCTTGGTTTCACATGTAAGTGGTTATGTGTGTACTGGGTGGAGATGAAAATATAATTCTTGCTATGGGCTACAGCCAGCACTCCATGCCACAGGGACCTATTGGGAGATGGTTTCTGCCTAGACTTCATAGAGTAGTCCGCATACATAGATGGGACTTGGTCATGGTGTCAGCCTCCCAGTTTGCTAAGATGAAACTTGGAAGTCAAGCTTGCCGGAAGCAGTTCTTTCAGTTCATTGCTATGTGCCAAGGTGGGGAGATCAAAATGCCTTTGATAAGGTTCTCTTCCTAGATGGCGTCTCCTGGAGTTTCCAGGATTCTGGGATCCCTCCTCCCTGTGTTTCCCAGTGTCCAAGGCCTCATGGAGGCCTGAGCATAGTGGTGGCTTAGTGATTAGTGAGCCTGTCTTGTGTGCAAGATGGCAAGTGAAGGCCAGACATGCGCTTTGGCCTTCATCCTCAAACCCCAAAGGAAAAAAAGACACATGGTCCCAGAAGCTCCATCCAAAAGGAATAAGAGCACAAGCCATGAATTTACACGAGGCGGGAAGAGGTCGGGAAAGGTTCCTTGGGGCAGGCTGTATTTAACCCGAGTCTGAGCAATCCCTGACCCCCAAGGTTGAGAAGAGCTGCAGGAAGGTTCCGAGATAAGGGGACAGGAGTGACCCAGGAGAAGGGCATATGCCAACGGCTGGAGAAGGTGAAAGTGGAAGAGGTGAAGATGGAAAGGTCAGTAAGTTGGGATTCTGCGGTGAGGGGCTCGCACGGTGAACATGGGGATGAACAGTGGATGAGTGACTCGGCCCAGAGTCGGCAGCCCTGAACCCCTCCCCACCCACTACCAGGCCTTCTCCCTAGACTCCAGTTTGGACAGCTGAGTCTGCAAGAGAAAGCTGTCATTTCCCACCCCCCCAAAACCCAGAGCCTCCTGGGTTTAAGAAAATTACAAGAGGGTGGTGGCCAGTGGGGGCGTCCTGCCTCTTACTTTCTTTAATGTCCACATAGAAAGGCCTTTTTGTTATTTGATTTTGTTTTTGTCAACAAATTCACTATCAAAGTTTGTCCAGTCACTTCAAAGGTTGAGTTTGGATCATCTTTTCAAAATGCAAAATCCTCAACTTACATTTCACATGTGGTGGAAGGTCCAAAAGTCCAGGGCCCAACCACCACTGGCTGCCAAAAGGTAAAGTGAACTTCCCCAAAGAGCCAGGGCTCAGGGGACAGCAGGACTTGGGGACCAGCCCTCACTGCCCCTTCCCATCTGTGGCTCCCACCATTATCGCCTCGCAGGGCTGGCTGGAGCCCAGTCTCTCTTTTTCGGTGGGATCCCACAGCTCTTACTCTGCTCTGCATGAGTCGGGGATGCTGTCTGTCACTTAGTTCTGGTGTGTGATTATTGCCAAAGTCCTCATCACTGACTGTCCCTCTGAACTGCTGTGGTTTTCAGGCCACTGAACTCTCCTCAGTCTGCTGGGCTCCCTGGAACTCCAGGCACTGTGCTACTACCTCTGCCCGGAGAGCCCGTCTCACGAATTCACTGAGTGAACTCCTACCGCGTCCACAAGACCCAGCTCAAATGCCACTTCCTCCATGAAGCCACTCCAGGGCCCCCCACTGCTACAGAGAAATCATGACGGCCTTGTCTATGCTTCCCTAGCCGACTGCGTTTTGCACAGACCTCCATCATCCCACCATACACAATGTTTGTCTATCTCCCTCTCAGCTGCCTTGAAAGTATGGGACATGGAACATCCCTGGAGCCCCCTAAGGGCTGCTGAATGAATGAAAGTATAGTCCATCGGCATGACATTAGCCGCAACCTTCCAAAATTACCTGGGGCGTACTCCCACAACAGCTCCAAGTGACACACTAACTTTCTGCCTCTACTTCTCATCAAGGCAGGTGACCAGAAAACAATGTCCCTTGTAGAGCATTAGTTAAAGCCCCAGGAGAAGTGTCTTCTCTCGTCTGCGATGGAATGTCAGGCATTCAACACTGGTTAGAGGCAATGAAGAAAACAGCCATACAAAGAAATTTTTTTAACCCCTGGAGACATGGTCATTAGAATATTCAAATTCCATGTCAATCCCTCGTATAATTCATTACCAGGAAAAACTTTTTTTGTCCTAATGAATAGTTAATTTGTCTCTGATTGAAGAAGAGGAACATTGGAAACCACTACATATCCCTCTTTTGCTTTGGCTGCCAGGAAGCTCAGTCAAATTCAGTGCTCCATTGCCACAACTACATCTTTGCTGACACCTGGGGCAATGATCTTCCCTTTTCCTCTACGTAATTTCTTAACTTTTTTTCCACCTTAACTAACTTAGATACCTGTGGTTGTTTATTTTGCAAGACAATTCAAGTCCTTTGTGAAAGCAGAGGCTGGGAAACGTAGAAAGTGTGACAGAAAAAGAAAGAGGAAGAAGGATCAGAAGAGAAAGAAAAGAGAGACAGCATGATTGGCGCCTCTTTTTCTGTTTATAGAAAGCCAAGGGCTTGACCAGTGGGGTGCAGAGACCCTAGGAATTCACACAGGCATGCAGGTGTGTGCTGGTGCACCCATGCCCTTGTGAACAACACAGCCCCCTTCTCCCCAGCTCTGGCCACTGACAGTCACAGGCAATAGCTGTGTTCCAATTCCTGTTTCTCTGAGCTCTTGGAGTTCTTTCTTAGGATGTCATTTTGGGCTTTTCCTCCCTTCCCATCAGGGTCCCCTGTTGCTGGCCTTGACTGTGACCCAGGAAGAGAAACTGAGGTCAGCAATTCACAGACTGTCCACTCCAATGCAACCAGTTGGATAAAACTTCTCTACCTGCTGCCACAGACTCCTGTGAGACCTCCAGGTTAAGAACACCACACCCTCCTCATGGACACCACGCTCCAGATGTCTGAGCTATCAGAATACTCAGGGTCATCTTTCCCAACCAGAGGAAACTGAGGTATGGGGGCAGGGGGAATGGACTTCCTTAGCTCGATTTTATCTGTTGCATTTAGATCCTTTGACCCCATGGTGGAGAGAACAGTGAACCAGTAGCGATAACATGGGGTCCTGGCCTCAGCTCCAACTTTTCGTCACCTGTGTGACCTCAGGCAAGCCAGCTGAGCTCTCTGAGCCTCATTTTCCTCATTAATAAAATGAGATTCAAGTCTAGCCCCTCGCTGCCTGCTGCCAGGGTGATTGTGAGCATCTGAAGGAGAAAGAGAAGAGTAGCACTTTGGAAGCTAAGCAGCATTAAGGGTCAAGGAATCCTAGAAGGGACTCAAGGAGGCACGTGCCCCAGGAAAGTGTGTGCTGGATGTCATGTGGGTCCCTAGGAGATTACCTGGAAAAGGACTGCCTGGGGCTGCACCAAGTATTGTCTCCTCAGCACGGGGCACCACTGCCATAGCATGGAGGAGAGAAGAAACACAGACACGTGAGAAGAAGGGCAGCACGAAGGGGGGCAGCGCGGGGGCAAGGCTGCAGGGCCACCTTGGGCCACGAGGCTCCCCATCACCTCCTGAGCGCCTTCAGGCTCACTGTGGGCCTCGGGTGCCCTCGGGAGCCGGGCCAGAGCCGGGCCAACCACTCCCATCCTGAGGGACCAGACACCTGCCTACCTACACACCTACCCAGAGGAGGATGAAAGCTGGAGTGTGACAGGCGTGTCCCCAGGGCCTGGCCTGATGACCTGAGACTGAGGAGGCAGAGCAGTCTGGATGCCTGAGGCAGCCAGGGGGCGACAGGGCTCTTGGCTGACCTCTGCCTCCCCATCTGTCTGAGGACTTACATTTGATCTCCCGCCACCCCTGATGCTCTCTGCCTCTACAGCTGGCCGTGCGACAAAGCAGAGATTCCCTCTGGAACAGATGAATACCAGGGCACGAAAAGAGAGCTGGAGGAGGTCTTATAGGTTAGAGAAGACTCAGAGATGCATCAATCAATTACAACATGGACCCTGATTCTAGCAAACAAACTGGAAAAAATACAAACATTAAAAATATATATTATGGTATAGCCCTGGCTGGTGTGGCTCACTGGATTGAGTGCTGGCCTGCTAACCAAAGGGTCACAGGTTCGATTCCCAGTCAAGGGCACATGCCTGGGTTGCAGGCCAGATCCCCAGTAGGGTCTACGTGAGCGGCAACCACACATTGATGTTTCTCTCCCTCTCTGTCTCCTTCCTTTCCCCTCTCTCTAAAAATAAATAAATAAAATCTTTAAAAAATACATTATGGTATAATGAAACATTTGGAAAAATGAACATTGATTAGGTATTCAAGGACATTATAGAATGTGCGAACTTGTGAGGAGCAGTCATGGCACCACGGTTCTGCTTTTTAAGGCCTCCTCTTGTAAAGAGTGATTCTGAAATGCTCTGATGTCTGGCGTTGGCTTCCCAGTAAGGTGGGGTGACCAAAATGCAGGCTGTTTATGCAACGGAATACTAGTCAACAATAAAAAGGAACAAGGCACGGAGGGAAGTTACGTCATGGATGAACCGCAACAGCACGCTAAGCGAAAGGAGCCAGATGTCCACGGGATGTCCACAGGATGTCCACACTGGAAAATCTACTCACAGGGAGCAGGGCAGGGGTCCACGCTACACCCACACGAGGGGTCTTCGTGGAGGGACAGGACCGTTCCAACGCTAGACCATGGTGCTGGTGCTGCTGTAGGTCACTAAAAACCACTGGCTGGTGTGCTTTAAATGAGTGAATTTTATGGTATAACAACTGTACTCTGATATAGCTGTTAAAACTAAAGCGGAGTGTGGGCAGCACAGGGCTGTTGACGGAACAAGACTGGGGTGAGTCGGGAATCGCTGGGTCTGGGTGAGGGTGCTCAGCAGGGGAGTAGGCTATTCCGACTGCTTCTGAAATTCTCCGTAATTAAAGTCAAAAAGCCCAAACAGCGTGTATTTGACTCACGGCACCATGTGCCGGCTGTCCGACAAGCACCCGAGGAATAACGAGAGGACCCAAGAGACTGAGGACAGCCAGGCATTTGCTCTTTTCAAGGCCATTATCCCTCCATCTTCAGGGACTCCACGGTTCCAGACACGGGAAGCGTCAGGTCTCTCGTCTGCCTAGCACTCTCCAGGCTGCAAAGCCCTTGCAGGGCCATTAGACCCTTGGGAGCCCTGGGGTGAAGGCAGACGCAGGGGCAGGACTCAGAGAGGGGGGCCCGGTGCACCAACCCCGAGCTCAGTGCCAGGCCGTTGCACCAGAAGTGAACCTGGAGAAGTCTTCACTACCAGCCCCGAGGGGAAAGCTCACTTAGGGTGGGAGGCAGGCATGTCCTCTCTGAGAAGCTCCCTGGCCAGAGACCGAATTCTACTCCTCCAGCTAGGGAGAGAGCTCTGAATGTAAAGTAAGAAGGAGGAAGGTTCCACGCTTTTCAGGCCTGGGTACCCAAAATCTGCGCCTGCAAAGCATAGGTTAGGGCATAGTTCTGTCTTGATTACAGTGGATTATACTGATTGGCAGGGAGCCTGGAGACCTGGGCAGACGCCACCCCTCTCTAGGCCTCGGTGACACCGTCTGTCAAATGAGGGAGATGGACCAGAACTGTCAGGGCCCTTCTGGGTCTGAGGCCTCACCAGGGACTGTGCCCGACCCAGGTGGGGACCCCACTGTGTGGAATGGGTTTCTGCCTGATGTGGCTGAGGCTGCCTTACACTACACTCTGTGGTTGGTGAAGATGCTGCCCGTGTTACCCAGGCTCCTGAATCCAGGCTCCTGCAGCCATCAGGGGAGGAGTGGGCTGAGGAAGCCCACCAGCCCTGGGGCCAGGAGGACAGGGGTCAAGTCTGACATGGCCAAGTTCACGCTCCATGGAGCTAGGCCAGGCACCTCACATTTTGGGCTCCTGTTCTCATTTGTAGCAAGGGGGTCCATGGCCTACTTCACCAAGGCATGGGAAGGCACAGAGGGGCTGATAAGAATGTCAAGTCCCCATTTTTTGAGTTCTTGGGGCCAGACATATAAATAAACACTTTTCAAATGCTGAAAAGGGCAATAGGAGGGGTCCTGTGATGATGGAGCTGCTCTGTATCTTGAGTCTATCACCACCAATACCCAGTGTGAACTTGTACTATAATTTTGCAGGATGTTATCATTGGGGGAAACTGGATAAGAGTATACAGGATCCCTCTGTATTATTTCTTACAACCACATGTGAATCTACAAAGATCTCAAAGTTAAGTTTAATTTTTAAAAAGAATAAAAATAAAAAAACAAGGTTTTAGCATTCTACACCCCCCATAAAACCTAATAAAGATGAATTAAACTTAAATAAAAATGTTTGCTGAATGGAGGGACTATGTATGATGTTTGCAAAAGTGCTCCATAATCTACAAAGTGCTGCTGTTAGTATTAACTGGCCAGGGGAATGGGAACTGCTAAAGATTTTGAATGGCCTCCCACTTCCAGGAAGCCTTCCCTGATTTCCTCTCCTCTGTGTACCTAGAACACCTAAGTGGACACATCTCTACCACTGTACTTAGCATTCTACATTGTACATTTAATTGTTTGGGGCCTTCATCCCCCAACTTGAGTATGAACTTCATGAGGATGGGGCTGTGCCTCCCTCATCTTTGTGACAGCCACTCCTGGCTCAGTGCCCAGCACCAAACAGATGTGACATAAATGCCTGTGGAACCAAATGAACTGGGATAGGTATGATGGCCTGACTTTGCCAACTGCACCAGAGGTGCTTCCCAGGGTCACTGAGAGGATAAGCGATATCAAGGTGCTTTTATTCATCTGAAGGGACCATATGTGTAAAAGACATAGCCCTACTCATTTGGCTGCCCAGACTTGCGCACACCTGGGTCAAATGGTTTACAGTGGAATTGAGGGGCTTCCAGGAAGAGATTTGCAAAGTCCACAGCCTGCCAGACACCCTTCCAGCACAGCCCCAAACACGCTCCCAGGTGCTGTGGAACAGCAGGGGAAGCCCAGGAGAGGAGACTGAAATACATAGTGTGGTTTCTGTGTCAGAGAAAATTTTCCAGCGATGACTAAATAGAAGCCCCAACCCCACTGTACCTACTCCCCAGCCACTAAGAAAATCCTAGTGAGCCCAAATCTCAGAGTCCAAAGGAGCTCAGGGGTTATGGAGGCCAATCTTTACGTAAGATTGCTTGAATCCCACCAGTGATAGGGAACTCATTACTTCCTGAGGCAGCCGCTCCTTGGCCACACTGCTCTCTGGCCATGAGGTGGAGCTAACTCTGCCTCTCTAGGCCTCTCCAGTGTTAGTCTCCGTTGTGCTCTCAGGGACCCAGTTCCAACAAACGTCTTCCCAAGCCACAGACGTCGGTGCTGTCCCCACCTGAATCCCAGGCAAGGGTCTCAGTCCTCCACTCCTCCCTTCTGTACTCCCTCGCTGGGGCATAAAAAGCTTGCTTCTGCTTTTCTTGCAGCCTCATCACCTGGCTGACTCATGCTGTTCTCACAGTTAGCGAGGAGCTCACTACAAATTCATTAGAAATGGAAAGTGATTTTGCATATGATTTTTTTAAGTGTTCCTTTTCTCCCAGCCCTGAGCAATGTGCTATTTGCAAACCAGAATGTTCTGTACTTATAAACCATCCCTGGCTCCCTACTGCTGTTCGGTAATGTTGACCCGAGGCACACGGGCCCCAGTCCAAACCCCAACCCGCTTTTCCCGCTTCAGCTTGGATCTGCTCTACTTCCAAGCACCACCTTCTGCTAGAACTGCACCGCACACACACCCTTCCCTGTGTCCCTCCACCCAAAGCTTTTGCTCGCTGTTTTCCCAGCCTCGCCCCAGTCTAAATCCTTGTCCAGTCCAAATGCCATCTCTTGTTGGACACTTTCCTAAGTCAGTCTCTTTGGTTGAATAAATCATTTCCTTCTCTAAATTCCCATGACATTTTCCCCTCTCTCTGTTTAGGACATTTGTCCCATGCTACTTTATTCCAGTCGTTGCGCACCACGTCTGCCCTCCCTCTGAGCCGGGGAGGTTCCTGTGGGTAGCATGCCCACCTGGTTGAAGCCGGCTCCCACCAGCAGGCCTGGGCAGGACCTATGGGACTGAGGCTGGGCCAAGGACAGAGGGAAGAGTGAAAGGACTCCGGGCCTACCCTGAACCTTGAGAAAACTGCAGGAAGAGCAGGAAGAGAAGGTGGCCCTGGGCCCAGAGCATTGCATTTGTCTTTCCAAATACAGAAGAAGAAACGCCAAGGCTTGGAGCACAAAGCCCCTCTTCTGGTTGATGAGACCCGGGATTGCCATGGCTCCTGAATGATAAGAAGATGCAGTGGGGGAAGCCATGTGGGGGAGAGGGAGGAGAACTCCCTGAGTGGGAGCGCAGGGTCTGCTCAAGCTCTGCCTGCTTGTGTGATGAGCAGCTGCGGGTCCTGATGTGGAGAAGAGGAGGGGGAGTTCCAAACCAAAGCTCTGTCTTGGGCAACTAGATTCCACAGGCTTCTACCAGGCGGTGCATGGTGCGGCCTGGCCGTCCCAGTCTGCTACAGGGCTGGGAAGGGAGAAGGGCAGGGAGGTCCACCCCCCTAAAGGAGCGCAGGCCTCTTGGCTACCAAGGGGCCTGCATGGGGACATGCAAAGGGAGGGCCCCCCCTAAGCTGATAAGAGAGTGTAGGAGGAGTCCCAGGATGCTCACGGTTCACTTTCTTTTGAACAGACTCCCCAGCTATGGGAGCACAGAAGGTTATCCTGGGGCTGTACATGAAAAGCCTTCCCTCGGTTCTGTAAGATCGGTAGGGTGGGGACAGAGAGGTGGGCCTGGCTGGCCCTCCCCACCACCCAGCCTGATGCTGCTAAGTGGTGGCACACATGTATTCTGTCTGTCTGTCTCCCTCTCTCTCTCCCCTCAGGTCAAAGGCCTCCTCTCTGCCCCTTCAGCTCCCCATCAGACAGAACTTGCTAACGGGCAATGTTCTGCAAACGCAAACAGGCAGCCTTGGGAGAGAGTACCCACTTTGTCACCGAGGTCTGCTGGGGCCAAACAGAAACTTTGTGAGAGAAGTACCAGAAAAAGGAGGCTGAGGAGGCCGGCCTCCCTCCGCTGATTTGGACTCCTGGGTTTGCAATTCAAAAGAGTCGACCAGCTTTCACCTCAAGGCTCACACACAGAGTTAAGAGTCGGAATCCTTCACACTTCCTGGACGCTTAGTGCACACCAGCTACTGTTCTCGATGCTAGAACACATTATTTACTCCTTACAACAACCCTGTGAGGTAAGTATTAGGATTCCCCTTTTACAGATAATGAAAACGAGGCACAAGGGGCCAAAATAATGTGTCCAAATCACCCCCAGCAGTGCGGGTCTAAGTCCAAGGTCTCGAACGCCACTCTGCATCAGTTCTCTGCCACTGCCATCGACCCCATCCGGTGTGAGCGAGAACCCTGAGGGCGGAGCCCCGAGTAAGCTGCGGAGAGGGCTGCTGGGCTCAGGCACCATCTGATGCCCATGCCTGCGTTCTCCACCGTGATTCTGCAGTGCCTCACGATGGGGCGCCGGGCCCAGAGAGGAGGAATGTGGACTGCAGGTCAGGCCCGCCTTCGGGTGCTTCGTGGTCTCCCAGACACCTGTCCGCTCTGACCTGTGACAAGGCCGCTCCTCCATTCGGAGCGCCCTTCCCCTCCCTTGTCTTCCCAGCCCGGCTCAGGAACAACTTTCCCGTAGAAAATGTTAGCACATGGGGTTAGTCGTAGATGTCAGCTTTATCCTTTATTCTCCCCACTTAGACTCAGAGGAAAAGCTACATGACCAACTCAGAGGACAGCTGCGCTCAAGTTTCTGTCAACACTAGCAATTGATCTTAACATTCCTGGAAAACAATAGAAAAATAAATGAAAACATGTGACACCATGAAGGGAAATTCGGGCATTGGACTGTTTGCTTGGTTCAAGCCCTGTGTTCTTCACCGGAAGTAACGACATTCTGGCTTTTTGAAAGATCAGAAATTAAAGAAAGGAGACCCTATGCTAGGGCTTTAGCTATTATTCATAAACCCAAATTTTAGCGACTGTAAATAATAAACAAAAAATCTAGCAGAGTAACGATGGTGCTGTTTACACACCGTTTTATCAAGGTTAACTTGACCGAGGAGCCCTTGCTTTTAATTACTGAAAATACATTTGCATTTTGCAGTTATGTGTCAATTCTGTGAATCTTGAATTTTGTACCTGGAAACAATGCATAAATAATCTCTTTTGTGCTAATAACTATAATTTACTTCAGCAGGCAAGCCATTGGCTTTGAGATCGGACATATAAACAAACACACTTGTGACAGTTTGGGTTTGATTTTTAACAATTCCTTCTTCTCTCACATACATGCGATATATTAGATGTAACCTCCTAGTTTTATTTCCTTCACCTCTCTCCCACAAATCAAACCACAAATAATATAAACCTGCTGGCTGGGAAGAGACTTCACACAAATAAACAAAAAGCTTTCAAGCTAAAGGCAGAGAAGTTCACATCTCCCCACCCAACCTCCTCCACCTCCTCTGCCTGCTCCATCCAACAAAACTGCCTCTTCCTAACTGACTGTCCAGGGAAACTCTGAAATATCTCATTTTCATTTCCAGGAGAGAAAGAGATTTGATCCCCCAGTAAAAGAAAAGTTCAGTGATAATAGTAAGCTGGAAAAACCCAAGCAGACTTCTCCTTGCTACCCGTGTCAGGCTCACAAAGAGGAAAAAATCGTACCATCCGACATGGTTGGGAGAGTTTAATCCAAAGCAGTGCTAATTAATATCTCCGGCTTTCCAGGAGCCAGTGCCACACACAGCTGCAAGGGCAACAAGGCTGTTCTCCCTTCAATTTTATGGGAAGAACATTTTCATTACAAAGCCTCCTCTCTCAGCCAGATTAGCCTGGAGAAGGGAGCGGATGACCCATATATCAGAACTCCTTCTCTCCCCATTAATTTTATTATTTATATCCCATTTTTAAAGTTTATCGGTGCAACTCCCAGTGCACCTGGCCAGAAGCCCTTCCGACAGGCCTCGGCACCTTCCCCTGTCCCCTCCTCAGGGGCAGTGTTTGCGTTGGTCCACAGGATGAGGACTCAACTTCTTGAAATTCGCCTTGGAGAGAGAGCTGACTCAGGTGGCATTTTCTGCCTCCCTGATACACACCCACACCATTTTTTTTTTTAACGAATGTTGAAGGTTCTAAACTTACTCATTTGTGAAATAAGTGTGGTCCCCCTATTTAGCATGAGCTCTGGTTGATCCCTAGAGACCCCCTAAATCCCGGGGGATGCCCTGCATGCTCCCACCCAAACCAAGTGTCCCCCAGCTGTTCCAGCGGAGTTGACCCATTTCGAACCCAAACTGTCAGACCAAGGGCAGACCCGGTGGGACCACGAGTCTCACCATTCTATTCTGAAACCCCACGTGCTCAAGGCTGTCTCTTTCCAGCCTCCTAAAGGGACCCCAAATCCAATCTAAACGTCTCGAATTTACCTGTTTGCCTTTTATACATATAAATAGCTGCATTTCCATTCTCTCTTTGTTTCTCATTTTCATTTGGTTCTAATATCTGCATGTAAATGTCGGAAAATAGCATCTGTAATTGGAGATTATGAAGTATGGCCAGCTCCTGACAGGCCGCTAAGGAAGATGGATTATCCTCATTTTTCTGTAAATTTTGTCAATTTTGGAATTCATAAGCTATCAACACTGATCAAAATGGGACTTCACAGCTGTGTCAAAAAAAAGAGAGAGCAAAGAGAGAGAGGAGAGATCGGGAGCGAGAGGGAGAGTGCAGGCTGGCGGCTGCGCACAGGGGCCGGCGCTGGGCGGCGGGCAGGCGGCCGTGGTGTCTGAGCAGCAGATTGGATGCCCAGTGTCCTCAGCCGCCACCCCTCTTTGCTGCGCCCTCTGCTCCAGCCCGGCAGCTCCCTCAATGTGGGCCCCCCTGGGACTCAGGCTGGGGCTGCCCAGTCCCCTGACTAAATCAGATAGCTGGATCGCACCCCTGGAAGGCCGGAAATCCTCCAAGGCAACCACTCAAATACAAGACTTAATTTATGGCCGGGTGCTGCCTTCCTTATTTATCCAGAGGAGTCTGCAGGTTCCCTCGGCGCAGGCCTCCAAGATGTCCTACTCCTTGCAGACCCTCACGGCGCACTTGAGGCAATTGTGTTGGTCTCTCTCTCTCAATTTTCCCATTACTGGGAGTAAGTACTGTTGGGACTCTGTAATAGCCCAACTGCAGCCCATATCAATAACAGATGAGGTTTAATCGTCCAACACAAAAATTATTTAGGCGCAGTAAGGACATTCAATGTCATTTGCATAATGGCATTTCTATCGCACGCACCTAACCCGTCTTGCATAAACAAGGCCTTGGGACCATAAATAATAATAAATCATGACGTCTGCACGCCTCTTGCGGTAATAGGAACTACTCTTTGTGGAAATTATTTCAGCGGGAAATGGGCACTGTAATTTTAAAGACATGTGGCATGGTAAGGCATGGTAAATCACGTAGACGGAGGTTCCCCGGGGGCAGCCCAGAGACCTGCCCCGAGCCCGTGGCACATTCCCAGGCCACGGTAGGAGGAGGGCAGGTCTTGAGGGGGAAACAGGCAGGCCCTCTAGAACCGACACCAGAATGTGCCCCTGGCCGAGCACACAGTAAGAGGGCAGAACAGTCAGGGCCCAGCAGAGGGACACTCAGAACTGGATCGGAGAAGAAACATCCAGGCCTCAGGCCAGAAGACATCTTTGTTCCAGGAGAATGGAAGCTCCCTAAGGACAGCCATTTTCCACTTTTGTCTGCTCTGCACCCTGCTATACCTAGAGCAGTGCAACGAGAGGAGGGGAACCTGAGCCCAGGTAGCGAGTGGGCCTGAAAACAAGGGGCAGAAGAGCCTGGAAACCAGGTGAAGGTGAGCCGGACAGAGGCACAGACCAGGGAGAAAGGAGGCAGGAACAGAAGCGCTGGTACTGCTGATCTGTGAGTGGTGGTGAAAATGCCCAGCACACTCTAAACCGAATTGCAAGGCAGCTGTGGGGCAAGAGAAAGCCCCAGATGAGGGGATGGCGAGCAGAGCAGCGAAGCCTGCAGGCCCAGGAAGCAGACGCAGCTGGGTTAGAACCCCAGCTCCACCCACCACAGACCGACCACTTCACTTCACCCAGCTCCCTCATCTACGGAACACGTCTAATAATGGTACTTAGCTCACAGGGTTGTTCCGAGGGTTAAATGAGATAATGTGTACAGAGTGACTGGTGTCTGGTCACCAGCTTTGCCATCAATACTGATACGACTATTATTATTCTTCAGGAAGCAACAGAAGCAAGTTCAAGTGCAACTCTGCCTCCAGCTGTGTGATTTGGGACAAGTCAACCCACCCTTCTGGACCTCAGCTTCCACTCATCTGTTCAAGAAGAACATTAATAAGACGGTCCCCGCCCGGAGCTGCTCTGAAGCTGCTATGACTCAAACGAGGCCATGCAGTGAAGCTCACTGTTCGTATAAAGTGCTGTCTGCAGGCGAGGGATGCGAGCGTTCCTCAGGAGCATGAGCCGAAAAAGAAGGGGAGAGCTTCCCAACACCTGCCCACTGTCCTTGCCAGCTACCCCACCCCTGGCTGCACCCTGAGAAGTCTGTGCTCCCCAGAGAATGGTCCAGCAGGATACACACCAAAGCAGCGGCGGTGTTGCCCCCGGGAGGCAGAAGGAGGGACTGACAGCGGCATTGTTGGTTTAAGCCATCTCTGTAATGTGTTCGTTTTATTAGGAGCAGTCCTTGTGTCGACGGGATTATTCTAAGTAGCTAGAATTTCATGCCTCTGTGCCTTAGCACATGCTGTTCCCTCTCCTGGAAAACCAAAAGCTAGGAAAATGCCCATGGGTCAGCAATAAAGGGCCTGTGCGTGATTTAACAGCAGCAGTGTTTCTGCCCCAGAGAAACGAAGAGAAGCAGCAACCACGGCTCCATCCAGGCTGTGCTGTGCTGGGAATGACGTCAATCACAGGCCCACGCAACCTCGTGGGAGGCCGAGGCGCCTACAAGGCCACCTTCAGCGCACACCTTACCCCGCCCTCACCCAAACGGGAAACCTTGGCTCAAAGTCTGCAGATTAGTCATTAGGATCGTGCCAATGTCAATTTCTTAGTTTCCACAAGTGGGCAGTGGTTACATAAGATGTTAGCAGCAGGGAAACTGGGTGAGAGGTTTGTGGGAACTCTCTGTACTATCTTTACAACTTTTCTGCAAATGTAAAATTGCTCACAAATAAAAAGTTTATGTGAAAAAAAAATAAGAAGCCAGAGCTCACTCATGTAACAGAAAAGCAAATTCCAACCAGCATGTCTCATTTTCATCCATCAGGTGAGCGACGAGTCATTGCTAATACACCACGTGGGCGGACCGGGGAGCGAGGTCTTCCCCAGACCCCGGATGAACCTCTTTGGACAGCGGGGGTCCAGCTCTCAAAACTCACAAGGCTTGTGGTGCACTGATCCAGCCATTCCACGTCTGAGAGTTTATCCTGCAGCATACTCCCACGGGTGCACAAATAACACAAACGAGGACTCTCGCTGCAGCCTTTTTTGAAAGAGAAAAAGATCGGAAGCAGCCAATAGGAGACTTGGGCTCCTATTACAATACCCCATATAACGGAATACTATGTAGCTGTTGAAAAGGATGAGATGGATCATGAGGAATTATCTATTACAGGAAAAGAGCAAAAATAGAACAAGGCATGTCATATGCTACTGTGTGCGTTCAAAGAGGGATATATACATATATATAAATACGCCCATATACACGTATACCTTATCCTCGCCCAAGCACTGCATGTAAACTTCTAAAGAATACAGGAGAAACTGGTAATGGTGGTTGCCTCCCAGGAGGGGAACTGGGTGGTGAGCGAAAGGAGTAAGGAGGAGACTTACTTTTCACTGCATACATTTGGTATTACCTAAAACGTTAGCATTTGCACGTACTACCTATTAAATTTATTTTTAATAAAAAATAAGAGTGTTGCTCAGGTAAGTGGCAATGCGCATGTCCTGCCTGGACTGGAGCAGGGCCGCAGCTCCGCCCAGGGCCCCTCAGGGCCCCGTTTGTCCTGAGGGCTGCCCCGTGTACCTCTGCATCACCCAGCTCGTCTGGCGAGAGTCTCCCGGGCGGTGTGCTCGGCGGCCAGGGGCTGGATGCACAAATGCATGTATTCCCCCGTCTGGGACGCCACCCACCCGTCAGCTCAGGAGAAGGCCCGAGAGCCTCCTACACCAGACCCACAGGGCCAGGCGGCGTCTGAGCTGGAAAGGATTCGGGCATCTCCATTCACCAATTTCCAGGTGGACATGTGAGGCCCGCTAAGGGGGGAAGACTGACTCAAAGGGACACCACGGGGAAACAGGTGGGTCCAAATCAGAGCTCAGGTCCCAGAAAAGTGACGCTTGCAGTCGGAAGGAGGGAAGGGACAGACTCTGTCTCTCTGGCTCTCAGTTGCTTTGTGGCTTCATGCACACAGCACACTTGCCTCAACCGCGCACAGCCCTGGAAGGCCAGCGCTCACCACCTCGATATCACAGGTGAAGAAACTGAGGCTTAGCAGGGCCCAGTAAGCTGCCCAAGACCACACAGCTGGTAGCAGCGGAGTGGGGACTGAGCCTAGAGCCCAGAGCCCAGAGTCTGGCTCCAGAGCCCACACTCTCAAACTCCATGCTCTCCACACCCTCAAGGCCAAGAAAGGGCTACAGGCTCATGAACTTGCTACAGGAGAGGCCACACTGGGCCCTCCTCGCTGCACGCTGGAGAAGAGAAACCTGATGTGTTGCGTTACTTCACGGAACCCATGAGATGCGGGCTGTCCATTATTCATAGGTTCTCCTACGAACTCCTGGACCAGCCAGGGCTCTCCCAGGCCCTCCCTGAGGAGCAGGCTGAGAAATCATGGCTGTCCTCCAGACCCAGGGGTGACGGCCACTGCTGGTCCCTTAGGGTGCTCCTCAGGCAGGTTCCAGCATCATCCCCAAAGTGCAACTTGGTAAAAGTAACTTGAAGGGGATTATTTAGGGGTCACCCAATTAAGTGACTTTATTTGGGAATAATTTTAGGATACACAGAAGACTCACAGGTTATACATTCTCCTAGCAATCCCACTAACAATTGCTTCTCTGAGCCAAACTATAACAATGGGAAGCACTTTGATGCCTAACGAGTGGCAGGAGGGAAGCCACTCTGTGCCCACAGTTCAGTGCAGGCTGCACCGGGAGCGGCTCTGATGCCCACGGTGGGCATCCGACAGGGACGGAGCCTGAAGCTTTACACAGGTGAGCGGACAACTCCCTGCCAGCAGGAACAGAATGTCCTGAGAGCACTGTTTGGGGTCCATGCCACCACACAGCTCTCTGGGAGATGGAGACCCCGAGTTCTCCTCCATTTAGCACTGACACAAGGGTTAGGCCCCAGAAGATATCTGGGGCAGGTGTGACCGCACTCCCATCTCTGTCGTTAAAACACAAAGGAAATAAGACTGCCTGTGGACAACTAGCTTCGGTCAATGCTACTCCCAGCGCTTCCCAAGGTGAAATCTGTCTGGTAAATTGGGTAGCTGGTTAAAATAGACGGCTGTTTATAACTCTGTTCCGACCTGGGAAACAGATCCTAAAAATAGAAACTATTTTCAGATTGTTTAAACTTTAGAATACTTGGCCCACGGCCATTCCTTCTGGCACGTTGCACCAGCTGGTCCAGTTGTTCGGGCTACACCTTGAAGGAAACAGAGGAGCCGCTCTTCAAACCCCAGCGCCACCCCTCACCAGCTGCGGGACCTCGACAAAGCTGCTTAGCCATTTTGCTCCTGGGTCTCCTCATCTGTAAAATGAAGACACTAGAAGTCCTCACCTCCCGGGACTGTGGAAGGGATGAATGAGTCAACACACTCAGAGTGCTCAGACCGGTGCTTGGCACAGCGTAAACGCCCTGTAATTATAAAACAGCACAGTCCTGAACTGGGGGGAATCTGACTTCAAGTTCTCAGCCTCAGGGTGCAATATGCACATCATTCCCCAAAAGAAGCAAATCGATAAAAAAAAACACCCAAAAACAGAGTGTTGCAGAAAGCTGCGCTGCTCTATCAGAAGGCTCCCAGAGGTGCCCCCCAGCCTCCCCACCCCCACCCGCCCCAAACCCTGTGACCTCTGCCAGCGTGGGCGGCGCCGCTCTGAGCATTCCCGTGTCTCCTGGTGCCCAGGCGGCCCGCTGGAGTTTTTAAAATCGGGTAACTGTTACTGGGAACCAATTCAGGATCTGGAGAAATGCAAGCAGTTGACCGCAGCTTAGAGAGCTTGGAAAACAAACTTCCCCAGAGCCGGCCGCAACCTGGGCCCGCGTGCGCCAGGTTGAAACAGCTAGAGATCATGGCCCCAAATCTACCATATTACGGGATCTAATGGCCAATGTCAGGTACACGGAAAATAAGATTTTTTTCCTGTAGCCGAGCTTCTCCAAGGCAACGAGGGCTCATCTTTCAAGGTTGTACGTGAACATTTCTGAGTTGTTCTCACCCACCCCCCCACGCAGTACACACGCGGGTTTCTGACTCCTGGCTCATGGAAGAGAGAACCGGGTGCTGGCGACAGGTCGCAGGTTCGCCTGGGCCCTTGGCGGCCAAAGTCCATGGTACGATATTAGGGTTCAATGGTGAGCTGTGAGGTGTCCCCAGGAGATACTTGAGGCAACTTATTCACTAACAGGCAGGTCCGAAACAGAATTTGAAAGCCCCAGGCCCACTTTCTGCTCCTCAGCTCCTAACTTCCCAAACCACAAGGAATAAATGAGGAGCTAGCCACGACCAGGACCTAAGCAGGAGGGAAACGCTCACTTTTTCCGAATCCCAAGTATCCGTTCTAAAGGGGATCGGAAGCCCAGAGAAAGGCTGGCAGCAGAAGAGGCTGCGAATACAGTGCAGCCCCCAGGGCTCGGACAGCACGGGATGTCCCCACATGTGTTCCATATGCTACCACTTGACACCCAAATTCTGCTCATAGGTGAATTGGTTGAGAAAAATCTGTATAAATTACTACACCTGTTCCTAAGTGTCCCTCAGGGAAGCAACGCTCCCCTTCCCAGCAGCTCCAGACGCAATCCTCACCCTCCAACAACCAAAAGTGATGAGCGCGGAGATCTCAAAGGTCACACTGTGTAACCAAACCCACTGTGTTTGGTTTGCCTGCCAGACAAACGTGATGTAAAATAATGTAAACCTTGTAGGCAGGGGTGTCAAACTCATTTTCATGGAGGGCCACATCAGCCTCGAGGTTGTCTTCAACGGGCCACGTGCCATTTCAACTCCTTAAAGCTAAGGAGCAGTTGCATTTATACAGTCCTGAAATTACATCCGGCCATTTGAAGGCAACCACGAGGCTGATGTGGCCCCCGGTGAAAATGAGTTTGACAGCCCTGTTGTAGGGTATCAAGTATCATCCCCTCAGCTTCCTCATCTTTTTATAAACAATTTTTATTGTATTTTTCCCATTACCATTTAGCTCCTTATACCTTTCTTCATCTTTTAAGTGAGGAAAATAAACACTAAGCTGGAAGGGTTTGTTATGAGGGTTACATGAATAATACAAATAAAATGGTTAACTGCATCACTGTCTGCATACAGTACTGCGTGTGTGTGTGTGTTTTTAAACAGGCTTTGCAGGGTCACCAACCCTCACATTCTGGTCCCCCCAAAACCATGCCCCCCCATGACACATGCACAGGCCTCCATGCTTCTGCTCTTCCCCTTCTCCTCCTGGCACCCCCTTGTTCATCCTTCTCCACACCCACTTCCTGTGCAGCCCCACACTCTAAGCTCTGTGGGGACAGGAGACTTGTCTGCATCACCCAGGTGTTCTCTGAGGATGTGAATAACGATAAATGCCACCTGCTGAGTGTTCCCGTGGGCCAAGGGCCTACACACAGGAACCTCCCCTTCTGTCCTTGCACCGGCTCAGAGAGGGCCACCCTAGGATCCCTGTCTTCCCCTCGTGGATGGGGAAACTGAGGCTCAGTGAGGCTCAGTGAGGCTGGGCAGCTTGATCAGATCACAAAGCCAATAGGTGCAGCCACCAGGTTGCAGGCAGGGCCAGGAAACTTCAGAGTTCTTGCTCTGAACCTCCTTGCCACATAGCCAACATGAGTGACCAAGGTAGTGCCACCTGAGTCCCCAGACAGGCTGAGTGAGAGACAAGTGTCCCTGAGAGCACAGTCCCAGGCACCAGCAGTCCCAGCCCTTCCTCCCCAGAGGAACGTTCGCAAGCTCAGAAGTTTCAGAGTCTGCGTTTGGATGCCCCCTTCCTGCTTTAAGACAAATCTAGGAGGCCAGAGAACTCCTGTCTTCTGTTGCACCAACACGGGAATGTTAACTTGCTTCTTTGTAGGGGAAGTTCTTGTAATACAACCCAGAATTAATAATTTATTACAAAGATTTCTTAGCTCCTCAGGCACAAGTTCTAAAAGTGGCACAAATCGTTGTTTTGATTACTTTAATGGGATTCCCCCCTCCAAGCCTGAGCTCATCTGCCTGTGTACTCTGTAGCCAGGCAAACAGTGAAAACAGAGAAAGCCTAGGGAGGAGAGAGTTCCCAGCAACGCCACAGCTCAAGTGTTCCGCCACGGCAGGCCAGACAGCGCCTCTGGACCATTGCTCACCCCTCCCTCCCCGCAATGCCAGCCTCTCCGCCTCCTCTGGGATTCCCTGACCACTTTCCCCACCACGACACTTCTCTCTGCTCTGCGGGACCTCGGCTGTGGCAAAAATGCCCCTTGGTGCTAGTGATAATCATAACAAGAAAAGAAACATTTATCGATTGTCTGCTATGGGCTGGATCCCCGGCTAAGCCCTTTTTATGTTGACCTCATTTAATCTGTACCACCAAAATGACACAGTTGTCATTATCCTGCTTTACATAGGAGAAAACTGAGGTGAAAGCAGTGGGAAATTCAAGCAAGTTTCAGATAACACTTTGCACCCAAAGGAAGCTAATGTTTGTTAGGGCCGTGATGGGGACTAGCACGCTCCAGCCCAGGAACACGGGGAGAACCACGCAGGCTCTGAGGTAAGCCGGCAATCACTTATTATCGTAATCTCCCATGAGGCTCAAAAGTACCACCAGGCGTCAAAGTCACAAGCCACTGCTTTGGAAGCCTGAGTTCTTAACCACAATGCAGCACTGCCTCCGAGACCGCTCCAGTGGAAGCAGGCCTTCCTCTCCTCCTTGTGACTCTCTCGGGGGACAGCAGAGTCTGCGTACTCACTGTTCCCAGCACCAACTCCAGGCACTGCTCCACCATACCATTCTGCCACCACCGCCCCTCCTCGGAACCCCCCACGCCTGCCCAAGCCAGTCCTTTCATACTGTCAGTAACTGCCTCCATCCCTCCTGACGGATGCCCCCTTCCTGGGGGCCTCCCACTGTTGCCTTCCCCTGCCCTGGGCCTCACTGAGCACACCTCTTTCACTCCACTGGTCTTGCTCTCCATTCCCCAGTCCCAGCCCCGGGGATGGCCACAAGTGAGACCTTACCCTGTCATTTAGAACTGGTCCAGCCCCAAGACCTCAAGCCCCTGCACTCGTTCTGAGCATAGCCCTTCATCACCTTCCTTTCACACCCTCATCCTGATGAGCCAGCTCTCGCCAGGAACTCCTGTGAGTTACAACAGGTAGGTAAAGTGATCTTCCCTGAAAAAATAATATCACCGATTCTATTACCCCGACCCTAGAGTTGTCTGTATCCTCTAAAAGTATGAGATAGGACAAAAGTCTCAAGGTCTTGGCCACTCTTACTAAATGCTATTCTTGCTAAATGTTAAAATGGAGCACAGTACTTTGCAGACCAGCTGTAAACAGGATGAGCTTGACAGCAATCCAACCCAGATAAGCTTAGCCAACTGCAATCGACGTGTCATTGCCCGAATAGTGTATATGGGCAACGCCTAAGCCTCCCTTTGGGGAGGCAGAGCTTTGGGTGTGAATCCCCTGTCTCCTTTACCTGCTGCAAGTAAATAAAACTACCTTGCAGCAACCACGTCTCCTGCCCCGTCCTGCCCCTCCCTTCCCCCTGTGACACCTGCTGTCATTCATTCTACTTATCCACATGTCATAATCACTCCATACATTGTTACTACTATAACTTTAAAGTTACCTTTTAGATCAGTTAAGAAAAAGAAAAATCAAAGAATGTATTTTACCTTCATTTATTCTTTCTCCGATTCCCCTCCTTTCTTTTTGCAGACCTGAGTTTCTGACATCTTATTTTTGTTCTCCCTAAAGAATGATATTCTTAAACATGTCTTGCAAGGGAGGTCTGCTGGTCATGAATTCAATCCACTTCCGTTTGATTGAGAAAGACTTTATTTCTCCTTCACTTTTAGAGGGTAATTTCCCAAAATATAGATTTCTATGTAGGTTGGTGGCTTTTCCTTTCAATGCTTTAAGTATTTCACTTCACTCTCCTCTTCTTCGCATGGTGTCCCTCATGAAACCCACTGTAATTTTCATCCTTGTTCCTCTATAAGGAAGGTGGTTTTTCTCCCTCTGGCTCTTTTAAAGATTTTCTCTATCTTTGGTTTTCTGATTTTTGAATAGCAGAGGTGCAGATATCAAACTATCTTGATATTCTCTGAGTTCCTGCATTTGTGGTTTGGTATCTGTCATTAATTTTGGAAAGGTCTCAGCTACTTCAAATATTTTTCTTCATTCTGTCTTCTCCTTCCAGTATTCCAATTATGCACATGTTATTCCTTTTAAAATGATCCCACAGTTCTGCAATATCCTGTTCTAGTGGTTTTGGGTTTGGGATTTTCTTTGGTTTTTTTTTTTCCATTCTTTTTTCTCTTTACATTTCAGTTCAGGAAGTTTCTATCAACATGCCTTCGAGCTCACTGATTCTTTCCTAGGCTATGTCCAGTCTACTGCTGGATCCATTGAAGGCACTTGGTTCCTGTGCTTTTTATTTCTAGCATTTCCTTTTTTTCGTACAGTTTCCATATCTCTGCTGAACATGACCCATCTGTTCTTTTATGGCATAAAATTTACACCATCTACTTTTTTTCCTTTAGAGCTCTTCATACATCAATCACAGTTATTTTAAATTCCCTGTCTAAAAATTCTAAGATGGGTGTCACAGCTGGGTCTGGTTCTAATGCTTATGTTGTCTCTTTGGACTGTGTTTTTTCTTGCCTAACTTTCGTCGAAAGCTGGGCATGAGGTATGGGGTGATAGAAACTGAGGTAAGTAAATCTTCAGTGTGGAGTTTTACATCCATCTGACGGCTCTCAGCTGTCACTCTCTATCCTCCTGTTTCTCCAGATTTTGCAGAAGCTGTCTGTCCTGCAACTTCACTTCCCTGAAGCATCAAGAAAAGTTGTTGATTCTCAGTTCGCTCAGCTTCATTTCCTGTTGTAAATATGTAGGTGACAACTTCCAAGTTCTTTACATGTCAGAACTGAAACTGGAAGTCTCTCAGATTCTTCGTATTAAAATACATCATTTACCTGTTCGGCACAAGTATGCAAGTAGTAAACTCTCTCCCTTTTTGTCTGAAAATGTCTTTATTTGGCTTCACTATTAGATGATCATTTCCCTGCCCTGGCTGATGTGGTTCGGTGGATTGAGCAGGGGCCTGCAAACCGAGAGGTCACCGATGCCCGGTCAGGGCACATGCCTGAGTTGTGGGCCGTGTCCCTGGCTGGGGACGCGTGTGAGAGGCAACTGTTTCGCTCTCTCACAATGATTTTCTCCCCTTCTCTGTCTCCTTCCCTTCCCCTCTCTCTAAAAGTAAATAAATAAAATCTTTTTAAAAAATCATTTACCTGAGTATAGGTTGTTATCTCTTAACATTTAAAGATATTTTCTATTGTCTTCAGACTACGTCTTCCATTGATGCTTTAAAAAGCACCTGTCAATTTAAAAGTTATACTTTCTGATTCGGCGGCCATCACCGAGCAGATCGGACTCTTCTCTTGTTCGTGCTCCTCCCTCAGCTTCCTCAGCAACCATGTCTGATAAACCCGATATGGCCAAGATTGAGAAATTTGATAAGTCAAAACTGAAGAAGACAGAAACGCAAGAGAAAAATCCACTGCCTTCCAAAGAAACGACTGAACAGGAGAAGCAAGCAGGCGAATCGTAACGAGGCCCGCACCGCCAACATGCACTGTACACTCTACAAGCATTGCCTTCTTATTTTACTTCTTTTAGCTGTTTAACTTTGTGAGCTGCAAAGAGGATGGATCAGTTTAAATGACTGTGCTGCCCCTTTTCACATCAAAACTATTGACAATGAAGGCCGCACCTGCCTCTGCCGTCTGCCTCTCTGGCTGGCAGGGAAGGAAGAGCACTTGCATGTTGGTGAAGGAAGAAGCTGGGTGGGACGACAGTGAAATCTAGAGTAAAACCAAGCTGGTCCAAGGTGTCCTACAGGCTGTAAAATGCAGTTTAATCAGAGTGCCATTTTTTTTTGTTAAAATGATTTTAATTATTGGGATGCATAATTTTTTAATATGCAAATAAAAAGTTTTAAAACCTGGGAAAAAAATAAAATAAAAGTTATACTTTTTCTGGTTGCTTTTATAATTTTCTCCTTATCTCTGATCAGTTTCACTGGTTTTGCCTAGACACACACTTACTTTTATGTAACTTGCTTGGGATTTAGAATGCTTCTTCAACGAAATGATACATGTCTTGCAACAATTGTGTTCTACAAATTCCTTACCCATTATTTCTTCAATAGTGCCTCACCTCTATTTTTTCTATTTATTTTTCCAGAGCAACTATTAGATGTATGTTGGACCTTCACATGAAATTTTGTTTGATCTCTTACCCTCTCTTTCACATTTCCCAACTCTAGATTTCTGTACTATATTCCTGGCAATTTCCTCAGCTCTGTCTCTCAAATCACTCACTTTCTATTCAGCTGTGTCTTACCTGGTATTTATTTATTTTTTTTTTAATTATTGCTCCTGAGATGTCCAGTGCTTTTTTAAAAAGATTTTATTTATTTATTTTTAGAAAGAGTGGGGAAGGGAGGGAGAGAAACATCAGTGTATGCTTGCCTCTCCTGTGCCCACCACCAGAGACCCGTCCTGCAACCCAGGCATGTGCCCTGACTAGGAATTGAACCTATGACCCTTTGGTTCACAGGATGGTGCTCAATCCACTGAGCCATACCAGCCAGGGCTTACCTGGTATTTAAAAAAACAAACTGAATTTTTAATTTTGGTGACTAAAATTTATATTTCTAGAAATCTAATTTGTTTTTCTAACCTGATTATCCTTTTTTCGTGATGTTTTACTCTTTTGTAATGTTTCTAGTCCTTTTTTCATCTCTTTAGTCATTTGATAGTTTCTTTCTGATTCTTATTTTAGGTTCTTGGAATACTAATTTTCCTGGTATGTCTCCTGATGTGCCCTCATTTCCTCGCGTGGTTTGCAATTTTTAAATTGTGAGCTCTGCCTCCATAGTTACCATTTACTCCAGCGTGTTGTACAAACTGGATTGTGGAAGGATACGGGTGAAAGTTTTGCGTGTGCTTCTGCTATGCATCTCAGGAATTTCACTGACATGAGCCCAGTTTTTATATTAATTTCTCTTCTTGGGTTTCTTGTGAATGATACCAAGTGAGATGCCATGCCTGTAAATGGCACAAGCTTGGGGTTTTGGCTTCCCGTGGGAAACTCTTGTTCCACTCTGAGTCCCAGGCAGCACCAGGCCTCCTCACTGCTTCCCTCAGCCTGCAGGTGGAATTTGCCCAGCACTCATTCCGTGCACAAGTTAGTCCCTCCAGGTTTCCAGTGTTTTCCAGGAGTCCACTTTCCATCTCCCATATCACATAAGTCTAAGGCCATATCTTTTGTCTCAACACCAGCATCAAATCCCAGCCCCTGTTCACTGGGAACTATACGTAGGACCAGTGCCCTGGGTGACTGGAACAACGGCTCACCCACTTAAAGTTCTGACTCTGAGCTCCTTCCTAATTTCTGGATCCTGAGGATTTCCCTCTCATTATGTAAACCTCAGATATATATCTATATACATATATATATAGATAGATATATCTATATAGATATATAGATATATAGATATAGATATAGATATACACACACACACACACACAATTAATTGCTACATTTGATCCAGTGTTTCTATTGTTTGAGATGGGAGGGGAGTCTGCAATAGTCCAGACCTTGTTATCAAAACCAGAAATCTGTGTTCTCTTTGGGGGCTGTGATTTATAATATAATAAATAAAGGTTTGGGTTTTTTTAAGAGCTTTGTGTCTAGCCAAATTTCTGAAGCCAAACTTCCAATGCACTCTCAAAACAAACAAGCTGTAGACCTGAAATTACCTGTTCTTTTGTCTCTTTGTTCATTGCAAATATTGGTTAGCCTTGTTTAGGGGGAAATATCTCTACTCAAAAGTCAGATTTCACACAGTACCTTTGGCTGCATCTATTGCTCTTACTTTATGCCACATGGCACAGCACAGGTGGTCACTGTCACTGACATGACATATCTGTAGAAATTTCTTGGATGAATGAATGAATAAATGAATGGAATAACATCCCAGCGAGGCACAGGCAGCTCTTTGACAAGTCGCTTGTAATCTTTAAATCCTACAGACACAGAATTTACCTGTCATCTAAAAGAGTGGAGCAGACAGGAGGAAAAACTGTAAACAAGTCAAAATGAAAACAAGAGATGGAGTTCCAACTTGTCCAGTCTCTTACAGACCGTTTGAGCTGGAATGGATCTCAGGGGTGACCCAGTCTAACCCCCACCCCAAAGGTGGAAACTACGACCCAGGAAAAAATGACCGTCCCAAGAGCCGGCACGATAGCCCAGGGGTCCATCCCGCGCTTCTACACTGTGATGCCTTGCTCGGTATTCCCTCACACGTGCCCCAGTCTTGCAAATCTGGCACAGGCATTTTCCTTGGGTAGACACCCTTCTGTATGAGCCACAGGAAGACAAAAGTACTCAGAATACTCAACTGTTTGGAAAATATTTTAAGAGCTCTTTAGGAAGAAACAGGCATCCCCAGATAAGATCCTAGTCATCAGAGCAAGTGGAGAGGCTGAGGCCCCTTGGGTCACCTTGAGATGATGACAGTAGAGGGGTACGGGGGAGTATGGCTGGGAGGCACCCAGTGCCTCTACAGGTCTAGGGAGCAAGAATTCCAGCACAATCCTTGTCGTTATCTCGTTCCAAAGGCAAGATGACACCCCAGTTCAATGTTTCGTAAGCACCTCAATTCAGAAAGAGGGGGTTTATATCTTCTCTCCTCGTATTGGGAAGAACTGGAAAAGGAACTCCTACCCGTCTCCCTGCCACTACACCCTCTTGGAGCTCCTTCCACAGGAGAAGTCTCTCCTCTGACTGGTCAGAGCCCAGGACATTCAGTGGGCCGTGTTCACCCTGGGCAGCATCACTGCGCCTTGGGGTCAGAAGTCTGCCTCCGGTTTATCAGGCTTCCAGGTGGCAGTTAGGTCCATGCCTGCTTCCCAGGGGAGGCCCAGCCACAACCTCTCTCGGTTCCATCATCTCCCTCTGTAACTGGGTGGGTGAGCCGTCTGCTCCTGTAATCTCTAAATCATATGACTCTTTCCTCCTCAAAACCCACCAAGTTCCTGCACACCAAGCAGGAACAGAGAAGTCCAATGCAAACCACAATATTCTCCTTCTCATCAAGAGTTGAGTTGATGGTGAGAAGATAGAAGCTTCTCCAGCTGGGGTTGGGGGAACATTTTCCCACAGGTACCTTGGATGGCAGGAGGTCACAAAGACCCCAGGTGGTAACGCATCTTCCTGGAGCATCAAATGCGAAAACCTAGGACTGGCTACCCAGAGTGGATGGGGTTTCTCTTAGTTTAAGATGGGCTATTAGAAAGGCTGAGCTGTGCGTTCACAGCAGCCCTGCCCCTGCAGAAATGCACTGGTTAGCACATGACCATGGCATTTATCCATAGGACAGAGCCCTGTAAAACCTGCTGCAACATCTCTATGGGTGCGTTGAAGATGGTGCCCACCACCTCTGCAGGGGCTCCCATTGGAACCCCATATGATAGTTTCCTTTCCACTTAAGTGTCAGAAAAAACATGGCTTCCTTTGGGGAACTGGCCTATTTTCTCCTGGTGGACGATGAGAAGCACCCAACTGACTGTGTTTTGCGTTTTGCTTTGACCACCAGGAAGCTCGGAACCAAACATGAGTTCCACTCTAGTAACCTCAGGAGCCTGGCTAGAGAGTTGGGGGTCCTGGGGGCAGGTGGGAAGAGGTGGAGGATCAGAGGGCACAGGAGAGACACAATGAGGGCATCATGAGCCCACAATTCCTGGTCAGTGTCACAAACTGGAGAGACACAGACCACCATCTCCAGGGGCACAGTGACATCCAGGGGACAGTGACATCATCTGCACCTTGCCAATAGCCTCCGAGTCCCCCACCCTCCAACTCTCCTCACAGCAGCCAGAATAGCCTAATCTGTACTGGACTGAATCCCGATAACCTCAGGTCTAAAATGTTTCAGAGGCTTCTCCTGGCTCAGATGAAGAGCACGAAGAGGCGAGAAGGGTTCTCAGAACACAGCCAAGCCCGTGATGAGCAATGGATGCACAGTCGCTACGACAAGGACTGCAGTGACGGTGAGAACCCGATGCAGTTGTGAGCTCTGACAAGAGGCAAGTCAGTGCAGGCTGAAGCGGGTCAGTGAAGGCCACCCAGGGCAGGCAGGTCTCCTGCTGGGCCTGGACGGAGCAGACTGAAAAACAGACTAAGAGTGTTGCAATCAGGGCAACCCTGAGCAGGAGGTTGGAGTGAGTGCAACAACACTGGGAAAGCAATAATAACTGCAGTAGCTGCCGCTTGGCTGCTCAGAGCCAAGCCCAGCACTCCCTTGCTCGTGCACGTGCACACTGACACATGCACACGCACACGCACACATGCACACACCAGCTCATGGTCTCAGACAGAGGTGGAGCTTAGCCCATATGTGGCAGTGAGGGGTCAGGCCCGGCCACAGTCACAGCCTCTCATAAGCAGGCAGAGGGATGGGGCAGGAGGGGGGCGGTGAAGGGTCGTGATGGGGATAAAAGGCTGAGGCTGGATTTCGAGTGGTGGGACACCACAAGGGGCTCTTATATGGGGAAGGGCCTCCAGAAGAGAAATCCAACAGCAGCAGTGGGGACAGGGCAAGAGGCATGAGGCCCCAGTGAAGGTTGCTTCACGGTGAGCAGAACAGTCCAGGCCACAGACTCTGGGCTCTTTGGGGCACACTGTTCCCAAAGCAAAACCAAGCCTCCTCATTCGCACACTCCAGTCCTCAGGGGATTCAGGTCCCCTCCTGCTTCTCCAGCCCCAGGCCCCGACTTCCTTTCACTCACCCTGCATTCCACCCACCTGGACCAGCTTGCAGTCCCTGCCAGCCCCGACTTTCTGCACAACTTCGCCCAGGCTGTTCCTTCTGCCTAGAACGCCCTCTCCAGCCAACTCTACAACTCCGCAGCACTGGATTCTGCCCATCCCTCAAGGCTCAGCACTAAAGACACCCCTTCCAGGAAGCCTTCCCCCTTTCTCAGCCTGCACACCTGTCTCTTCATGCCCTCCTGTCCTGGGGGCTCCGGCCCACTCTACGCAGGAACCTGAGCTGCCCGAAGAAAGCGAGCATGCCTAGCACCGCATCTTTCCTCCCACAGTCCAAGCCCTTTTTCTGACGCAGAGAGGAAGGCATTCAAGGCCATCCCCAATGACCAAACTCATCATGGTCAAAAACATAAGCCAGCCCCTTCCCAGGAGTGGGATACCCACAAGAGCAGGCAGTGCTCAGCCCCAGACATATCAGCCTGGACAAATGCCACCGTCCAGAGGGCAAAGCAGCATATGAGAGCAGGAGGCACTTCTGGTGGCTTTCTCTGTTAGACAAGGGACAGGCCTTCTCCCGATTTAACCCCCCGTGACCTTTGAACTTCCTGGGAGGTCAGCAGCATGTCCCCCTTCCCCAGCTGTCTTTCTGTCTCTGGCCCAATGGGAGGGAGGGCCCTGGGCCCGTTCCATTTTGTGCCCGTATTGATCTGTTGGCAGCAATGGGCTGGATAATTAGCCAGGAATTAGGGTTTCTATTACAGCCAGGAGGCTGCTCCAGCTGATTTATCACCTGAATAATTTACTGTGATTGAAAGGAAATTAAAATGAACTCCATTTGACAACTGTGAGCTTTTATGGGCTTTAGTGAAGGCTCAAAAGCCAGATTAATAGCTTGGTGTTGGTTAATAGTCTGCCGAGAGTAAATACGGCAGGCTGTGCTCGGTGGCAGCTTCCCTGCCGAGGCCAGAGGAGGGACCAGCTCCCACCAGGAGCACAGCGCCCACGACAGCGTCAGCTCGAGTTTTGCCGACACAGATTTCCCTGTCTGAAACAGAAACACAAGCGTAAGCGTGCACATGCACACACACGCACACCACCAGCAGCTGTTACTTTATTTTTTCCTTTCCTACCCCAAGGTGATTTTTACTTATTCCACGTGTAGAGAATTGCTTTTCATACAGCTATTTTGAAAAGGAAGTGTTTCCTTGCCCCAGGAGTGTGTCTACGTTAACACTTTCCACCCAGGGCCAAGGGTTTACTAAGTTTCCCTACAGAAGGAAGAAGCCTGGGCCCATCCACCCCGGGTAGATCTTGGCAGGAAGAGCAGCGAGGTGAGGGAGGGCCCTGAGCTCATGGAAGCAACTGGCAGGACCCCAACCTGGCCCTGAAGAAGGTTCTTCCCGTGGGCGTTTGGGTGGGTGATTTAGGAGGATCCGAGCACCCAAGTGTCTGAGGGCTCCAGAATAACAGACAGACTCTGGCTATAAAAGGCTGGTTCTGAAAGTCAGCCAGTCAGAACACTGGCTTCTGGAATCTTTCTGGGACACGAAGGCTCACGCAACTATCTTATGCAAGAAGAAGACAAAAGATCCTGAGTTCAAATTCTAGCTCTGTGGCCTCAACAAATCCCAGAAGCCCTCTGGGCCTGACATAGAGTGAACAGTCTGAAAAGAATGCTCCAATCGGTAAGATGGGGCTCACGAATCTGCCCAGTCTGCTTAGCAGACATTTCCGCTGAAGTCCAGAGAGAGAACGGATGTAAAAGTACCTCAAAACTGTATGGTGTTGTGTGTAAGTGAGAAAGACCACTGTGGTTTTGCTACTGCCATTGTTATTGTTACCAAAATCACAGTTACTACTGCCTCATATATGGAAACTGAGTTCCAGGAAAAAAGCAAATTGTCTAGCAGGGCAGAGCCAGGATTCAAGTCAAACTCCCCGCCTCCAAGGCCAGCAAATGTTCTTTCTCCCCCTTAAGGCTGCTCCATGAGACTTACAGCAAGGCCCCACCGAGGCCACTAGCCCTTGGAGTCACGGATCTGCTCACAGTGGAAGAGGGGCCAGCCTCAGCAGCCAGAGCTCCAGGCCCCCTTCCTGTCTCCATCCTCCTGTCCTCTCTGGAGTTCACAAGGCAAGGCGAAAGCAGGCATGACAGGGCTCAAGGAACCTGTACCCTTGACGTGCCTGCCTTCCCAGCCTGCAGTTCCTTGCTCAGACCATCATTTGTCCAAAGTGATTGGGAATGGGGAGCGAGGGTATGTCATTCATAGTCCAGTGCCTGTGTGTGTGCCCAGTGGCCCCGCAGCCTCACCTTCCATCTCTCCTCATTACCGCACATTACGGGGAGGTGAAGGAGATTAACCAGAAAGCCCTGAGTCAGTCATTATCCCACTACAAGGTTTGCCTGCAGGCCCCGCCTCGGCCCACACAGTCAGAGACAGGCCTGCGGCCGTGTCCGCATCATTCTGAAGGACACTGTGCAGCGAGACTGCTGGAAACAGAGCCCTCACCGAGTTTGTAATTCAGGTCTCCTTTCTTTCAGGCCCCATCTTTACATGGGCCCATCAACCGGTCTCCCAACATCACCTCCTCCGTAACATCGCCCTGGATGCTCCCAGCTAAGGCAACGTCTCCATTCATCAGGGCTACAGGACCTTCTCCCTGGCCTTGCTGAATCCGAATCCACATCACACTGCCCCCGGAAGCTGATGTCTGATTCATCTCTCCCTTCCCGGAGTGCCTGGGACTAAGCCAGCCTCCCAGCCAGTGTGCAAAACACAGGTTGCATAAATGACCGTGTGAGTGTCTGAGCAAGTGACTGAATGGACACATGGATGGACTCCTCCCCCCGATTATGAAGCCCTGCAGTCTCTGCCCGGTCTTTCTGGGCATTCTAAACTAAATGAACTATGATTCAGGTTCTGTGGGTTCTGAGGATCACGGGAAACAGAGGGAAAGACAGTCACCGAGAGTAGCGAATGTCAGCACTAAGTACACAAGGGCTTCCTGGAAACGCTAGAGTTTCTGTGCCTGGGCCCCTGCTCTCCACCCCTCACTCACTGGTGACCTCCCACAAACCCTGTCCCCTCTCTGGGCCTCTTAAAGATGGAGGGTGAAGGCTTGCCTCTGTCGTCACCATAAGTGCTAAAATTATGTGATCTAGTCAATGGTTGGGAGATAAATTTTCTCCCAGATTCTGGAGGGAAAGGTAGACCTCACCTAAGGAGGTTTTCCTGACTAAATTCCTTTTCTTCTCCTGCTCTGTCGGGTGAAATGTGGTTTTGGCCATCTCTCAGAAGAGCTCTGAGCAGTGGGAAAGGCTGTTTGTGATGGAAAGAGACACTTTTCCCTAAAACCCAGCAGCAGCCTGAGTGTGGGATCAGGCCTGTCCAGCCCACTCAGCTTTCCTCTCCACAAGAGCTTGTGTACACAGAGTACGTGGTTTTGACTTGCTTTTCCAGGAAATGTCATAATCATCATCTAATTAGCATGCAGAAGAAGCTCGGCATGGCCAGTCCTCACCACCAGCACCGGAGAGCGAAGTTCTGGGAAAGTCATTGCTCATAGGTCTCTCGGACCAATGGGAGCTCTCTGCAGGCAGAAACCGCGTCTGAGCCGCTCGTGCCGGCAAGGATCCCAGCCCAGGGCCCAGCACAGACTGAGCATTGGGAACTACTGTCCTGGATTGAATCTGGACCTCACCAGGCCCCAGGAGCCTCTCATTGGGCAGACCCTTTCTGTCCCATCTCTGTGACCACAGGCAGTGACTGCTTCTGTCCCCAAGGCAGTCCAGGGGGCTGCTCCGCAAGGGGTCCTCCTCATGCTCTTTTCCCTCTCTTGCCAATGACTCAGCTGGCCGTTTGTCCAGTGAGGCACTTCTTCATTTCCAAATGCTTGGACTCAGTCACTAAAAGCCAGACTGGGCAACCCAACCAGAGGGCTGATGGTGGGGTGCACACCAGTACCATCATAAATGAATGGCTCACGGCCGTAGGACGCTTATGTATTTCCACCTTCGCCCTGACAGGATAATGACCCAAGACCACCTCCAGTGGCCCAGAAGATCACCACACCCCCTGTGCAAAGAGCCCTGGGAAGGGCCACCGGGCAAGACAGTGCAGAGCAGCCAGACAAGTCACATCCCCTCCTGGCCAGCAGGAGAAACAGAGGCACTGGGCAAGAAGTCTCCGGAACACCCAACAAGTCTTCCTGACCTCATGGGATGCGGTGACCAGCCAGGTTTGGCCAAGAACAAGGAGCAGCCGCCTCTGAGCAGAACTGGGCACTCTCACCAACACCCGGCCAGACGCCTTTGGGAAGACCCCCAGGCCTGCGTTCGGGTGGGGCCGCGGCGGGCAGCGCGTCCCGGGGCGTACCTGCTCGGGCTTGATGGGCTCCGTGGTGGTGAAGATGTCGGAGTAGTGCTGCCTCTCGAACACGCGGTCCAGCACCTCCAGCTGCTGCTGCGTGAACAGGTCTCCCCGCATCTGCTTCCGGAGGAAATCTCTGCCCGGCAGGGAGTGGCCGTTGGGCACCGGAGACTCCTGAATACCTTGGATGAGCATCAGAGAGGGAGGGTGAGTGCGGCTTACACGAGCTGCTGAAGAAAAACACGTCAGACCCTGAGACTGGGAAGAGGGACTGAGAGACCCACGAGCCCGGAAACAGGCAGGGGGGTCCTGGCCAAAGTCGCCCTGCTGGTTCGCACAGAGCCGGCCTCCCTCAGCCACACACCGGGCACGGTGCTCGCCCTGTTTACACGCATAGCTTCGTCTAACCCTCACTGTGACCCCACTGAAGACGCTACTATTTTCCCACTTTTCAGATGAGAAAACTGAGGTCTGGAGAGACCAAGTGATTTGCCTGAGCACTGGAGCTAAAGTTGACTCAGAGGCTTGATGAGCAGGTGCCCCTGCCTCTCTTGCACTGACAGTCCCCTGGGAAGTGCCGCTTTTTCCCAGAGTCCACGCCCTCACCCGGGACATGTGCTGCCACATCATGTGACCGACCAGCCAATGCAACGCTGTTAGGCTGTAGGGAAACACACTCTCGCATCATTCTGATGGGAGCCTATCGGTCCCACGCCCAGGACAGATAGTTTGACAAAGACTGTCGGGGTCACCAGTGCACACTCCCTTCGACAGAGCACTCGCACCTCTGGGAACCTCTTCACAGCTGGGCTTACACACGTGGGAAGTGACACATGTTCAGATCCCAGACTCAAAAGACTGGAAACCGCCCGAGTCTGCGCCACCTGGGCCGCACGGGTAAGCCGTGGCGTGCCCACACCACGCCCACACCACGCCCACACCACGCCCACACCGCACCCACACCACACACCGCTGTGCGGCTGCCAGGGGAAAGGGGATGCGCTCTGTGAATGGGTGTGGACAGAACTTCATGACATGTTATTATGTGAAAAATAAGTAAGCCAGGCACAGCACAGCGCGTATACTTACAACCTTTTCTGTAAAAAGGAAGAAAAGAATGTATTTTATATAATGCATAAGATATAAACATATTAATATAGTATTATATATCTATTAACATGATATAATTATATAATGTATACTAACATGCATATATATGTGATGTATATATTATATGATGCACATACATATTAAAATATACTTTACATAAAATGCATGTATATGTACACACACACACAAAAGAACTCTGGAAGGAAACAGGAGAGACGTTCAGATAATTCAGGCACATAGGAACTGAGTGGAAGTGAACAAAGGGGAGGGAGACTTCTCATAGTATGCCTGTTTTATTTTGTTTTGTTGCCGAACTTTAAATGTATTGCCTTTTCAAAAGTGTGAATTACCAAGAAAGTACAGGCTTAAACTCTCCACGTGTTCCTTCCTGTTAGCCCTTTGCACTGTACTAGTCTCTGGTGATGAGCTCACATGCCAACGAAAATATTATAAATTACCAATAAAAAAGTAAATGGGACGAAACATCTTTTGTGAGCCTGGGGCTTGAACTGTTCAAAATGAAAGAAAACAAGGAGGCCAGAAGTTTCCGGGTGCAAACAACCTCAAGGGCCACCATTCCCCAGGGCTCTCCGGGACCACGCTGCCTGCGGGCTGACCAGAGACCCTGCTGGGGCCCAGGGCCCGAGACGTTGCCCCTGCCTTTGCCTCTGGGAAGCAAGCGCTGGGGGATCGAGCACGCGACAGGACCCCTCCTCACACAAGGCCTTCCCTGCCCCCCATCCTGCCCCCCCGCCCTCATGCTGCTGACCTGGGCTCCATCTGTCATGTTAAACCCCACAGGTGTGAGGAAAGGGGCCAGACCAAGGAGCCGGAAGCAGGGGGATATTGTGTCACTGAGATGCTGCCAAAAGTTGGTGTTTCCCCAACTGTCCTCTCTGGGGGCAACTGTAATGCAGGGTCTGATAGCTGAACAAAGACACCAGCTTTGGGGCTCACCCGAGTGTTGGCTGTCACATGAAAGTCCCTGTCACCTGACAGCTCAGAGCACCCCAGCATCTTCTACAAGAACAGCCTTCAGAGGTGGCTCAGGAGCACCCTGAGAAAATGGGTCCCAGGTAAATTTTGACCACAGAGGACACCAGAGCCTGGGTCCCTGCCCTGTCCACAGGGCATCAGCCTCATCAGCACCACGATGCCCCTTCCTCCATAAC
>CM052540.1:27142623-27411737 GCA_028533065.1 Trachops cirrhosus | reverse complement strand
GGGCAAAAGTACAAAGGTATATAGGGGGCACGGTATCTTTAAATCTTTTTTTTCTACTCCAAATCAAATAATATGTAATAGACCCAGTGCTGGGCTTAGCCAACCATGGCTGTCAGAATTAACATTCTGGAAGCTAGCTTCAGGGGAGCAAGGGGCAGGAAGCCCCGTCTCAGGGAGCAAAGAAATGCTGGCTTTAAATTTCAGGTTAAACCAACGTTATTCACAACCTGGCTTTGAAGCTAAAAGCTTTACACAATCGGGTCTGGTCATGCAAAGGGGGAGGAAGCAAAATAGCCTCAGATTCCCATCTGTCAAGAGAAAGCCGTCTCTTGTGTGTCTTAAAAGATCATAAACCCATTGCACTTTCTTCAGAGCACGGCAGAATCAGGGGTTTTGCATTTTTCTTGGAAGGTTCTGGTTTGTTTCTTTAAAAATCATCATGTACTTTATGTCTGCAGATGCTCACTGGGAGGAAAATAATACAAACAAACACGAATCTCCATAATCCCCTCTGGCATCATGGCCTTCAGGACGCAACCCCTGCCGGAGGTGCAGGATCCCCAGGAAAGAAGGTTGGAGCCCCTGGGTGGGCCCCCACCTCCCCTGGAGTTCCATTTCTCCACAAAGCCCTACCGAAGCCTGAACCCTCAAGCCTGAACCCTCGCGAGCCTCCTTCATCCTCACAGTTAGTTGCTCCTCAGCAGGGTAGGGCAGTGGCAGGGCCCAGTGGGAAAAGGGCTGGGAGCCAGCAGACCTGGGTTCTAGCCCCAGCTCTGCCCTTACTTGCTCTGTGAGCCCAAGCAAGTTCCTATCCCTCTCTGGGCCTCAGGGTCCCCATCAATAAACTAAGGAAGCCAAGTCAGTCATTTCTAACTGTTTTCTCCTCCAAAATCTGCCTAGATTTTGGGTCTACCAAACAGTATTAAATAGGCATTAACTCATTTTCCCACTTCAGTTGTTTATGCAGTCTTTTTAGGGGACCCCCTCCCAATATTTCTTCCACCCTTACATGCCTGCCCAAGCCTGCCTTTGCCTACACTTGGTTTAGGATGGGCATGTGAAGAGAGGGGGTCTGATGGGGGGCTTCTGAGAGGAAGTCAGAGACAGGAAAAAAATCTCTGTTTTCTTCACTGGGAGGCATTTACCCTTAGTCTTTTCAAAATGGTGAAAATAACTCCCAGATCCCACCATTATTGTTTTTATGCACTACAACGTCCCCAACGCCCTTACTGCAGGGTCCAAGGTCCTCTCCAGACCTGGCCTGCAGGGTCCCACCGTAGCTGCCATCCCACCTGTTTGCTGCTTCTTCCCCCAGGACTCTGGCACCCACCACGCCCCCAGACCTGCCTCCCGGACCGAAAACAAGGGGACAGAGCCGGGTCTTGGCAGGCCATCTGCCACAGCAGTCTAGAGCTAGTGTGGCTGGAAAGACTGAGCCAGCATGACCTGGGACGTTTTTAGCTTTGGTCGAGTGAGGCAGGGAGCTCGGGGCTGATCTCCTCAGGTGGCAGCAGTGGCTTAAAAGCAGTCTATAAAGCAGGGACCCACTGAATTCAGACCAGTAACATTTGCAGTTTTAAAAAATTGTTTCAGAGGCAACGGAAGCTTGCCGAGGGCAATAGAAGCTCTAGAATCTCTCCATAGGAGGGACTAGGTATGCCCATGGGTTATAAAAGGAAGGTCATGGGGCATTTGTTCTGGGGCTATATTAGCAAAATGCCCTGCATACAACTGAGAGAGCATCCTCTGTGTCTAGCAAAGAATGGAGGGGTCCTGCCACAGATGACAGGGACGCAGGCTTCTCCAAGCGGCCCTGACTTCACCCTGGATGCAGCACCGCGCAGGGCCAGGCACTGAGCCAAGTTACTTTTGCATCATTACCTGTCACTGATACTCAGAACAACTGTGTGAGATGTGTTCTTGTCCCATTTTACAGGTAACTGAGGCTCAGAGCGGTCACTGAGCAGCAGCTGGGACTCGTGCCTGGCTAGGGCCCTTGCCTGAAGATCCAGTGCTCTCTCCACTTCCCTTTACTTTCAGGGCCACCACTAAGACCAAAGCCCGTGTTTCCTCGTCCGTAAGTGGGGAACAATGGTGTGCGGGACGATCCCTGGCACTTTGGTAAGGGTTGAATGAGGCAACCCCCGGGAGGTGCCTAGCAGACGGAGTCCCTGGCACAAAGGTAGCGTCCGAACAATGTTAGCTGTGGCCATGATCTTTTCCACCAGGAAAACCCTTCCAAGGCTTCCCCAGGGCACAGCCCAAGCCTTCCGGGCCTGCACGATCTGCCCTTCCAATCAGCGTCTCCCCTGCAGTCACCCCACAACGCCATGCCAGCAGGCTCTTCTTCATTCCTCAAGTGTCCCTTCATGCCACTCGCTGATGCCACCATTCATTCCATTTCCTCTGCTGGCTCCCCCTTCACCTCTACCCATCAGGGCTCAGCCTAAACCCCGCCTCCTCTCTGAAGCTGCCTCCAAGTCAAAGCTGAATTAACTGTCTCCTGGGCTTCCTCAGCCAGCTACACAGGCCACGACAATGGCCTGCATGTTACTCGCCACAACCCATCCTGTGAGGACGGTCCTCACAGAATTTCCACTTTGTAGCCGAGGAAACGGGCAGAAATAAGTAACTTGTCCAAGGTCACAGCGAATACGTGGCAGAGCATCCGCACACCTCTTACCATGTTGTGGAGGAACACTGAATGCTGTCACAGACCGCACACTGGGGAAGCCTGGGCACCCCAAACTCAGACGGGCCCAGGTTCAAATCCTCACTCCGTCTCTTACAGATTTACAATATATGAGAAACTTCCTTAACCTCTCTAATCCTCAATTTTTCATCTATAAAATGGAATAATAATGATACCTGCAGTTGATGAAAGAATTGAATGAAGATCATGTAAAATGTTTAGTATATAGTAACTGGCACGTAGTAAGTGTTCAATAAATGTGAGCTATTTCAAGCAGTTTTATTTTGTTCCTTCCCTACTAACATTACGAGCTCTCTGAGGACAGAGCCCTGCTCTATCTCACCTCAGGCATAGGAGATGCTAACCAAGGTTTGTTGACTGAATGAGTGACCTCAAGGGGTCGCAGGTCTAAAAGGTTCAAGGGAACTCAGCAGTAGGATGGTCTCCAGCATCAAAGAGAACTCAGTAGAAATTCATGGGAATAACCTCCATTACATCAGGGATCCCAGAGGAGCAAATAACTAAGGGTTTACATTCCACCTACTTCTAAGAAAGATCTGAGGCAGTTCTTTAAATAAAATTTAAACAAGAGGATGAGAAACTACCAAAACTCAGTTGAGCCATAAGCTTCCTGGCAAGCACACACCAAAAGGAAAACACAGCAAATCCTGTATCACTCAAAGTCCAACGACAACAACCAAATGCCACTAATTCTTCTACTTAAAATCATTCACAGAGTTTCTGTTCTCTGCACGGCGGTGTGTGGATGCTTAGGTGACCCTGAGATGACTAACAACGGGGAGGGGGGGACCTGAAGGAGGGACCATCAGAGACAGACCTGAGATAAGGGGAGGGGACGAGGTGCTGAGATAAGAGGGGAGGGTACCAGGCACAGACAACAAGAGTTAGTTGGCAAAATTTCCAGAGCATCTACTATGAGCCAGGCCCTGTGCAGGGGACCAGGGTGGCAGGGCTAGAGATGTCCTGTGGCAGCCCAGAATCAAAGTCAATGTCCCGGGTGATTTTATAAATCCCATCCTAAACTGGGACCGCAGGCTGAGAAAAATCGAAGTGGCATGGAGGAAAATTCCCTTGGAACTACCATTATTCAGCCATTAGTTTCACCCAATCTTTCTTCTTGGAGAAGGAAAACACGCAATTGTACAATTGCCAACTAAGCTCAGGTTCCAGAGTGAATCTGATTGTGTCCTGTGTTACCCAATGAGTCGTGGGCTGTCAGGGAGAGAAAGGCCCCAAGGGACCTATGGTGCACACTCCGGGACAGCAAAGGGACTTGTCTGGGGCCAGAAGGCAGGTCCGAGGTGAGGTGGGTGTAGGAAAACACCAGGCCGCCGATTCTGGTTCCAAGCCTCCTGGGTCCATTCATTCCTGAGCAACATGCACCAAATGGTGTCTGGCCCCGCGCTTGGCACCTGAGCTACAGATGGCTTCAGTTCTAGTGTCTGCCCTCAAGTGGAGGACAGACAAGTGGATAATTCCAGCAGAGAAAAGTAAGCGCTGGGAGCCTGAGAAACAGAGCCACCCCCGGAGCCAAAGGGTAGCAGCCGACCCTAATCCGTGCTTCCTCTGCACCGGACACTATTGCAAGTACCTTATCTATTTAATCCTCACAGCAACCCAATGATGTCAAGTCTATTGCTGCCCCTTCCCATTTTGCAGATGAAGAAATTTAGGCACAGAGAGGTTAAGTGACTTGCCAAAGCTCACATTGCTAAGAGATGGAGGAGCGGGAATCCAAACCCAAGCGGTCTGGCTCCAGAGTCTGTCCCTAACCCTGTGCTAAACCACTCACTAGATCCAGACGTCGGGCAGGATGATCTGGAAAGGCACCCTGGAAAGGATGAAACTCCAGTTTTAGGGAAGAGTAAGAAGAAGCTAGCTAAAAAAAGGGGTGGAGAAGAGGAAGCGCATTTCAATCAGAGGGAACAGCATATGCAAAGGCCTAGAAGCACAAGAAGGCATGGTACGTGAGACAGGGTTGTAAGGTGCTTATACTTCAGTAGGATTAGAATGCAACACTTGGGGCAGCGACGTGTGCAAGGCTCTCTCCTCTCTGTCCAGCCGCTCAGCACCATTGTCCATTATCCAGAGCCTGATATATACTCCGACGTACAAGCAGTGCACGTGTGTTATTGAAGCTCTTACGGTGTTGGTGAGAAGAGATGGGATTCTTTATACTTAAAGGAATTGAGATGACCGCAGAGAATAGGCAGGCAGGAAGGGATACCTTGTGCATGGCCACAGGACAAGTCTGTTCTCTCTAATCCAACTGTCCAAGTTCATTACCTCATACAGTAGTACCTAATTACTCCACCTTCCAGAGAGAGAGGAACACTAATTAGGAAGGATGTTAACCACCATACTGAAAATATTCCAAAGCAAATGAAATATTACTAGAAGCAAAGGGGTGATTTGTTTCCGTGAATTGTGCTTTTAAATGAGATCAAGGAACGCTAAAGGCTTCGTTTTAATTACACCTGGAAGGACTTTGTGAGCATGCACCCCTGTTTCAGCTTTCACGCACACAGCGGTCTGTCGCCAGCCCCCACTGTGCAGAAATAAATAAATAAATAAATGGGCTTAAAAATCATATTTACTCTGATATCTTTGCATTACCCCCATTTGAGTTTTTAAATTACTCTTTATTTTTTTCCCAAGGACAATATAACCAAAAAAAAAAGGTTCATATTTTGAAGTGTATCTATCTGATCATCACACAAATGTTTTCAGGAGAAATCACTATCTTTCTCCAAGATGGGTATGGGTTTTGTCATAGATCAAAGTGAGTGGGAGGAAAAAAAGATAAATCATCAGAGATCCAAAAATACTTTTCATTTGGAGAAGATATCAGGCCATTTCGATGGGGCTGATGGAGTCCCTGTTCTGTCTCCATTACCCTAGGCAGGCAGCCCCGGCCAGGAGCCGCCGCCGAGATTATATTCCCCATAAGATGGTCCCCAATATATATATATATATATGATCTTCAACCTCTATTGATTGACCAATTTCACAAGCAAAGACTGGTGAAATGAAGCTGAAATGAACATCATGCTTTAACTCATTGAACCTATCAGGCCTGAGTTAATCTCACTGTCCACTGTCTCTGATAGAATTCAATTGATCAATCATGTTTCGGTGATAGTACCATTTCACTGGCTTATTGCTTCTTCATTTCAGAGCTTGACCTGTTAGATATACTCAGACCGGCTCGACTCCTCTTGGATACACAGAGATCAGCCCCTGCCTGCCAACGTGTGTCGTCTCCTGTCCCAGCTGAAAAGAACTGGAGAGGCTTTTGTGTGTGTCTGTGGTGTGTTTTCCACCAAACAGACACACACACATCAATGGTGGATTTGTGATGGTGTGGAATGGAGCCAGCACAAATTAGTAGGGCTCTTCATGCTGTATAGAGGCCCCATCTCTCCCTCTTACACAGCTCAACTGACTTGTCTGGGCTCTGCACTCCGAGGGGGCATATTCTTGTATCATACTGGCAAGCCCATGTGCCGAGACAGGATAAGGCGTCTGTCTGTGAAAATGGCAACAACAACAATGATGCTGGCCAAGGCTATCACTCCTCAAGTACATATCCACGCCGAGCTTTCACACTCATCAGCTAATCTCGTTTTCAAGCAACCTCAGGACGTGGGCAAGCAACGATCACTTCCATTTAACAGATGAGAAACTGGGCTCAGAGAGGGGAAGTGACTTGCCCAAGGTCACACAGCAGAATGATCAGGCCAGGTGAGACTGAGGGCCCTGGTGTCTCAGCTTCTGAGTGTCTCTTGTTCCGCTGAGGCTGACCTCCAGGCAGTGTTGGGATTTTAGAGCCATTCGGGGCACACCGTTCTGACTACTGGATGAAGAAAACATTCTCAAAATTCAATTCAGAGAATTTCAGAGCTAATGATGGATTCTAAGACTGCCTGCAGGGTCTTGTTCAGCTTAAAAACTGAGGCCCAGAGGACAGTGATAAATTGTCCAAAGTCACCAAGACACTCAGCAGCCCAACCGGGACTCAACCTGTACCCCAGGCCCAGGGCTTTTTGCGCTTTCTCTCAACACCACCCCTAATTTATGCCAAGCCATTGAGCTCCTATCAACAGAGAGAACTTTATTCTCCACTGTCAACATGGGCCAATGTGCTGGTATGGTTCCTTTGTGGCATTTAATTTAATTTTCCCAACTGCAAGCCAAGACTCTGCGCTTTGGGAAATCAGGGGATGGGCTCAGCCCGGCTGTCTGCCTGGGGGAGGTGGCTCTTGGAGCTACAAGGCTGAGCCCAGCATGTAGGTCTCTGGAGAAAGCCAGGGCAACAACAGTTTGCAAATAAGCCTTGCATCTGCTCAGAGCTGCCTGTCTGCAAACACACTAATGGACTTTCCTCTGCCCGAGGGGAACTGGGGAGAAGCAATAAATAAAGCAGGCGCCTCTGGGTGGAGCCATTGTGGAGGCCAGAGATGGCTGAAGTTAGGGGTTTTTGAGGGTCGTGGGGGAGGACTTCTGGGCCTCCAACTACAGCATGCTGCCTCCCTTCCCCACTAAATGACAACCCACCTTCCAGTTCCCTCAATCCCCACATCCCAGGTCCCGTAGTTGGGTCCTTGTCTGGTCATATCAACACAGTTTTAATTCACTGAAGACACGAAAAGAATGTGAAGTGGAGGGGGCTCATGTGGTCTGATCTGGCCACAGTGTAGAGACCCACTGGAGAGAGATGGGACGGAGGCCCCCGGGCCAGGTGGAGGCTGTCGCCCAGGAGAGAGCTAATGACGGAAATGGCTAACCAGGTTCAGGATTAGGAGGGAAGGTCTGCCGGAGTTAGTGACTCGCTAGCAGTAGGAGACAGAACTCGCCTCTGAAGTTCACTGTTAGACATTCTGGGCTGCCCTCCACTGGTGCCCCACCCCAAATCCACAGTGAACCTAGGCTTATGAAACCCTACTGTGTCTGGGTACCCTGCCCTGCAACCCCGCCTTCCTGAGCTCTCTCCTACTTCCTCGGCTACATCACACCGGCCTCCTCGCTGTCCCTCTGCCATGCCGAGCCCACCCCTGCCTCAGGCCTTCGGTCTGCAACATGCCTCCCCAGATACCTGTCTGGCTCACCATCCCTCCCTGGCCTCTCTCTGCTCAGATGCCATCTCATCATTATGCCCACCCTCTGCAAACCAGCACGTGCCCTGCTTCTGCCCCCACTTCATTCTCTGTCTCCTTACCGAGCTGTGTTGTCCTCCAGGGCACGGAACATGCTGTTTATTTTCCTTATTTACTCTCTCTTCCCTCATTAGAATGTCACTCATGACAGCAAATTTTTGCCTTTCTAGTTCATTTCTGTGTCCCCAGCACCTAGAACAATACCTGGCACATAGCAGGCACATGATAAATACTTGTGGTATGAATAGATAAAAGTGGATATTTCATTCAAAGTGCCCCCCCAAAAAAAAGGTACATAGGAGACAGCCACTCCTTGGGAAAGTGTGGCCACTCCCTCCCTGGAGGCATCTGATGCTCCGCTTCTCTGCCTGGCCTGGGGCTTTGGAGCCAAAACTTCCTAAGGACAAACAAAGGGGGCCACCAGGCCTGTGCACCACTGAGTCTACAGTGCCTGCCATTGAGTCAGGAGCCAGCAAATGAATGAGTGACTCCCCAGGGGAGAGACTCCTCTCTTGGAAGTATTTAAATGACAAAGATGGTAGCACGCAGAGTGCCAGCTCTGGCTCTGCCACTTGCCAGCTGTGTGGTCTTTACTCAGCTCAGCTCATCTGTGCAATGGGGTCAATAAATCCCACCAAACCTACAGCACTGGGTCAGAGCAAGCCAGCCGGTGGGCCCCGAATGAGACAGCACTCTCTGCAGAGCAAGCATCTCGTGTCAGCCAATGAGGACAGGGAGTAAGGGCAGGAAAAGGGAAACCATTTGCTTAATTAGAAAGGAGAAGATGCGTACAGAGAGGGGTACCTGGCTAAGCCACATGGCTTGGTTCAAGCATTCATTCATCTTTTGCTGGTGCTCTGACCCCAAGTTCGGCCCTGCAAGAGAACCCAGTCTCAGCCCTCCGGGGTGCATATTCTCTATCAGAGAGACACTCCTGGAGATGGAGTTACGATTTGAGCATGAGAAAGCACCCTAACGGAGGCCCAAAGAGCAGGCAATGGGGGCCCAGAGACGGAGAGAACCTATCTGGAGCTGGGGGTAAAAGGAGAGAGGTCAGGGAGGAGGTGGTATTTGAGGCAGAATTTGGACTTGGGTGTAGTAGGAAGGAGACAGAGGGTATCCTAGATAGGAGGGAAGGTGTGGGTGGGCTATCCTCACTGACTGGGCCCCCTGGGAGCTGGCACCCATGGCGCAGGGTCGGAGAGCTTCCACAGCCTCACGTACAAATGAGGCCATGCTGCCCGGCCACCTAGCACCAGGTCTCACACACAACAGGTTCGCAGTATATGCAGACTTGGCTTTTTAACCAAGTCCCAGAACTCCCCAGAGGAAGGGACCCCAGAGAGAAACTCATTTGTTCCCATGGATCTCAACAAGGATGAACATATTGGAGGAGATTTTAGAAGTCTGCAAGCTATTGTTATTGGGGAAGGGTTATGACCTGCTGTGGGTGGGTTGGGAGTGCTACCCAGCCCCATCCCCGGAGCACAGCAAAGGACCACCCTACATCCCTCACACCCATGGCATGTCCGTCATGCATTCAGGTTGGGGGAAAACCCCTTTTAAATATTCGAGCCATGAACCTAACTCCGTTTTACCTGTACACACAAACCCAGTGTTTTAATTTACCCTGAAGTTTCCAGGAGAACAACAATTACGTAAATTGAGGGAAGATTACGTTTTGCTTTGGTTGGAATTTTATCAAGACGTGTTCACAATTTCAGAAAATCAGTTTGCGGATGGCAAAGCCACCAGAGGTATTAGTATTGCCAAAAAACACAGCTGCCCACATTTGTAGCTCCTGCATTCATGGTAATTCTCCACACAGTGCGAGCAACTGACTATTTTATTATGTCTTCTGGTGTAGTCATGCCTGAGCATTTACATAATGAAATACATCATTTTATTATGATTTTACTTTTCTTTCCCCTTTTTGTTACAATTGGGGCTTTGTATTGACTTTTTAAATTATGTATGAAGGTAGGTTATATTTTCTCTAAATTTCACTTTCGGGTAGCAAATGAGGCACTACAAAGGGTTTGTTTTAAAGCGAAGACATTACGTCGACAGAATTAAAATCACTGTGTATGAGTTCCAAAGCCCCTTCAATTTGCCAGTTAGGACTATCCCATGCGCAAGACCATCTTCCTAATCTGTATTCCTGAAAAAGGGATATTCCCCCGGAGAGAGAGCTCCGCAGACCCATTTTGAGAGACAGGAAAGATGGGTGCCAAAAATGACTCTAAAATAAACGGACCTCCTCAAGCCGTGAAGAGTGAGAGCTTGCTCCTGCAAGCCAGCACCTGGATTCCCCCACCCTTTGCAGAAACCTCTTTCCCAAGGACAACAGTCCAGCTAGGACTGAACCAGGAAGGGGCCCAGATTCTGCAGAAGCTTCTCTTTCATGCCTTTTCTCAGCCCTCTGTAACAAGGTAAAGAGCAAAAGGCCGGGGGAGAAGAGGCACCTTGAAAAATCAGTGTTCTGCTGTCCTGCAAACACGCGGGATGAGCTTTGGAGGTGGAGAGCAAGAGGGGTGAGACTAAGAGTGAGGCAGAGGAGCAGGGGAGGAGGCGGAAGGGGTCTCCATGCTACCTGTGCCACTAGCAGAGTACAGACATACCTCGCTTTACCGCACTTCTTTTACTGTGATTCGCAGATATTGCGCTTTTTTTTTACAGATTGAAGATAAGACAGACCTTCTACCAGCCAAAAGATGATGACTTGTTGAAGGCTCAGATAATAGGTAGCATTTTTCATCAATAAAGTATTTTTAATTAAGCTATACAGTGTTTTTTAGACATAATGGTGTTGCACACTTAATAGGCTACAGTATAATGTAAACATAACTTTTATATGCACTACGAAACCCCAAAATTCACGTGATGCGCTTTATTGCGATATTTACTTTGCGGTGGGTCTGGAACCAAACCTGCAATGTACCTGACTTCTGCCTGTAGTTAAGTGCGCAGGCTCTGAACCTAAACCTCTTGGTTTTAAATCCCAACCCTGTACCTCACTAGCTGTGTGACTCTGGACTGGTTATTTAATCTCTCATCTTTTCTATCAGCAAAAGGGAAATAATGGTAATACCTACACTTCTTAAGGCTGCTGTGAGCACAGCGCCTTTCACGTGGTGAGTGCTTCAGTTTCACCGCCAGCCTCATAAAGCTGGAAAAAAGACCATCCCACCCCACCACTGGCCATGCTGCAAAACCAGGGAGCACTGGGCTGGGAGCAGAGAGCCCAGGTCCTGGCTCCATCTCCCCTGCCCAGCTCCCACTCAAGCTGTCCAGCACAGATCATCAATTCCAACTCTCCCATTTTACAGATGGGGGTACTGAGGTCCAGAGAGGAGAAGAAAATGGACAGAGCTCATACAGCAAACTGGTGATTGATTCCCAGTCTAGACTCCTTCCACAAGCATCGTGCTGCTTCTTAAACACTCTAAGCATCAGTTTATACATCTGTGAATGAAGGTAATTGTCACAGGGTGGTATCACGGATCACTGAATGCAATGACAGCAGGAAAAGGCCTCAGCAAGCCCTTATTAAGCCTTCACCAGCTCAAGAAATGTCGGCCATTCATCAGCACACAGTAGGTGCCTGACACATATTTATTACATGCATTGCATTATCATCTCTCAATGGTGGGTAAGTTCCCCAAGGGCAGGGCCTGTTACATCAGAGTACCTGACGTGATTCGTTCTGTTTGTTGAGTGAATGAATGACAGCAAGTCTGAAAACAGAACTGAAAAAAATAAATAAAAGGAAAAGGAACTCTGTTGTCTGTAACCCCAGGGAAAGCGAGAGACTGCAAAAAAAAAAAGAAGTCCACCCCCTTATCCACTCCTTCCACATCTGTGCCCTTTGTCAGGCCCCAAGCTGGGCACAGAGGGAATCACTGGGACGGAGCTGAGGGGGCCCGGGCCCCTGAAACCTATGGTCTGATGGAGGAAGGTAGAAGGCTCCCAGGCTCAGAGGCAGTCATGTGGCTGACAGCATTCTCTGTGGGAGCAAGGAGGGCTTCCTGTGGGAAGTGCCAAAAACCATGGGGACCCAGACAAGGGATAGAGATGGAAGGAAGGTCATCTCTCCAGGGGACAGGGCACAGAGATAATGCCAAACATATGAGAGGGCCTGAAATGCAGCCCTGAATTTGTCAAGCCATGGCACACCAGGCAGGGATGCCTTTGTGCCTTTTTCTACTTATCCGCTGGTGCAAGAGACAAAAAGTTGATGCTTCTGGGCATCATCCAGCAAGGCCAGGTGCCGCCCCGCCAACTCTCCCCAGGCTTGGGGGCAGAGGGAAGAAGGGGCTGCAGGGACACCCAGGAGAGCTGGCCCGTCCAACAAGCAAGCAAGGAGTTTATGAATCCCATGCCAGTTCTGCACTGCAGTCCAAGGGGAGAGTGGTGTGCATCAAGTCACCCCAGCACCCCGGTCCAAGGCGGCCTGGCCGCCGGCCTCTCCCCCAAGGGCTCGGGCGCGCATAGCGTCCGGCGGGCTCCTGTCCCTGCGCGGGCCGGCTCCCCGCCGCCCGCGCCCCTCGCCTTGGCGCGCATCATCTGCTCCGCTGCCCAGCTCCCGGCTGCCGCCGCCGCGCTCCCCGGGGCCCGGAAAGCTGGCATCCGTTGTTACCATAACAAACTCAATTGTTCTCAGCAGGGCCCCGGCAAATAAAGTCATTCATTACGGGGCTCTGCCGGCCGCCGTGGGCTGCGCCGCAATCAGCGGGCCGCTGGCTGCCCCCTCTCGGGCCGAGACGCGCCCGCGCCATTACCTGCCGGCGCCGCGGCCGCCACGCTGTGCCCGGCGGCCCAGCCGAGCCGCGCCGGCGGGGGGAGCGCCGGCCTGCGATTAGTTTTATCTCGGAACGTCAATTGACTTATACTGATTGGCTTCCTGCCGCCAAATGTCAATTAAATTGCAAATGCTTGGCGGAGGCCGGGCGGGAGGGCCGCCTCCCTCCCGAGGGCGCCGCGCGCGCTTGCTTCTTTTTGCTCCGCGTTCTGACGCGATCTAATTTATTTCTCCTTCCATATCACGCTCGAAAATCCTGATGCCCTCCTGGAAGGCTTTTGCCCTCGCTTCCGGGCCAAGGGGGCGCCCCCCGCCCCGGAGAGTAGGACCGAAGAGGGTCTGGCCTCTTGGAGGGGCTTTATCAGCACGGCGGCAGGCACAGTGGAAACCCTGAAAATTCCTCCAAGACCTTGGCATATGAGCCCTGGCGCGACCCTGAGCGAATCCCTCTCCTCTCTGCTCAGGCCTGGCTTTCTTTCCCGGCCCAGGGCTCTGAGGAGATGGCAGCTGGGGTCCTGCGTCTGGGTGTATGGAAGGAACACGCTCTGGCAGAATCGCTAACGTTCGCTTGGCCCCGACGCCGTCCCCATCACTTATGGGCGCGGTTCTATCTGCTCAACAACCCTCTGAAACAGGTATTACTCTCCTTCCTTTACAGGCAAGAGGATGGAACTGGCACAGGTTAGGAAAGTCGCCCGAGATGCCCCAGCCAAGAAATAGCCCGTTGGATTTCAGGCTGGGTAGCCAGACTTCAGAAGCCTGTGGCCTAATCACTGTTCCCTGCAGTTACAGGCAGAGGTTGTGTGAAGAAATAAGAAGAGACAACCCGGACCTGGGCACCTGCCGCTGCCAAAAACTATGCCAGGTGTTTTACATTCGTTATTAAATTCTCACAGTAATTGTATGACCTAAGGATTATAGTCCCCATTTTACAGATGGGAGAACTGACCCTGGGAGAAGTTAAGGAATTTGTCCGAGGTCACAGAGCAGGCACATGAAATGAACTACGAGGATGTTCTTATACCTCCATAGCGCTTTACGGTGTACAAACGCTTTCTCACGCACTGCTGCTCACTGGATTTGAGGAAGACCCTCTGCTCTGTCTTTTGCTGCTAAGAAAACGGAGGCCCAGAAAATGTGCTGCCAGCATGGGAGAGCAAAGTCACCACTCCAACCCAGGGCCCTGTGGCTCCAAGTCCAGGGCTCCAAGTCCAGGGCTCCAAGCCCTACTTCAAAGAGGCGTGAGACAAGGATGACTCAGGCATAGGCTCTTCTCTTGCCTCCCCCTGCGCCCCCTTTCTGTGGGAAGCTAAGAGGGGACACAAGTCATAACTGGAGTCGCACTAGAATGCTTAGGGTCATGGGAAGAGCGGGAAAGGGGGCTCCCGGAAAAGAAGGCATTTGCTGGAAGGACCGACTGTACATCAGGCCCCCAAAGAGGTTTTGTTGCTTTTCCTCCACTGCTTTCCCTTTGCAGCTTCTGTCTCCTTAAGGCTACTCTTGGGAGAGAGGTATGCAGGTTCTTAACTGATAAAATGTGCTAGCATTTAAAAGATACAAACCTGACTGATCCTTCTTTTCAGAAAAGAGATGTTAGCAGAACAAAAGTACCATTCAAAAGTGCTGGATGGCATTTGTGTCTCAGACAGAAAGGAGATGAAGAGAGAGAAGATGGAGGAGGAGGGAGGGGGAACAGCAGGGAGCAGGGAGGGGGAGGCTCAGGAGCTGGAAGGGTTGTCTGGGCTCATGGCATCCAAATCAAGGACCCAGAAGGCAGGGACCCGGCTGAGATGGCACAGCAAGACAGTGGCCGAACTAGGTCCCGGAACCCAGGCCTCACTGTCCGTGCTGCCTCTGCAAGCTGCCCCCGTCTCGTCTACAACTTAAATGATTAGCTTCTGAGACAGGGAGCTAAAGTCCCACCAGTCTGAATTCTGGTGGGGATGTCGTTTTTGTTCTGTTTGTAGCCTGAATAATCCTACAATTAGACCTGGCAGTATAAATAAAATTATCATTAAAAAATAGAGAATGAGAAAACAAAAAAGGCTGGGAATTTAGAAAGTTCTTAACAAGGTTGTCTTGAGGAATCTGGATTCAGAGTAAAAATTTCTCTCATCATAGAAATAATAGTAGCTGATATTTTTCAAACTTGCCATGTGCCAGTCCTAATCAAAATACTATAGGTCACATTTTTTTTAACTACCCAGAAAAGCAGGAATTATTATCCCCTTTTAACAGGTGAGAAAACTGAGACTCAAAGTAGAGAAGGCCATCGTCAAAGCTCGCACTGCTAGTGACTGGGAGAGCTGGGCTCGAACTCAGGTCCACTGCCCTGCCTTGGTCTAAAGTCCACATGTGATCAGCCAACTCTGCTTGAACCTGACCAACTGGAAGGTGTGACAGGAAAGTGTGCAGAGCAGCGTTGGGGTACCTGAGTAAGAAAGTGGGGTCTGAGCCAAGGTCCCTCTCAGCTCAGCCTGGCAAGGTGATGAGGGCCATGCAGAACTAGGGGACAAAAAGGTGGAACTGAAGACCCATAATGGAGAGAAGTGAGGACATTCCCTCTGACGTCATCCCGTCGTGATACTCTGCGAGAGGCATACAGGGTGGCAGATTAGGCTACTCTGGAACCAACCCCCCGGAGGCCAGTCCCAACACTGCCACCATGGAGCTGTGCGACCTGGGCAATTTCCTTGATCTCAATGAAACGGAGATAATAAGAGTATTCACCTGGTACAGCGGTGGTGAGTATTAAATGTGTTAATGATTTGAAATATGCAAACACTGGATAAGCGCTAGCCATTATGGTCACCGTTCTGTTTGCGGCCGTGGGCTGTATTCACCTGGAACAGGTGCTCAGGTGAGGCAGGCAGAACGGGCCACAGGCCCCAGCCTGCACGTCTGTGCGCATGTGTGCGTGTGTGTATTTAGACCTTGGCAGAGCTCCCTCCCCCTCTGGAATGGTTGTCATGAGATCCTTTCTGTGGGGCCAGACTCAGCGGGAGAATGGCGACTCTGAGGTCAGGCAGGAGTGGGGGAACGCTTGAGGTGCAGGATGGCTTGGAGAAGTCAGGCACACTGGAGGTGGGGACCATTAGGAGGCCACAGCAACAGTCCAAACGAGAGGAGAAAACGATTGGACCGAGGCAGCAGCAGTGGGGACGGAGAAAAACGAGCAGACTCCAAAGATATTTAGGGCAGAGATGCAGTGAGCCTAAGCAAACACCTGCCATAAAGCCTTTTGTCATGGCCCCAGGCAGAGGCAGAGGCACAAACTTTCTGAACTGTGACGATGGCAATGGCTGCTCCTGGCGAACTTAAATGCCAGGGGAAATAATACATAGCAACCCCTCCCTCTCCTACAGCACCAGAAAAGATTTCAAAGCATGTCCCAACCTGCTGTTTCATACAAATGTCTGTGAGGGGGATGTTACTAATCCCCACAGATGGGAAATGAGCTGCCCAAGGTCACACAGCTGAGATAGGAAGATCCTGAAATGCACTCCAACTCCAGGGCTCTCTCTGCTGCACCACGGAATGTCAGAGCCCAAAGACTCTGTTCAAATCTCCACATTTTACATGATGAACACAAGGCAGAGAGGAGTGACTTGCCCAAGGTCACACAACAAGTAAACGCTTAGAATAGGAGCCAAGAACTGGACTTCCGGCGTGGTTCGTATCAGGACTTCTGCACCACAGAGATGAGGAAAGACCTCACTGATCCCAACGGTGATGGTCCCCCTGCCCGTGCCCTGACTACGTACTGGCAAAGAAGTGAGACTCTGGCAAATGGTCAGCATACCTGGGCCGTGCTGCCCCCCGACCAAGTTACCAGCGTGCCACAAATGGCCAGTACACACTGCCTTGTTACCCCTCTTGTCCCTAACCCTGGATGGCAACTAAGCTGTCTTGGGTCAATGGTGCCACCTGGTGGCTGGTGCTGGGAAGTGTCTGACCCCTTTGTCATCCTTACTAGTCTCTCTAGCCACGCCCTTCTCTGTCTCCTCTCACAACCCAGGTCCATTCACCACAACCAACCTCCTTCCCGCACACATCTGCTCTAGCACCTTTATCCTCCCTCTCTCAATGCTTCTCAGATTACCTTAGGACATTCTCTTTTTCTCCCTCACCTCCACTGTAATCCATTAGACCCAGGAAACACTAATGCAAAGTTGTCCCAGTGAAAATAAAAACTGGACATCGCAAAGTAAAATTACACGCACATACACACAAGTATGCATGCACACGAGTGACTGACCACCCGCATTCCAGAAAAACCCAGAGGTCCCTACGGAATCAGAACAAAGATCTCCCCTTTCTCGACTGCCTTCAGACCTGCTTTTCCTCAAATGCCAGGAGCCAAGATCAACACCACACCCACTTCTTTATTTCTTTTTATTTTGTTTCATTCCTAATCAACAGCATTTGCTTTCTTGCCCCCACCAAAACTATACCCAGGTGGGGTCTCAGGGTTCTGTGGGTTAATGCAGAGCTAAGCTGGGAAGGAGAGACAGGCTTGGGTCCCACACTCCCACTCCCCAGCTCTTAGAGCTCCAGGTGGCTGCTGTTGGCCCCCAAAGGAAGCCTGCTGCAGGGAGCTCAAACCTCAAGTCCTACAGATATCCCACTGGAGCTGAAAGGAAACTCAGTGGCTGTGTCTTTCTTGTGGAAGCTCAGTCCCGGGGGTGGATCGGGACACGCTGCACCCCCGCTCTGCTAGAAGACCAGCCCAGCAGGTCTCATCACTCTCTCCCCAGCTCAAAGGCCTGCCATGGCTCTCACTGCCTTCAGGAGCTCAGGACAGGGCAAACTGATGGCACTTCCTGAAAACCCAAGCCACCCAACTGCTCTTCCTACCTGTGTGAGCAAGAACCTGAGCTTGCGGCAGCCTGAAGCCGAGATGCTCAAGGTCTAGTCCAGGGATCCCCGGGGGCCCCCAAGACCCTTTTAAGGGGTCTGTGAGGTCAAACCATTCTCATAATAATACCAAGATGTTACTGGGCTTCTTCACTCTCGCTCTGTCACAAGTATGCAGTGGAGTTTTCCAAAGGCTCTAGGCTGCGTGCTACCACAACAGCTCAGATGCAGAAGACACGAGGATCCAGCTGTCTTCTATTAAGTCGGACACTAAAGAGATTTGCAAAATCATAAAGCAATGCCACTCTAATTAAATTTTTGATATGGAAAATAGTTCTCTCTTACTTCAAAAATATTATTTATATGTCTTTATTACTGGTGTTTTTAATGAATTACTAATAATAAATAAATATTTAAATTTTGTTCATTTATTTTTTTTAAAGAGAATGGAAGGAACCTACATTGAGAAACATTTTCTTTTTTAAAGATTTTATTTATTTATTTTTAGAGAGATGGGAAGGAAGGCAGAAAGAGAGGGAGAGAAACATCAGTTGGCTGCCTCTAGCACACCCCCAGCTGGGGACGTGGCCCACAACCAGGCATGTGCCCTGACTAGGAATTGAACCCCCAACCCTTTGGTTTGTAGGCCAGCATTCAATCCACTGAGCCACACCAGTCAAGGCATAAATTTTTGTTCATTGTAATTAAGTCACATATACCAAAAAGCTCCTTACAGTCCTTTTCACTTTGAATATAGTCTAAAGGAGTCCCAAAACAAAAAGTCTGAGAACCTCTGGCCTAAAGTAATGCCAAAGGACTTGAGATGGGACTAGGAGAAGCTCAGAATCTTGGTACCAAAAAAAGCCTTAGGAAGTTATTCATCCTATATGGTAGACGAGAAAACTGAGGCCCAGAAAGGGGAAGGGGTTTCCCCAAGGTCACCAGCCACAGAGTCAGGCAGGGACCCAGGGACCCTGGCTCCCTCCTCCCAGGCTCCTTCCCCGGCCTCGCAGGTGTCCAGTAACCTGGAGTGCTGCAAAGTCCCGAACCACAGACTGTGCAGCTGGGGATTAAACCATATTCCAAAGCCAGAGAGAAAGGACCGCGGGACCCTCTGCCCCGCAAGGCAACAGGACATACAGGGTGCGAAGAAAGCCACTCCATTCCACCTTGAGTGCCGGACTGCCCTGGCCGGGTCCCGCTCACAAGCAGATGAGAGTCTATCCCCTCAGCTGACCCCACGACTCTTGATCTGGGAGACCCCAGAACTGACTCTCTGCACAGAGATCCTCACACTGAGCCGCCCTGCCCTTCACATCCCCCAGGGGCTCCCCAGACACCAGTGCACAGTCCCATGGGAAAAGGAGCAGGTGGGGAGAGGGGAGGAGGAGCCCTGGGCAAAGCAGGTGGGCAAGCAGGTGGGGTTGGGGTGGAGGGGGTGTTCAGTGGTGATGGCTCTCTCACGCAGGCTCTCACTCAGTGAATCAAAGTGAATCAAAGTGAAACTGAGGAACCCGGGGGCCAGGAGGAACTGAAACCTGACCCACCACACAGGGGACAGGCCCCGGGCACTAGGGAAAGGCCCAAGGAGCCCCTCGGATTGACCACCTGGCCTTAAATCCTCTGCTTTACTAAGGGGAGCCTCTGAAATCTGTCTGCCTGGGGTTCAGCTGAAGGGCCAGTGGCTGCAAAGCTGGAAGGAGTGGCCAGCCAGGCCAGGGGAGAAAACCTGGTCCTCATCATCTCCGCCACTAACTAGGCCCTGCTCTCCCCGGGCAAGCCTGCGCCCACCGCGCCTGGACCACCCTGCCCGAGGGTGTGGACTGGATGACCTCCATCTCACTGTTCTTCTGGGCTGCCAAGAGGTGTGGCACCTTGGCCCTGCCCCATGGCCTCCCTCACCCCATCCGCCTCTGGCTTGAGAGCCGGACTGCCCACATCCCCAACACCAACCCCCCTCCACACACACACACACACATACACACGGCTCCATCAGGCCCTGCCTCCCACAGGCTTCATCTGCCACAGACCGGACTCAACCAGCCGTGTTCTTGAGAGTCCACACGAAGAATCCAGAAACTCAAAGGCATGAGGCCGTGAGCAAGTTGAGAAGCGAGCAGTCGAAGACCTCAGCCCCAGCAGCCCCAGATGCTCGTTGCCATATAAGGAAGCCCACCCGAGTGTTGCCAGATCTGATGTTTTTATTTCCCCAAGAAAGGTCAGACATCTATATATGAAATCTTCTGATTTTTAAATGTTGGTGACTAACTCAACATCATTTTAAATACAGGGCAAGCCAAGTAAAGCATGACTGCCTGGCTGGCAATTGCCACCTGGGTTCTAAGTGATGTCCTGCCCCCACCAGGTACCTTGGTCCTGGTCTCTGCACCTGCATGGCCAGCCTGAGGGCATATCCAGGGGACACCTTATGGAGGACAAAGAAGTGAGGGGGAGCTGCCCTGGTGAAGCCCCAGGAGACACCGAGACAAAGGGGTGGTCACTTTCTCTGCTCTCTGTAGAGTGTGTCTGGTCGCCCCAGCTCCATGCTGGCCCCCGGTGAATCCGAGGGCCTTGATCAGCTGTGAAGGACCACGGGTCCGGCACTGACTATCTCCCCGGGGACTGGGCTGGCTCTGGAAACCAGGCCAGGTCAACTGACTGGCCTCAAGGACATCATTCCAGGTAGAAGGCCCTGCATGGATAATGGCCCAGAGCTGGGAAAGCTCGGCGACCACACAGGGGCAGGGAGCACAGGAGGGAAGAGGAGGAGGAATGGGGGCCAGGGAGGGAAGGCCAAACAGAAGGACGTGGGAGAGTGGGAGAAATGAGGGCAGAGGAAAAGATGAGACCTGTCACATCAAATGGCAGCAGGACACCAAGGATGCTCTGAGGGGTTCATTCTCTTCCTCTGGCGTTTCTGGGTTTTTTGCTGTGTGGCCTGGCCGGACCCTTTCTCGTCTCCAAGCCTGTTTCCCATCGGGTGACGTGTCCTGGATGCTCTCCGTGGCCTTCCAGCTCTGACAAGGAGTCTGGAGGTCCAAGCCGGTGACCCCAGCTCCCAGAGGCCCAGCGCTCCCAGGCCCCAGCACTCTGCCCTCTGCCTTCCATCCTGGGTGCCTCCACCATCTTGCATACCCAGGGCCACTCTCCATGGCAAACTGAGGCTTGACCCTTTTATTCTTCCATCAAGGGGGCGGGGAAACCAGGAAAGCGAGTGGCCCTTCGTTCTGCGGCTGACACCTGGGGGCACTGTTGCTCAGTCTTGATGCCCACAGTAGCAGACTGTTACAAACAGGAAGTAGGGGGTGGGCAGATCAACTAGCTCAGTGCAGCTGCAAGTAGGACTGTGGCTGGAGCCTGCTTGCCCTCAGCCTGTGACTGGCCTTGCAGCCTCCAAGCCTGGTCTCCTCTCCCTCGGTGGCCATTTATGAAGTGCTTACTGCCTACCACCAGGCCCTGGGGCTAAATCCTTCGTGGCTGTGACTTGACTTTACCCTCACAGTAACCCATAAAACTTGCACCACCTCTGTTTCTCTGAAGACAAAAGGGAGGCTCCGAGAGATCGAGTAGCTCGCCAAAGGTTTCATCACAGAAAGTCCTCCAACCAGCTCACCCACGGCCTGTGAGTCTGTGTCCCTGCCGCAGCACCTTAACACTGCGCTTCGGGCTCTCCAGAGGTCAGAGGTCTGTGGAATCTTGGCACCACAAGGGATGCTTGCAACTCCTGACTCAGACTCAGGGAGCAGGAGAAAAAAAAAACAAGGAGGCAGAACCGCTTCCAGACAGACAGCACATGCTGCGCGGATGGCAACAGCCTGCAGAAGGCATGGCGTCTGCACCAGAACGCCTTCCACGGTTCCTCTGCTGCTCCTCTGTGCGGCCTCCACTTACACCTCCCTGGACGGGGAGCTTTCCCACACCTCCCACTCCTTCTGGGAAATCTGAGAAGGGCCTCTGCACCTTCTGCTCCAGCCTCTGCCTTCAGTCCCCAGCCCAGGAGCAGCAGACAGGGTCTGAGTGTCCAGCAAAGGAAGAGGGTCCTAGGAGCGGGAGGCCAGGACCTGCCCCCAGTCAGGAGGTCTGTGAGCTTCTGAAGCCCTTCCCTCCCTGAGGTGGATCCCTTGGAGGTCTGCAGGGCAGGGCTGAGGCGGCTCCCAGCCTGGAAGAGGGGAGTCGGTAAGAGAGAGCAAGAGTGAATACAGGCAGAGCAGGGTGTGTGTGTGCATGAGACAGAGAGAGAGACAGAGGGAGAGAGACATTAGACCGGGAGACAGAAGTAGACATGGAAGGAGTCTCAATAAACAGGGCCTAAACACACAGATAACACTGGATGAGAGGCACCCCCAAAACAAAAGACATGAGACGAGACAGAGAGAAGACAGACACCCCCAGAAAGAGGGATGAACAGTCATGACAGGAGCCCCTGCTAAATGCCCCCAAACCTCCTGAGGGTCTTGCTGGACTTGGCATCTCTTATAAAGGACAGACCACCTCTGGGTTTGGGCTGCCCTTCCTGTGCCTCTTCAGACAGAGGGCAGTCCAAGGCCCAAAACGCCGGAAATTCCACCTGCAATGTACCCTCCACGGCCTGAAAAGAAGCTTCTGGTCCCCAGAGTCCACACTGGTGCTGGATGGGGCGGCTTTCTGAGCTAGTGAAAGGGATTCGCACTCCGCTGACCTCCGTGTGTTCAGGGCCTTTCAAACTCTGGGGGGATGAGGGGAGGGGGAGGTCGAGGGGACCTGAATGGGGGCGGAAGGAGGCCCCACCAGAGATCAAAGGCCCAGGAAGGAACAGAGGGTCTGGGGCTGCCCTTTCACCCATGGCTGCTATTCACAACTCTGCCTGCTCTGCCAAGTCCAGCCCCGCCGCCACCTCCCCTGGGCCTTCCGGGGAGGGAAGCACCGCCTCAGGCTCTGTCCCCCTAGCCCAGCTGGATTCCTGAGGCCAACCCCACCACCTTCTCCATGAAAGCTGTCTGGTCAGTTCAACCAAGAGACAAGAGGCCACAAGCCATACCTGGGCAGCACCCTAACCTGGCTCTCGGTGCAGTCCGCAAGCCTCCTGATCAGCTCTGCGCTCTGGCCCTCTGCCACAGGGCCGGGCTGGGGATGGAAACACCCCTGTGCGATATGGCCCCCGCCCAGGCAAGTCTAGTGAACGGCAGACTCAGAGTCAGACGGCAGGAGGGAAAACAAGCAGGCAGAACCGCTTCCAGACACAGGGCAGTTGTGGAAGCATGGGCTACCAGCCCATGGAAGTCACGGGAGTCCAAACCAGAATGCCTTCTTTGGTCCTTCTGCTCCCCCTTGTCCAGCCCCTGCTCACATCTCCGAAGATGTGCAGCTCACAGCCTTTCCAAGATAATGCTTCCATCCCTGGTGCAGGCTGGCAGTCGCCTAAAAGCTGTCCCTTGCACTGAGCCATACTCTGCCTCCCTGTGGCCTCCTTTAACTTGCCCCAGTTGCCCTCAGAGTCCCCAGGGACCTTATCTGTTGCCTCCACCGTCTGAGTTTGGGACACAGTGGCCACATCCCCAAGGCTTCTCTTGGACACAAACATCCTGGGGGAAGCCTAGAATCTCTAGGCTGAAAGAGCACTCGGCAATTCAGCGGTCTGACAGTGTTCTAATGTATTTGTTTTCACTACAGCATTCTTTACTCAGAGTTTTCTGTGGAAGCCCGAAATATCACACAGAAGTTCTAGTTGAGACTCCCCACACACACCCTCCTCGTTAATGGTAAAGCCTCTACAGACATGTGACTGATCCATTGCACCAAGGAGCATTTATTGAGCACCTACTATGTGCCACACACTTGTATTCATATGTGGCTATTGAGCACTTAAAATGCGGCTAGTGCAACTGAGTAATTAAATTTCTAATTTAGCAACAGAAGCAGCAGCAAATATTTTTCTCTCAATAAAGGTCCACTTCCTCTGAGGAGCATTCTCAGATCCTTTTGATCAAAACCAGCTCCTCCTGCTTTGCTCTCTCCCCTGGTGTCACCCTCTCACCACATCTCACCGCACACACTGCCCACTGAAGGGACTTTGGGCTTGCCAGTCAACCACGCCAGCCTGCGAGCTCTAAAGGGCAGGCCCTCAGCGAGTGGACTCTGTTATCGCCCAGTCCTGTCCTGAGGTCTGGACAGAAGGGTGGCACCAGGAAATGACCACAGGGCAAAACCCAAGTCCAGTTACAGACGCCTCTGAACAAGAGCTGAACGAGTGACCCCACTTTGCCGCGCCCCAGTCGCCTCATTTGAGAAACGGGGGTGGGAACCCTCAGTAGTCTTCCTCTTGCTCCCTGACGTCTCTTTTGCCCCATCACCCTTCCCCCAGCCTGCTGAGGTCTCCTGAGGAAAACAGCGCCATAGTCTGCTGTCCCAATGGGCCGGGCTTCCAGATCACCTGGAAATTCCCCTGTATTTCCCCAGCGGCTGGTTCTTGCTTTCTCACCGCACTCTGACCAAGCCCTTCTGCTGGAAACTCTAGGCAGCACGCCCTCCAGACGGCGTGTTGCTGTGAGCAAGGGCACTTCGGCCCCACCCCTCTGCTCAACCGCGCACTCTCCACGATCAGGGCAGGGAGGGGGTGCTCTGGTTGCTGCTTGGGCTTCCCATTCTCCCCAATCCCATAAGCTTCTGAGACCATCAAATCACTCTCCCTTAGCCCCCAGAACACAGACTAGATCACCTCCCAAATCTTTCTGGAGATCAGGACTCAATCATAAATTTCACAATTGGGAGGATCTCAAAGATCATCCAATCCTGCACCTGATTCCTAATACCATTGTACAGCAGCCCAGTAAGAGGCTACCTAGGCTCAGCTTACATAACTCTAGTGACAGAGAACTCACTACCTCCCTAGACCTGCCTTAGACCGTTCTCATATTTGCAAAGTTCTTTTTTATACTGAACTGAAATGTCCTCTGAGTCTGCCACACGTGGCCTTGGAAGCCACACAGCGGTCTCACAGCTCTTGCCTTCCATGCCAGCCCTCCAAATATTTAAAGGAAATGATCCAGTTCTGCTCATTCTTCTCTTTTTTGTGCCAAACATCCCTAGAGCTTTGAGTTTTCTCCAAATCCCCCTTCTTCCAGGCTACGCCCATCTGGACGCATCCCAATTTGTCACTGTCCCCACTGAAGGTCAATACCCCAAATAGGCTGCAGTCCTCAAGAATGGTTAGACCAGCACAGAGCAGTCTAGGCTAACAACACCCACATGCTGACCATTCAACCCCTTTGAAAGCAGCCCAGAAGTTCAACAGTGACCACTGACCAGAGACTGAAAGTCAGTTCGGCCCTCCACAAACACAGTGAGACAGTCCCGCATCAGGACCTGTCTGCTTGGCAGTGCACATCACACTGGATTTTTTCTTCCTCCAAAAACTTCTGCCTGGCTCCCTCAGCCTCCGAGGAAGCTGCACCCAGCTGGCCCCTCCATCGTGATCCAATGCAGCCCGGCCCCAGCTTGGCACATCTGCTTCGAGTCCAGGTGACAATAGGAGAACAGATGACACCACCAGCCCCATAAACGACCAGAGGTGGTAGGCCCACTGCCTCCTGCAGTAACGGCCCGGCCACCCACTGAGTTAAGGACCTCTGACATCAGCCCTGAGTGGCAGGAGCAGGGCAAAGAGGTGAGGCAGGTTCCCAAAGCTGTGATTCGCCTCCACGCACCCCACAGCCCCGAACTGAGGCTGCAGGCTCAGCGTCTTCAGTGCCCGGGATGCACAGACCACAGGCCAATCCACTGCTGGGCCGACTCAATTTTCTAGTTACAGATCTTAAGTACTTAGGCATGGGCTCACCAGAACATGCATCCCTTGCAGGGAGCTGAGAATGGGAATTGTGCCGAGGAACAGAATAATTGAATCAAGATTTCTGTCACGCTGCTCTCAGGCCCTCAACCAAGGCCCGTTTTTTTTTTTTTTTTTCCCTTTCCTGACTAAGGTTTTACAGACTCCCAGGGGTTCACTTTCCCTCTCAAACCCATTAATGTTAGCGGCGCTGGCAGCCCATCTAGGGGAAAGGAGAGCCAGGTTAAGGTGGGCCAGTGTCCAGGATGGGGCAGCCAGCTCTAGAAGCCCCAGCTGGTACCACCGAGGGGTTGAGAAAAACCAACGGGAGGATGTCACCTTTGTAATCCCCAGGAAGCCCCTGCATTCCTTTCTTCCAGGCCTCGGGGCAGAGATGAGATGGTTATTAACTTCCTCAGCCCCTACCATCACCCCCTCTGGAGGCCTCCTCCCAGAGAGGTGAGCACAGCCCAGCCCTGACCCCTCCGCCCCAGGTGTGCCCCACTCACTGCAGGACACCCAGCCCCTCCTGCTCCTCCAGGGCTCCCTCACGAAGGGGACTGCGGTGTTGTGCGCACACCTTCCACACCCCGAGTCACATCTGTAAGCACAAGGTCTTCTTAAAGACCACAAAGCTCAGGCCAAACACACCTTCTCCACTCAAGGGGTAAAGATGGGGAAAGGCCAGCGAGAAATCCACAGCCCCAGCCGGCTCCCTGTCTGCCCCTCCCTGGGTCCCCATTCCCAGGGAAGGGAATGGGCCTTGGGGGAGAGCTTCAGTACTCTGCAGGTAAGGGGGTGCTCAGTGGGCATCTCTGCTTCCACCCCTGAGCGGGTGCCCCGAAGCAGACCCGTCTGGTCCATCCCAGACAGGGCTGGGCCCGCATCTCTTACCTTCATCTCTCTTACGCTTGTTGGTGTCAGCGCTGGGGGATGTGATGCCCAGGATGCCACTGATGGAGTATGAAGAGCCAGCAGAGTCCGTGCTGACCGAGGACACTTGCGTCACGGAGCCCGTGGACACTGCGCAGAGGGAGAGGGCTGTCAGGGCCCGGCAGGAGGGCCGTGGGGATGCGCCAGGACAGAGAGAGCAGAAGCAGAGGGCCAAAACAAAGGCACTCACCCTGCACTGGGCTGGGTGAGACTGCCGAGCCCGGGAGTGGAAGTGCAGGGACAGGGAAGAAGGTGCGTGCTGAGGACATTCGTCCTTTGGCAGCAGCCACACCTGGGCAGCCCTCCAGCCATTTGCCCAGGTTCTCTGCTGCTGTTGAAGGGGACAGGGGCGGGGAGATGGGCAGTGAGGAGGACTGACAGTACAGAAAGGAGCAAGGGACAGTGTAAGAAGGGCACTAGCTCAAATCCCAGCCTGTCCAAGAACACAGGAAGCAGGGAGACAGAGAAGCGAAAGGGGAGCTGGGGCCCACCACCAGCCAGTGCTAAAAGCCACCTAGACTTTCTCACTAGGCAAGTTCACTCCCGCCTTGCAGACACAGAGATGCCTGCACTCACACGCAGAGCCAACAAAGCTCCAAATGGCAGACCATCCCTTCTTTTTCGGTTCCTCACTGTCTTTTCTCCTTCCGGTTCACCTAGATTTTAATATTAATTACGTAACATCGATAGATGATATTGATATGTATATTGATATATATTGATATTATATATATATAATAATAACATTTTCTGAGAACTTACTCTGTGCCAGGCATTGAGGCATTTTCTCATTTAATTCTGAGAACAATCTTATACGTTAGTTCATTTATTATCTCGTTGGAAAGATAAAGGAACCAAGGCTCAGAGAAAGTAAGGGACTTGCCCAAGGTCACACAGCTAATAAGAGGCAGAGTGGTGACTGGAACCCAGAAGCCAGTCTTAACCCCTACAGTAATCTGTGCTTCACTGATTAATAACGAAATCCAATAATATGCTTCACATAATACAGCGCTTTTCATTCGATGCCTGCAACAGCCTCGAGTGCTACCATTTATCCCTATGTAGCAAGTGAAGAAACTGAGGTTTCACCGAGGTGAAGCGATTTGCTCCAAGCCATCTGGCCAATGAGCAGTGGCACCAGGCTCAGCCGTGGGTCTGCTGACTTAGAGTCTAGGTTTCCGCTGCCCAGAAACGTAGGCAGAAGTCAGCGACTTGCTGTGACTGAAGGCAGATCTCTGAGTTCGTAAGGATAAGAGCGGGGGAGGGGAGGTTTCGTGCAAGTTTTGCATTAACTCCTGGCCCCCAGAGTCCAAGGGAGAGGCCAGCCAGTCAGCCATTGGGGTCCTCTCAAGCTGTGCAGCTGAATTTCCATTTCTGGGCTGTGGGAATTCTTTCTTGGTTCATTAAAACCTACAAACCAATCTCAGACACATTTCCTTGGGCTATAACTAGCTGGAGGCAGGTGGAGCTGCCTTTGACGGGACCGTGCAGGAAGCTGCTAGAAATGGTGGTGATTGTGTGAGAAGCTGTTTGTTGCTTTCCTTGGAGCCCATCCAGCTCTCACTCCTGCAGACCTAGAGGGAACAGCGCCTTTCTTCTCGGAGTTTGATTTTAGATCTTCCTTAGGAGACAGAGAAGTAGAAATCGTTAACTTCTCTTTTCTTTCACCAGAATAAGCTACTCAAAATAGATTTATGCAAATCTCACAACCTTTTCTGTGTTAAGGTGCAAAGAACAGAGGAAGAAGGAAGACCACAAGTCATTTGGTACTTTAAACAACAACAACTACTTATAACTAAAGCTCACCATGTTGCTAACAGAGTAGATGAGATAAGTTCCAACATTTCGTGATGACACTAGACTCCAAAGGCCGGGGTTCCAATTCCTGCTCTACCACTTACCGGCAATGTGACCTTGGGCTGGTTATTTAATCTCTCTAAGCCTCCCTTTCCTCACTCCTCTTCAAGTGTGTAAACTATAAGGGGCTGTGTACACCTATATGATAAGGTTTTTACAAAAATTTTGGACATAAAGCATTCTGCTAACCTACAAGTATTGTGGAATTATTCCTCTAACACAATTGAAGGAATATTATCAGTTACTCTTAGTTTGACACTCATTGCCAAGTGACCTGAAATAGTTAAAAAGCCACACAAGTGAAATCTCAGCCACAAACATTTCCCCAGGAGCTGTTTTCAATTCTCTTGGCCCCAGCTCAGCAGAGCTGGTGGTTCTCTCCCTTTGGCTACCACAGCACCCAGAACTTTCTCCTTGAGCTTTATCTCAGAGTTCTGCAAACTTCTCTTTGTTACAGCCCCCCACGAGACTGAGAAGCCCTTAAGAAGGGGGATTTTGTCCTGCCTCCTCATTAAAATAGTAGTCTCCAATGCCAAGGTCTGCATAGCAGGGGCTAGCAAACACTTTTTGAATTGATTACTAAATGAAGAATGACTTTATGGCAGGGAGGAATTCTGTCTTACCTTCATCCAAAGAGGCAACGGTGGAGGATCAGAGCCCTCCAAGAGCCCCTGGTTTGTGCACCTCAGTCCTCAAACAGGGACACTGACACTCCGAAAGGTGAAGGCACTTACACAGTTTACTGGGCGAGTTCAAAACAGAGCCAGAACTCTAAGCCAGGCCTCTGCCAGGTCCCCATCACCACAGGGTGTTCGAATTTCCAGTTACAGAAGTGACAGAGGTGTGGAAACTACACAGAGTCTGCGGCATGATTAAGTGCAGTTGACAGGGACTGTCAACCAGAACTGTCAGAGGCTTGCTGAGTGGTTGTCTACTTTCTTACAGTAAAATAACCTTCCCCCAGCTAACCAGAGGGGTTTCCTTGATCCCAAGTGGAGACATAATATGCGTTAATTAGACGCGTGTCTTTGCAGAGAAGGGAAGGCCAAGGGAAACTTCTGAACTCTTGAGTATAGTTGACCCTTGAACAGCATGGGTTTGAACTGCGCAGGTCCACTTAAACGTGGATTTTTTAAAATAAATGTGCAGACAGCCCACTGTATACTGTGTTTTTGCATCTGCAGATTCAACCAACTCACGGCGGTTGGGAGTCTGCGGGTGCAGAGGATCTACTGTATGCACCGCTCTGTGCCATTTTGTATAAGGGTCTTGAGCATCGCAGATTCTGGTATCTGCAGGGGTCCTGGAGCCAACCCACTGCGGATACTGAAGGACAGTGAAGTTTGGGGGCAGTCAAAAGTCAACTCAGATTTTCAACTGTGGAAGAGGGGCAGGAGGGTAGTAGGCCTCCCCTAACCCCCACATTGTTCAAAGGTCAACTAGTAGGAAACATGACCCCCATTCTTACAAGTCGTGGTCACAGTCCGATTTCACCGTGAGTGTCAGAAGCTCCGCTGGCAGCCTCTGACAGTTTACGTGAGATCAAAGCAAGAGAGAAAGTTTGCGAAGTTTTGCCACATCTTCACCCAAGACTGCAAGTGCACAGAGAATTGTAGAAGGGCTCGTTGATAGAAGAAAAAAACACATTCAAAACTACTTACTGACTAATGATGCAGAAAATGTTATGAATAAGTACCCCTTTCTTGATTTATTACTTTAATTATCTGACATTCTATAGACCCCCATTAGTGGATTTTTTTTTTTGGCTTAGATTTCAATTTTCTGTCTCATGCTGAAAGCTATTTATCATAATAATCAGTAAAATTCAAAACCTTTTAGCAGTATTTATAAAATTCATTTACCGGGCTCAGCCCTTGGAGAATGACAAAGAAGGCGCATTAGTACGTGTGCCGAAGTGTTTTATGCAGAATTATCTGTCCATAAGAATGATTAAAAGTTCTTTAGAATATTTGGAGCCCATTTGATTTTTAAATTTTTTTTTAAAGTTCTTACCAATGCTGTGACTGGAAGCTGGGACTGGCTGGTTGGGTGGCTGCTGTACTTTTGTCCGGATGATCCTGTGGGCAGCGGGAAAAAATAAATGGCTATTTACCATAACGGAAAAGATATCTCAACTAGCTACGCACGGACAACCAGAAAACCCGTATCAAGCTGGGTCACAGCTCAAGCTGGGGCAGAGGGGAGGGGAGATTATACACCCAGATCAGAAGTTAGGAGGTTGGAAGAATCATGGACTAGTCCCAACTCAGCCCCTACCTCCCTGGGTGTCTCTGGGTAACCTGCACCCTTCTGAGGGCCTCAAGTGCCTCTTGTACAGAAAAGGGTGATGTGCACATGTGATGAAGGCATCCCTTTCCCGGAAACAGCTCCGGCTCCATAAATTCACTGAGTGACACAAGGGAGTTCCTTCCCTTCCCTGGACCTCAGCCCCCCGATCTGTGGAATGGAGGGACTGGCCAAGGTGACCTTTCTGTCTCCTGGAAGCCCTCAAGCTCTTATTTCTCTGCCTTAGACAGCCACAGAAGTAACATCCCGCCCACAAAAGGGGATGTATGAGTTGCTCTGAAAGTAGAAAGGGTTAAGGTGCTGCCAAGAGAGGCTTGGTTGGCTTTGCTAAGAGAAGTCTGCAAAAACCTTGTAAGAAAAGCTTCTTCTTGGGGCTAGGAAACAGGGGTATCCCGTCTTCTCTGTCCAGGGACCTTGCTTCCATTCAAACAGGAACCTGATTGTGACCCTGGGCAAGTCGGTTCCGTTGTGGGCCTCAATGCAGTGAAGGAGTTAGAACACAGCACTCTGCTTACTTCAAGTAATTGAATCCTTCTCTCCCTCCCTCTCAATCATGGAAAAGTCCAGTGTATAAAAGGGATAATAGTGGTGCTCTCCCCTTTGCCACCTGGCAGCTCTGGTATCCTTATGCAGAACCTTGGGCTCTGGGAAGCTTACTTTGCAAATTTCCAGCTGGGACAACAGATGGGGCCTCCCCAAGACCCTAAGGCCCCTGTGTTGACCATGGCCAAGTCAAAAAGTTCCTTTGGGGTCTGCATGAAAGTTCCTTCCCTGGCATTTGGGAGAAGGACGGGTGGTAATAAAATGTTCAGCTTCTTTGAGAAAAGTTCTATTCGAGCCTCCAACTATTCTCTTTCAAAAGAACATTTATTAGAGTTTTTCCTAATCCTAGAAGTACTTTGTGTCATTGCAGACTATGTGGATAACCACTTTAAAGAAGACAGCCAAAACCACATTTCCGTGTACAGTTGACCCTTGAACAACAGGGGTGTGAACTGCGCATGTGCACTTGCACGCAAAGTTTTTCAAGAACTGTATGGTCGACCCTCGGTATCTCCATTTTGCATCCATCGATTCAACCAACTGCCAATCAAAAACCGCATTTTCAGGCTGAGGTTGGGAATCCGCAGATGTAGAGAACCACCTATTGGGTTGTTCTACACCATTTTACATAAGGGACGTGAGCATTCAGGATTTGATATCCACGGAGGTCCTAGAACCAACCTTTGAGGATACTGAGGGACAACTATAGTTGAGTTTTTAGGGAATTAAGTTATATACAGATTTTCTACTGCTCAGGGGTCAGCACCCATAATCCCTGCATCATTCAAGGGTCAACAGTATTGCCTTTATGCAAGCATTCCTGTGCACATTTGGAAATACCCATTTTTTTCTTAACGGAATCAAGATTAAACCATGCACACAGTTTTATATCCTCCTCTTTTCACTCAACATTATAGGAAAAACTTTTCCCATGCCAGGCCATTATTTCTGGAAGTTCGTTTCAAGCTGCACTGGGTCTCCAACTGGTGCAAATGGAGAGGAAGGACAGAAGTGGCAGGTGCCTCCACTGAACCTCACCGAGCGTCGTCGCCCTCTGTGATCTGACGGCTCAGCATGGGGCACCGAGGGCGCTCAGCATCCTGGGCACGTAGGCTGGACTGAACGTCTCTGTTCACGCCCAACCTCAGGCCCTCTGGAGCCCAGGCCACATGAGCCTCCATAACCGTTAGCCCTTTTTTAACAAGTCAGCATGAGCATTGGCTCAAATACATTCAGAGTGTCTGTTTGTTTTGTTTTCTTCAATATTTAAACCACGTATTTTCACTAAGCAAACACGCAGTATATTGACAAATACCTGGGGGTGAAGTAATCCTTTTGATCCCTTGGAATTAAGCTAGCATCTGATCTAATCTTTATATTTTTGTCTATGTCATCTTCTCTGTATGTGTGTGTGTGTCTAAAGAGATATTGCTATGTGAACATGTGAATATACCAGATGGAAATATAGTTTATCCATATACAAATATAGGGTTAGAGTTAGGATTAGGGTTAGGGTTAGCTATTTCCCATTGAAGTCCAGCATAAAGTTCTAACTCTAAGACATTGACTGGCCATTAAATTTGTATATAAGCAAAGCAAAGAAAATTATGGTTTCCTGCCCTGGCTGGTGTGGCTCAGTGAATTCAGTGCCAGCCTGTGAACTAAAGGGTTGCTGGTTTGATTTCCAGGTCAGGAGCACATGCCTGGGTTGCAGGTTGAATCCCCGGTGCAGGGGTGCATGAGAGGCAACCACACATTGATGTTTCTCTCCCTCTCTTTCTCCCTCCCTTCTCCTCTCTCTGAAAATAAATAAATAAAATTAAAAAAATAAAATTATGGCTTCCTTATTTTTCTTTTAAAATATGTATAAATCATTCATAAAATATCATCAATTGTTATGAATCACTGAGAGGCAGCTGCAGCGTAATGACTGAGCATGCCGATTCCAGAACCAGGCTGGGGTTTGAATCCTGGTCTTGCCATTTGCCAGTTGCATGACATTGGATAAATTACTTAACCCCTCTACACCTCAGGTTCTTCATCTGTAAAATGGAACCAAGATTCCTTCCTACCTTAAAAGGTTATTATGAGGGTGAAGTTAATACTTAAGGACTTAGAGCAGAGGCTGCTGTATAGGTAAGCGCTCAATAAACGTTAGCTGGTATTGTCAGTAGTATCTTCATAAAGATTAATGACCAACTTCGACCTTAAAAGGTTCATATTTCCAAAAATGCCTTAAAAACACATGGGGTCCCCTTGGGAGCGGAGGGTAGGATAAGGTAGCCATCCCCATAGCCGACTATAAGGCTGCAATGGGGCTGTCCTCTATGGGCGACACCTGAATTGTAGGAAACCCTCCAAAGCTGTCCCCAGGGGTAGAAGTTGTGCCCATCTGCTTGCAGCAGCTGCCAAGAAAAGAGGAAAGGACCAAGAGCATCGTCTCCACTGAGAAGAAATAACAGGGGCAACAACGAGACTAATTGAATCATAGCAATTCCAAAGAAATAAAAAATAACAAGCAACATCAAGCCTTGTCACAATAAGAGCCACCCTCAGGACCTTCCCTAAACAAGAGACAGCAGGGGCCCACTGGCAGCTCGCACTGCAAGGTGCAGCCTTATCTTTGCTGAGCGTGAGCGTGACCCTGGGTGCCACGTGAACACCCTGCAATACAGGGTCCAACCGAGAAGGGAGCTCAGCAGTCGGCTAGCTCCGCGGAGGGAGGAAACTGAGATCTGGAGCGCTCGAGTGACTGACCCGGGATCACAGGCAAGTCAGCTCCCACGCCCGACCACTTTTTTTTTTGAGTTGCAAAGGAAATGGCCCCTCTGCTAAATAAGTGCTGTATGAGGCATAAAGCCTATCTGGAGTCAAAATCCATTTAGAATCTGAGGATGAAAAGCCTGAGGAACCTGAGATAGTACAGGCATTTGTAAGGATACCATTTCAACATCACCCCTACTCTTCTGGAAGCCTAGGTCTTCTCACCACTACCCCCTCCCTACCCCCGCACACAATTACATTGAAAGAGAAAGTCATGCCGCCTCAAAAAAGGAAACTGGGAGAGAGGACTGAAGAAATGCCCGTGTCTATTGCGCTGACCAAACTGCCGTTGGTACAGCCCAAATGCAGTTGGGCCATTGGTTGTAAAACCCGGCCATTGCTCCCTCCCTAAGAACCCAGGGGTCCACTGGGCCAGGCGGGGAGAGGGCCCACAGGTGACTCCCAGGCCTGCGACCAGTGTGGAGAAGAAAGAGGGAGGGGCTGGGTAAACGGTCTCCGAGGCTTGCTGCCCAAGGTAGGGTTAAATGCAGGCTTCACAAACTGTCATCCTCGGGCTAAATCTCCCACTGGAGAATTTTTTGTTTGGCCTGCACGGTATATTTATTTTTATTTGAATTAGTTGCCAATGTTTCTAAGTTAGGAGCTTTTACATAAATACATGGATTTCTAGCTTCTTTGGAAACAAAAACAAAAAAACAGAACACCTGGTAATTCTGGCCCTACATTCTTACATGGCAACAACCGCTTGGTGTGAACGGAGCTGCCCCTCTCGACTGGGAAGGCCACTCACGGTTCCCCAGCATGTGGCCCCCGATTCAGAGCCACGGGACTGGAGTAGAAGAAGGAAGGCTCCATGTCTCCCTACCTCTGGACCAGCTCTGGGACCGTCAGCTCCTCGTGACCCTCAGGCTGAATCTGAAGACCACCGTGCTGCCTGTGCAGCAGCTCGGCATGCATCTGTCCTTAAGGAGCCACATCAACGTGATAGTCTGTGTTCCAGGAAATCTCCCATAAGCTTAGCAGAACTGGTTCAGTGCTGTTTAACCCCATGCCAGTCATGGGTCCCCAGGCTGGTCCCCCAGACGACAGAGGGAAAGCACACACTTCTAGGGGTGGACAGTGAAGATGACCCTGTGGCCGCTGGAAGAGCTAAAAATCCAGCCACCGCTCCCTCCCTAGCTGTTTGTGGTGAGGGAATAGTGAGAAGCTGCCTCCAAGGGAGGCAGGGGTTGGGAGAGGGAAGACCCTTTTACACAGAGACATTTGCAAGACAGTTGTTGAGAAGCCGTGTCCATCTGAGGGCAGGGGAGCTTTGCCTTCGCGCAGAGAGTAAAACTGCTGAGATGGCTCAGGCTTTCTGCGGGGAGGGAGGACGGCATGCAGCAACAGGAGATTGTCCCGCACTTAATTTGCATGGCAGGGTCGATTATTAAAAACACCAGAGAGCTCTCACCAAAGAACGTGGTGAGGAGCCGGAGAGTGCTCCCGGGGAGAAGCCACCATTGAGGGGCACGGGAGAGAAAGCCTGCAGACAGGCAGCAAAACCTGCAGGCTGCCGGGCTCGGAGAGGAAGAAGGAGTGACCGTTTTACTCCTCGTCTCTCTTCCCACAGATCCTCAGTTCTGTCACTGGCAGAGTCCGGTGGGGCAGTGGTGGAAAGAGACAAACCCTCCTCTTACCATCAGGGGACCCAGGTCCTACTCCCTTCTCTATGTCAAGATCTTTGCTCCTCTGCCCTTCTGGGCCTCAGTTTTTATACCTGTCCCAGGGAGCAGATTGAGGTTTTGCGGACTGTAGAAAGACCACAGATGTGAAAGCACCTTAGAGGCACTGCCAGCTGGGTTGCCACTATGGACTGGGACACCCAGGAGGCCCCTGAGGCTAGCCATGGCCCCAGCCACCAGCAGTCAGAGCCCCGCCCACCACCGCCACACAGCCCAGCTCTGGACACCAAGCATCAGCTGATCCACCATTTCCCTAAACGCTCAGTCTCGTGGCCCCTTCACAGCTTCCACCACATCCGTCATCACGTTCTCTGTTTTGTGTGTTTCCTTCACATAACTTACTTTTTGGCTTTAATAGGTGATATTCATTCTTTATTACACACGGGGCAAGGGGAGTTCATGAAGTTCACACTCACTGGTTTCGTGTGCTAGTTATATACATTCGAACCAATTCATCATGAAACAGTTTTCCTCCTCATGTTACAGAGGATAGAAGCTGGAGCCCTGCAACTAAGTTGTGCTTGCCCTGCAGGGCATTTTTTCATGGAAATTAGTTGCTACCGTTTAAAAACAGAGAGATTTCATACATACAAGCATACAGACACTCACACACACGCAAGTCCTAGTTTCCAGCTTCTCTTTAAGGATGGAGACAGGCTGGCCAACGCGGGGCCCACGTTCCTGGCAGTGCTCGGCTGGGGCCAAGAAGCCACTGCCCCTTCCCAACAAGCCCGTCTAGCCTGCCACAGACCCAACGTTTCCCTACCATTGTATGCCTGCCCTGCCTTGCTTATTACATCATCTATCTGGCCTGTAGAGTTTGGGGCCCCACAAGCAACCTAGAGTTATTTTTTGATCCACCAACTTCATGTATCCCCCACACCGGGAAATCGCTGGGCCCCCAAAGCCTGACCGCGGGTTTAGCGGAGGGCCGTCTGCACAGCGGGCTGGCTGCTCCTCCGTCGCTCTGGGCAGCGTGTGCCTCCTTTTACGGCTTTTGGAGACCCAGAAAAAAACAGCATGTTGCTTTGCGTCATGGAAATCCTGCAACAAGCCAAAAGCAGGGGACGCACAAAGCACATTGGGGCCCCTTGCAATCCAGAAAAAGAGCAGGAGTGGTTCTTCCTGAGCCCACTACAATAGTTGTCGTATCGGGCATAATTCAGGCCGTCCAGACTCGCGCGTGCATGCCAGAATCCCAGCCTGGGCAAGCAGGCCCTCTGGAACAGAGACTGAGAGACTGTGTTCCCGATTCCCCTCTCTCTCCTCAGCACCCTGCAGTATGTCAGGGCCAAGGTAAAGGTTTACTGAGACAAGAAAAATGGGTTAATGGTTTACCAAATGCCAGGGCTCAACACATCAGCATATATTCACACAGTGACTCTGTGCATTTGAGTCACTATAGAAGGAATAACGGTCAGGACCAGAGGGGATCTCAGAGACATTCTAGCATGACCACTCTTTCCAGTGGGTGTGAGGGCTTCCCTGGCCCAGGCAGACTCGGCGCTGACAAGGGCAGGGCATGACCTTGAAGAAATGGGAACTGCTCAAGTTTCCTTTCCTTTCCTTTCCTTTCCTTTCCTTTCCTTTCCTTTCCTTTCCTTTTCCTTCCTTCCTTCCTTCCTTCCTTCCTTCCTTCCTTCCTTCTTTCCTTTCTTTCTTTTTTTGTGGAGGTTATAGAACAACCATTTCTGTTTATCTCAAAATTTCATCCCTGACTCTGCGGCTTTAAGTAGAGTTGAGACTGTACCGCCTACAGTGGAAAAGTTTCTCTCAGGAATTTATTTTTAAAGCTCTGAGAGCTCTGTTAGATATAGCCTGGATCCGACTGGAGAGGGGAAGGAGCCTCTGTGGCTCCTCGGAAGACCCAGAGCCTGGCACTCGTGGGGTTTCCCTAGTTCTTTCTGTCTGTGGATAAGATCTGGGGCAGCCGGGGAGAGAGCAACTCTCTAACTCCACAGCATCTTAGCACCCAGAACATTACTCCTGGAGATCACAGACCCACATTGGAACCACCAAGGCCCTGGGCTCGAAGAGAGGAAGAGCTCCATCAAGGTCACACTTCGAGTTGGTGGCAGATCTGAGACCAGGAGCTAAATCTCCCAACTCCATGTCAGGGCTCTGTTCTCCACGCGCAATGAATGGCTCAACTTCTGCCCCAACTGGATACGTGGACTTTTCTTTCTGGAAAGTTCTGAAATGGGCCAGTGCTAAGACCTTGAGCCTGGGCTTACAAGGAAGAGACATTTGAAGGCCTAATCAGGGCAATTCACTGTTAAGCGCTCCACACAGAGTTGGGTAGTAAAGAGAATGATGGAGACTCAGAAGAATCTCAAGGAGCCAGAGGGTTGTCTCTCCTCGGGGCGAGAACTCCTGCCCACTTTGGAGAGAAAAGGGCAGTAGAGAGACCCATCTGGCCCCATGAGCACCCCACCGGTCCGATGGCCCCTAAGGGCCTTCGTGAAAGGAAAGACCAGATCTTCAGAAGAGGCACACACAGAGCTTCCAGGACCCCCCACTGCACCCAGAGCCCTAGCCCCCCCACAGGCAGCGGCCTCTCACCTGTTGATGGAACTGACGCTGGGCACCGTGTCATTGTCACACACTCGTTCTGACAGCAGCCGGTCCCTGATCTCCCAGGCAAACATAGTGGGATTTTGGCGTTTGTACTCAGCTATTTTTTCCACCACTTTGGGCGTGGCGACCTTTGGTTTGGATCCTCCAATTACCCCCGGCTTGATGCTCCCCGTCTCATAGTACCTAGGACCAAGGAGAAAGGGGCTTAGCCACGAGGAACCAGCAAGGTGGATGTTGGCAACAGAAAAACAGGCTACCCTGTCCAGAAAACTCCAGACCTGTGCTGTCCAGTGAAGCAGCCACTAGCCACACACGGCATCTCAACATTTGAAATGTGGTTCATAGGTGCATGCTATAAACTTAATACATACCGGATTTTCAAAACTTAGTACAGAAAATATAAAATATCTCATTAATAACTTTTGATATAGGTTTTATGTTGAAATGATTTTTAGTATATTGAGTTAAATAATTACATAATTGAAGTTCATTGTACTGGTTTTTCTTTTCCTTTTTTAAATGTGTCGTTAGAAAATTTTAAATTTCATATGTGACATTATATTTCTATCGGACAGTTGGTCAGGATACTATGCATTCATTTATTCCTTTATATTTATCTACCATTTCGCGGTTTACAGAACACTTCCAAGTCAGTTTTCCCATTTGATCCCTGCAACAGTTCCCCAGCACATAAATGTTTTGAATGAGTGAATAAATAAATGAATGGGTCGCCATCTACAGTATAAAACAGAGATCCACAGAGGTTACACAGCTTGCTCATGGCCACAAAAAACCCACCAGCCAAACCAGGCCTGTGGCCCAGCCTCCTGAGCTACAATTTCCCTGGAGAGCGAGCGGCTTGCACCTTCAATCTACCGCCTCTCCCACCCCCTAGCAGATTCATCTGTCTTCTGTAAAACTGTCCCCTAAAATGAAACTTATTTATTCATAAGAAAAAAAGACAATAACCCTGGCGTAAAATTAAAGGGAGTGTTGGATTTCAGAATGAGCCAGAAATATAGGTCGAAACCCAAGCAATCAAAACAAAACAAAACAAAACCCACCCACAGGTCACGGCAGCTCTTCCAGCGACCTCCCCAGAGCTAAATCGCTGTTTCTAAGGGCATTTCCATGCTATCGGCGCTCCCTCGTTAACGCAAATAGGATGTCAGGGCTTCACGGGAAAGCCAACCCGAGACCAGGGAGAAGAGTGCCATGAAAGATCATTTCAGGGTGACAAAATGACTTGATTCCTTTTCCGAAGCTGAGCCTTCACTGGATGTCTCTCTCAGCGCTCACAGAGGAATTCTTGACTTCCTCTGGCAAAGGAGATTATCTTACAGTTGAAATTTATTTTTAACCAGAAAGATATTTTAGAAATGGTGGGTAATTTTCAAATCCAACAAGAGTTTATCACTGGTAAAGGGAAGAGGTGATTCTTTCACGGGATGGGTGGGAAAGGTCACCCAGAACAATGGCTGCTTCCATGGGAAGAGACGTCGAAATTCTCAGCCTGGGTAAGTCTGGGCAGGGCGGAGTTAGTGAATATTCCAGAAACAGATGAGATAGTTTGGGAGCAATGATGTGGAATCGGACATTCTGTTTTTTCATTGACAAGAGTGAGTTATGTACAAATTTGGACCATAAGGCAAAACTCAACCTATCCTCCTTCTTTCTGTAATTGCTGGAAAATTGTTCTTAGTCATAAGAAAGGTTTTTAGAACTATTTAAGAAAATACTTTTTCTTTGCCAGAAGTCTAGAAAAGTAGCTAAACCAAGCCACACAGCAATCAATCTCTATAGCCTCCAATTATCCCTTCAATTTTACAGGAGAAAGCCGGGTGTTAATACCAACACAACAGCCTGTTATTTACTTGCAGTGCCCCATGGTCTATGAGCTCTTCCTTGAATGGTCTCCATCCTCACAGCCACCCCGAGAGGCCCGCAGGGTCTTGCAGAAAGGAAAACCAATGACTGGAAGACTAAGTGACATGTGCAACTTCCTTCTGGAAGTCAGGGGAAGCGTCAGCTTTTAAACCTGACTCTGAACCCAGAGTTCCTCCTACGAGAGCCAACTGCTGCTTTGGTTGTAAAATTTTAAATCATCATCATCATCATCACCATCATCCCTTCGAACTTCAGAAAGCTTTACCGTTTACCAGGAACTTTAACATGCATTTTTTTTCTTTCATTCACTCATTCACTCAAGAGTCACCAAGTGCCTGTTAGGACAGGCACTGTGGTAGGGCAAGGGCCACAGACACACAGACCACCTTGTGCTGCAATTCAGGCAGCAACTCTGAAAAGGTGGCAGGATGAAGCCCCCACCCCCACCCCACCGCCAGCACTCGCCCTGCTCTCGTGGCTGGGGCGGCTGTGTTCCAGTTCCCCACCTGAGCTGTGCCAACCACAGGAGGCTGCGCTCTTGACGTGAGACGTCCCTGTCTTCCTTCTGACTGACACACGGGCCAGACATTCAGAAGGCAACTCTAGCACTCCACAAAACCCCAATTGGCAACTGTGTCAAATGAGGGTTCAGACTAAATAACCTCCCTTTCTTCTCAGCAAAAGAGTCACGCATCCCTTTGGCTTGCACACAGCAGTCGAACAGCAGCCATCAATACACAGTGCAGTTCAGTGCAAAGGGCATTAGTTTGGGAGCAAAGAGGTATAGATGCTAGTCGGTGGCTCTGACACAAACTCGCTGTGTGACCTTGGCCAACTCACTTAGCCTCTCTGGGCCTCAGTTATCCCATTTGTATAACAAGGGGAAGATGTTGGCCCTGCCTGCCTTGCAGTACTGTTGTGAAGACAGAAACGCAGGATGATTAAGAAAAACTTTGTAAAATATAAAGAGCACAGGTTGCGGATTAAAATCCTTTGAGTGTTTATTACTATGTAACATACCACCCAATTCTGAAAGGCCCGAACCCCCCAGACAGGCTCTAGTAAAAGAAGACAGCAGCCGGGCTTTCCGGGTGGATTTAAATGGGCCCCACACACCACCAGGCTGTGCCTCTCAAGCCCCTCTGGAGCCCTGAACTCTGTGAACTGAATGCCCACACTCCTGGCAGACCGCCACCTTCCCGAGATGACGGGGGTCTCTGCCAGCCCTGGGGACTTTGCCTGCCTTGCCACACAGCCTCTGAAAACGATGGCCACCACACACCATACACTCTCTACAATCTGTCACCCTGTGTGCGCCCATCAAATTCTTTAGTGACAAAAAAAAAAAAAATCAGTGGATACAACAGCCCCAGTTCAGAAATTCCCAGTCACACTGTTTTAGGGCTGAACTTGTTTCTTAAAAGGCAGTTCTAATTAGAGTGACATTTTGTCCACTGTGGTTCTTAGTTATGAAAATAATGAGCTATGAAATTCCAATTTATTGTTGACAACTTAAACGGCCAGGCACCGGAGCGGCGCGTAACTTCCGAGTGCCACTCTACCTAGTGACAAATCTATTCTGGGTCGTGGGAGGCTGCCGGCTGGGTCTGGGAGGATCCTTGTCCCCTTCATTCTCCAGGGGAGATCTGGAGGGCTCCCAGGCACCAGAATACGAGGACCGGGCATCTAGACATCCCCTCTGAGAAGGGCTCAGCATCTTGCCCTGAGAAGATTTCAAATAGCAAGCAAAATGTCGGCTCAGCAAAGATGTCTCGGCAAAAACAAAGGAAGGGCCTTCTTTTTCTCTCTCTCCCTCTCCATACAATGAAGAGGCTTCCCAAGAAGATATCTAAGATCCATTCATCTCCCGGAGTCTGATGCTTAGATAGATAGTCTAAAATATTTTCTTTCATTCGCTCTACAATTTTTGTCTTCATTTCTTTCTGTTTCCCTTTTTTAAATTAATCTTTCTCTTTTCTCTTTGTTGTTTTTTCTCTTTTCTCTATCTCCTTTCCTCTATTTTCTTCTACTCTCACTCTGATTCTCCATCCAAGAAAACCACCATCTAACAAGAACACCAAGCTGATGTCCTGCCTTCCTCCTTGAACTCTGCCTGGGGCTCGTTTGCTGTCGATCACCAAACAGGAGTGCAGCCTACAGCCTCCATGGCTTGAGGTGACTCAAGATGGGCTGGGGAATGAGGAATGAACACAGGGATCAAGGTCCCCAAAGGGACCACCAGACCTCTGGTCCTGAAACTTCTTCCTTGGCCTCCAGCAAGGCTCCCCCAGGTTAAAAACTGTCGTCCCCTTCCATCTGAGAGAATTTCTTAAATTCCAGCATATGGAAGAGAAGGAGCAAGCAGGAAGTCATGATGTCACTGACATACTTCAAAATATGTATTTCCTATTCAGGCATCTGTTCTCAAACCATAATGCAAGCTACAGGACAGAGGTTGTTCTCTGACCTCAGGAGAGAAACCCTGAGAAAACATTGAACAGTTAAACCCCAGACTGCTCCTGGCTGCCGGGCCAGACCTCTAACAACTTCACACGCCTGGAGCCTAGAAATGAACCTGTGGCTTTGGCTGCAGCGTGTGGTGGGATGCGCATGGCCTGAGGGTCCCTAAGTCCTCTTCCCCACCCAGGTACTGAATGGCGGGCTGGACCTGGGTCAGCCACTTTGCCTCTCTAGGTTTGTTTCCTTTTTTTTTTTTTTAAAGATTTTATTTATTTATCTTTAGAGGGGGAAGGGAAGGAGAGGAGAGAAAGGAGAGAAGGAGAGAAATATCAATGTGTGGTTGCCTTTCATGGGTCCTCTGCTGGGAACTGGCCTGCAACCCAGGCATGTGCCCTGACTGGGAATCGAACCGCGTGTTTCCTTATCTCAAAACTGCTTCCCTCCCGCCATTCAACAGGAATGCTAAAGGCTGTACAGCCCTCTGGGAGAATCAGCATTGTTAGCATTTTGCTTGTAGCAAATCGCTGGGTCAAGTGGCAACTTTCAAATGTCAAACTTGAGAGTTAGTGTTTGTTTGGATTTTCCCCCTCTAATTTAATATCTACTTACAATGCCTGTCACAAGAAGGAAACAAAGCAGAGAAGGAAAATACTGTAGCCCAACACAAGGTTGATGATAACCCCAAACTAAAAATGACAGCTGACTTTAAAAAATGGAATGTGCTTTTTGAAAACATTGAAACGAAACATTGAACTCTGGTAATTTTGGTGATTTTTAACTTGTGGATTTCCCACCCAGCCCTGCTCAAGCCCTGGTCTCACCTAAGATGTGCAGGGGAAATTCCCAAGAACCTCTTACTCTTGGGTTCTTTGGAATAATTAACCAGGCTTTCAGAAAACATGTCACCCACCCTGGCTGGTGTGGCTCAGTGGATTGAGCATGGGCTGCAAACCAAGGGGTCGCTGGTTCGATTCCCAGTCAGGGCACATGCCTGGGTTGCAGGCCCCTAGTGGGGCCCATGTGAGAGACAACTACACATTGATGTTTCTCTTCCTCTCTTTCTCCCTCCCTTCCCCCTCTCTCTAAAAAAAAATAAATGAAATTAAAAAAAAAGAAAACATGTCACCCATCCTGACTGAGTCCTCATCCCACGTGACCTTGGGGTTTCCCAAGACCACTTTGAATGGAATAGCCTCAAAAGGGCTTTGCAAACTCTAAAGTGCTGAGCACATGGATGAAGTGCCACAGTGATTCTCACTGCGATGCTGCACACTGGCCAGCTGCTGGACCGTGGTTTAGGTCGTTATTTGAGAAGTCAAGGGAAGCCTGGAGCTCCTGCCTTTACCTGCCGAGGATTTTGCTGACACAGCCATGGCTGACCCGAAGCTGCCTGGAGATGTCGCAGGGCCTGACACCTTGATGAGCAAGTTCCACTATCCTTTGGCGGACTACATCCGGGAGTGGCCGTCCGTTCACAAAAACCCCCCCGAGCTGATTCACTCCTCCATGTCCTGAAACACATCAGAAACAGAAAGCGAGGGAAAGGGCAATTAGAACCAGTCACACAGAAGGCGCAGCGCCACGGCGAACACCCAGAGCCCCCCGGACAGAGATGGCTGCAGACTGGGTGTCTTCAGCCTGAAGTCCGATCATGCAGACCACGCAAACACCTTAAATCGCTTTGCAAAATTAAGCTTAATCTTCAGCCGGTCAGCTGGGCTATGAATGGCAAGCATCTCCATACTATTTTTCCTTTAGTTACTAGCATTTCCCTTGCAATTCTTTTTTTAACAATGGAATATGTGATGACCACAGTCTATGCTAGAGCCACAACTTACTGCATACATGACGCTGAGGTCTAAGAAAAAGCCTTGGGAGAAAATACATTTTAAAATATGTCAAATGTAAAGAGATTTTTAAAAATGAAACTCTTCCTTTTAACAAATATCTTCAAAAGTGACAGGGACAACCCCAGTAAACCTAGGTCTTGGGGAAAAAAATGTTGTTTTAGATTAGCAATCTGATTAAGGTACTTTTTAAAATTTTTAAATAGTGTCTGCACAGTACCAAGACCAAACCCAACCACTGCCTTGATAAAAACACTTTCCTTAAGAAGGTGAGTCCCATACCACAATAAAGCTGGAAAAAATAAACAAAAAAGATGAGGCTGACATGCAGACTTGACCACTGTCCCCTCTCAGAGCACACAAAAGGAATGGGTCAGAGGATCACATTCTACTCTATTGCACTCAGATTTGCTGTGAAGGAGTTTTCCTAAAATTTTTGGAGTGTTTTACAATTGACAAACAGCTATAAGTTGGTTCAGGGGAAATAAAGAAGCTAAAGAAAGCTTGTGAGTCCCAGGTTCTACAAAGGCTCTGAGACAAATTTTAAGTAAAAAGAGTCTGGGAAAGAATCTCCTTCTCTTACATCCAGGTCCATCTGGAGGGAAACAGAGACACAAGCCACTGAAAAGCCAAACCAGTAAACATAGGGGGTAGCAACATTATTGACTTTGGAGCTATTAATCAGCCACTGACATCACTGAAGGCTGTCAAAAGCCAAAAGCCAAGTTCAAGCATTTACCAATGCTGCTGGCAGCTCAGAGGCTGGGAGAGGGGTGATAATCTACACTGGAACTTGCCCGGGAGGAGACTGTACCATGGAAACCAGGGCATCTCAGAGGTCACACACACACATACACACACACACACACCCTCTCTAACTCTAAAACATGAAATTGCCGCCTCATCTCAGCTCTCCACCCACTCCCCAGCCCTCCACTACTATCCAGGTTCATGCACATCTGAAACAGAGGGGAGAAAGGTACCCATAACATAACTTATGTCCTAAAAACTGCCAAACCAATTCATGAAGTTTCCCAGGGGAGTCTGAATTGAATGTATCCCTCAATTTCCAACATCAGGTTGATTTCAAGGAAAAACACAATTTTATAGACAATGACAGTACTTAATTCTAGTTCTAAGCTGAATTTCTCTCTGATTTTCAAAGTTAACATTAATTGGGTTTGATTGTTCTAAAATATACCAGACATGAGAAAAGGAAAACCATCCCAAACAAGACTTCCTGGTTAGAACGTGACTGCACAGTTCACCTGAAACTGAACGGCTGCAGCCACCCTGGTCAAGGGCCTTAAGAAGGCTTCGTTCTGGGGTTGGGAGCGCCTAATGAAAAAAGGTCATATTGAGCTTTCAAGAACAGGCTGGATATAAGAAGAAGGTAAATTCAAAGTTGGTACAAGCTCCCCTGGAAGGACAAAAAGGAAGCTAAAAGCACCCAGCACAGTTTTGAGATAACCTGTTAGTCTGGGCGTTGTAGCCCATCGGCAAGACCCTGTTCCCTACATCACTGGCAATTTAAACTTCCTGCCCAAAACACAATGCCAACCTTCAGAGGACTCAAATTTCAAAAAGCAGTCCTATAGGACATTTGTGAGCTTTGGGGACCATTTGTATCATGGACATTCTAGGTGACAGCAAGCCATCCCATACTCAAAGCCCACAAACACTAGGCTACCAGAACTCTTCCAGAGTCTGATGCTCATGTCCACAGCTGACATCAGACTCAGAGTGACCAGGCAGTCCCCTGGAAAAGCCCCCAAAATTGGCTCTTTCTGCCTCAGTCACAGTCCTATCCAATAAAGCATTTCGAGGCTGGTAGGGAGGAGGCTTACAGCTGAGATCTGAGAGGGCAATGCCTGCCACTTACCCTGAGATTAAAAAGACGTGAACCTAGATGCCTGAGAGAGGGGAGGCAACATGGGGAAAGAAAAGAGGGAAAGTGAGGTGTCCAGGGAAGGGTGCAAAGAGTGGGACTAAATGAGACAGACAGCAAGAAAAGAGAGCCGAGACTGGAAGAGAGGCCTCAAGTTAGAAAGGCAAAGGAGGGAAAAAGCGAAAGGAATAGACAGAACCGGTGAAGAAAAGAAAGGTGAATGTGGTGCACAGAGGAAGGCCAGGAGATCAGAAGAGAAAATGGAGGAAGCCCAGTAAGGGGGAAACTGGAGCGCAGGGGACATCTGTGGAGGGGGACCTTTGTTTTCTGGCACCCCAGCTCCAGCCCTTCACCTCCTCAGAGAACACAAGCCCAGCCTCTACTTCCAGCTGGGTACCGGTTTATCCCATGGGGGCGGCTGGGGGGAGACAGACTCAGCTACACTTTTCAGGGCCAAGTAGAATTTACAGAGAGACTGACACAAAGATAGATGGAAACAAATTAAGGCAAAGACCAGGAAACAGACACACAGATACAAGGGAAACAGCCCTGCCCCCACAGGACTGACAGGAAAGGGTTTGGGGGGTGCGGAAGGAGGAAGGTTGAATCGCAGATGCCCCTGGGGCCTTTGTGGCTCTGGTCTGGGAGGGCCAGCCTCCGCAGATGCTCCTCGGCCCCTGATAAGAGCATGCTGCCCACATGGCTGGGCACAGGGTCTTACAGAGACGGTCCCTGCTCAATCGAAGATTGAACTCCAGGGCTTTCAGGGTCATTGAAATTTTTCCTAGTGGCACCCAAGAGGATGAATGAAGGGACACACAGACGTGCCAACAGGGACACAGGGAAGAGCAGGGAAGAAATTTCGTTAATGCACTCTCTAAATGACAGACAGGTGCTGACACACACTGACAGCCGGGCCACAGACACAGACACAGTTAACCCAGACACAGCACCACGCACATGTGTGTGCCCACCCAGATTGTCCCCTCTCCTCCTTCTGGAACCTGAGTCCCTCCCCCTCTTCTTCTGTGAATCCCTGAAGACCCAAAAACCAGCTCCAGGTTTGCCCCTGTGAACTTTCAGTCCTTTTGTCTCTCTGACCCCAATATCATACTCCATAAAATGGGTGTAACTAAAGGTTTAGACAAATCTCAGGTGGGAGACTAGTTATAAAAATGCTTTATAAATGGCAGCCATACATGAGAGAGGAGAACATCTGGGGAGGGAAGGAGGGAGGAGGCATTGTGCTGAAGACAGTGATGAGTCTGGAATAGGGGGTGGGGGCAGGGGAACTCAGAAACCCACTTCCTGGCAGGGGCTGCCCCTGCCCCCCTCCCACAAAAAAAAAAAGCTGTCCTGTTCCAATGGGGGCAGGGGAATAGGGGCATGAACCTGACCTGGACCAAGAAGGGTGATGAGGAGGTGAGGTTTTGTTTGAGCCCCTACTACCCCAGAGATCTCTAAGGATCTATTGCGCACCCCACTCCCCACCTCCAATCGCCAACAAATTGAGGCCCCATAGCGGGCCTACACTGTGCAAGCAAATAGCTCTGGACGTCAGAACCAAGGGCACTTCCAGAGAAGCCAGCTCTGGAAGCTCGGCTGACTGGGGCCCAGCCCCCACCGCGCTGCCCGGAGGTTGAAAATGGGAGGAGGGAGCACTTCTGGAGGAGGGGGCAGATGGAGGCCAGGACAAGGAGGGACAGAGACACAGTCAGTAGCGGTTGGCTAACAGCACCTGTAAGTAGCTGCCTTCTCCATCCTCCTGCACAGCTGGGAGACCACCGGGTCTCACGCTATCTCCCCAAGGGCTTGTGCAGGACCTCTGGGGCGCCCCTTCGCGCAAAAGAAGGCAGTGAGGGTCTGTTGATTCCTCCCCCGCAGCGAGAAGAGAAGAGTAGCGGCCAGCCCTCCCCGTTTTGTCCCCCAGTCGCTCCTCGGCCGAGCTGAGAGCTTGCCTCCCTCTCAGAGTATTGACCCCAACTCGTCCGTTTTCTGACTCGCTCTACGAGATCAGAGCCTCCCCCGAGCTTGGCTCAAGTGTGCGCAGGAGCCGACTGCGGGGGCGCTGGGGTCACCACAGACTAGAAACCTTTTTGGCACAGGCCCCAAACGATGAGGAATCGTTCGGGCTGGGACCGGAGCAAGCGGCTTCTCGGTACAAACGTCCGCACGGCTTGGGTGGATTACCTCCGACTCAGGAAATTGACACAAAGAGAAACTGACCTGCAGGCAGTCAGCCCCGGACGCCAAGACCAGCGTTTCTCTGCCTACTAGGCCACTCGGCCCTCTGGATTAAAAGGGACAAATTCGCCCAGGGAAGCTCCCCTTCTCTCCAGCCGGGTCTCTGCTGCCTTTGTTAAATAGGGGACCCGCGGTTAGTAAGCAGGATCCTGGGCTGTCTGAGAAACTGACTTGGGGACGGCTCCCACCCAGGGAGCAGCCCTCTGACCTGCGCCCAGTGGGGACCCAAGCTGGGCACCCGGCTGGATGCCGCCAAAGCCTGGCGCCTTGTTCCGGCCCAGCTCTGCAGCGCGCAGAGGGAAAACGCGATTCGTTCCACTTGGTATTTCCTTGAAATCTGCGACTCTAATCCGGCGCTAACTCACCGTGAGAGGGACGCTCATCTCACAGGAGGCTGTGCTAAAGTGTGAACGGGCAGACCCAGGCGGGTCAGGCCGCCGGTCCCTGCCGGCGTCGCTGACGCCCAAAATAACCCTTCCCATCTCCTACACACGCAGCGTCTTTCAGAAGGCGGGGGCGCCTGTATGGTGACTAATTGGCTTCTTCTTGATTTTTGTTTGTTTGTTTGTTTGTTTGTTTAGGATAGAAGCCATCATAAGGCAAGTGTCCTGCAGAGAAGGACTTGAAGGTGTCTTTGAGGGTCTGTGTATGAACTGGCAGCTTCTAAGCAGAAGCTCAGCTCAGGGACCTCTACTTGGTTGATTTTTCAAATCCCACTCCTCAACTCCACAACACCTTGGGAGCTCTGGACACGGCGTCTCACTTATCTTTCAACCTCTTCCTTCACACATGGAAGCACAAAGACACTGGCTGGGGCCCCACTTTCCCTCCAAGCCCTTGCCTTGATTAGTCCCACCATTGAAAAAAGCGCTGTCGAGATTTGGGTGTGGGGCGCTGAGACTCAGACTGACCTTTCGCTACAACTTCGTGCCCTCCAGCTAGTCCAGTCGGAGCCCTCTCCAGGTCCCAGCTTGGATTCTCCCAGCACACTGAGATGTCGCTGCCAGAGCCCCCGAAAGGCTGCAGGAAAGGCTGCAGCTCGCTGCCTACGTTACGCGTTGGTGGAGGCGGGATTCCCGGTGCCAGGTGCTCCGGGCCCAGGCGCCCAGGCACTTTGTTCCACATCCCTGCCTGCACTTTGCAAACTTGACCACACAGCTGCAGAAGTCCTGGGTCCTACCGGCCTTGGTACCTGCCCCGCAGTCCTGCACCCCAACCCCGTCCCGGCCGGAGAGTGAGAGAAGCGAGCTCGCCGCCTACTTACTATGCATGGATGCAAACGGGTCGTGCTTACAGTGTATTTCCATCGGGGCGCTCCAGACTGCAGGCCGGCCCACGCCGCCGCCTCCCGGCGCCAAGGGGCTGCCCAGCGCGGCTCAGGAGCCGCGCCGCCAGGCCGGGCACCGTGCGAGCTGGACTCAGAAAACACTGCTGAAGCCTCGGGGCTTCTCTCAGAGCCGCGTTGCCGGAGATCGCCGAGATCTGCGCCTAGAGGCGGGAAACCGCGCCAGTGCAGTCCGGCTGAATGAGGGGCGCCCAACTCCTGGCGGTTTTCCTCCGGTCTGGCTCAGTCGGCGGCTCCGGACACGACTCGGGGTAGCTGCTGCCAAGGAGCCTGCAGCCTCGGGGGCATAGCGTAGGAGCCCGCCTCCGGGACGGCCGGGCGCCCGTGACCTCGGAGAGGAGCGGCTTTGAGGAGGCCTGCAGGACACTCGGCCCTTGGCTTTACCCAGGGGGCGGCGAGGCCCGCGGGCTGCCAGGCTGGTTCCGCGGCCTCGCTGCCTCGGGAGTCTCTCCTTGACTTCTTGATCTTCACAGGATCCTTTTTCTCTCTGCTTCTCTGAGTCTCCGGGACTCGGACTTGCTGCCTCAGCCTCTTTCTACCCGGCTCTCCGACGTCTCGGACGAAGTTGCAAAGAACTTCCTCTCTGGCGGTGCTGGGGCCCAGGCGGGTTCGCAGACGTTTCCGCCACGGGCGTTGAGGCTGAGACTCCGGAGTCTCCAGGAGCTTGTAGCCTTCATACCCTGGGACCCCGCTGCCTTCAAAGTTCCCGCGGCTCCCGCTGCTCCCTCATCGCTGGGACCAGGAAAAGGGACAACAGCTATAGTGTCCTCTTCGCCTGAGTATCTGCCTCACGCCCACCAACTCTTCGAGCCCCTCCGCCCTCTCTCGGAGGTCTGGTTCTACTGTCTTCCAGTCGCCTCTTCCGGGACGGCCGCCGTGCTTGCCCCAGGCGTGGAGGGAGGAACAGAGGAGACAGAAAAAGGTCCCCTCCACCAAGGCCGCCGGGACTACTGGTGCTGAAATGGAGCCGCTGTTGGCTTTGCCCGCACTGCCGCCGCGGGCGCTAGCCCTCCGCCTGCTCGGCGCGCACAGTGCGCCACCGCGCCACCCCGGAGCCGCTTTCAGGACCCGCTGCGTGTGGACAGCGCCGCCCGGGGCTCAGCCTCCCTCCGGGCGGGGGCGGGGCGGGGCGGGCGCTAACCTGCCAATCACGCTTCATCGAGCCAATCAAAACAATGGCAGCCGGCCCTGGTCCGAGACACCGCTCCATTGGCTGAGCAACCGGCGGGCTCCGCCTAATTAGCGGATACCTGGGCAATGGGAGAAAATGGGAGGCGGGGCCCAGGCGGCGGCGCCACGTTCATTGACAAACCCGCGGCGCGAAGGCCTAGTGAAGCAAGGATGGAGGGAGGGGGGAGGGGATCCACCTAGTGCCTGGAGAGTCCCGCTGCACATCCCGAGGGAGCTTGGCCTATCCGCTGGGGTGCTGGGACCCTGGGATGCCCTGAAGGTTTGGGAACAGCCATTGCGGGGGTGGGGAGTGAAGGTGGGGAAAACAGTCTCCAGAAAGGACACACGCAACGAATGTTGGAGAAAGACAGGGAGAGCAAGAGAGAAACGGCTTTCAATCTAAGCACCATCACACTCACGATGGACTCGTAGTGTGTGCACATTGCCCCATTCTCAGTTTCTTCTTCTGTAAAATGGGCAGAGTTGGCTTATTTAGCCTTTAATGAAGTCTCCTTCCAGTGGAAACATTTTATAATTCTATCAAATTCCTGCTAAGCCACAGCCTCCTCATCCACCCCTCTCCCTCTTTTTACCCTAGGGTCCCAATTCTGAGATAACCGAGAGGCAGAGACATTGAGATGAAAGAAATCTTATATTATTTTAAAGTTGATAGCCAGGGTGTTCCTGGGGAAAGGAGGTTATCTGAGTTTTTGGATCGTATTGCGCAAGCACTGAGCCCTGAACACCTCTTTCCGGCCTCAGGCCAGGAGTCGCCAGATGCTTTGGGGGCTAGTGATTCTCGGAGCTGGAGGCTTCTCTCCACAGGGGCAATTCCTCATCCAGTGCTAGGCCTCTTGGGAACTGAATGAACCCAGTCCTGACCAGTGCTAATAAAGGTCCCTGAGGAGGGCAGGTGGGCTGGCCCATTCTATCTGCAAGGGCCTGCCAAACCATGCCAGGAGTGCTACCATGCTGCAGCTATCAGCTGTTGAGAAAACCTGACCTTGCTTCTCCTGGGGGAAGTTCTTGTTTCTTTTAAGACAAAATGGGTGGAATTTATAACAAAATCCTCCCAGTCCAGAAGGGCAGGTCTTTGACCAGCGAGTCTGTTTCTCGGGGTGGGGGAGTGAGGGGTGAGAACCTGGGATCACAATCAAAGGAAGTGGTCTTTGAAAAGAAAGCATGTGACAGCCAGCCCATACCCAGAAGGCAATAGTTTGGTGAGTGCTTATGTCTGCCAGGGTCCTGGCAGAGACAATGAAGACTGTCCTGCCCCAGCAGCTCATGGGAGTGGTCCCAAGTCCCATCATTTCCAATTCATAAGCCATGCTCCTCTAATATTAAACATAAACACACCAGAACAAGGGTTCTGGGATGCCCGCTCTAAACCTCGGCTAGTAGGGAGGACAGAGCACATGATGACCTGGGAAGGCTCCCAGGCCATTCTCCGCTTCAGTTTTCCCTCTACCTGTGCCCCATTTCTCACACACCCTACACTGGGTCTGTCCTCTGGCCCACCTTCTTTCTGTTCCTGGCCCAGACCCAGCTGCCCCTGAACGGGTAGTTAAGTTTCCGGCGCTGACTCATCCCCACCCCCTTCAGGGCACAGCTGCGGAAAACGGCCTCAGGCGGGCCTCTGGGGCCCCTGAGGTGGGGTAGAGGCATGATCTCTTCTTTGTCTGGAACTAGGCCTGTTCGTATCTTCTGCCCACCCCCACTCCTCCTTGTAGCAGGAAGGTGGAAACAGGAAAGAGAGACTAGGATCAGTTAGGGTTCCCGCTTTCGCTCCATCGGTGGCCCACGGTGGATCGAAGGTGACTAGATGTGCATTCCCACCTGAGAGGTGGGGAGGGGATGGAGAGTTGGGGTCGCCTTGAGGGACACAGCAAATGACAGCTCCACTTCCAGTCTCGCTCATTGAGTTCAGGCTTGGGATCTCAGATTCTAAAGTCTTTGAACTGCAAGGGCCCTGAGGTTATACTTTCCCCATTTTACAGATTTGCCAAGTGAGGCTGAGGCGGGATGTGACTTGTCCAACGTCACATAGTAGGTCCAGGCTAGAGGAAAGGCCGTGGGCCGGGAACCTCTTTCTCAGAAGGATCTCTCCAGAGCCGCTCTCGGAGTGGCGGGGTGGGTGGGGGGACAATACCAAATAAAAGATCCCAGCTAGGATATGCCCACGCAAACGGGTTTCCATCCTATGCTGGCAAGCTGGACAGAGTTCCCGGAGCGCTGCTGGAGTAGAATGGAACTAACGAGACAGCAATAGCTCAGATTCCCATTTCATACAGGTGTTCTGCTTCAGAACTGTCTTAGGCGAGAGCATCCCCCTTCCGCATCGTGCGCTGCACAGGTCAGAGGGAGCCTCCCTCTGGCGCGGGGGTAATTCACCGCCTCCGGACTGGGCCTGCATCCCGGAACTTCTAATGCCAGACCTGATATCCTGGTCACCTTGCCCAACCGTACAGGCCAATGAACGGCGGCCCAGGGAGGTTACGAAACCATTCTCAGATAACACAGCGATTGCACGCCCAAGCCAGGCTTCCACGCCTGTGTTCCGCCTCCGGAAGCTCACGAGCCCTCGAGTCTGGGTCCAGGAGGGAACGAAGCAAGCAGTTGGTCTCGACGCCGCTCTGCTGAAAGCGGTCGGGCCTCGCTCTGCACAACAGTCGCGTGGTTTCTTTCCCTCCGCAGGAGGACTTTGGGCCCGGCCCTGTGCTAAACGCTGGAGGCCGGAGACCCGGGAACGAAACCTTCCGGGAAGAAACCCAATTTATGTAAATCGCATTGACTTGGAAAGTTTTGCTATTGAAAGAAAACCCATTGAGAACAACATTTGAAAATCCAACACACCTTCAGAGAAACGTCCACATCGGTCCTCAGCTCGATAACCTGGCTTCACTCAAACACACTCCCTGCCCCCGCCTCCCCGCTCTCCCCCACAGCAAGCCCCTCCGGCGCCGAGCGGCGTCGGGGGTTTGGGGCTGCTATAGCGCTAGGTGGACCTGAAATTGACTCACGAAGCCCAAGTCCAGCCCATTTCCCTCTCACTTCTGGCAAAGGGACGTCCACAGTTCTCGGACTGGTTGCTCAGTTCGGTAAAGTCAGACATGACAGGGCCGTCGCCGTCCTAACTTGGTGGGTCCTCTCTAATCCTCATTTAAAAAACATCAAAGAGAGAAAGCAACTGACCCAAAATTACACAGTGGGGTCAGAGCTGACTCCTGCTCCTGGCCCAGGTCTGTCTGCAGAAACTGTTGAAGTGGGTGAGAAAAAAGGGGAAGAATTTAACCACATTTTTCAAGAGAAATGCCAAATATCGTTGTCAGGGTTTATTTCCATTATTAGCGCACCCCAAAGGGCAAGGGCTCTGGGGCTACCTTTCTCTCTCTAAAGCTTTTAGGCAGGGGGCCCCTTCTCCTAAGACTCAGCTTCCCCACGCGTCTAACAGGGGAAAGAACCCCTGAGATGAGGCCTCCCAAGGTTCAGGAAGATGAAGATCCATGGGTAGAGAATATTGGCATCATCCCACCAGGCTCATTCTAGAGCTGAGGGTCTGAGCACCGCTGCCTGTCAGACAGTGTTCAGCCTATGTTGGTCTCCCTGGCCTTGGGGAGCCTGAACTCACACAGCAGCCTGTGTGCCCAATCATAGTTTTTCTCCAAGGGGACCCATGAGGGTGGGATTCTATCTCCTCTCCCAGCAGGAGTGAGAACTCTAAGGACAGAGAAGTCCCCCACAAATACCTGCCCCTCTCTGGACCTCAGTTTTTCCTTTTTGGTACCACAACGGAAAAATTAGAAAAAAAAAATCCTAGTGCTTCCCTAGTTAGGGCCAACCTCACCCGATCTTGAGCTTAGAGCTATAAGGGCACAGACTCCTTCCCAATTTTACAGATGGGGAAACTGAGGCCAAGAGACAGAATGAAACACAGTTCTGAAGAAAGCAAAGGGAGGTCAAGAGGCCCATAAAAACACTCAAAGTTAGGAGAGGGAAGAAGCCCACGAAGAAACCCCCAAACAAGATCTGAATGCCCCCAGCTACCCAGCTTCTCAGCTCTCCTCTTCCCAAGCGGGGGCCCAGGCTGGGGCCGACGGGCGAAAGTGCAGTGTCACCTGAGATGTTTGGATTTACCTACGCAAGCGGCCCTTACCCCAACCCGACTCGAAGAGGGGGCGTGGCTCTTCAAATTTTAAAACTCTAGCAAGCGTAGGCCACGCTCCCCAACCCCACCCAGGTCCATCTCGCTGAAGAATGAAGTGCTTTATTGATTAAACGATTATTCAGGCGATTGAACTAATCAAAGAGCCCATCGACCGCCATGAATTACATTCTTTGTAGACAGCTTGTCGGGAAAGGCAGCCGGGGCCAGCCACGCAGACCCTCCGCCTGAACTCTTACCGGCCTCTAACCCATTCCCAACACAAACACAACCCCTGGTACGGGCACAAGCACCTTTGGGAGTCCCACAGACTAAGGAACCCACTGGGGAAAGGAGGAGGAGGAGTGGGGATGGAGGCAGAGGGTGTTTCCAGCACTCTCTTCCTGCACTCTCAACCTGGGGGACCCTCTTCAATTTTGCCTCTTTGATTTCTGCCCTAACTTCTCTTCAGTCACGACTTTGGAAACATATCTAAGCCCCAGGAATTGTCCTGGGTTTAGAATATAAGTTCACCCCTCTCTTTCTGCTTTCTGACCTATATTTAGGGCGAGGGTACAGAAGGGGGGCTCCCAGACCCAAAGGCATGGGGAAAGGGGAGTTCTTGCCAGAGCCAGGAATGTGTTTGGTGTGGGTTAGCACACTTGGCCTAATGAGTAAAAGAGGCTCCTGTGCCCAGCTTTTTACCTCAGAGCAGACAGAGGCTTCCCGCCACCTGCCATCTCCTCTCAAATATAAACACACCCTGCTACTCACTGCCCGGGCCTGTGGGAGGCACACCTGGTCCTCTGCCAGAAAGGCCTGTGTGCATCCCGGCACCAGAACTCGATGCCCAGGAGAGGCACACATGTCTACCCCACTTGCACTTTCTTCCATTGCAGGGGCACCCACAAGATAAAACCTGAGAACGCCACACACACACACACACACACACACACACACACACACACCAGTGTCAGAGGCTTGTCTAGGTGAAAGCGAAGGCAGACTAGGAGTCCCTACACATGTCTCAACTAGCCTATGGGCTACCTGCTCTCACCTGCCAAGGCTGTGCCGGCCACTGGAGACCCTTTTGTATAAATGGTGGGCTCAATGGTGCCCACAGAGAGAGGCGATGCACACCACATAGCAAGGGTTCTGCACCCCCTGAGTTCACACCTCCATTCCTGGATCTCCCAGTAGAATGGGACCTGCTGCCTGACTGTTCCCAGGCACACAGCAGACACAGCAGACTCCCAGAGGCCCTAGGCCCATCCCTGTGCCTAGAAGCTGGCACTTTTGTGTATATTGGCATGTACACAGCAAAGAGCTGTGGACAGGTACACGTTTTTCTCACTTCCAAAATTACTTGGGGTATAACAAACACAGGCCCTTAAAGGAGTACATATACACTCATACACTTATCCCAATAATATATGTGACACACATTTTGACATACAAAAGAACAATACCCAGGAACACCCACTCATAAGTACACACTAACACATGCATGGTTATAAAGACACGCAGGCACATAAAGTCTTGGACACACACTTGGACACTTGAAAATATGGGACACACAAACTCATTAGCACTCATGCACACGCCAAACCCCCATGTAAACTCGCAGACCCAAACAAACTTTCAGAGCCCCAGCTAGACACCTACATAAACATTCCGAAATAGAGGGAAAAAATAGGCAAACTCTCAGCCACTTGGACTGATACAGAAGTCTGTGAATAGATTGGAAAAAAACCCACAAACGCGCCACAAACCGACAGGCAATCAATCCCAGCGAAAATGAGGTTCATTCCCTCCCCCAGACCGACGCGCTGCAGGACCAACACCCGGTTGGGTCCCGGTTGGGTCCCGGGCTTAGCGCGCCTAGAGCCGGTATCGCGATCCTACCTGTCCTGCCGGTCCGAGGAGTTGGGTAATTTTTCTCTAAATCCATTTTGATTTTTCAGAACTTGATGGAATGGACAGGGGGGAAAAAGTTTCCACTTTTTTTGTGCTTCTTTTTTTTTTTTTCCCCCTGGCGTCAGGGGCCGCTCACAGGTCGAAATAATTCAAGCCTTCCGCTCCCCCGCCGAGCTGGGGTAGCTGATCACTGAGCTGAAACTAAACGTTTTAGGTGGAAAAAAAGCGTCCGAAGGCACCGTGAAATGATTAAGGAACTAAAGAGCTTCTCGCCATGTGAGATCATGTCCTGTTCTCGCCAACATCACAAGATGTCCCCTGACACGCCGCGCCCCCAGCGTGCGGCCCCGCACTGCCGGCCCAAAGCTGGGCCAGGGTGTCCGCGCTGTGCAGCAGGGCCTGCTCTGCTGGCCAGACGGGGCGGGCTGGGCCGGGCCGGGCCGGGCGTAGCAGTGCTGGAGGCCGGGAGCGTAGCAGTGTCGCCGCCGCGCCGCCCTGGACTTTTATAGGGGGTTGGGGGGAGGGAAGGAAGGCTTCAGGCAGCCGGGAGCTAGCCCGCGCACTTACTGGAAGGGGCCGACCTAAGGCCAGCCTGGAGCCCTGGCCTCGCGGCAGCCCCTTCAGCAAACCCCTGCGTCTTGGTGTCGAGGCCCTCTTCTCGGCGAGCTTGGCCTGTGACCCCTCTAGATGCAAACCCCGCCGCGTAGAGGGGTGCAGGACGGATTTTTGTTTTTAAGGAAATTAAACAATCTGCCAAGCAGGTGCTTCTGAAGGGGATGCAAAGGCAAGATGTTGCCAGACATCCCGTTTCCTCAGATTCACCCCTAGGGCGGCGCCCGTCCCCAGAGCGCCCGGCTACCCCACCCCCACCCCTATCTGCAGCACTAATACTGTTGCTGGGTCCCTAAGTCTTGGACAGTGCCAGGACCGTGAAGACCTCAGGTCCCACTCAGCCCTCTGGTCGCAGTCCTCCTTACACCAGGTCTCATTCTGGCCCTTAGAGCGGCGGTTAAGCTGCGAATTGCTGGAGATAAAATCCGGGCCTCCGCTTTGGAGCACCCGAGTGGAGCTGACCCATCTCAGAAGGTCCTGGAGATGGGCGGGAGTCCCGGACACCTTACCCCGGCCCATGAATGGAATCCCTTTGCCCTCAAGTCCTGAGACGTTGAGGCGTCCCCGAGCCCCTGGACTCGATTCCTGAGTGGAAATCAGCCCGAGGGAGACAGGGCAGAGGAGTGGCCTGTCCAACCCGCTCTCTTCGGCCCAGTCTCAAGACTTCCCTCCCCTGACCCCTCCCCAGTCCCGCGTCCAGCTGCTCGGCTTGGCCACTGGAAGTCGGTGGGGCCCCGCTGTGGGGTGGTCGAAGGGGCAGGGTTCTCCGGGGCGGGGGAAAGCTCCCCAGGAGGACTCTTGGCCCGCTGGACAATGGCAGTTTCGGAAAGTGACTCGTCCTCAGCGAGGGTGTTGTTTGTTTTTTGGAGGGGGTGGTCACGAGGCTGGGCCTCAACCTAAGGGGAAGAGCCCAGAGCTGGAGAAAAGGGGTGGGGGCGCGGTGGAGCCGGACATCGCGTATCCACTGAGCGGATTTTGCTACAATCGGAACCCTGGCGGTGGATTCCCGGGCGGCCCCCCCACCAAGTAGTCTGCGCAGTCCCCCTGCGCCGCCTCCTTCCAGCAAACTGCGGGTCGGGGTCCCTGCCTGCTGATTTGATTTTTGGCCAATTCGGAGCGCTCGACTCTTCCCCTCCGCAGCCAGGCCCCAGCCCCTGCTTCCCGCCCGCCGGCTTAGCCCGCGCGGGGAGGCTGCGCCAAAGAGAGGCCTGTCCGCACCTTGAGATCAAAAGCCCACCCGGAATTGACATTTCACCCCGGACGCGGGGCGGGAGTCGTTTGGGTTTTGTTTTGTTTTTCTATTTAGGGGGTTTGTTTGGTTTTGTTTTCTGTGAGGGTTTTTTTTTTTTTTTTTCATTATCTAAGAGAGAGTCTTTTGTTTCGGTGTTTTGCGTGTTGTTTTTTTCGGGGATTTCATTTTCGTGGGTTTTGCTCTGTGAGACTTGATCTTTTGTGTGGGTTTTGTTTTCCGTCTTGTGTGTTTTGATTTTGTGTGTGTTTTATACTTTGTCCTTGTAGGTTGTCTTTTTGTGTGCCGTTTGGAAGTCTGCTCCTTCTGCGTGGAGCTTTGATGTGTTTCGATTTTACATTAATCGGTGTCGTTTGTGTGTTTTGTATTAGGTGAATTTTGTGTTTGTATGTATTTTGTTTTCTTCGATTTTGATTTTGTTTTTATGAGCTGTGCATTTGGATGGGGATTGTGGTTTATGTTTTGGTGTATTGGCTTAAGCTTTTGTGTTTGCAGAATGCGTGTGTTTTGGCTTTGGGCAGCTTTTCAATTAGGGAGGGGACACCGGCCACTACTTCGTTCCTGTCCGCACCCAGGAAGGGCAAAGAATTAGGCCAAGCCTCATGAAGGATGGGCTTGCCCGTTCCGAAATACTTGACCCCGCACCGCGGTGTCCTGCTCTGCACATTCCAGACAAAGGCAAAACAATTGTGCGTTCCCGATGGGGCACCTGCCCCTAGTTATAACGCTGCGCGGGTGCTGTGGCTCCAGTGCCCGGGTCAGAATTCACAGAGCCCGCCACGCCCCTCGCGGGGTCCTCAAGCCCAGCCGCCATCCTGTTGCACGCCCGGCCTGCTGTGGGTCCCTCTCCTCTCGCGCCTGGTCAGTGTGCTTGCCACCTCCCCGACTTCCGCAGCTTTATACCGAGGGCCGACTCCCCGCCGCCGCGGAGCAGGTGGCAAGCCTCTTCGGAGGACACGGAATTGATGCTGCGGCCCTAGAGATACTGGGCAAGGGGTTAAGGGTGAGTGTAGTATAGGAGGAGATCGGCGTCGAGACCCCTGAAAAATCCCCCATCTCACTTGTCCGCAGCCCTAGAATCTTAGAAACCCAACTCCGCTCAGCTTTCGGTTTGTAGAGCCTGCTCTGGTTTGCGACCGTAGACAGATAAATCCATACTGGAACATACGCGCGCACAGTTAGAGGAGGAGAAAGAGAGAGCCAGCGCCTGGGTAGCAGCGGCCTGCAGGGCGGATCCAGCGCGGGCACCACCTCAAGGGGAAGCCAAACTATAGCGTCCGGACATGTTCCGAGGGCAGAAAAAGCATTCTCTCTGTCCACATTGCCGGAACTTCAACATTGGTACACGTGAATTTGTTTAATGCTGCACCAGGGAGAAAAGGAGAAGCAAATTTAGAGGCGGAAAGACATGCTGGCTAAACCAGCAAGGAAATGAGGGGCGAATCCACAGAGAAAAAAAAAATACGGAGAGGGAGAGAGGACAATGTGGGGAAAGGCAGACTGGAGGACCAGGAAAGGGGCTGGTGAGGAAGCTCCCCTGGCCCCCGCGCGCTCTGGCGTTTTCTAGAGGGAGAAAGCAGGAACCGAGAACAGAGTGACAGGAAAAGAAAAGAGTCGCAGAGGGGTTGGCCTAGGCATGATGCGGGCTTCCCTCCCGCTAGGACACTGCAGTCTAGGGGGGGAGGCCGATGTCGCCAAGCAAGAAGCCTAGGTCAGGCTATTCTCGGCCAGGAGACACCTGAGGACTCCAGGACTTAAAGAGCGGCGACCAGGACCCAGCTCCGGCCGGATGCCTCCACCTCTCCATCCCTAAACGCCCAGCCAGGAATCCAGCAAAGGCTGGGCCACCGCGGTCCGCCGCTGGGCCTCCCTCGGCGTGAGCCCTGGGAGAAGCCGCGGTGAACGACCCTGGCCTTCCGGCTCCAGGCTGAGACTGGGTGCGAGCCGAAGTCCAGGCAGTAGGCAAGGAGGAAGCCCCGCCCTAAAGCTGGGAACCCACTTCTGGGAGCTGCTGAGGCCGCAGCTGGACTCGCAGGATTCGGGGGTCGGTGCAGTGATTGCGCACGTGGCACCGAACCTTGGGCAGGCGGCACCCCTAAAGCCCAGCCCCGCCCCGCTTCGTTTGGGGTGGCTGGAGGGTATCAAGATTGAGGGTGGAGGCCAAGTCGCCACCAATAGGTCCCTCTGAGCACAAGCTTGGGGCTTGCTTGGGGGTACGCCCGGGTGAGTGGGAGCGCCTCTCCACTCACATCTCCCCGGGCGTAGAGCGCAAAAAGTGCACAACGCAGGCCAGTTGCCGCCGCAGGTTTTAACGTGACGCCCGCGGCGGAAAGGGGCTGAGGAATGGTTTGGGTCAAAGCACCCATTTCTTCGGCCAGTGAGGTCCTCTGAGCGTGTAGGACTTCGAGCGCTGGTTGCTGGCTCGCTGGAGTACCATGTGCTAGCGGCTCGCTACCCAGAAATACTAGGGTACCAATGAAAAATACGATGGGGCTCTGTTCGGGGAATCTGTGCTCCTGCTGGGTTGTTGCTATTGTTGTTTTACTTTACTGCCTTTCTTGCTTTAATTAAAAGTGTTATTGAGAGAAGCCTCAAAGAGCGCAGAGCTGGGTCGTTTGGATGGGTTCATTCCAACTCAAATCCAGTAATTCAATTCAGTGCCACGACTGGTTTCCAGCACGCAGGTACGCGTAACAGACGTCAAGTGTATGCTGTATACATAGGCGCAGAGACGATCTGAAGGCAGCCCTTGAAGAATTTTGAGATACAATTCACTCTCTTGGAGTTATAGTCAAAATATATGAATACAGAATACAGTCAGTTATATTTAAAATTTGCCAACACGTCCCAGCAATCCAACATTACCTAAGAATCCAAAACAAAGCCTTGAAAATATTTACTGGCACTCTGATTGTTTAACATTCAAAACAAGTGTAAATCAGTTTATTTCTTCTCACATTTCCTTTCAAATTTAACAATGCCATAATTTGTAAGCAATAAAACCATATGTTGGGAAAGAAAGTTTATATTCATACAATGAACTGTTAGCTAGCCTCAACCCTTTTCTTCTGGTATTTCTCTGCAATGTGGGCTTTAAATATTCATGTGCCAGCCTAGACTTGCCTTTATTTAATATGTTTTAAATTAATAACATTTTAATGTGATATAATTTGATTCCATGAAGTAGAGGAGCGTAAAGGAGCCTACTTTCGAGCGATTTTCAGTGAGCGCACAGGTTAAACAGTTCTCTAAGTGTTTGGACACAGATCGGAATGTTAAACGGAAGTGGAGCCAGCCTGTGAGTAGGCCCCTTAATGTCCTCAATTACTACACTCTCTGTTTCTCTGTAATAACTTCAGAGCTGTCGCAGAGGGTCACAGCAGGGTTGGGGCGCTCTCCCTGGACCCTGTAGTGTGACCTTACAGATACCTCAGTCTGCTGTCAAGTTGTGGACTGATTTCTATGGCTTTTTTTTTCTGAGGGGAAGTTTGATAGGGTAAAAAGGTGACTGTGGGATGTAAAGCCTGAATTTGAAAACATGCCTAAAATAAAACTGTGCTCTAAAACGCTTTCAGATTTGCTGCTGATTAGGTACCTAATGTTAGCCACCTGACGGGCTATTTGCTGGTAGCTTTCTCCAGGACTCAGCCCAGAGGAAGATGGAAAAGAGGAGCTGGACAGGGGTCCAAAAAGCCTTGGAGGTGAGCTCTGCCACCAGCACCCTTGTCTAGCAATCACCAGATTCACCTCTCAATGTGCTTAACTTCTCCTTCACTTTGTCCTGGAGGTAGGGGCCAGACCTTCAGACATCAAATGTCTGAGAGACTCTAGTCAATAGATGAAAAAAAATGTCTAAAAGAAGAAAAAGTAAAGATGCCCCCAAGCTGATATAAGAAAACTTCTGAACATAGAACAAGAAAGTCATTTCCCTCCTAAGTGATGAAAATATTTCCAATGGAGAAGCATGATGCTATATTCTCTTTATAAATATGTGTCTGCCTATCACACAAAGAAACTAAAAACCCACGATTACTTCAGTATCCAAAATGGGCCACTGGAAAGACTGGAGGTCTAAGACAAAATATTCAGACTAAAAGAATCATACAAAATTATCTATACTAAAATGTTGCCTAAAAACTCAATAAAAGCTATTTTCAGGACAAATGTTGGTGATTTTCTAGAGAGATCTTTATAAGTCCTCCCAGAGAAAAACAACGAAGGAATATATCTGGGGCCTGTGCATAGGCAGGTTGAGAAGCTCACAGACGGGCTTCTTGTTAGGCACGAACTCTTACAAATAAGGTATGAGATGGAAATAGTTCGGTGAATGGAAAGAGGGCAATTTTTTCCTTCTTTGGTACAGCAACTTGTGTCTCATTTTTGACGCACTTTGCATGTAAACTCGTGTACTCCGTGAAGTGACAACAGAGAACCAGGCGGGGATGCAAACCTGCCGGCGTCTGCATGTGGCGCCTCAAAATGCTCCTTTGGACACACGTTCCGGGTGGTGGGGAGTTAGCTGCCTCTAAACCAGGCCTGACCTTTTGTCTTTTGACCTCTGATGCATGAAATTAGGTAGCAAAAGAAAATGTGAAGAAAAGGATACAAAAACATGGAAAAAACAGCCCTCCCTCACAATAGTCATTGTATCAGATCATAGCGGAGCTGCCCTGCACAGCCCAAAGTGCTTGTTTATAAGGCTTCGGGTCTTCCTGGCCACTGACAGTCCTGGTCTCCTTTGTGGTTGATCTACATTTGTTGGGGGAGGGATTAAGCACTCTTTTTAATTAAGCTCAGAGCTGGGTTTTGTCCTGGTTTCTTTTTACCAAAACCTGGTTAGTGAGCGCTTGGTTTGATTCCTCCGTTTCCTTTGAGGCTCTCAGTGCAGGCCAGGTGCTTGGGTTTGGGCAGCCCAGGCAGCTTTGGAGACCCAAACGTCTTTCTGGCCACCCAGGCAGAAGCTGCCTCCCAGCTGGCATGGGGGAGGGGGAGAGGTGTGCTTCCTGGTCCAGAAGGGCCACATACCCCACATGGGTAGCCCTCCACTCTTTCCCCAGACCCAGTGGGAAAATACGATGCCTGAGGTACTGAGGGCTCCTGCCCCCTTGGCCTCATGGGCCAGCCCAGTGCCTTTCACTGTCCTGAGTGCCAGAGAGGAGGGCAAGAACATTTGCAGAGAACCTCAGTGAGTCTCAACAGAGCAGTCATTTGATCGTCATAGCCATCCTGGAAAGGGGTGCACAGCTCTGTGTCTAGTGCCAGGGTGTACTGTCACTTGAGCCCCAGGCCCTGTCCAGAGGAGACAGATCTCTACTTTGCCCCTAAAAGTGTGAGGATGGGCATAAGCAAAGGGGACAGAAGGAGAACCAAGCAGGGTTGTCAAGCCAGACTCTGGAAAGAGGGAGGTCAGAGGAGATATTTTGGTGGGAAGTGACCTAGAGGAGTGTTGAAAGGGGAGTAGAACTTTGCTAGGTAAATAGGACATGGAGAGCATGATAAATATTGCCATTTTGCAGATGAGGCTGCTGGATAGCAACATATACACAAAATGCTATGAAAAGAGCTGACCAAGAACTTGGGGGTTGGGAGGAAAGGTAAAGGCTTCTGAGGGAAGGAATTCACAGTGGCTTGTGGAGTGGGGCAAAGGAAGGAGGATGGATAGGGTGGGCAAGCCCCTTAAGGTGGCCAAAACAGCAGCTACAGATATTCTCCCCTTACCAGATGGAGTGAGTGGAATCCCGGGTCAAAGGAAGAGGGGTAAGGGAAAGGCCCCGGGATCAAAGGAGAGAAACCCAGGAAAGCTGTCAATGTCCCACCTTCAGCCTTGGGAAGTTTGCAAAAATCATCAAAACCTCAGTCCAGGAAATTAAACAGCAGCAACAAAAAAAACCTCAGCTTGGAATGTTCCCCATGCACCTTATTTAATCCTCCCAGACTGTGGGAGACCCTCCCAGAGCTAGAGCTGGTGGCTACCACTCACTGCTTTGGCTACACAGCCCTGAGCGCTCTCTTTCCTGTTTCCCTGTGCATTGGCATGATAGAATGTGTCCACTCCTCACCACTCCTCCTAGATCATGAGCTCCAATGGGTAGGGTTCCACCTGGGACCCAGGCCTTCCAGCAGTACATCATTCTGTTCCCTTAGAACAGTAGCTTCTAAACTTCAGTGCGAGAAGAATCACAGGCAGATCCCTGGGCTCCAAATCCAGAGAGCTTGATACAGTGGTATGGGAAAGAGCCTGGAATCTGAATGTTCAATAACTTCTCCAGGGAGTCAAATGCACGGGGTACCCAACCATCCATGGAGAAACACTGGCTTAAAAACTCTTCCAGGGCAAGGACTAAATTCCTGTGATCCATTGACTCCTGTTCCCCTCACCAGGTCTGCATCTGTCCAAATATTGAGAACTTGGAGCTTATCAGGGTGGGAGCCCCCATATTCCAATGTGTCTCCAAAGGATCTAAGAACCACCTGTCCCCTGCTCCCAGTTTTTAATAATTCAGCTTCCCCTCAACAACAACTTAAGTGCTTAGTATTAAAGCGAGATGAGACTTGCCTGTCCTTGAGTTGCTTGAAGTCAGGGCAGAGAAATAAGCCTATACTGTAAGGCAAAATCTGACCAAGCTTTTAACTAAATACAGTTAGGAAAATGAAGGAAGAATCCTTTTCTGAGAGGGGCACTTTATGAAGATTTCTTGAGAGAGGTTGTCTTTGATCCAAGCCTGGAAGAATGAGTTGGAAAAGATGGGCAGAAGGGTGCTGTAGGCTAAGGGTTCAGGATGAACAATGGCTTGAAGGCAGAAAGTGCTTGGCCTATTTAGGCATTGGCAGGGCAGGAGGCTAGTCAGTGTTCCTGGTGATGGGACTGGGGCCAGCTGAGGAAATGGAGTCCCCAGGGAGGTGCAGTAAGAGCTGCATTGGAGCAACCTCGTAGTTTGGACCACTTAGCCACCACTCCCAGGTGCTACCCATGGGAACACCTGAACTTCCTTCTGAGCTTGGCAAGACCCTCCTTCCTGCCAAGCCCCTCTAGCTAAGCAGAGGTCACTGCTGCCTGCTTTTGGGGCTTTTGTGTCTGCTTTATGCCTAGGGTCGCTCCCTGAGTGAGCGCATCAGCTTCCCTCTGGCTCCCGCACTTCTACTATTGTCTTTGTTGCACTATTGTAGCAAGTTTTGTCTTTCTCTCCTCTCAGGAGATCAGGGAGAGTGTCTGATCCATCTCTGCAACCCCAGTACAACATAGCACTTGCACACATAAGATGTTCGCTTGAGTGTGTGATGAAAGGAAACATGTCTGCGGTTCACGACTCACGCTTTCTGCTTTACCGTGTCCTAGCGCTTCACCCCTCTGGCCCTAAGTTTGCTAACCTGCATGACGAGGACATTAATTGCCTCCCACTTAACCTACCTCTCTGGGCTGTTGTGAGGATCAAATCATATTAATAGCCTGGCTCTTGCTTCATGAAGTATTATCACCATGGGCTTGGATTTCCCAATGCAGTTTTAAGAGAACCTTTTTTTAGTTGACTCAGTATATTTCTTCTTCGGTAGAAGAGCCGAAGAAGGCCCAACATTTGACAGGAGCTATGAGTGAAGGTTTGTATAGAAGAGGCTGACGGTACTCATGTGTTGAAAATCATGTGGTTCTTTTTGAAGTATCCTTCACCAACACTGCAAGAGAGAAAGCGAAGAACAAAAAATTCAACTCAAGCACATCTGAGAGCCGTAGGTTAACAGCTGTCATGATACTGCTGCTAAATTTCTGAAAAGGCAATGTGGATCTAGACTTGCTGGGGAAAAACACCACTGGGCAGAGCTGGAAGAAGATGAAAACTTCAGACCCTAGACAGAAAATGAAAAGACATCATTGCTGTCAATAGTGCATTAATGAGGTGAACTCTACTATACACGCACATGTCCTATACATTGTAGAAAGAGTGTCACAGAAAGATGAGCCAGAAGTCACGTGTTCTGTCCGATTCTCTATCAGCCCCTAACCCCAAGAGACTTCCGTTGGGCATTTTCTTCAGAGAGAAATTGAAGATAGTACAAAAAGTAGTTTATCAATCAATGTATTGCTAAAGTAATAATAAATCAGTAAATAGTTCATTAATAGCACAGGAACTTGGGATAGTGAGTCTCATTAAATTGTATAAGCTATATCCAGGCTGGTCTTTCTATGGCATCCCTTTGAATAGTTACTCAGCCTGAGCTTGAATACCTCCAGGGACGGTGAGCTCACTAGTCCCGTATGGAATTTGTGTTATGGAACGGCTGCCAGGAAGTTCTTTCCCTCCTTGGGCATCCATTCACTTCCATGTGACTTCTATCTACTGGTCCTAGCTCTGCCTCTGGGGGTCATTGCCCTCAGGAAAGAACAAACAAGGGGGCACAGTGAGGGTTCCTGTGAGGGTATCTGCTCAGACAGTGTGAGGTGAGCCTCAACGTCTTCCCTATGTCATTGAACAAATAATCCCAGCCGGAAAAAGTGTTCTTGGAATGTCTCCTGAGGGGAGCGCATTCAGGAGTAACACAGGAGCAGGATTATGAGGCCGAGAGCCCACTCTGCAGGAAGTTTCTGGAACCCCATTCCCATGGTTGTGTCTCCATGGGCTATAGATTCCCACATAAATCTGTCTTTAAAAGGACATTGCTAAACCACCGCTGTGAGATCATTGTCCCTAAAACAGTGCTGGAAAGTTAGTGAATCCAGCCCCTTGCCTCACTTGACAGATGGAGACACTGAGGCCCAGAGAAGGAAATAGAATTGCCAAAGATTCCACAGTGAATTAGACAGGCGGGACTAATAAGAATAACTGACAGTTCTTGAGTGCTCACTATTTACTAGGTACTGTGTCTTATATACATTATCACATGCGTTGTGTGAAATCTCATCTCAGGCTCCACGGCAGAGCTGGAATTTGAAAGCCAGTTCTGACTTCACAACCAAATTTTTTTTAATTTTTTATTGATTGATTTTAGAGAGAGAGGAAGAGAGAGAAACATCAATCTGTTGTCCACTTATTTATGCATTCATTGGTTGATTCTTGTATGCGCCCTGACCAGGAGATCGAACCCACAACCTTGGCATACCAGAACAACGATCTAACCAAATGAGCTACCTGGCCAGGGCTCAAACTTACCGTTTCCCTAAAACCCAGTCCTCTGCTCTCCCACACACTCACTCTCACCCAGATCCTACCCCTGTGTGTGCACTGTTATGCCACACTGACTCCCAAAGAAAAAAGACCCGCTGGGCGCAGTTCTGCAGGACTTGCCCTCTCAGGTCTGTATGATCTCGGGGGACCCTGACAACAGACCTCGGTGGCAGCCTGGGCAGAAATTAGTGTGCTCATTTCTCAAAGCAGGACCGGCTGGGGTCCCTCCAGTTTGACTGGACCTCCTCCACCACTGTCTATCCATCTGAGTGAAGGTCCCCCAGGTTGAGAAGTGCGTAAAGTAGGAATGGGGACCCATGCCCCACTGACAGGGAGGAACAGACATACGGAACTTGGCTGAGAAAACGCTTAATCCAAAAGAAAAACAAGAGTACATTTTCTTTCTTTATATGTTTTAAATAGAATAATGAGATAATCCTGGATTTAAAAAAATCAACTCTGGTGTTTATATTTTAATTTATTCCCAGAAGGGGAGGAGGGTCTGAAGGAAAGGCAGTATGTGGGTCTTATTTTATGATTTGCTATGGTGAGCCACATTTAATCCCTTCCTTTAGTGAAAGGATTTACAAAGGATACAATAAAATGTACCTATCTGTCACTTTCATTGCATTTTTCCCATATTTTCATTTTATTTATTTTACAACATTGTAATAATAAAGGAAATTAAAAGGAAAAAATTATCCATGAACTTACCATCCTAACAAATGAACAATTCGGTGCTCTTCTTCTGTCCTTCTATCTGGAAAAATTTGCATAGGTAATTAGTTAGTGTAGTTACAGCTTTGTACTCAGCTTTCTCACTTAACAGTTTATCATTATAATTCCGCACGGTTTTCATAATGATCATTTTTAAATAAATGTTTTAATAATTATTTTAATGGTTGCTTAATACTCTTTTAAGTAGATAAGGCATTCCCTAGTATTGTATATTTAGAAGGACTCAATTTAACACTATTACAGATAATCCCAAAGTACAATTTCTATACCTCTCACTTTTTCTTTTTTCTTTTCTGTTACTTCCTAAAATCTCCGGATCTAGATCTGCTTGGTCAGAAGGCTTGAATTCTTTTGTAGTTCTTGATATACATGGACAAGTCACTCTGTAAAAGGCTTTTATAAATTTATTGTGCCTCTAGCAATGGATGAGTATGATAATTTCATAACACCCTCTTGCCCCAACCTAAGGCCTTCTACTGATAAATGAAAAATAACTTGATAAGCAACATTTTTACTTGCTTTCACAAACCTGCCATCCACTTTCTACTCTCTTATCTCGGTTGCTGTCATGAATTAAATGCTTTTACCAAGAATTTGAGGAAAGCAGCAAGGCAATTGTTATACCCACTTTATAGCTGAGCAAACTGAGTCTCAACTCAGGGCTTTGCCCAAGGACACACAAGTGAATAAGTAGAAGTGCTGAGACTTGGAAGTGTCAGTAGCTGTCATGAATCAAAGATGATTGCATTGGTTTCTTATGACCTCCTGAAATATGTTTGTGTGTGTATTTTTTGTTTGTTTTTGATCCCTGAGGTTTATGAAGAAGCTGGGAAAATACATCCACATCATGTCCATTTGTAACTTCTTTTAACAAGCATTATAGACCTCCTTCCCTCCAATTGTTACTCAAAGTAGGGGCTCGCTGTAGAGGAGATCTATAATATGTTCTTGCCAGAGCTCCAGAGCTGGAAGGGACTTCAGGGATAACCTCATACAGCTGGCTTATTTTAGAAATGACAAAACTGAGGCTCAGAGAAGAGAAGACTTGGCCAGGTTCATTCATGAAGTTGGCAGCAGAGTCAACATCCCCCCTTTCCCCCCACCCTCTGGTTTAGAATGTTGCCTACAGCACATTAGTGGGTCACTTGTGTTTTGTGAGATAGTAGTAGGTGAATATTTTTATAAAGGATTTAAGGTCAAAACCTTTGGGAAACACTGGATACCTTACGTTTCTTTCGGAGCTCCCTGGTAAAGTAAGTCTGGTAACACTGAGTTAAAATAAAAAAGGCTTATTTATTAAAGGACTTAACCAAAGTCTGTAACACCACATGTGACATTTGTCTTTATTTACTTGTTTTATATTTTGTGTTTTTAAATTTTGAACAAATCTGTCCTTTATACTAGACTTTCTTTTTAAATTTAATGTTTTCTTCCTTTTCCTTTTTTTGACTTGGTGGCACATTTTAATGACTGAAACTCAAAAGAAACCTGAGGAACAGCCTCTTCCTTCCTCTGTCCCTCAGCCACAGGTCCCCTTCCTGGTGTTCTGGGTGTCAATGTCACCGGTACACTTCCAGAGGAAGCCCACAGGTATGCACTTAACAATATATTTTGGTGATTATTCCACATTGGTACATAAAGAGCTTTTTCATTCTTTGTATTTTTTTTCTGTTGCATTGCATTCTGATCAATATTTGAACCTCCAATTGAAAAATACGAGGTCTATTGAGAAAAAGTCCAACCATTGTTAATACAATGAAAACAGTTAGAGCAACATCGACGTAACCTGGCAGCCAAGGAGAGAGGACTGGAATGCACATGCATGAACAATGACGACTTCACTGTACTAGCAGTGGGGGCTGTAGATGCAGTTGAGTGAGCATGTGTACTGTGTGGCCGTTTCATTCAAAATGAGTGAGTAGAGCAACAAATCTGCATCAAATTTTGCATTAATCTTGAACATTCCTGTATGGAAACCATTCAGATGTTTCAGAAGGCTACAGCAATGGGTAACTGGTGATTGGCAGCTTCAGCACTGCAATGTGTCCGCTACCGCATCATATCTTGTGCAGGGTTTTTTAGCAAAACATCAAATCGCTGAAGTGACTCAACGCCCCTACAGCCCCGATTTGGTGCCCTGTGACTTCTGGCTTTTCTCAAAACTAAAATCACCTTTGAAAGGGAAAAGATTTCAGATCATCAATGAAATTCAGAAAAATACAATGGGGCAGCTGATGGTGATTGAGAGAGCTGTGTGAGGTCCCAAGGTGCTTACTTTGAAGGGGACTGAGGCATTACTGTCTTATGTACAATGTTTCTTCTATCTTCTTCAATAAATGTCTCTATTTTTCATATCACGTGGCTGGATATTTTCTGGACTGACCTCATATTCCCCACCTTCAGGGAGCACACAGTCCCCTGGAAATATGAGGTGCGTTTATGATGACTGCTAAAGGGAGCTAGAACATGCTCAAGGAAGAGCATATAAAGTGTGGTGGTAACATATCAATAGAAGAAAGAAAAGGTCATTCTCAGCTGGTTAAGGTTGGGGAGGGAGCTGGTCCCTGAGAAGTCTACAGCAGCTGAGTCGTAGCTGAATCCCAGCTGAGGCACAGTGATAAGCAGTTATTTATCACGTGACTTTGTTTTAAAACAAAAAAAAGCCAGCTTGTCTGTATCTGGTCAATCTCAGCATTTAGATGCTGAGCACAAAAGCTTGATTTTTATTAGCTGTATTTGTTGCCCATATAATGGAACTGATCTTAAAGTGGAAGTCAGACGTGTACATCAGATATCATGTGGAGTAATGAGTGTATTTCCCTAATCTTTCCGACACCAACCTTACAACTCGTCTCCAGGAGCATGCATACTAATTAATTTGTTTTCCATATAGTAATAAGATTAACCGCCTCACATTTACACGGGGTACTGAGTCATGTTCAAATACAACAAGTTCTAATGAGAAAAATTGGATGCGGCAGCAAATTATGTCCCACTTGGCGGTCCAGGTTTATGTGTGTTTGTCTGTCTTTGCCGCGTGTATTTTTGTCAGGAGCTCACTGTAAACAGGATGATTTCTTTCGTGTTGGGTTGGTCTGGGTAAATTTGTTTAATGAACAACAGAGTCATTGTAAACACCACACAGATCTGAATGCCTTGCAGCGTAGCTAGGAATCTTTTAAGCTGCTTCGAAAAATAAAATGTGTTAACCACAAAAACAGTATTGGGGGAAAACTATTAATATATCAAGGCTCTTAGATATGCAGCCTGGCTCAATTCTGTCCTGAACAACTGAGTTTGTGGAAAAAAAAAAAACACATTCTAGGACCCCAGGGCCCAGAGACTGGGGTTTAAGTAGGACTGGGATTTAGTAGAACAGATGGGCCATTTATATTATATTTAAAGCCCGCTCCCTCTCCCCGCCCGACTGATTCTGGTGGGACATTCGTAGGCCTAGATAACTCTGTCTAGTTAATATAGTAAGAAACACATGGGTAGGAGTGAGCAAAGAGTTTGGTCGCTTTGCCCAAAGATCGAGTCGGTCCGTTCTCTAACTTCTATGAATGGGATCATCGTGGATGTATTCTCTGCGTTTTGCTTCTTTCACCCAACCTTATACTCTCTTTCCTGACTGGAGTGGAGATTACTAGTGTTCATTTTTAATTACTCATTAAACTATACACAGGTGCTTTAGGCATTTTCAGTATCTGCATTTTTCAGTACATGTACTACACACCCAGAAAAAAGAAGAAAAACTGAGGAAGTCCAAGACAGTTACTGTTCAATTTTGTCCTCAAGAGACGATCTAGAATGGGTGTTCTCTTATAGACTTAGCAAAAATGACCGGGGATTCTGCAAGAATTTTTAGAAAAGGTAAGGATCCTTGGGGAAATTTTTCACTTGGGGACATTGCCTCAGGATTTCCCAGTTGCCCTCCCTTTTCCCACCCCTTTGTGAGCATTCACTCAAGAGCAGCGCTGCCCTGACTTCCTGCATCTTGCTCCCGCCCTGTGCCTTCCCCTAGTAGGTTCCCTAAGGTGTCTGAGCTTTGGTTTCTTCATATGTAAGAGGATGGTGTTGCCTGCAGCATGGGATAGGGTGCACAGAAATAAGGTATCAGGACCCAACTTGCCATGCCTCTGATTGGGTCTGAATCTACACAGGTCGCAAAGCAACAGTGTGGAAAATGGGAGTTATAGGTATTGTGTTTATACCCCAGAAAGAGTGAGGGGAAATCATTTTCCATTAGGAGACCCAGTTCAGCCACACATCAGTATTACCTGCCTGGGCTGCCTTACGCGTGCTCTGTGGGGAGTCGGGGTTTAATGAAGTAGGATAAACCACACACGCACAGTAGTTAGCCTCAGCACAGGCAGGATTAACTTTACACTCCATTTGCAAGAGCAAAGCTCCTCTCCATGACTTTGTTATAAAGGGATTTAGAATCACAGAATGATAGAGCTGGAAGAGAGCCCCTAAGATATCATCATAATCCTTCCCTGTTGTTTTACAGAGGGTCAAACTAACGTCCAGAGAGCGGAAGGGACATGCCCAAGGTCACCTACTGAATTAGCGGCAGAGCTCAGGTCAGAAGCCAGGTATCACGATCCCGAGGCCTGTGTCCTCTCCATTTTCTCATGGATTAGTTTATGGTTGCCTTGCAACAAAGGTGAGGTCATGCATTTCTCTTGACGGCCTTGCTCTGCACCCCTTCATACACACACCCTCAGTATTCAGGTCTCATGGGTATATGAGCAGGCCAGATAATGCTGGGCAGAGGAATCTGTCTTGCACAAGTTACATTAGAAACATTGGAGATCTTGGGTCACATTCTAAGAGCTGTACCCAAACCGAGGGGCTAAAAGCAGGTAGCCCTCATAATGACACCACCACCACCACCACCATCGGGAGCTAACACATACACAGCATTTGCCATGTGCCAGGCTCTGTTCTAAGCATTACATTTTAATTCATGGTATCTTCGCAACAACCCTGCAGGGTTTGTACTAACCTGCAGATATAGAATCAGCCACACTTTACAAAGGAGGAAAATGAAGCGCACGGGTTAAGTGACATGCTCAGGGTCATACAGATTGTAAATTGCCCCGCTGGGATTCGAAGCATGCATTCTGTGTCCAGAGCCTCAGCTCTCCTAATCTAGTTTCATCTACCTTTCTTCCTAGGCTCCCTTTCTTCTGGAATACTCCAGTGTTCATATAACCCTCCCCTTCTTTTGTGCATTGTCTCATGCTCCTTCCTTTTTCCAGAAGATTCTTTCCTATTTGTACCCGTTAAAGATCTCCAAGGCCCAGTTCAAATGCTCCTCCTCCATGAGGCTTTCATATCTAGAATTCATCTTATTTAAGATTTATTTATTTATTTTTAGAGAGAGGGGGAGGGAGGGAGAAGAAAAGAGAGGGAGAGAAACATTGATGTGTGAGAGAGACATGGGTTGCCTCTTGCACGCCCCCTAACTGGGAACCTGGCCTGCAATCCAGGCACGTGCCCTGACCAGAAATGGAACCAGCAACTTTTCCCTTTGCAAGATGATGCTCAACCTACTGAACCACATCAGTCAGGTACGATTCTTAACTTTTTGAGGAAGGTGCTGAATATTTTCAAGAGAAACAGATGCTCTTCCAGATCTACTTCCTACCCTTCTCTCCTCTGCTTGGTGCCCTGGCCATCTTACTTCCTATCTGGGAAACACCAGATAGAAAACAGAGGATGGGACAAGAGAGAAGTCAGAATATTTAATCCTTTAGTGCTGTGAAAAGAACATAGCTGGTGATGTGGGATTAAAATGATGAAAAGTAAAATGCTTTTTAAAACTCTTCTGTGGCTCTCTGGTCCTTCAGAGTAAGGTGCACACTCCTTGGCATGAGGTTTAAGGCTCTTTGTGATGTGATCCCTGCTCTGCTCCCAGGTGCATCTCTCCCCACAGACCTCTCTGACACACCACACCAGAGGCTTTGCATTCACTCAGCTGAGCCGAGCTTCCTCACAGCAGTGTAGCTTTGCACTTGTTCTTCCTTTGCCCAGATTGCCCTTTCCTCTCTACTCCTTTCCAGAGAAAAACTCTGCTCAGTGCCACCTCCCCTAGATGGCCTTCTCCGAATCATACCTTCTCCAGCCCTAATAGACCGTTAGCTCCTCTAGAGGAGGAATCACTTCTTACTTGTCTTTGGAGCCCCTCTGTCTAGCATAGGAACTGCCAGACAGAAGACATGGTAACACGTGTTGAATGAAAAAATGGCCAGGTGAAATACTTAATCAATAATTAAATGTATGCATGAAATTATTCATGAAAGGAAGAAAAAAGAAGAAAGGAAGAAACAAAGGAAGGAAGAAGCCAAGGGAAGAGGGAATTTACTGGATACACACAAGTGATGGAAGAGGCATGGAAGGCTTCCTTAGAACAGTGAAGCAACTCAGATATTACCAACAATGAGAGGCCAATGCTATTCCTAAACTGGAAGGGTTAAGGGAGAAGGTAGTGTTGCTGGGGTCACCCAGGGAAGGTTGGGACCATGATCATCTGCCAAGGGGAACTTGGAGCCAAGCAGGAAAGAAATGCAGCTGCAGTACATGAACCTGGCTCCATCTCCCCTTCCACAGGAGGGTAGAAATGCCTTGGCCTCTCCTTTCCCTCACCCTCCAATCTCCTGCCAATGCCTCCCATTGGTCAGACCCATCAAAAGCCAGCTGACATAGGAGCCTGAGACTGAGGGCCTATGGGGGTCAGCACTGTCTCCTCTGCAATGCGGGACAGGGCAGGGGAAAGACAGGGAATGGATATAAGGGCAAATAGGCCAGGGAGCAGCCTGCCACCACATGCCCTGCCAGAAACCACATGGAATGAGGAAGTAGCAGTTCCCTGAAGAAAGCTGGGACTGTTTCTAGAAGGGGGAAAGAATGCTGGAGAGTATTTGCCAACTGTCCAAGTATGAAGTGGTTGCTACATGAAGTAGAGAGATGTCCATCATTGATGTGTTCAAACAGAGATTGGATGCTCACTGGTCAGGGATCCTATTAAGGAAGGTATTGTGGAATATATGGGAAGATGGATGGGACTGTCTCTGAATCCCTTCCAGTTCTCCTTGTGTACTTTCTGCAAGGTTATTATTTTTAGACATGTCACTCCTCCCATAAGCATAGGCCATTCTGCAAGCAGACCTGATTTGCAATGTGCTAAAGAATCTGGCACCATCAGGTGGGTCATTGACTGTGTTTCCATATTGCACCTGGTCCTTCTTGATACGTTTGCTCCTGTGCCCGAAGGATGGTTGCCAAAAACGGTCAGAGATGTAAAATTTTACTTTCACCTTTTGGCAGAATCAGTAAGCTGGATCATTATAGTTTTGTCTTCCTTTTTTGAAATTCCCAAAAGAAAAGAAGTCATAAGAACAGATCTTGGCCTAGAAAGAAAATGAGACAAAGAATGTACCATCATACTAGGGAATGGTTTTCAGACTGACATCTGTATGTGAAGAATACATAAAAATACCAACATCATGTTCTGACAAGTTATTCTGCATCAAGGGTGGGGGAATGCCTTGGGAAGGACAAATGTCAAAGCATTACACAGTGTCAGCTACTCAGTTACTCCTTCAATGAGACATCCCTGGGAATTGGGGTTCCATAAGGGAAAGACGTCTTAAAAAGAAGAAGGGGAGAGCAGAAGCATAAGGAAGGGAATAAAGGAAGGAAAAAGAGACAAAGGAAGAGAGAAGCTGTCAAGAATAAAAGAATGACTGAGCAAAGAAACACACATATATAAAACAATACATACAATCCCACACCTAAGCTACCATATGTAGGGGTTACTTATCTCTGTCTTGGTTTTCCAGTTAGCATATCCATGTTTGATTTCTTTTCTTTCATATGTAACAGTGTTATTATTTGCCTGAATTTTTATGACATCGACAGAAATCTAAATGTAAAAATTCATCCATGATCTTATCACTCCAACAAATCAAAGTTGCTTTTTCTGTTCCGTTCTAGTTCTTGTCTAAATACATAATTTCACGCAATGGCAATCATAATATTGCACGTAAAAACTCACATGCTTTCTAAAATGTTGTCATAGGAAATTCTTATTATCATATGGACTTCGCAATAACCAGTTTAATTACTTAAGAATATTCCAAAGTATATTTATACTCAAATTAACTTATCCATTCTTGTGTTATTGGACTTTTAGTGTTCCTTCCCATTTTTCATAGTTGTAAATAATGCCAAATACACATCTACATACACTCGATATAGTCAACAGAACTTTATATGACTGGTACAGTATAAGACAATAGGAATTATCTGGAAGAATTCTCCTTCAAGGTCTAGAGAGGGAGACAGAATAATGAATGCACAAGTACTGTTCAGAGCTCTAGCATCCTGCTCCTCAAGGTGTGGTTCCTGTGGTTCACTGACCAGCAGCATTGGCTTCACCTGAGAGCCTGTTGGAGGAATGCGGAATTCCTGGCCCCGTCCTAGACCTACTGAATCAGGATATGAACTTTGATAAGATCCCCAGGTAACTCATGTGCCTATTACAAGTTTAAGAAACTGCCAATTCCAATCCTCTCCTGTGTTCCTTCAGTAGGTCTCTTGATTGATCATTTCCAGTCTTTCCTTCCCTCCCAAACTTTTCTCTACTTTCCCACAGCAACAAACACGCTCAGGTGTCTCTTACCTTAAAAGCACCACTAAATGCCCCCTCACACCTTGGTGTTGCTCCCTGTCTAGTATGACCCTCAAAAGCCTCGCACACGCTTGTCCATAACCTCAGCTCCCACTTCCTCTCCAGTCAGAGCACCTGGCATCTGCTTCCCCCACTTAGTCTGCACTGGAGATGGCCTCTGGGACTCTCGGCTGCTTCATCCTGTGGGTGCTCCAGTTTTCACCTGGAATTGTTATCTGACACTGCAATCAATCCTGTCTCCCAGAGTCTCCTCTGGAAGTCACCACTCCCTCCCAGTTTTCTCCTACTTCTCTTCACCATGTTATCCCAGTATCTGATCTCCCTCCCATCCTTTGCTGCTAGCTCCTTGGCCTGCCTCTTAACCTTGGGGTCCAACTCCCAGGGTCCTGTCCTTGATTCTCTTCTCATTCTACACATTGTCCTTGAATAAACTCATTTCCGTCCAAGGTTTCTATAGTCACCTCTCAGCTGAAGACTCCCAAATATTCAACCCGTGTATGTGCAGCGCTCTCTCTTTTGAACACCCTTCCTGTACGTTTAACTGCCTATCAGACTTTATCACTTGGATGTCCAGAGACACTTCTAATTCAGTGAGCCGAAAAGTGGTTCCCTTAAAAAAATCTGCTCTTTGTTTGGTTTTTTTGTCTCAATAAACAGTTTCAGCAGCCACCTAGTGACTATTCCCCACACTCAACCAGTCACTATGTATTGTTAATTCTACCTCTCCCACATTCCATCCCCATTGCCATTTTTCCTGGTTCAGTTCTTGTCACCTCTCCCAAGCATGATTGCAACAATTGCTCAACTGGTCTCCCTGCCTCTGCAACCACCTTCTTTCCTTCATCCTTTTGCAAACTAAAGTGATGCTATTATTTGTAATGTGAAAATGTGATCTTGTCACACCCTTGCTAAACCTTTCCAAGGATGTTCAGACTTATTCAATCAAAACCTCGGGGAGATGGGGTAAAAACAGGGATTTTTTTTGAAGTTCTACTCTCCCTTGGTTGCAAATTATTGGCCAACAAAATAATATCCTTAGCCCTGAAGAATCAGCAGAATCTTTGCTCCCTCTTGCAAAGGCCCTGAGAAGGCACAGTGCCATCTCAGTGGAAGGGTACTGAAACTAGAAGATTTTTGAAAAACTAGTATATTGACTCTGTTTTCCCAGGTAGTAACCAGAATATTCTACTACTTTCCGTTTGTCTGAGTGCATTTCTCCAGGCCATGGAAACCTCATCTAATGGTGTGCTGTAAATGTTTAATAACTGGCACTCAGGGAGGTGGGAGTAGGGAAGTCCTGATTTAAAGCAGCTGCTGATGTCCATGATATAAATATTCCCACAATGGCTGATTTCAAGCTACCAAGTGATCTCATTCATTGACTACTTTGTTGGGAAGAGATGAGCAGTAACAAACCCTCATCTAGTATTTTCACCATTCAGACACAAAGATATAAGTATAGAGAAAAGATAATAGTGTACTAACTAGGAAAACATGAAATTTGAGTATTTATTATCATTTAAGTATATAATTTATTTAGTTATAAGTTTGTGTAATTAAATTTTTAACAATGACTGTGTTTAACAATAGGCTTGCAGAATTCCTGAACACTTGACAGTCAGCTCTCATGAGCGAGTATGAGCTGGTTCCATTTCACCATGACATGTTACCCCTCGACTGGTCTAAGGTAATGCTCTCCTTACTGGCTCGCCTCTTATCTCTAGTCTTGTCCTCCCCACTAGAGAGACCGGCTAAAGCCCAGATTTGACCATGTTACCCTGCCTAAAGCCTTCCATGCGTCTTGAGTGTCCTTGGGATAAAAACAAATTTCCTACCTAGAATGCCCAGCATGGTTCTCCACCATTCTGGTTTTACCTCACATAACACTAATTAACTCCTCTTCTGGAGACTTTTCTCATTCTCCCAGTTATATATGAACACCAAGTTGTACTCTCTTGTCCCCATGAACTCCAAAATAGTCCTATCTTAGAAGCTTATTTCACATTTATTTTCAGATCTATTCCTTTCTATTAGATTATAAACACCCAGGATAGGACTGGGGCAGAGAGGGAGATCAAGTAGGTATCTGTTAAATAAATAAAGAAATCCTTGAGGTCCAAAGAATCTCTAAAGCTGAGGTCCCAAAAGTCTGGTTGCAAAGACAGTGTGGTGAAGACCAGGAGGCCAGATCAGTTCTGTCGTTGCTCTTGGTGAATTAAAGAAGCTGTCTCTTCCTACAGTTTGAAGATTCTAGTGCAGGAAGGGAATTGAAACGTTCTGATCCTCTCAAGAAGACATTGTTCCTAATTCTGACATGCCCTACCATAACAATGAACTTGAAGACACTATGCTAAATGAGAACATTATACTAAGCCAGTCACAAAAAGATAAATACTATATACCCCTAATATTAGGTACCTAGAGTATCAAATTCATAGAGAAAGAAATAGAATGGTAGTTGCCAGGGGTTGAGAGGAGGGCAAAATGGGGAATTATTGTTTAATGGGTACAGAGTTTTAGTTTGGAAAGACAAAAACATTCTGAAAATGGGTGGTGTTGATGGTGTCACAACCATGTGAATGTATTGTATGAAATATCACTGAACTATATACTTAAAAATAGTTGCAGTGATTCATTTTTATGTTGTATATATTTTCCCACAATTTTTCAATAAGAAAGAAAGTCAGCCCTGAGCGGTGTGGTACAGCTGGTTGGCCTTCATCCTTCAAAGCACAAGGTCACTGGTTCAATTCCCAGCTGGGGCACATGCCTGGGTTGCAGGCTCAGTTCTGGTCAGGGGTGCGTATGAGGGGCAAACGATCGATGTTTCTCTCTCACACTGTTGTTTCTTTCCTTCTTTTTCTCCCTCCTTTCCCCTCTGTCTGAAAATAAATAAATAAAATCTTAAAAAAAAAAAGGAAGAAAAGGAGAGTCAGTTCCTAGATCTGACGAGGGTCAGAGTAAGCGACGGGGTAGAAACAGAGCAGTGATGAATCTTGTCTCATGACTGATCTCCCTCCCTTTCTTCCTTCCTGTCTCCAGCACTGGCTCTGGGCCAGCTCTTGTTTGGGGGACTAATGCGTGTGTGGGGAGTGGGAGAACTCAGAGATGAATAAAACAGAATACCTGCCCTAGAGGAGTCTCTTCTGCAGATAAGTAGGAACAGGAACGTATGGGGGCCAAGTGTACAGGTGGGATGATGAGGGAGACCATACAGCGTGACCCTAAATCTTCCCGCTCCCCTCCTTCCCCTTCTGACCCCAGTGACATTCGTCTATCTGAGTCTCTCTGAGAGGAAACCCCACACTCTTCCTGGAACCAAGGTTAGATAAGAAGATTTGATAGTGTTAGGAGAAACATCTGGCTTTAATTATGGAGCTTTAAACAGGGACTTTATATTTGACACTCGGAATTAAGGCTAGTGAATCCTCCAGATGTTTTCACAAATAAATCAAACTATCTCCCAGCCAATGGGACAGTAATTGGAAATGAACCCAGAGAGACATTTAGCATAAAGAGTCTGAGGAAACAGTTTAAACAAGCCCACACTACTATTTGCAAAATATCTATTAGCACTGGATGATAAAGAATCTTAGAAGTTGGGAGTTCAAAGGGACCTGCCTTTGCAATTATTAAGTCTGGATTCTCATTTCATAAATGAGGAAATTGAAGTGCACAGAGGTAAAGTGGCTTGGAAGTTCACACAGTAAAGCTATGTCACAGCTAGGGCTATAAACCTGTGCTCTGACTTCCAGTTCAGGGTTACATTCTGCTCACTTACTGCTTTCCTTGAATAAGATGTTCTAAAGTTTTTTTAATATGTGAGATTTTCTCTTCTAGGACTGCAATTAATTAGTGAGCTAGATTTGAGTCCTTCAAAATTATGAATATATATTGTTATGGACTGAATTGTGCCCCCCCCAAAGATATGTTGAAGTCCTAACCTCCAGTATCTCAGAATGAGACCTTATTTGGACATAGGGTTATTGCAGATATAACTAGTTAAGATATGGTCATACTGACCCTAGCCAAGTAACTCAGTTGGTTGGAGCATCGTCTTGATGCACCAAGGTTGTGGGTTCAACCCCTGGTCAGAGCACATACAAGAATCAGCCAATGAATACATGTATGGGTGGAACAGCAGGTCAATGTTTCTCTACCTTCCTCTCTCTCTCAAATCAATAAATAAAATTTAAAAAAGATGTGGTCATCCTGGAGTAGGGTGGGTCTCTACTCCGATATAATTTGACTGGTGGCCTTATAACAAGAGAAGAGAGACTCTGGGGAGAACATGGCCATGTGGAGACAGAGGCTGAGAATGAAGTGATATATCTACTGGCCGTGGAATGCCAAGGATTGCTAAGAACCTCAGAAGCCAGGAAGAGGCACCGAAGGATTCTGTCTAGAGCTGTCAGTGAGAGCATGGCCCTGCTGAATCTTGATCTCACACTTTTAGCCTCCAGAACTGTGAGAAAATAAATTTCTGTTGTTTTAAGCCATCAGTTTTTGGTAATTTGTTGCAGCAGCTGCTGGAAACTAATATGTCTATGTTGCCAGCACACATGTTTCCCGGGACCAAGAGAGGTACTGTAGAATCCACTAAGGTCTTTGTGATGGAGGCAGTTACAGACCAAGAACTGGGCTACACACAGCCCCTTGAAAGCTCCAAAATTCAAGCATTGAGTATGTCATTGTCAGATGCTAACCCAGGATATTGACAATACATGATGAACAGAATCAGAAGTAGAGGCAAAAGAATATTTTTGTTCTTACTTAAAGAAACTGAAGTCACAAATCTTAAATTCAATAATTCGGATTGGGATCCAGAGTCTCATGGTTTGGGTATGTCTTATCTCTCATGTGCGTACATCTGGCATAAAAAGCAGCAAGCTCCTTTCCTTGCTTTCACCAAACTCCTCCTATCCCTATACCTAGTCAAGGACTTACATATACTCAAAAGCCAGAAAAACTGCAAAGTGATTGTTGGACTGTTGCAGGCTGATTTCAGTCCAGAGAATACATTTAATACATTGTAGATGCATGAATTAGAGTCCTAGCAGGAAAGAGATGGTGCATTCTAAGTAAGTAATTGAGGAAAGTTCCATAAAGGGACTATAGGCAAAGGGGTGGGCAGGGTTTAGGGAAACCAACAAGGATGGCACTGTACTCTGGAGTTAGTGAGTACAGGGAGCATCACCAACCCTACTCCTAAAGGGGTAAGGAAGGGAAGAAGTGGCTGTGTGGGCAAGACAGACACCTGGCGGAATCTCTGGTCTTTGGAAGAGGAAAGTAGCCAACTCAGAGACTTGGTAAGCAGAGTAGGAAGCTGCCTTCACTTCCCTTCTGCCCCCTAAACCCTGCACCTGCCTCCTATTGTTCAAACCAAAACCAAAGCCCAGAAAACAAGGAAGCTATTGAGGCAGTCTGTGGAGGTCAGCCCTCCCAGGGCATTAGAGTGGGGTAGAGAAGACTAAGTCTGGAGAAGTAGAGAAGATACAATCTAGGGTTCAAATCCAAGATTTCTGATATCTTCACATGCACTGTAAGGCTTCAGAGAATAAAAATAGTAATAATGGTGATTTTATACCCCATATAAAGACTTAAAATATCAATTTAATTTAAAAATATGTATTGATTTTTCAAAGTTACAATGATATTTCAAAGTTAGAACAGAAATACACATTTGTAACAAGGTATAACAATTCAAGTGTGTATTAGGTGAAAAAATGAAAGTCCAATTTCTCACTAACCTTTCTCTCCCCTTCAACCTACTTTGTAAGTGAAGTACCTTTCCAGATATTTTCTGTCACTATAGCATGTGTATGTATGAGATCCAGGAGTCAGGAGGATTGGTTCCTTCTGAGAATTGTAAGAGAGAATCTATTCTGTGTCTACCACCCAGTTTCTGGTGGTTTGTTGGCAATGATTAGGGGAGAAGTATCACTCCAATCTCTGCTTTTATCTTTAAAAGTGTTTTCCCTGTGTGCATGTCTTTTTTCCCTTTTTAAAGGATAGTAGTCATACTGGATGAGGTGTCCTTAAGAACTTCTTCTTACTAAATACGTCTTCAACAACCCTATTTCCAAATAAAGGCACATTCTGAGGTACTAGAGGTTAGGAATTCAATTTGCGAATTTTTGGAGGACACAATTCAACCCATAATACTAGACAAAGACTTTAAATTAACTGCCTAAAATACACCCAAGTAGCTAACGGAAGCCATTACAAAGAACTAAAAGCAATCAGGAGAAAAATGCATACACAATAGATAAAAACTACAAAAGGAACCAAATGTAAATTCTGGAACTGAAAAATATAAAAGCTGGGGGAAAAAACCCTTTACTACAGGGGCTCAATGGCAGATTTTATTAGGCAGAAGGAACAATCAGTGAACTTGAAGATAAGTCAATTGAAAGGATCCAGTCTGAGCAGTGGAACTTAAAAAGGATTAAAAAAACTGAAGAGAACTGAGGAGACCTGCGGGACAAAGCAAACATATCAATGTACACACGCAGGAATCTCAGAAGGAAAAGAGAGAGAAAGGGGCAGAAAGAATATTTGGAAGAATAATAGCTGAAAACTTCGGAAGTCTGATGAAGTACATGGACATACATATCCATGAAGACCAACAAATTACAAGCAAAATAAATTCAAAGAGATCTACACTGAGACAGATTATAACGAAACTGTTGAAAGACAGAGAGAAAATCATGTGATCAGTGAAAGAGGAGCCGCTTGTCACATACAAAATATCCTCAGCATGGTTCTCAGCCAATTTCTCATCATAAAGCATGGAGGCCAAAAGGCAGTGGGGTAATACATTTCAAGTGCTGAGAGAAAAACAGCCCTGTCACCCAAGAATTGTATACCTGGCAAAACAGTGCTTCAGAAATGAAGGAGAAATTAGGGTACTTCCAGATAAACAAAAGCTAATGGAGTCTGTCTCTAGCAGAACTGCCTTCCAAGAAATGCTGAAGAAAATCCTTCAGGCTGAAATGAAAGGATACTAGATGGTAACTCAAACCATATGAAGAAATAAAGATCTGGCAAAACTAACTACAAAAGTAAATATAAAGCTAGTATTATTGCATTTCTTATTTGTAAATCCTCTTTTTGTTCCTTTATGATTTAAAAGACAGACACATAAAACAATAATTATAAGCTTATGTTTATGTTAATGTATAAAGATGTAACTTGTGACAATAACAACATAAGTGGGGAGCGGGGGGATTCTGCTGGATGGCAGCAGAGTTGAGGTATGCTACCGAAGCTAAGTTGGTATCCATTGAAACTAGATTCATATACATTTAGCATGTTATCTGTCATACCCACACAAATCAATAAGAAAATAATAGAATATAGACAGCAAATAAAATAAACAGAGAATCAAAATGGTACTCTAGAATAAATCAAAAACCAAAGAAGACAGTGGAGGAATCGAGGAACAAAAAAAGGTATCAGTCACATAGAAAACAAATACCAAAATGGTGCACATAATTCCTGTGTTATCAGTTGTCACTTTAAATATAAATGGATTAAATGCATAAATTAAGAGAAGAGACTGGCGGAATGGATAAAATATAATTCAACTGTATGCTGTTTACGAGACACTCGTTTTTAGTCCAAGAACATATATGCAGGAATTGGGTCTGATATACGTGCTCACCATTTTCTGTGCACAACACATGGTAGACACTCAATAAATATCTGAATGAGTGAAACAATGATGGTTATTATCAATCTTTAATAATCTATCAATATGATTTACAAAAAATTGTATTGTTTTAATTTCCATTTATCTGACTATTAAGGAGGTTGATCATCTCATATTATTCAGCTGTTTTTAGTTCTCTGTCTATAACTTTCTGCTCAAACCCTTGTCTTTTTTCTGTCGTCATATTCAGTTTTCTAATTGACTGTGAGAACTCTTTATATATTATGGGTGATATCTTTTGGGGTATGTGAGGGAAATGATCTCTCCCCCTCTGTGATTTGTCTTTTAATTTTGTTTATGGTATCTTTCTCCTTCAAGTACTATCTTAAATGTTTTCTAACTTATTTATCATTTGACTTATTAGTAATTTATTTTTGAGTGGTATGAGGTGGGTTCTAACTGCCTGTTTGCAGTTCTTTCAGCACGATTTAACAGACATTTCATCTTTTCTCTTTTGATTTGAAATGCTATGTTTATTTTGCACTGAAATGCCTGAGTCCGTTGTTTCTGGCTTTTTGATGTTTATTCCTGTGCGGTGCCACTTGACATCCCTCTAGTCCTGGTAGTCGTAGTTACCCTGCTGGTCCACTGGTGGCCTACCTCTACCTTATTTTCACAGATAACAGGCCATTTACTTTCAGCCACCCAGTACAGCTTCTAGCAATTCCTGCCCATCGCTTTCCTGGTCTCATTTCACATGATTCTATGCTGTTCTAATCTGGTCAAGGTTTGCCCAGATAGTCTTCAAAGATAGGAAACAGGAGCCTTTGATGATGCTACCTAAACGGAACCAGAATTTGTGTCTTCTAAGCAACCTGGAGCTTTCTTTGGGCAATGTTCAGTCAGATAGGTAGACTCCCTCTCTTGCCAATAAACCAATGCAGACAATTAAGGCTCTTACTGCTCCTGCGCAGTCAAGCACAGACACAGAAGAGAGAAAGCAAGTTCTAAGAGCAACAGCACAGCACAGCAAAAAAAAAAAAAAAAAAGCCATTCTTGAGAAACACTGAACATTCTCAAGAAAATGTGCAGTAATTCAGGACTTGAATATATCTGTCTAGTAGCAAAGCAAGAACAGGGATTGCTAGGGCCATGCAAAAATAGTTGTTGAAGACTGTACAGGAAGTGTGAAATTTGGGTATGGCAGGTAAGAAGACAGAATTGTCTGCAGCTACTACTTCTATTATAAGAAACACACCACCCAAATGCAGGCTGGTATCAGTTATAGAAGAATATCAGATCCAAAGTAGAGGCAGAAGAAGAAGATATTGACTCTGTCAGAATAGAGACAGAGCTCTGGCTGGTGTAGCTCAGTGGATTGAGCACAGGCTGCGAACCAAAGAGTCGCTGGTTCAATTCCCAGTCAGGGCACATGCCTGGGTTGCAGGCCAGGTCCCTGATGGGGGCCAGGTGAGAGGCAACTACACATGATGTTTCTCTTCCTCTCTTTCTCCTTCCCTTCCCCTCTCTCTAAAAATAAAAAAAAAATAAAAAAAGAATAGAGACAGAACATTGAAGCCCCATTTTGCTAGTGGTTTCACCAATTTATTGAAAAGCAATGGATATTAATGACTGAAACACAAAGCATAACATCTATAATTTATTGTGTATAATTGTGCTTAAGGTGATGTTGTAAACTGTACACAAAACTCACTTGGTAGGGTGACCTTTATTATTCTCAATTTGTATTTGTTTTCAGTCTACAGTCCTCAGAAAATAATTCATGCAAATGTCATTACAAAGACATGTCTGGACTGAAAATTGCACTAGTCTGGAGTCTGAGACAGGCAGGTGAAGAAAGTTTCCCCCTTTATAGAAGGAGACCCGAATAAGCTCTGTCCCTGGTTAGGCATGGGTGTCCCTTCACGTGTTAAGAACTGTGGGATCCAGGGTTCACGGACATTTAAAATAAAGACGTGCCTTGCAGAGTGTGCATATTATGTCAACACATTACTGATAACGTGCTTCGACATTCCCTGTATGGAACCTAATGATTCTTAAATACATCAGAATGTCAATAGTTTTGCTAGTCCGTATTCATGGTATAGTCACTTCAATGCAAGCTTTGAGGAATACAATTCTAACTAAGAATAGAGTACTCGAAATACTAACTCCTTATCCCTTGGATTTTATTGTGATGAGAATATTATCCAGTTTAATTTATAGTACATATATTCTAAATTTCATAATTTTATAAGGAAAAACTATCTCTAAGAAAAATCAAAAGCCATCTATATGAATGTCCAAATTTTCAAAAATGATTTCATAGCCTAGATGAAAATTGCGTGCTCTCTCCCTCACCTTGCAATTTGAAGAACCACAAAATCATGAATAATAAAAAAGGATGTTAAACTTTTCAAGAAATCCAGATGGGTACCAATGTCATTGAGAATTCCTGAGAATCACCTTGATTGCTGCTTCAGACTAGGAGCCCAAATTGAACAGCACTTATCAGTTGCAACGTATGGGCTTTAAGTGACAACCATTTCTATAATTACATTTTTTTTGAATCTTTATGGCTGCTTTATTTAGATGCCAGTGATCTGAGAAGATGGAGGTTTATATACCCTTAAAAATCATCTTAATATCTCATCTCAAGCCAGCATTTCTATAACAAGAAGAAAGGGTAGGTAAAGGGTTTGGAAAAAAAGGTTAGTCCTATAATCACATTTTTAAATTGTACAGATATTAAGTCTGTATTTGTGGCAAATGGAAAATCATCCAAACTTTAAAGGGTAACATTTGGTCATTTCACTTGCTAACTTCTATTTCTGCCTCAACCTTTAAGACTTTGGTGCCACAGAAGAAATGATGGATGGTGAACTGGAAGTCAACGTTAACAATCACTTTTGCTGGGACTTGGCAAATCCCTTCTCTATTTGGGGGCCTTAGTTTTTCCCCTTCTGCAAAATGGGGGAGTTGTACCAGATGTCCCTTTCAGTCATTATTCTATAGTCACCGATGAAGAGAAATTGCTAATGAAATCATTGGGCAGCCAGAAAGCAAGTCTTTTCTTGTAGTTCTTGAGGCTGGGTATAAAGAAGGCTTTAAATATTCATTTCCAATATTAGGTAGCAGGGAAATGCATCCATCTGTGAGTTGGGTTGCTCACCATTTCTGCTTTCCCCCACCTCCCTTTTTCCCCACACCATGCTGTGTTCTGGACACTCAGAGCCACTGGTTGTTGTCAGTTTCCTTTGCTTCTCTTGTTCTTTTGCCAGAATATTCCCCTGCTTTTTCTATCTGGAAAATTCTTACTCACTCTTTAAATTTTCCCTTTGACTTTTATATTTTGACATAATTTCAGACTTAGAGAAAATCACAAAATTGCTCTAAAGGATCATCGTACACCTTTACCCAGAGTCCCCAAAAGTTCACTGTTCTTCTCTCCTCCCTCCCCCCAGCACATGTTTTTCCTGAACCCCTTCGGGGCACGTTTCAAATGACGTCCTTTTACTCCAAGTACTTCGGTGGATATAGCCTAAGGGAAAAAGCACATTCTCTTACATAACTGCAATATAAAAACCAGGGAAATAACATCAGTACAGCACTAGATTTATTTGGACTTTGCCAATTGTCCCGATACTATCCTTTATGACGAAGGAAAGTCCCAGCACAGGCAGTGCATTGATTACGTATCATGTCTCTTTCACTGCTGTCCGTTGTCAGGGAACAGTTCCTCAGGCTTCTGCTGTGTTCTCTGACACTGACATTTTTTAAGAGACAGAGTCCTTCAATTTGTGTTTGTTTGACAGTTTCTTCAAGTTATGAGCTTTTGATAGAAATATGACATCAGTGATGTGGTATTCTTCCCCATGAATTACATCTCACTTATTTTAAGCGCAAGTCCCTTTTCATCCCCCTCTAATTCCACTCCTCTCCTCAGGGGTTACTGATTGGTATCCAGCCAGTATTTGCTCTATGCATTCACACACGCACACACACGCACACACACACAGACACAAAGAGACACACACAGACACAAAGACACAAAACACAGAGACACACGACAGACACAGACACATGATACACACACAGACACACAACACAGACACACATGACACAGACACACAGAGAAGGGAGACACACAGGGACACACATATATCCTTTAAAATTATAACAAAAATGAGTACGTAATAAGCCTATTGCTCTGTAATTTCTCACCCAACTATATGTCTTGGAGTTTGTTCTATTCAGTACATACAGATTCATGTCATTCTTTTAAAAGCAGCATAGTTTTTAAAAAATAGTATAGATGTATCCTAATTTATTTTATTCCTGATTAGTATTTATGATATTTCCATTCATCTATCACAAACTACCTTTGCATATACACTTAAGAACATAGGTCATTTACAATTTGGATAGACACTATCAAAAAGCTTCCCTAAAAGGCTTTTCCAATTTGTATTCCCATGATCACCACATATGAGATCATTTGACTTTTCTAATTATCAGTGTTGAGCATCTCTTTATCATAGTTCACAGCCTTTTGGGTTTCTTCTGTCAATTGCCTGTTGTTGTTCTTTGCTGTTAGAATGCTAGCTGCTTGGGTTTTTTTTTTCTTTCTATTAATTTGGCCTCCTCCTTGACAAAGGATGTTTCTCCACCTCCCCCATGCAGCCAGGTGCTCCCTCGTCTACTGTCCCACAACACTGTCCATATAGCATGCAGGCCTTCATTGCACAGACATTTCATACTGGACCCACTCATTCCATAGCGTTCTCTGTGAGTTCACTATGTGCTTGGCCTTGAGCTAGGTGCTGAGTGTTGAGGTAGGAACAGGTCCTCATAGTCTCCACTCTCAAGGAGGCATTCTGACCAGGGATGGATCCTGCAACCTAGGTATGTGCCCTGACTGGGAATTGAACCTGTAACCTTTTGGTGTATAGGACGATGCTCCAACCAACGGAGCCACTCAGTCAGGGTTCAAGGGGTTTACTTCTGATAGGCTGCTTTGGGCACAGAAAAGAGCATGGGTTTTGGATTCAGACAATATTGGGTTTGAATCTGCGATTTAGAGCAAGTCACATGACCTTGTCAAGTTGCAATTTCTGTACTGGTGGAATGGGTTACCGCCTCCCTTACAGAGTCATTTTGAGGATGGAAAAGAGACAATATATCTCAAGTGGCTAGCAAGGGCCTGTTACATAGTGGCCCTTCAGTGAATGAATAGTAATTGAGAAGCAACTGTTAAGAGGTCAAAATGATTACTTAGTTCTGAGGTTCTAGGTACCACTAATAAACTGGAATAAGAGAAAGGAGGTAGCTCCTCTATCTATAATGGAAGGGTGAGTGAGGAATGAGTACTATGTGCCTCTTGCCTAAACCCTGCCACAGCACATACCCTGCCGCCCCCTTGTCTGTCCTCTGTAGTAAGGTAAACCCCTCTGTCCTGGCCTTCACCTCATTTCAGCTCCTCCCTGTTGATGCAGTACTGCCACTGCCCTGGGGAAAGCAGGCACTCCCTTCCTCAAATAAATGGGCTCTTTAGAATATTCTCTGTAAGAGAGGATTCAAGGTAGTTGAGCATGCTGCCACCCATGATCTCAGGAAGTACGGACCAGAGGCAGCATGAGGTGGAAAGAGAAATACTGTGTGTGTGGCAACCTCAGAAGGAGAGCCTCAGAGACCTGGACTGCAGCCACAGTTCTGCCTCTGCTCGGTGACTTGTGGCACATCTTCCCTTCTGGGCTTCAGTTTCCCCATCACTGCAATAGGAAGCTGGATCTTATGATTTCTAAAAGCCATGTAAATGAGAGTTCGCCATGTAAAGGCAAGGTGTGTGTACATATACACTACTCTCCTTGGAAATCGCTTTATCCTTGGGACCTTTACAGTTCTTTATACCCACCTTAATGTTACGGAGCACTACAATGCATTCCAGTTTGGGGGGTTTATGGCATAGTTTCCACACTGAACTCACTTCTGGTTCTTGGTTTCCTAGAGCCTATGTGGAGTTACACTGCCTTCATTCCTTTAATACCTTTATTGAGTGCTCACTGTCTGCCAACAATTATGTTAGCTGGGGAAGATACAAAGACAAAATGTCCAAGTTTCTGCCATCAGGGGGTCCACAATCCAGCTGGGAGACAACTGTAAGATAAACAATATAATTGCCTTAATGGAGGTTTGTCCAAAGTGTAGGTGAGCCTAGGGGAAGGAATGCCTGCTCTGTTGGAAGGTTTCCCTGAAGACCCAGGGCGTAGGCAGAGCAGGGTGAACAGGACTATGTTAGATGGCCAGGGAGAAGGACTTCACAGGCAGTGGGAATGCCCTCTGCAAAGGTGCAGATTTGGGAGAGGACAGCGTGTTCTGGCAACTGCCTATGATTTAGCATGATGGTGAATAGGGAGGCAGATTCAGCTCATGCATTGTCCTTTATGCCATCCGAAGTACTCTAGGTTTTATGAAATAACCTCAAAGGGGATGGCTAAAGCAATCTGAACTTGGGAATATAGTAAACCTAGGTGGAATACATGAGTTAAGTGGGAAGACTGGGCACAATAATTTGGAGCATTTTCTAATCTGTGGTTTTGGGCAACTTAACTTCTCTGAATCTACTTCCTTTTCTTGAGAAACAGGAATTAAAAAATCAATCTGGCACTTGACAAAAGCTCAATAAATTATGTTATTAGGATAACATTTGTTCTACACAATACACATTACCTAGACAATCTAGTAATCTGTGACCCATTTCTTAGTTTCCTCCTCTGCAAAATGTGTCTTTCAATTTTACCTTTTCATTGTACCCTGTCCTTCTTCCTAGCACTTACCATATTTATTAAAATTTCTAATTATTTCCCGGCCAAACTCTTAGACTTACAGCCAAATTATCTGTATTTTGCGTTCCCAGCTAGACTCTTAGGTCTATGAGATCAGAGACTTTAAAAAAATTTACTCCTATATCCGCAGTTGCTAACACTGCCTGCGTCTAACAGATGTTCAATAAATGGCCAAAAGAACCAATGTCGAACTTGTCTTGCAGGATTGTTGTTGAGGGCCAAGGAATTTATAAAGTGCTTCATTATCTATAAAGTTGTACAGATGGGTTTATTGTTACTAAGTATTAAAGTGTGAGAAGAGGAACCGAAGCTAGAGTCTCCCGACACAATCGTCTAGCCTCTGGAAGCTTCCAAAGCAACACTATTCACTTCATTAGTAAGAATACAGCTCTTCAAGGTTCATTAAGAGTTAAACCTGTGGCCCTGTAAGAAAAACAGGCGGAAGCACCACAGTGTAAACTAAGTTCAACTTCAAACTAGAGCGGGTAGGTACCTGCCTAAGGTCACCTAGCGCACAGAAATTAAATGCAAGGCGCCCTACATGAGGCTGCTCCCTTGCTGGAGAGCTCTGGGTCAGCCGGGTAAGCCACCCGCCGCCTGGGCCAAAGACCGTACCCATTCTCGGCTAGGATCCCACGCAACGAAGTATAGAGAGGGTGGCCCAAGAGGTGGCGAGGAGGAGGCGGAGCCCGTTCTGCAACCCGCCCAGAGGCATCATGGGAGGCGTAGTTTTTCTCGCGTTCACGTAAGGGAGCAAGCTCCCGCCGGATTTTGACAGGTAAGTAGCATCTCTTTCGCGCAAGTCATTCAAACAATGTCCTCTCTTATAGATGCAGCCTACGTATCTCTGAAAGAAACAGTGAAGGAAAAAGGGGAAAAGCAAGGAAAGCAAACGAAAACATTATTAGCGGAGAAGAAAAGGGTTAATGGATGATACGCATGCGTACAGAGAGCCCGCAGGGTGGGCGGGGACGGAAGAGGACTCCCGGGAGCTGTGTTTTCCCCGGAAGTGCCTTCCCTCCTCCCGGGTCCGCGCGGACACGGTTTCCTTACCTCATTTGTCCTCGCCCCTCCCCGTCCCTCTACGCGTTTTGGTTCCTGGTTGGTGCTTCCTGGTCGCAGCCGCGGCAGTGAGTATGTGTGTGACGGACCCCGAGCCGCCCGTGACCGGGGGACCCCTGCCCACCCTCCGCCTCGCCCGCCGGGCTATGGAACTAGCGTGTGTTCTGTCGCCGGCCTCCGCTTTCGCCGTCGGTCCCCCACTCGTGGCCGGCGCGCGGTTGGTGGTCCTTCAGTGCGGTTCTGCCCCACGCGGCTAAGCTGGCCAGCTGTGGTGTCCGCCTTTCTCTGCCGGGCCAAAGCCTGAGATCGTTGTCCGAAAAGGACTGGGCGCCCGTGACCTCGGTGGGGGTGGCCGTTTTGCCTGATTTACTTCCACTCCCCCCAAGATTCCCCTGTCTTTGGGAGAAGCCGGTCAGTTTAATGCGGCGGTTCCGCCGCACCTTGATGGGCCCTGGCCTGTGGGGACCTAAACATTTCTGGGTCAACTTCAGCCTCTGTTGTCAGAAGCAATAGCTGCAGGGCCCGAAAAACTTCGGGAGATGTGCCCCTTCCCTCTTGTAAAACGGGGAGATGTGGACTGTGTAAGCTAAGATTCCCTTTATCCCACACATCTTGTGAGCTTGCAGTGAACTTCAACTTTTAGGAAGAGCTGCTGGTGCAGTTGGAAAACTGGCTGGCAGTCAGCATGCATGAGGTGTAGCCGCGTCTCTACCGCAGATTTGCTGGTGACTTTAGAAATCTCATCCTTGGGCTGAATTTACGCTTATTTCAGGTTGCAGGGTTGAATTAGATCTTTTAGGCTCAAAGAATAAGTAAGTTTCTCAGACCCTGTTTCTGTGTTGAAAATGAGAGCGTTCAATTTAGTGATTTACGGCGTCCCTTCCAAAACTCGACTTTGTGTTTTGAATACTTAGGCCATCACATCCAAAGACTTTTAAGTGGGCTGGCTGTGTGTCTATTTCCGACAGCATTATGCTTTTGGCACATTCAGTACTGCTGTTTTCTAGAGAATCTTGAGGGTCGCAAATGAGCTGAGGAGGAAGTAGAAGTGAGGATTGTTGAGGTAGTTTATGAGAATAAGGTACTGCATAGCAAAAGGAAAAAGAGGTGAGGGAAGGGTGAAGGAAGTGCTTTGAGGTAGGATTAGTTAGTTATACCATAAGAGGACTTCATGTATCCCAAGAACAGCTGGACTTGTCTGAATAAATTTAGCATAATTTTCTCCAACCAACATCTTGGACTCTCCCTCTTTTTGTGACTCGTTTCACGCGTTCGGATTCTCTACTGCAGTCAGATTTGTCTCAAGTGACATTTGAAGAACAGACAGACATTTTAACATTAGAGTCAACTTAGTTTTTAAAATCTGTCACTGTCAGGATAGCTCACTAAAAGTAAGTCAGCTTTTGAAGTTGAAAATAAACTCTAGTAGTCACTTTCCAATGAAAACTGAGTTTAGAAATCAAGCTGCAAATTTAAATCTCATTGAGATAGATACCTGTGCTGCCAAGAAGAAATATGCACACTAAAGTTCTTTCAAAGGAAAGAAGAGCAGAATGATCAGTTGGTAGATTGTTAGAACAGAACAATTGGTTTTAAAGATTGTATAGTAAAATTCAAAAGCTTAAGTAAATCTTCAGTTGTCTCTAAAAATTCAGTGAATGAATACCGCTCCCACTTTTGTTATTTTTTATTTTTGCTCCTACTTTGGAATGTTGAGAGCCTTTGCAGTTATTTTCTATGACTGTTTTATATTTGTTAAGACATTTTAATTGTTTAGATAAGTTTCATTCCCAAACTGATGTTTTGGTTTCTTAACATAACTTAAGTCTTTTTTGGTCATGGAACTGCTATACTCTGAGTACCAACTTGGGAGGTTCCTGGATGGTAAACTGACAAACTCAGATGTATGATTTGCCTTCCAATTAAAATCCCTCTTTCATGGTTTTTATACTCCACTAGGAAGTAAAGTGGATATTCATGAAGTGAATTTAGGTGTTAGAGCCAATTCAGATATGGCTTTGAAGGAAGTTTTTATTTTTTTTTAAATCCCTACTTGAAATTATTTTTAAAAATCTTAGTGAACACTCTGCTGAGTCGGAAATGTGAATTGGTCCTGGTTATGTTCTTAACTAGCTACAAAACCTTGGGTAGGGCTCCATGTCTCTTTGGACCTCAGTTTCCTTGTATGTCAATTGAGGATCTTGTGTGAGGTAATAGGAAAGGTCTCTACCAGCTTTAAGATTTTGTGATTCTTATAGAGACCTTACCTTGTGTTATCGAGTTAAGTATGCTTCACATCAAAAAGCTAAGAAAGCCTTCTGAATCAAGACATACTTCATATTCATCTTCTGAGTATACACTTTTTAAAAAAAAGTAAATGCATTTGAATTTAATTAAAGTAGTAACATGAACCAAAATAGCCTCAGGCAAACCTTAACCCTGGCATACATAAACTACAGGAATAGAAGAGCAAGTTATGCTGAGCACAGTTTTCAAGTACAGAAGACACAAAATCCTCTTAAAGGCCATAGGGGCTAAATTGTTAAATTCATTTTTCTACATTTCAGGGGAAGAGATAAACCCTTAGACCCAAGGAAGTCAGTTTTTATTATATTTATGTAGTTTATTTTTGGCATACATTCACAGGTGTGCCTATGGCTCTATTCTTAATCCCTCTCCTTTGGGATGACTCCAGGAGCAGTGCACATTTGCAACTCTGTAATTTAGCTCTTTAATTTTTGCTGTGCTGCACCGGAATTATGTTTTATCTTAAGTCCACACTGGATCCTCAGGATGGATCCAGTGAGGATTTTGAAGGAAGCATAATTCCTTTGACTTCTTTTAGAATTAATTTACCTTTTAAAGAAAAAGGAAAGGATTCATCTTTTATTCGAATTGCTCTGAGCTAACATTTCAATATAAACTGATAAATGTTATGAGCATCATCAGACAGCCACATTCAACTAGTATGACAACAGGATAGCAACCTGAAGGACAGTGCAAGGAGGCAGGTAAACATGTACCTTTTGAAAAAAAAAAAATTAAAAGTTTGTTTCCCCCTCCCATCTTTACTGACATATACTTGGCAGACAACATTGTGTAAGTTTAAAGTGTACAGTGTGGTTTGATACACATATGTATGATCACCACACTAAAATTGGTTAACCTATCACCTTACATACTTCCTTTCATTTTTCCAGTAAGAACATTTAAAATCTACTCTTTTAGCAGATTTCAAATATACAGTGCAGTATTGTTAATTCAGAATTTATTCTTTTTCTTAAAATCTAGCTTTATTGAGGTATAATTGACATACAACCTTGTGTAAGTTTGAGATATACAACAAAAGTTGCTTTCTTTATTTCTGTAAAAAATTTCTATTGATTGCAATAATATAGTTATTGGCTCTTATTTGATTCTTAGAGGCAGCTAGGTTTGCCACCAGAGCTACTATCAGAACTCCCTGACATTTTGGGCAGAGAGTTGGTAAACTGAAAAAATGACTAGTCTTTCTAAATTATGTCTGTAAGCTAAAAGAGGTGTAGAAAGAATAAATTATTACTGTAATTGTCATGTAGGCTGTCCCTGGGTTTTGAACAAACGAGTTATTTTTGCAGAGCTCTCATTTTGATCGATATTCCATCAGTACCTAATTGATACATCTACTGTTTAGATTTTCGGTTGATGATACGCGAATAGTTGGAATAGGTGGAATACTTGGAGACGACCTCAAAGTCTGTCCCATCATACTTTCCATATTTTAGGCACGTACCAGATTTATCAGGGATGAAGAACAAATGCCTGAGGATTCATTCATTTATTTATTCTTTATTAATTCGACAGACATTTATAGAGGTCCTGCTAAATTACTCTTCTGGATTTGGGGGATCCATTGTTTAACCAAATGCATATGGTTCCTGCCCTCCTGGGGTATGTGATCTGTGCTTGTGGGAGACTCACTTTAAATTAGTAATTAGAAATACAGTGAGTATTTTGAAAGGGCTATAAAAGCTGGCAGCAGGGGACACTTTATTTAGTTTGTGGGGGTCAAGGAAAGCTTCCCTGAGAAAGTGATGTTTAAGTTCAGTTGAAGGATGAAAGGATTTAATATGCACAGCTGGAAAGTAAGAGTGGGGCCCTCCCAAAATTCTGGGACCTGGAATTATCTTCGGGAGATCAGGCCCCTTGTAGTACAGACTTCCTCCGCTGGGTGAGTGTTTAGTGTAGCAGCTGGCAATGTCGTGAGAGGCTGCGTTTGACTTCAGTGAATTTTTTTTAAGACTTTCAATGTCTTTGCCCATTTCATGATGGGTGATTTATGAGTTCACCGGCCCACACCACCTGAGAGTTCAGCAGTTTTTGACTAAAAATCGGCATGACCCCTGTGTCCTACCTACTTTCCCTGTTCACCAGATCTTGCCCTGAGTGACTTTTTTTTTGTTTCCCCGGATGAAAAAAGGCCTCAGAGGGGGAAAACGTTTTGCCAGTGTGGTAGAGAGGTGAAACAGAAAACTGCAGGAGCACTAGAAGGCATCAAAATCAATGAGTTCAAAAACTTTTGAGCAGGGGGAAAAATGTCTTGATACTAAGTGTATTGCATCAAATGGAGCGTACTTTGAAGGTAACTGAAGTTTAAACATGTAAGCATAAATATACAGTTTTTTATAAATAAATTCTTTTTCGGCAGTGTCCTCCCCTTGTAAAGTTCTCCCAAAGCTGAGTTTTGCCTCACTTTTAGGTCCTTAATAAATTTATACCTTATAATATTTTTATAGCTGGCACATAAGTAAACCAGGTTTATTACATATTTTTATTTACTTATTTATTTTTGATCAAGGATTAGAAAACCATGATATTAACTTTTTTAGTTGAGAATAAAAGTGTACACAAAAACAGTAAATATAATTACTACCCATTGAAGATTAGTCATAGATGAAGTAATATTCCTGTATGAGAATGTATACCTGGAAAGGTAAGATCCAGAACCAAAGAGAAGATGAAGAATAGATGGAATAGTGAGAATTAGCTAAAATATATTTGTGATTTTTAACATTTTGAAAAAGTGGTGTCTGAGGCAGTGAATCACAACCTGTTTTTCTTTCCAACATATCTGCAAAATAATAACATTTCCTTTACACAGTATAACTCATTTGTTGGTAGTAATTTTCATTTGGGAGAGGTGGGCATTATTAGGATAGATCATAATTGGATTTAGAAATCCTTGAAAAAAAGGTACTGTAAGAGAAGAAGTTATTTTAATATGTCATTGAGAAAAGTGATGGCCTTTGTATAAAAGTTCGCTCTAAACAGGCATGATCTGAGTTTTTAAAATACATTCTTTGTATGACTTTCTCTTTTACAGCATCGCAGGTACCAACCTTCCATGATGTTTGGTGGCTATGAGACTATAGAAGCATATGAAGATGACCTTTATCGTGAAGAGTCATCTAGTGAACTGAGTGTTGATAGTGAAGTGGAATTTCAGCTCTACAGCCAAGTTCATTATGCCCAAGATCTTAATAATGTCATCAGGGAGGAAGAACATGAAGAAAAGAACTCTAGGGATTCTGAATCATCTAGTAGTAAGCCAAATCAGAAGAACTTAATTATCCTTTCAGACAGTGAGGTCATCCAGCTATCTGATGGGTCAGAGGTCATCACTTTGTCTGATGAAGATAGTATTTATAGATGTAGAAGAAAGAATTTTAGAGTCCAAGCAAAAGAAAAAACCCGAGGTTCTCCTCTTCATTCTAATGAGTTGGATGATAAGAAATACAAGAGGGATATTGAGAAACCTAAACCTGGAGAGAGATCGGGTGCGATCCGAGAGGTTATGATTATAGAAGTCAGTTCAAGTGAAGAGGAAGAGAGCACCATTTCAGAAAGTGACAACGTGGAAAGCTGGATGCTGCTGGGATGTGAAGTTGATGATAAAGATGATGATATCCTGCTCAATCTTGTGGGATGTGATAGCTCTGTTAATGAAGGTTAGTATCATATGGGCCATTTTGAAAAGTAGTGTCATCTTTAGAAGACTGCTGTTCTAGACAAAAGGGGTCTGCTCCATTTAATTCTCACTTTTTGGTCATGCTTTTTGCCTTGTTTCTCATGAGACTCTCTTACTAATGGCTTCTCTAATGGTGGTCTGTCTGAACATCAGAAAGAGTATATCAGAATATTCAAGACACTCTGCTTCTGCTGTAAGCAATTTCATAGCTGCTTCTTCCTGTTTGGCTAGAGCCAGTTCTGGACCTGAAATATTAGTCCCCCTCCCTCTCTGCTTGGTACCACAGGTGAGTACTTTATCCACTTCTGACATTGGTCCTGTGCTCTTATTTAGCCCACTCTGTTGGGACTGTTTCTTCCTAAGTGATTTGCTTACCCAGGAGGTAGCCAGGTGTCAAGCACAGGGAATGACTGGTACACAGAGGATATGGAACTAATATTAAGATTTGAGGAACTCTACAGTCAGAAAGGTAGGAAGCTGAAAAGCTGTAAGTCTGCAGTTGGCTCTAGGAGAGAATGCAAAATCTGAGCGCCACAGCATGGAGGATTGAAATGTTGGTGTTAGTTTTGTCTCCTCTGTCACATGTAGTCATCTAGTACTGATGCTTGAAGTCCCTTGCACTTTCCACATTTTATGCCTAGTGCCTACTCTCATGATAGTTTCTAAATGATTTTTTTGAAATATATCTTCCCTTCACACAATTAAACTGGTGTTCCTGAAATTCCCTTTTATTCATGGTACTTTACTATTGCTCCAAACCTTTCATGGTACTCACTTGTCCTCAGATGAAATGATGATATTGAATGTAGAGCATGCTTTGGAGCTCCAGAGATTGACAAACCTTTTTAAAAAGGAGCCAGATAGGAAATATTTTAGGTTTCCAGACCCCAGGATCTCCTAACTACTTAACTTTGCCCTTCTTGTGGACCTTAATAAATGGGATAGTTATTTTAACAAAATCTTATTTATAAATAAGAACAGTTGGCTGTCTCAGTTCTAGTAGGCCAACCCTAAGAGTTTGACAGCAAAAGGAAGAAAAGAAATAGAATAATACATTGAAAAGAAATAGAATAGAACACAGCAAAATCAAGTAAAGTTTTGTCAGAATAAGGGAGATCTGGTAATGTTTTTAGGTAGAAGGAAAAAACTAAGTAAATTAGGGTGAGGGACTGACTAAGAGATGGAGTCAGGTGTGTATGTCTGAATTAGTCTTAAAAGGGAAGAGACATAGCATTAATTGGTAAATTACCAACTGTTTGTCGACTACAGAAGAACTGCTTTGTTTTGGGGGGATATTTGTATTTATTTTTATGAGGTGAAATTAACATAACATAAAATTAACCATTTTAAGGTGTTCAATTCAGTGGCACTTAGTTCATTTGAAATGTTACAGAATCGTTACCTCCATGTATTTCCAAAACATTTTCACCACATCTGAAGGAAACCCTGCCTGCATTGAAGTCATTTTCATTCTTCCCTCCTCTAGACCCTGCCAACCACTAATCTGTTTTCTGTCTCTATGGATTTACCTATTCTGGATGTTTTATGTCAACAGAATTATACAATATGTGATCTTTTGTGTCTGGCTTTCAATTAGCATAATGTTTTAGAGATTTGTGTGTGTTGTAGTATGTATCAGTATTTCATTCCTTTTTAAGGCTGAATAATATTCCATTCTAGGAATATACCACATTTTGTTTATCCATTCATTTGTTGATGGACATATGGGCTAGTTTCATTTTTTGGCTATTGTGAACAGTGCTGCTGTGAACATTCATACTTAGGTATTTATTTGAATATCTGTTCGGGGTGTTCTTCTGGTTATATACCTAGGAATGGAATTACTGGTGTTTCTGTGTTTCACTTTGTGAGGAATTGCCAGACTCTTTCTCACAGTGAATGCACCATGCTGCATTCCTACCAGTAACGTGTGAGGATTCCACTTAGCTGCACTGTTTTCTCATGATAGTGTGTGTTGCACATTTCTATTTGGTAGGCTCTTTGTTATTTCTTAGGTTTTTTTCTCCTAGTGTTTTTTATATGGCTGTTGCTTATGTGGGCTTATGTTTTTCTAGAATAGATTTTTTTTCACATAAGTCTTACATGTTTTCATTTATTATACAGTTTTTAAAGAAACTTATGGGTATACATTCCTTTAAAGTTTAGTGTGTGTGTATTAGTAAAAATGTTTGATACAAGACCCAAGTAATTCTTGATTCTATACATTCTGTGTATTCTCCTGTTATCCATATTGAAATTTATCCCTACTCTTTGCTTCTAGGATTTTTTTTTTCTGGTTCCAGCCAAATTGAAACAAATTCTGCAGTTCTGTAAATTAACTGGCTTGACTCTTAAAACTTTTACAGATATTCAGATACATATCCCTATTTTGTTTCCTTGATCTGCTAATGCCACAATCCTATTTCTTTCCAGTTAATAACCATTGTATTCAGCACTGATGCCTGTTTGAGTGTGTTGTTACTCTCTAATCATTACCTTGTTCTTAAATAGATCTAGGTATAGGTCTGGTTCAGTTTGTACAATAGTCTTTAGAGAAAAAAAATTTTTTCATGTCAGTGGAAGTTTGTGGAAATTCTGGCATATTTTTGAAATGATTGTTAAACAGCAGCAATAGCTGTTTTGTGTATAGCTCTCCCTCCCCTCAATCCCACCCCCCCAAACTGTGTCATTTTTAAGATATTAATAGGCTGTAAGAGAAAGCATGATAAACTCCTTGAGGGTATGTCTTTTTCATACTCAAAAGCCTCCTTATTATATTTAGAGTATTTCCTTGGCATTATATGTTACTTTGCTTTTTCTAAGTTGCTAAATGAACAAACATTTAGAATACATAGAGGGGATTTAAAGTGGTAAAAAAAACCTCCATAGTTTTAGCCTTAAGTGGCTTGTGTTTCACTGAAGAGACAAAATATAATAAGGAGCTAACTAATTTATGAAAGTCTCTTCACCATGGCCGTTAAGTGTACAAAGAATAGGATTAGTGAATTTGAGGTAGTACTTGAGTGTGTGAAGGACTATGTAAGTACATACGTATTTCCTGTTCACCGTTGGTCAGTGTGTAGTAACGAGTGTGGCACCCTGTTGCTCTGTGGAAAATTTAGGCTCTTCCCTAATACTTCAGTTTCAGTGAGATGTTTACACTTGTTTTATTTTAATACGCAATTAGAGATAATATACAATGAGGCAGATAATACAAAATCAGGAGGCATGTTTTTTCCCCTTTCTGTTCTTCCTCCAGTGTTCAGTACTTCTCTGATTTTCTGGTTTGAATTTGAAGTTCCATTGAGGCCTTGGGAATGTGCCATTTATGTAATGTGTTCAGCCTAGCCTTCCTCAGTACATACAGTTCTTTGATGAGGGCTTGGTTTATAATAAATTCATGCCAAAACATAAGCCTTCAGTGCCCGTTAAATCTGGCTCTCAGCTTTCTCTACTGAGGGATGTGGGAGTTTATTTCTAAGGTCGAGCTAGGCTTCATTTCCTTCACTTTACTCTTTCCTAAGGCTTCTTTATATAAACAATGCCTGCTCTATCATTTATTTTCCTTTTAATATTCTTACTTTTTATTTTCTTTCTTTTATTATCCCCAGTAGGATTGACTTGCATTTATTAGAAAAACAGGTTTCCTGGTTGAAGACAATATGCACCAGAGAAAATCAGAATGTTTTTTATTTGTGACAGTGATATCAAGTTTGAGAAGGATTACTGTATAAGACAGCCAAAGATGGGGAGAGGCAATAAATGCTGTAAGAATTACAGGGGAATAGTCAGCAACTTACTCTCCTGCACAGGGAAGGTATATTCTTAGCTCTAGGAGTAGTTGCTAACAATTCAATTTTTAATTTTGAAAATTTCAAAGTTTACAAGAATAGAATGTTATAATGGACTCTGTCCTATAAACCAGCTTCAACAAATGATCAATTTATGACCAGTCTTTTCATCTGTAAGTCCATGCACATGTCTTACTTTGAAGCAAATCACAGACATCATTTCATTCATTCACGTATGTATTTACATACATACATACATTTTAATATGCTTCTGAGAGGTAAAGATTCTTCTTGAGAATCAATCATATCATTATCACGCCTAAACAAATCACCAATAATTCTTTTTTCATTAAAATAACCAGTCAGTGTTTATTTTTCCCATTTGGGTCTTAATTTTTTTCTCAGAGTTTACTTGAATTAAATTTGTTTATTGTAATTGGTTGATAACTTTTGTCCTTTATAGGTTCCTCTTTTATCTGTTTCTTCTGTGTGTGTGTTTTTCTTTCTTGTAATTTAGTTGTTATGCTAACCGGATTGTTTGTCCTCTAGAATTTCACATAGTGTGAATTTTGTGATATTTTTTAACATACTCCACTGTCCCCTGTATTTTCTGTGAATTGGTAGTTAGATCTAGAAGCTTGATTAAATTCAGGTTTCTCTTCCTGTGATTAAGCTATCAGTTAGATACATAATAGGTTGGTTCACTTGTTTCATTTTGCTCTGGGTATGATTATTTTTCAGTATTACCTTTTGAACATTTATTTTGTTGTATAAGTATATAAAATGTTTATAAGGTTCCAAATTCAAATGACCAAGACAAGGCAAAATATATTAGGAGAACTCTACCTTCTGTCCATTCTTTACCCTGTTCTGCCCTTCCCGTATGGGTTAAGACAAAATTGATGATTTGCCCTTACATTAAAAAAAAAAAGCAAATATGTATGTATCTTTGCACTCTCTCCCCCGTTCCTAAACAGTAGCATACTATCCACACTTTGCTCCACCATATTTTTTTCTGTTAACAGTGTATCCTGGAAATTAGTCCATAGTACTGTGTAAAGATCTTTCTCATTTCTAGGATTATGGACTCTTTTTGTGTCTTCTGCACTAATCTGAGCTGGATACATTAGGCATGTTACAAATATTTTCTGGAAGTGAATGAATAGTAATTTAAAGTAGTTGATGATTCATATACTTATTTTAATCTTAAAATATATTTTAAACAAATGTATGACAGTCTAAGTCTACTTCAGAAGCATCTTCAGAAGAAGGTCTTAATGTTTCCTTCTCATTTAGTAATTTTGAAAGACTTAGATTTAGCAAAAAATTAAATAGGTTCAGATTTGAAAAAGAAAATACCTTTTGAAAAATGAAGAATATAGCATTTTTAAGAGTTGAAGGAGCCATACTACTTCCTAGTATGTGACTGTTACAGTGCAGAATTTGACACTAATGTAGGATGTACAGTTTGGTGCATCGCTCCTTTCGTTTGTCAGCACATGGTGGGTACCTGGCAAATCTTAGGTGAATTTAGTTGAATATCTTTCTACCTTTGTGTGTAGAGTAGTGCTCTTTACATATGTGAAGTTGAAGTGAAGTTGTGGCTGGATTGAAGTAAAAGCACAGCTTTTGAAATTGAAATTATGCTTTTAACTACTTAGGGAAGTACTGTGAGTCTTTTAGCTGTTTTTGTGTCAGGTCCCTTTCTGCCCTAAAAAATATGCACATAAGAGCTTTGGGTATAGTTTCAGAGGATGAAGGACTCGTTTAGAGGCAGTTGCTGTATCCCTGGCATTTATTAGACGTTTGACCAAGACCTGGCAACTAATTAAAATTTGAATAGAACGGGTTACCTATTTGAATTTCAGTTTTAAAAATATGTCAATTTATTTGATCTGTATCTATACCTATGCCTTTTTTTTTTTTTAACGTGGATCAGTTTCTAGTTTGCTTGGCTGATCCCTGCTTCAGGTCTCAGTTTAAAGTGTCCTTCTGAGGGAGGTGACAGACATAGACACTCAATTAGTGGAAGTTATGTCACAGCGCCACAGTTGCCTTGCTGTGACTTTGGGTAACTTAATTTCTTTATCGGTAAAATAATCAACTTTATTTTGTTAAGGTTATAAAGCTAAAATGAGACAATGGGTAGACTAAATTAATGTAATAGGGAAATATTTTGACAAAACTCTTGTAACTACAAAATGGGTGGCAAGGCGTAGGCATATAAATTCCACTTTTATTTTGAGTTAAAACTTCATAGGTTTTTTGTGCACTCAAATTGCTTTTGAACAGCATGTCTCTGGTATGGCACTTTCTATAACTAAATTTTATTGGTGACATTTTATGATCTAATTAAAACTAAATCTGGTTTTATTAAAGTCATTTCAACACAACTTATTGGATGCTTCCAGTGTTTAAGGCCCCTATACCATTAAGATGTTGGTATATAACAATTACTCTCTGTATAATTTCTGCCTTTAGAAACCTTAAAATGCATGACTATATGGCAACTTCACTGTAATGTCAGAGTTAAATATATTTCTACAAATATAAGAGATACCTCAGCACAGTACATAATCATTTCCAGATGAATGTAATAGACTTTTTAAAAAAGATTACTGTGGGTAGGCAAAGTATAAAACTGAATTGAAAAGTAGACCTTTGAACTGAGCCTTAAAGGATTTAGCCCTGGCTGGGTGGCTCAGTTGATTGGATCAGAAGGTTGCGGGTTCCATTCTCTGTCAGGGCACTTAACCTTGGTTGTGGGTTCGATCCCTGGTCTGCAACCAGTTGATGTTTCCTCTCATATTGATGTTTGTCTCTCTCTTTCTAATCAATAAACGTATCCTCAGGTGAGGGTTAAAAAAAAAGAGAATGGATAGGATTTAAAGTTCAGGTTAAATGCAAAGAGGAAGAATAGGAACTGAAACCCTAATAGAAGCTTAAGACTGTGTGGTACCATTAAAGTTTAATTAATGGTATAATATGTGGTTAATATGATTATACATTTTAATAGTATGTTTTTTTAGATACGACCTCAGCCTAAATGAAAATGAGAAAGAGCATTTATGTTTTGTATATGTTCAGAATGCTAACCAGGATTTCTTGGTCATTATTTTGTTCCAATGTTTCCTACCTGTTTTTTGCTTACATATCTCCTTTTTCTTTTCCCTAAAAAAAAATTGGATATTTTATGTAACTTTATGGCAGATAGATTCTCTCAGGAACCAGGTGCTGTCAGTTCGTCAAAGGAGAGCTTTTTAAGTGTGTCTTTTTTGCAGAGCTGTTCCAAGTAGAGTGTGTCTTAAACTAAAACTTCGGCATCTCAGAGCTTGTGTTCTTCCTTATCTTTTTTTACATACTAATTTTAATTAATTAAATTTTGCTTTTAATACTCCTCAAATCTTTAATGGTATTCCCTTCCTCCCTTTTTTGCATTCATTAAGTAGTTAGCTTAATGTCAATAAATATAGTTTCTTCAGAGTTAATGGCCTTCTAGGTCATAAGAGTGGGTTGCTGTTTGACATTATTTTCATTGATGTGTAGTTTAATTTCTGCCTCATAATTTAAAATAGCCATATGCTAGTGTTCCAGTGACCAAGAGCACCAAGGAGCTCCCTCCCTGATGTTTCCAGCTTTTGTAAGCCTGTACTACACAATTCCTAAAGCTGCTTTTGAACTGTGTCTCTAGTTGTAGCATGTCACCTTACACTTAACTATTGTAATGGCATCTTTTTATTTAATTTCTAATTAGCATAATGACTTGAGCTGTTCAATTCACTGTTCCATGGTGAAGTCAAAGGGAGAGAAGAAATAAAAATGTTCAATTTCAACTTTACTTTCGACTGGAGTGAAGTTTGAAAGCCTTTTATGGCCATTGTTCAGCAGACTGAAAATCTCATTAGAAATCCCAGAAATGCTAAGGCAGCTTTGGGTTGGATTTTTAGTAACATTTTGGAATGTTGATATTGTATGTCACTAATTTTTGTTATTTCCCTATTGATCAGCAAGTTAGGTATGTGTTCTTACAAAGTCAATTTGTGACTTTATTCTAAATTTATTTACAGTAGCTTTTCAACAGTGATAAGTACCTATGGAGAGGATTAAATTTTCCTTTTTTTTTTTTTTTTTGGTGACATTTCTTTTAAAAACTGATTTGGTTTTCAGGTAAGATATACTAAATTTGTTGAAAACTGCTTAATAAAAAATACCATAATGTATATTTATTGAACTAATGACTTAGTTTAGTTTAGTTGCCATTATGAATTATTTACTCATCTATAGATTTACTTTTTTTTTTTGGAATGGAGAAGCATAAAATTAGGTGGGCAACATTTTAATTTTTATCTTCTTGCGCAGGAACTTGAATACTGATGTCTGGGTAAAGAGTGTTTAAATGTAACTTTCTTATAACTGTTTGCTTTAAAAGTAATGTATTGCATACAGTGATGGCTTGTTTAAGAAGTATATTTTATAGGCAGTATATTTTTATAGTCAGAAGGTGAATTTTTTGGGAACTACATGTGATTAGACTGTAAAACATTTTTCACAAGACGTACAGAAGAGAGAACATTTACCCTTTTTGTCCTTGTAACAGTAAAGGCTTATGTCTTTAAGTAGAAGGCCCTGTTTTTAAGAGTGTGCTAAATTTATATTTAATTTTCAAGTGATTTACTGATCTCTTGCTAACACTCCCCTGGTTGTTAACACTTAAGTGAAAGTGTTGACTTAATGGAAGTTATTCAGCCAAAAGTTTTAATCTCTCAGTCATTGTTTATTTTTGTTCTGTTATAAATTAAAGTTACTGATTGTCATGGTTAAGTTTTTGGCATTTTGAGTTCTTTGCCAGATTGTTGTTGATTCTGCTTATAATACATAAATATTTTAGTTGTGCATCCCCCATGTGTACAATCGTATTTTTCTATTGCACAGATATACTGTACTTAGGAATATCAGAAGGAATAGATTGGACTTATTTTTTAGTTTTTGAATCTTGATCTGATAGCATGAGCTGTCAGATGGAATTCTGGGGATAAGGATTATTTTTGTAATACAGATTTGGATTCAAATGTAAGTGAAATGTAGTACTAATAATTGATTATTTTAAAGTGGATCTTGTTTGCTAAATTATATAGCTTTTCTTTCTATGACCTTTTTACCTTAGAATTTCAGCTTTTGTCATAGCTTTGAAAATTGTCAGTGGCGGACTTGAGAGCATCTGCTCTTTCGCAAATTGATTTTAAGGGAAGACAGCACAATTCTACAATGGGAAAATAATTTGTACTCTCCTCCCTTGCTTTTTCCCAAATATATAATTAATTTATAATTACCTCAATATGAAAGTTTGGCTGTTTAGAGCTACTTACTGAGAGAGAGTGTTTTTATTGGCAGTTCCCTTGAAGTGGTTAGGTCACATTTGATTTTGCTTTGTAACTGAATAGAGCCTCTAACAGAATTATCTAGGAAGGGAAAACCCTAATTTCTAGAAAACTTTCCAATATTCTTTCCATATTTGTAGTTTATGAGCAGTTTAAAATGCTCAACAAAGCATTTTAAAGATGTAGGGAATAGACTGCTTATAGCTGATAAATAAGATTACTAGGTAATTGAAAAATTACGCTTTGTTGAGTCAGGTGAGAGTACTTCAGGATATAGAGGAAAATGGCGAATACATTTAACTGAAGAAAGGAGTTTTTAGTTAAAGAAAAGGTGTGCAATTACATTAATTTGTAAGTTACTCCTTATATTGCTCTAGTCTTTTTTTTTTAGTGTGAAATGATGATTTAAACAAAAGTGAACCTTTGTCAGTGGTTTTACTTAGAAATAGTATTACTTTCCACATTTAAGGAAGATTTTTAATTGCCAGTAAAGTTTCATTGTTGTTCCATGTACTTGAAAATGACCTCACTCCCATGTAATTAGTATTTTGCTTTTCATTCAGTGTCCTATATCTACTTCAGCTATTTTGGTTGGTTTAAAAAATAATAGAAGTTTTGTGGGAGAAGAAATGTAACTTAAATATTGCTGTAAATATGTTCTTACTTTATTATTGATTGATTTTATGTGTATAAAATATTTTCCTAAAAAGATCCCTAATATTCAGGATGTTTTTAGATAGGTGAGTTACTGGTAAAATTTATCAGGTCCTCAGTTGCGGAATATTTGTACTGGCTTTTAACACCATGACTGTTTTGGTTGTCATGTAAGTCCTTTTATTCTTCTGTTTGGGATGCTCAGTTTGGGAAGTTTCCTTTATCAGATTTAACAGATGAAATGTAATGGTTGTACCATTATCATCTGATTTTTAAGGCGTTTCGGTTAGTTTAGCCTCAGTGTATAGTTCTTTACAGACCAGTCAGAGAGGAGCTGTGTGATTGTGCCTTCACTCAGGTTAACATCAGGAGCGAAGGGTCTGATCTCTGACTTTTCTTTCTTTTGTTAAAATTTTCGATTGCTTTAATATAATTTAAGTATGGAAAGAGGTAGAGTTGTGAAGTGTTTTTGATTTGCTGATTCTCAGAATAAAACAATGGGAATCCGTTCTCTTACTTTAGATATGTCACATGTATATGCATATTTTGATTTAAGGGGAAAAACCTAATCTTTATGGTACTAAGTGGATAATAATTATTTTTTTAAATTAATAAAACTACTAAAGTTTGTTTGGAAATCTCAAAAGATCTTTAGTAGTATACCTGCAGCCTCAGCAGTCCCTTTTTGTCTGTACAGATTTCCCTGCCTATTGTGGCTGTTTGCTCTAATTTAAATTTCCCATGGCTTTGGGTTGCAGACTTGGTTTTCTGCAAGAGTGCCCATGCTTACATGGTCATATATTCTGGGTGACTTTTCCACTTTTTCTTTTTTGTTATTTTGTTGATTGCTAAAGGGAAAGAGGATTTTTTAAAAAACTTGTTCCTTTGTTTTGATCTTTCTTCCTTAGCCCATCTATTTGTGTGTTTGTGTTGTTTTGCAGATTGGGAAGAATTATTGTGTGGATTTAGATCCATGGGGACTAACAGGGAAGAACTAAACTAATTTTGTTCTTGGTTTTGTTTTCTTAATAACAGTAGCAATTTAATTTTTGAGGCAGGGAGAAGCTCAAAAGATATGTTAGCTTTATGCATGAAATTGATAGAAAATTATTAATCCCCAAATTTTCTATTCATGGTTGCTCTACTGTTCGAATAAAAATTTTATGTTATAGTTGAATTAAGTGAATACCAGAAATACTAATTAGCAGTAAGTAGTACTGTTACAAGTTTTTAATTTAAATATTACTGTATATTCAAAAGATATTCATAAGAAATCAGTTGTAATCTGATATGTGATATCTCTTACATTCAGTTTTTCTTGTCATGTGTGTATATATTCACATAGCCATGAATATACCTTTGATTTGAGATGGTACATTTTTAACTTGACCAGATTTTACAAATTTGCGTATTCCTGCAGAATATGCTTGTTTTTCAAATGTGAAGGATTTTGCTTTATGAAACAACTTCGTGCTGCTGAGTGTTGTCATTGGAGACGTGGTATGGCGGTTTGAATTCTGAGGGATTGGTTACTGTTGTGGGGGAAGTAGAGTCCTTTAACCCTAACTTCTCCTCAAAAAATGTTTTCATTAATATCTAAAGACTTTAAAATATCAAGTTACTGTGATTAAAGCTACTTCTCTCTTAAATTTGTTTTGTGAGGATGCCATCATACGATAGCATTAAGTGAATTTTGTGTTTATTGATGTAAAATAATAAAATACCCTTTTTAGCATTTAAAGAATTGTAATAATTTCCAACTGTACCATGGAAAATGATGTTGTGATATATATATACTGTTAACTAATAGGCTAAGAGAACTTCATAATGTTGATAAACAGGATGAAAAAGGCTCAGTTTTGATATGCATAATTTTAGGGTTCTCGTTTGTTCAATTGATTATACACCATGGCAGCGTCTTTCTGGATGTCTGTTAAGTATGTTGGGAATTAGAGCAAGGGCAAGCTTTTTTTAATGCCTGCTAATTGTAGGTTTTTTCTTGTGGATTTTAATGCCCCTAGACTATGAAACTTATTTATAGAATATGTTATTACCAAGAAAGAAATGGCATTATTGAACTTTTGTTTTCTTTAACTATTTTTTTGTAGTTATTATGTATTTCACATTTTGATTTCTATCTAATGATGTCTCAGGAAGCAATTTCTCTGAAAATCAGTGAGTTTCAAACAAGGAAGAAAATATATCCTAAGTCTAATTAGCTATTGTATTATTCTTGGCAGTTAAAATAATCTTAAGAATTTTTACCTTTCTCATTGTTATAGAGGTTTCATAAGTATGTAAAATTATTCTCCCTAATTTTGATTGGTACTTTTAAAGGTATTTTGTTTACATTTGATATTCATATGTAATTATTGAGAAACACTAACCTCAAAAATATTTATTTTTAGTATTCATATCAAATTAGTATATAATCTGTGATATGAAAACTGATTTAACTGTAAAAGTGTACAGCTTTAAAAATAACAAAATTTCTCGGTTAGCCCATTTTATTAAATGTTTGTGTAAAATGTTACTAGTTCTTAGAGCTCATGGCACAGATTTGTGGTGTGTGGCTATAATGGGAAAGCACTGCGGAGCCGGACTTGAAACTTACTTAGGAAAGGACAGACTGGTGAAGTGCTTTCATGCTATGAAAAAACTTCACAGGCGTCAGACAACTTTTTTTTTTAAGGTCATGATTGCTTGATTCCTTTTCCAGTCTTTATTTGAAACTCTCGTTTTGTAGGATTTCTTTTTTTTTGTTCTCCCTCCCTTTTGGCAGTGGGCAGAAGATTCTCTTAAAACCGAGTGGCTAAATACCAAAGTTAACTAATAAAGTGTAATGGGAATAGTTTCATTCTTGATATTTTTTAGATCCGAAAGTGCCGTGAAGGTAAGCTGATGAGGGTAATGTTCATTGTGTGGTGGGGAAACCTTTCAGAGCTTTCTGTTTTAAAAGGTAGGCTCTGCATTAGAGCTTGAAACAGGGTTGTTCGTGAGATAATTTACGGCTCTCTGACTGCGTGGTAGGTTTGAGGTGCTTCTGTGTTTCAGTGTTCTAGTTGGTTGTTGGTGTTTCCTGGAACGTACTAAACTGTGTGTGAGAGAAGGTAGGGGGTGAGGGCACAACAAGAACTTGGGGGGAAGGAAAGGCTCATTCCCCAAATGTTGCCACTTGACAGGTGGAGATACATGCCATTATAGATTTTCAGAAAGTGCTTGAACTCTTTTTCTCTCAGAGTTCACCTAAACTTGGACATATTTCACAAAGTTTGATTGTGATAAGTTTTAAAATTTTGACTCTGGCCTTCATCCTGAATTAATTTAAACCTTTAAAAAATTAAGCAAACAGTCCTTGATGATGATTGCTGATATTCAGTTAAGTTATTATGTTAAGTAGTAATTCTTTGACTATGGTATTTTTTCCATTTTATTAGTATGATAAGCTAAAATTACAAAAGGTCTATAAGATTGCAAAAATTGAATTCTGTAAAATTTTTGTATTTTGTTGTAGAGACAAAGTACATTTTGGTATATAATAATTTTATTTCTTACTGTTGGAAGGACATCTGTTGGCTTCCAGTATATAGAAAATTGGGACCTTTTAATTTTAAATATTGTTGTGAATTAACTATAGTCATACTTTTTTAAAAATGCAAAAACTTGAAACAAATGCATAAAATATGCTGGTGTTGGCTTATTTAGATTTTCAGCAATTAGACTTTGTGAAGTAGGAATAAGACCAGGGGCTTTATTTTATTTAAGAAAACATAATTTAAAGATACTAATACTGGAACTGGAGAAATCTTGTCAAGTATAGTAAATCCATATCCATAATTATTTTAAATCACTAGAGAGGGAGGTATGAGGTGCTGGCACCATCTTTGTTGGAAATCATAAACCGTTTGGAAAAGGATGAAAGGGGGGAAGTAACCTGATTTCAGGTAGATTTGAATTGTTTTGACATTGTATATTGTTGATGGGGTCATGTCACAAAAGCTGGCAAAACTTCACAGAAGTATTAGGTGTTTTTTAATTCAGTAGGCTTGCTGAAAACTTTTGTGATATATCTAGAAAAATTTATATATAGAATTCTTCTATTTTAAAATTTAGTGATTTTAGGTGACAAATAGGTAAGAACTCATCTTGGTGCATTGTCTCAATTTCAGTTGTTCTTGTTCATTTAGGCATTTTCTTATCTGTTTAAATTTACTTATGGTAATATGTTATTGGTGGGATACAGTCTTACTGTTCCAATTACATTTCATCCATCTGTGATATTTTATCAGCCAGTTATCACTAGTTTATTGTTCTTTTTGTTGTTAGGTACAGACTTCAAGTCTAAAGTAAGAGCTGGTGTATATTACAGTACATGTAACCATTTCTAATTTGACCTGTTACTGTAAAGAAGGCTAACAAGTGTATATGACTAGCCCACCCTTTCTGGAGCAGTTGAGAATAGGCCTCCGAAGACTCAAAGGAATTCTTTTAACTCCTAGCAGGGCCACGGGGTCAATGTCAGATTTAGTCATGCTGTTATTTTAGCCCAGTGGTCCAGAGAGATGACTGAAAAGTGAGTCTTTTATTTCTTTTTTTGTGTGGTTATTAACAGGATTAAATGTAAGCCATTGTGTACTTAGTACCAATTAGTTTCTCATCTGAGAGGTTCATTATGATTTTTTGTCAGCCTTCGTCTTGTAATATTTGTTTCATTGTTTGATTAGTTAAGGGGCTGAATGGATTAAAAAAAAGTTTTATAGCAGTGCTTTTAAATTCATTGAGAGTTTTAATACATAGTCAACTTTTCAGATATGTAGACCTTGATTGAAAAGTGGACCACATTGAAAATTAGCATGGAAGATGGTGAAGTTAAATAAATTATTTAAAATTTTCCTTTTCATGTGTATTTTCTTTAGTCTTAAAGATAGGTCGTCTTTATTATATCACATAATACTTTCATATTTGTAGAAGTCTGCTTCATATTCTTATGCATACTTTTAAAAATTATGTTCCGTTTGCTGTGAATGGAAAAAATTACTGTTTGGGAGGCACACAGACCAACAAGCTCCAAAATTAAAAAAACTTTCCAGTTTCTAGGTTAGAAACACAGATTGTATTATTAAAAACAGAACACAATAATTCTAAAATAATTATCAGGAATAAAAAAAAACCTTAATTTAAAGGGAAGCAGCCTGAAAGTTGATTCTTTATGCAGTTAGAAGTAAGTAAAAATGCTTATTATTGGTGGGGGTTTTTTGATCCTTGACTTAAAAAAATTCTTATTAGAGTAAGTGTTTCATTCACTAACATGTTTCATTTAAAACTTTGAGCTATTTCAGTACATTTTTAGACAAAAATTGTTTTTATAAATTGGATCAGAGATGCTGCTTTCAATTAAAAGCAAGGAATGTAACCCAGAATTAAAATAGAAGAATTAATTTTGTTAGTAGAAAGTTATCTGGGACAGTAGGTCTTATGTCCTGTTGTTCAAGTATGTACCACATCTTCACATGTATTCACCTTGAAATGGGTATGCCTACAGGCTGGTTCAAGCTTAACATTAAGTTCCTTTTGATACATTAAAAATGGTAAATGTTTATTTAAGCAAGTGCAATTACTATTTTAACTTATTCTTTTAGAAGAGCTGCTTGATTTATCTCACACTGTTAGATGAACCATATTTAAATACTATACCCTCTGAGCCCTTTGCTTACTGCCAAAGTTTTTAAAGTACCTAGGCTACTTTATTGTGGAGTTGGTTATTGAAGATTTTATAATTGAAATAATTATGAAGCATATAAAGTCTAACATAAAGGTGTTTTTTTTTTTTAAATTAGTTTCAGGCATAGTGAATTTATAGCCTTTGCTTTTTAGTATTTATGTAGTTAATTTCTAAGAAACACATTGAAGTATGTTATTTTTCTTACTTTTCTCTTTTACTTCTAATTTGGAAAGAATTTAGATCCTCTAAATGATAAACCTTATTTCTGACCTTACTATCTTACCAAATTACACCTGCTTTATTATTGTTTAGCAACTGGTTTCTTTCTGTCTCTACCTCTGTTTTTAAAACTAAAAATGTGTGGTTGCTGTATTAAGTTGCTGGAAGATTTTTAATTAACAGGATGTAAATCAGTAGTAACTTCCTCTTGTGATTTGTTATTTATCAAATAATAGTTTTTTTTGAGAGATAAATTCAGTTTTTGCTACTCAATATTTCCATAACATCTTTGGGAGGTAAGAAGGAAGTCTTTGTTATGATGGACTATCTTAAAGTTGAATTAGCTTTAGGTGTCCAATAAGTTGGTCCAGAAATTAGCATTCAAGTAACTATAGGAAGTATAAAGGTAAAGGACAGGCTGTTCTAAAGATAATTCATTAGGACTTCTGTTTCTTTAGCATGTTAAACAGTGACTACTATAAGCAATTGAATCATATGTATCAATTCAGTAAATAATCACATCCTTAATAACATTCAGCCACATTCCTTATAATTGCTACCCAAACATCTTGAAACTATGCTATTTTACAAACAGTAGAATGGAAATTTGGGAACTTAGAGTAATACTATTTCATTATAAGACCATTACAGAATATTCTTTTCTTGGTAAAGTTCTAGGGATAATTGACGTTGCAATGTAATTGAAAAATGTTTTGTCCCATGGAAACTTTTATACTTTGTTTTTCTGTCTAACCAGATGAGGCCTAATAAATAGGCAAAACAAAAGAAAAACAGAACCCCTTAAAAGGTGTATAATATTGTCAAATGTAGAGATATAGGTGTGTTATCTTATTTATTCCATAAAATTAAAACACAAAGTTAGAAGGAAAAGAAAAGCCTCTCAAATATCTAAATTCCAAGAAGATAAATGGAAGTTGAGTGAAGAATAGAACAGAGATCTAGTTTCTGAGTCTGTTAGCTAAATTTTATATCCAAAGCTTTATCCTTTTGGACTTTTACATTTCCTACAATGCAGACGACTTTCTTTTGTAAAAGGCATGACAAGCATGGTGGGATTAAAAGTTAAAGCTCAAATAGTGCTTTTTATTAACCTCTAAGGAACCATCTGTATTTGAGTATATAGTAACTTAGAACTGATTTTCTTATGGCTTTGTAATGCAGACCAAACCTTCGTGGCTTTTGAAAAAAAAAGAGAAAGCATTATTTTATTTTAACTTACCGTATTTGATGAATAATACTTCATCTTGCTTGGAAGGTCCTATAGATCTTAACTACAAAGTAGTCATTGATATGCCATGATTTCATTGGTTCAGCCAGGACCGTGAACCACTTAAAAACATTTAGGTTTTAAAATCACTACTGTTTTATCAGGTAATTTTTAATAAAATTGTAACATATCAGTATTTGATTATAAAGGAATTTTTGCCTCTGTGTTATAGAAATGTTTTATAAAAGCACTGATAGTAATGATGTTTCTATCTGTATCTTTTGCTGACTTTTGCCTGGTATCTTAAACTATCAGTAATTGTTTTGTTATATTAGGATAAAAGACTGGACTTGCTTCTTTTGTTTTTTGACCTTATAAGGCATGTTGGAGAAATTGAATTGAAAAGGCTGTAAACTTTTGATTGTCTATGATACTGGTTTGAAACAAAGACATAATAAATAATCTGAGACAATAAATCATAGCCAAAGAAATATATTCTCTGTCCATTCTCAGCCAGTAAAGAATCAGGGCCTTTTATGATCCACTCTGTGCAGTATGCAGCTCCATACAGAGATGAACCAGGCACAGGGCCTGACCTCAAAGATCTTATAGTTTAAGAGAAAGACAGAGATCAGTAGTATAAGAAAGCTGTCAGGGTACAGAAGAGGAAAGACTGCTTTCATATATGCGTATCTTCTATTCTGAACAGAACACTGCTTCTTAAACTGGTTTCCTCCGACTCTTAGGATCCATTTTGAGAGGATGGTCTTTGAGTTCTATAAGAACTGTTAACATTTGTGTTTTTATTTTGATGTTTACGAAAGGTATTGTACCAGAAATAAAGACAACATTTCACAGTGATAATTCACAATTGAAGACACTTGTTATAGAATGAGACCTGTTTCTTAAGTCATTGTTTCTCAATTTGGGATTTGCATATTGATTTGATGCTCAAGAAAACTTTTCTTTTTTAAAGGGGTACATATATTTCTTAAGATTGAAAAACAAAGGCTTAGGTCAATATTTTGTATTCTCTGGACCATATTCAGATTGATGGCAGGCAGTAGGTGGTCCAGAAGGGGATCTATTTGGGGATTAAAGTTTTTGGGAGGAGACGAGGCAATTTAGAAAGGTAGCTGAGAATTCACTGTAAATTCCAAAATTCTTTGGTTTTTGGTAAGTCATTACCATTTAGGATTTAATTTGGTGGTAGTGCTGATGTATGAGCACAGCTTGTGTGATTTTAAACAGTAATGAACTGTGAGTTTATTAAATGGAAGGTTAGATTCCTAAATATATTCTGAACGTAAACTAGACCTGTTAAAATGGCTCCTGTTGTAAGCCTTCTACTCTAGTTCTGAATAGCGTACTATACGATAATCAAAGCCTTCATGTAATTGATTATAAAATAACAATAAATGAACAGTTTAATTTTATTGAAGTTAATGAAACCTAGATTATTTTGTAGAGTATGGTCTAGAATTTTGTTTCATAAATTAGGGGAAAACTCATAAGGAATAAACAAGTACTTTAATTTACAGATCATAGTCTCTAAAGAAATTTGGGTTTCACACTTGGTAAATTGAACATGGTAAATTTAAGAATATCTATACCAAATATGCCAAAATTGGAAAAATTTGGGAAAAACCACTGAGAATATTTCCCATTGTTTTCTCCCTTTCCCTCTTAAAATTTTTTAGGGCTAAAAATAACGGCTGCACCTGCCATCAAACAAAACTGACCGAAATAAGAATTACATGAAGACTTTCAGTTTCTTACATTTTTTCTGAAATTTCTCCAGGCATTTAGAATGGAGAATTCCTAGGAAGATGGTTTTGATAAAGGAGAGGAAGAGAGGGTGACATTATTTGCTCACATTATATATAGAATAATTTTGGTTCATCTGTAGATTCTAATTTTCTTACAGTGTTTTGCATGTAATATATGCTACTTTGAGGATATTTTATTACCATTTGAGGTTTTTAATAGTTAATGTGTCAGGTCGCCTTTATAATAAAATATGTTTAAGTTGCTTTGACAGATACTCTAAATAGCAAATGGGAAACACATGAATTTAACATTGCCATGTTCTCGTTTGTTTTTACCTTTCTTATTTTTTTTAAAACCTGGAGCAATTGTAAGCATTTTTCATAATTTCCTGTGCAGAGAAATTCCCTGAAACACTAAGATGCTGCTAAAAGACAAGCTCTGAAAGAAGTCCCAAAGATACATCACTGCTTGACTGCAAACATTTTTAAGAAGTCACTGATTATAATGAACACAGCCTTTAATGGCAGTTTTTCCTCTCCTTTTCAGGAGAATGTGACAGAGTGTCATTAAGGTTTTAGAAATGAATGCTCCTGAGGAAAGGAGGATCACTAGGACTACAATGATGCCCAGTATGTGGCCGTGGGATTCTCAGTTGGGCTTTTTTTAGGTTTTTAATCAGGTTGGAGAAGGGGGATGGACAGGAAGGGAATGGGAATAGACAGGAGCTTTCTGACACCTGTATACCCAAGCATTTTACTTTCTCATTGATCTCTCTTAATGTTGAATTTGTAGGCTCTAATATAGAAAGGTAAACCAGATTCTAAATATTTTGAAGGCCAATAAACATAATCAGCCTGTAACTGTTTATATTTAGAAGCACATAATTCTTTTTTGCCTTTAACTTAAACTGTTGGGATATATTAAATCTGAAATTTCATTTAAATTGTAATTCCACTTCTGCTCTAAGGATATTGTTTTAACCCATTGTTCTTTTGTATGATGACAGTAATTGCCCTTGATATATTCTGCAGGTCAATCAGATTGTATCACAAAAGAGGCAAGTAATAATGTGTGCTAGAAAGAGCTATGTTGCAGTACAAGAACAGAAAAGCGTAGCTTTGCATCAGACACAGGAATAACATGTAGAAGGCATCCATCATATATGTATACAGATCTTTTTAGTGGAATGTGGGGTGAAAAGAGGAGTTACTTTTAAGTGTCAGCCATAATTTCTCACTTTAGATTTCTTAAGAACAAACATTATAAACATATATTTAATGTATAATATTTAATATCTATGGTTTGATGATTTTGTAGTATTACAGTATATAGACAGGGCTGGAGAAGTTATTTTTTCTGTTTAATAAGCCTTAACAGTATTTCTAAGCAGGAGTTTTTCTTTTTTGCAAATCACTGTAGCATTGGAATTTATAAAGACATGATTATTTATTCTTTTTTTTTCAGCTAAAGTCATAAATTTCTAGAATACCTCAGGTTGAGTTTCTCAGTAAGAGTAAATCTTTTTTCTACTAAAATGATTATTCTGTCCTTAATTTTACCTGGGATTTTTTGACATTAAAGCTGGTATTGGAAAAGGTAGCTTTTATTTTTCTATCTTAGCTACTTAGGTTTTATGAGAAATTGTGAAATAATCTCCATATGTTAAATATTTAAAAGAATTCTTTTTCCTTTGACTCTAGGGTGATGTTGGGGCATTTTTGAGTTCTGAATATAAATTTAACTCCTGTGGGTTATTTCTCGATGGGCTTCCCAGTAGCTCAGTGCTATATTAGCAATTTATTTTGACAGTGTTTATCCCCACACAAAATAATAACCTCTGTGAACCCCCACCCTTCTTTCCCCTTGATTACAGAGAGAGGGGAAGGTAGAGAGAGAAACATCAATTGGTTGCCTGCTGCATGTGCCCCAACTCGGGGACCGAACCTGCAACCCAGGCATGTGCCCTGACTGGGAATTGAACCCATGACCTTTCAGTTTGTGGGACGATGCCCAACCAACTGAACCACACTGGCCCTTCTTTTTTAAAACAAATTGAGACCAGCAATATTCCAATTTCTTCTGAAAATGTAGGCTTAAGTTAAAGCATGCTAACAGTGGTGGGAGTATATATTGGGAAATATTTGAGAATTTCTTTTCTTTGAGAGTGTCGAAGATTTCCAAGTATCTACCTGAGGTTAAAAAACCTGCCTTGAATTATGTATGAGGTCCTAGTATATGGAAAGTAGTGAGATCTGAACTTCTTTCTTCCTTCTTCTTGGTCCTATTTGCCTTGACTTTTTTTACAAAAATAAACTCTTTATTTTAGAAAAGTTTTAAGTTCACAGAAAACTGCAAAGATAGTACCGAGAATTCTCATACATACAACACCTAGTTTCCCCTTAATGCCATCTTATGTTAGTATGGTACATTTGTCAAAATTAATGCAATGATATTGGTTCCTTATTATTAACTGAAGTCTCTATTCATATTTCTTTATTTTTGCCTAATGTACTTTTTCTGTTCTAGGATCCCATCCAGGGTAGCACATTACATTTAGTTTTCATGTCTCTTTCTGCTCCTCTTGGCTGTGACAGTTTCTCTGACTTTCCTTGTTTTTGATGACCTTGTCAGCTTTGGGAAGTACTGGTAAGGTGTTCTGTAGAATGTCACACAATTGGGGTTTGTCTGTTTTCCTCTCGGTTAGTCTGGGATTATGGCTCTTTGGGAGGAAGACCGCAGAGATAAAGTGCCGTTCTTATCACATCAAGTGTAAATGCTGTCACCATGACTTGTTATTGATGGTGATAGCCTTGATCACCGGGCCAGGGCAGTGTTTATTTGGTGTCTCCACCGGAAAGATACTCCCTCCCCACACTTTTCCATACTGTACTTTTTGGAAGGAAGTCGCTGTGTGTAGCCTGCATTTAAGAAGCAGGCAGTTAGTGTTCTCCCTCCTTGATGGTGGGGTATATACATAAATTATTTGGATTTCTTCTGCATGGGATTTCATCTATTCTTCCTCATTCATTTAGATCAGTATGGACTCATGAATATTTTTATACTTTGGATTATGATTCAGTAGTACTATATTTTGTTGTTTTGATTGTTTCAGTTTGGCCTTTGAGAGCTCTTTCAGTTGGCTCCTGTATCTTTTTGACCTAATCCCATTGTTATTTTATTATTATTTTTTAGCACTGTGTTACTTTCTGGCACTGTATAAAATGCCACAGGTTTATCTTGTATATTCTTTTAGCAGACTAAATCAGCTATTTGTCAAAGGAGCCCTCATTCCTTTTGTTGGAGAATGACATCAGAAACCAGTATTTGAGCATTCAGTGTTTGTACTTTTAATGTGTCTGAGTCAAATCAGACATATTTGACTATTTCTTGATCATATTGTCTGAAACTCAGTGGCTGATTCATTATGTAGCCATGTCCCCAATGGTTCATAAGAAACATTTGATTTATTTAGAAGTTAACCTAGATATTTATGTCACTATGATACCAATATAAGACTCTGTTTGTTTATTTGGTTGGTTTGTCTTGGTTCTTTCCAGAAGTCTTTCAAACTTCTTATATTTTGGTGCCAAGGAAACTTATTCCCTAAATTTATTGTTTTTTGTATCTTTATAAAACTCATGTTAATGTTTTTATAAACCCTTTTGTAATTCAGGTATCACTTCCAAGAACCTGAGATGTATGTTTTTCGTCTTTGAGTGTTCTTAGACTCTGGATGGTTTTTAATAGGGCATGTTGCCCTAAACCTTTGGCATGATTCCTTCTTAATTATTGCAAGGTTTTTTTAAAAAAGATTTTATTTATTTTTAGAGAGAGGAAGGAAAGGGAGAGAGAAATCAATGTGTGGTTGCCTTTTGCATGCTCCCTACTGGGGACCTGGCCCACAACCCAGGCATGTGCTCTAGACTGGGAATCAAACCAGCGACCCTTTGGTTTGCAGGTAGGCACTCAATCCACTGAGCCACACCAGCCAGGGCTTATGACAAGGTTTTTAAGCAGTCATATATGCAATATGCATTGCGTAGTAGGATTATATGGAACATGCTAATGGATGTTATTTATTAAACTTACTTTTTAAGATACAGTGCCATAAAAAGGAAAGTTGTTAGTAGCTAAGGTTTTTAGGGTAGAGTGATAGTAAGAAAATAAGTCCTGTGTGGTAACTAGGTAGAAAATATTGCTGACTTATCATAAGAGCCTTTGGAGATCTTGATTACTTTTGAGAGTGGTGGGAGGGGGCGGACAGCTCTGTTTTCTTTACTTTTTAATATTAGTCTCTCCCCTGCCTGCCTGCCCCTTCTTCTGGCTGTTTTTTCCTGTTTTGTGGCTAGTTAGAATTTCTCTCTCTCTTCCTCTCCCCATCCCCAGCCAGTCACAGTGGCAGCCCAGTTTGGTAGGCACCCAGTGTGGAGTGGTTAAGAGTGCAGGTTTTGAAATTGAGATCCAGCTTTGATTTTACCACTGATTACTAGCGATCTAAATTTGGGCATATTTCTTAAATTTTCTAAGTCTCCTTTTTCATCAGCTGTAATGAAGATTACAGTGCCTACCCTTTGGGTTTGTTGTGATGGTTAAGTGCAGTAATGCCCGTGGAACACAAACCACAGTCCTTGGAACATTGTAAGAACTAAATAAATGTTAGTAACTGGATTGACCATGTCACTACTCCACTTTGAGAGAAGAACACTTAGAAATGTTGGGGTGCCATGTAGGCAAGAATATGGTATAAATGCTTGTGGTATAAATAGATATAGAATTGCATATCTTTAGTTGCATGGTATATAACAACTTAATCTCAGTTGATGTTTTTAAAAGTTGAAATGAAGACTATAGTATTTTGTAAAATAATCTTAATGAATTTTGAGTTCTATTTAACCTCTTCAGGTTTTTTAAAGTATAGAAAATTTAGAATTAAAAAATTGTGTAATGTTTGAATGGCTTTTGGGAAAAAATGAAATTTATGTGATTTTAAGGCATCAGCAGGTGGTATTTAATATTCTGAGGATCCACATTTGTGAGTGTTCTGACTATACTGGATATAGGAAGATGGATAACAATGGCAATTAAGATGTATTATATAGTTTACTTAGCAATAACTCAAACTGATTTTATTACTATGCAAAATAATGCTCTTATTGTTTTATTAGTAATGTTTATTATTGAATGTATTCTAGTAAATAAGTTTTAATTCTTTAAAGTATTTTTTCATATATATAAAGTCCAGTTTAGTGATTAGATATCTTATGTTATCAATTAAGAACTTTCAATTCCTGTAATCTAGTCATTGGTGTTCTGAGAAGCTAGATATCAGAGTGCTTTAATTTTAAAAAGTCCTTGTTCTCATAATGCAGCCCAGTAAATATCACCAAATTTCAGAGCTCTAACTGGCTAAAATATACTGTCTTTGTTCTCTTCTTTAAGTTCCAAATAATCTCATCAACTGGTAATGGTTAAAGATGTGAATACAAGGAATATTCCGTTTTGGCACTGCCTGTAGTGCCGCGTGGGGGCCCTGTGAGCTCGTATTTATTGTTGATGGCTTTCTTTGTCAGTAAGCACTGATGGCGTTTGCAGAGGTGCGTGAGACTAGTTTCTGACCTGTCAGGAATGTCACCATATGGTCTACAGTCCATCTATAGCAGACTGACCCCAACTCTGCTAAGTTCAGACCCTTTTTGTTGGCAGTTGGACATGTCAGTTTGTATTAGCTATTTTTTTATTTTGGTGGGGTATGTGCTAATATTAAAAATCGTAGGTAGCAAAACACTGTGTCAGGTATGCTTCATCTTTAGATCTCTTGATGGGTTTCTTTGCTTTAAGCCATGATTTACCTTTCTTACTATCTTTCTCCTTTCTTTCCTCAGGAAAGCTACAGTTATTGAAATAAATTTTCTTTTTCTTTTAGTTTAAGCCATTTAAATTAATTTTCTCCAAATTCATACTTTAACATTAGATACCTCATTTCTTTTTTTAATGGCCATTGTGGTTCAATATATTTTGGCTATAAAAAGGATATTTTAGGTTTTCTTACCTCCTCTCCTGACCTACGTGTTAGTTCCGAAAGGAAGAGATCGCATTTTATCACTCCTTATAAACCCCAAGGCATATTATAGAGTACCTAGTATATGACAGGTCTTCAATAAATGTTGGATGCATTCTCTAAATAAAGTCAAAATTGTTTTGAAATTCTTCTTCATAGAAGGGGTCACCCAAATGAACATAAAAGGTTTAAAATATCTTGTGTAAACATTTTTGGCTTTTGCATAATCTATTAAATTCCACATCATTGTTAAAAAGATGGCCACAGTTACAGTAAGCCAAGTTCTGTTACTCTGGTAACTGAAAGTTTATGAGTGCTTTAGTTGATTAATGGGAATGTTTAGATAGATATGCCTTCATTGTCATCTTTACTCTCTGCGATTGTTAAAATGGTAATGCTATCACTTTCTTTGGTCTCCACATCAGTTGATATTTATTTACCCATGCCATCAATATTTCTTTCTTTTTTTAAAAAAAGACTTCATTTATTTATTTTTAGAGAGACGGGAAGGGAGGGAGAGAAACAATGTGTGAGAGATAACATCCACCAGTTGCCTCTCGCATGCCCTCAACTGGAGATGTGGCCCACAACCCAGGCATGTGCCCTGTCCAGGAACTGAACTGGTGACCTTCTGGTTCGCAGGCCAGCGCTCAATCCACTGAGCTATATCAGCCAAGTCTCACCAATATTCTTTCATTAAAACATTTATTTGTTTGTTCATTTACTCATTCATTTAGATTTATCGGCTTTATTGTGGCAAGGCATTTGATAAGTAAATGAATTTCCTAGCCTAAGAAGTTTGTAATCTAGTGCAATATCTCCAAAAGTGTGAGATGTGGACTCTTGTGGTTCCTGCAAGGTCAGAACTCTTTATCATCTTAAGATGCTCGTATTTTCCTTGTTAATTGTATTGGTATTTGCTCTGATAGTGCAGAAGCGATGGTAGGCAGAACTGCTGATTCAGCATGAATCAGTTCTGTGGCAACAAACTGTACTAGTAGTTTTTGCATTCTTCACCACTACAAACTCAGTTTTTTTAAAAAAGCTAGTTTTGCTTAATGTCCTTGATGAAGCAGTAGAGACTGTTTATTAAATCTCTACCTTTATAATTGCTTTTCCCAATATTCTGTATATGAAATGGGAAATACATATAAAGCACTTGTGTTATTTTTTGAAGTGTGATTGTTGTCTCAAGGAAAAGCATTTGTTCAGTTTTGTGAGCTGAAGTAGCCTCTTTTGCACGGAACATTTTTAATTCAAAGAACTGACAAGCTACAGCTATCAGAATTGGGTATTTTGCAGACATTTTCTTGAAAATGAACAAAGTAAACATGTCACATCAAGAAAAATAACAGCCAAAATTTGTCTCCAATGATAGTTTGAACTTTCAAGCAAAAATTAGAATTTTGAAAAACTTGTATCTGTCATGGTGAATTTGAGAAAGCTTCCCAGTTCTTAGAGACTTTTTGATGAGATCAGTTGTGATAGTAACATGTGATATTTTTTGATTATTATATAATGAAATATATATGAGCATTTGGAAGATATATAAAGCAATGAACTAGCATTTTCCATACGACCAGTGCATGATGTTACAAAATTGTGCATGGGTTAAAAGATCCTTTAATGGTGTGGAACCGATAGATTTTAATGTTAACAGAGTACTTGAAAGTTCATGGCTATAGTTTCATATTCTGTATTGCAACTAAGTTTTGTTAAGAGTATCAAAGAACAAAATTCATAATTATATGAACAGACTATAAAAATACTCCACTTTTCAACTATCAAACCTGATTTTCTTCATAATATTTCAACCAGACAGAGTATCATAACAGATTGAATGTAGAAGTGGATATAGAACCAACTGCATTTTAATAGACCATTTATTGAATAGTTTTGTAAAACACTGCCACTCTTAACTATGTTTTGAAAATATAGTTATTTTTCATAAAAATGTTACTTATATTAACTTACAATGAATTTATTGCCATGCTAAATTAATACTTGTTTTAAAAATTACTCACCTTTAGTTTCTTGTGCTGTAAGTATTGATAAAAAACCCATATTAAAAAAGGCTTTTGGAGTGCTCAATAATTTTTAAGGGTACAAAAGGGACACAGACTCAAATATGGGATGTTTGAATACAGTGATAATTTGAATATGATAATAACTGAGAATGATATAAAATTTTTTGTGTTGAGAGAAGGGAGGAGGTTTCTTTCTTGCTGAGAGAAAACCAAGAAGACTTAATGATGTACGGATTAATCTGGAGAGAGGGACAGGATGAAAGAAGAGGAGGATGTTTAAGATAGCATCAAATGAACACTGTTCTTATAAAAATTATGTAGAGCCCCGACTGGTGTGGCTCAGTTGGTTGGACACTGTTCTGCAAGGTGAAAGGGTTGCTGGTTCGATTCCCAGTCAGGACACATGCTGGGTTGCGGGTTCAGTCCTGTTTGGAGCGTGTACAAGAGGCATCTAATCACTGTTTCTCACATCAGTGTTTCTCTCCCTCTCTTTCTCCCTTCCTCTCTCTCCCCTCTCTCTAAAAATAAGTAAATAAAATCTTAAAAACATTATGTAGATATAGGTATACCTATATAAGTTAGGCATATATAACAGTATTGTTATAGCATTTCTCTTCAGTACTTGGTGACTTGATATATAGGGACTGAGGGCTGACCATTTTCAGAGAATCAGACTTCTTTGTAATTATTTATTTTCCTGCCCATCGTTTATCCATTCAAACAAGGCTTGGGAAATCGTTGACTAAATGCAAAGAGCTAATGTTTCTCTTTGCATCTGTAGTTGCAAACAGATCACATGAACGTTGTTTTTATTGGCTTTATTTTATATAAAATCTCATGATAGAGTTTTTTTAAATGAAAGTTTCTATGTGTCTATTCCTGTGTGCATTTATGGTCTTCTGTTTTCTCTCTTTTTCCTTTTTCATTCTGATTGTATTTCTTTCTCTTTGGCTTTGGTACCTGACTTGCTTACTGTGCCTGTAGTTGATTCTCTGATTCTCTCTTTTTCTCATTTTTGGTTTTTTTTGTCCTTTCATTATAGAACTAGACTAGATCAACTTACTTATTATGTATATATTATATGGGCTGTCTTCCCCTATTTCTTAACATAAAAATTTGAGTAACAATGTATTTTACATTTATTTCAATGAATGTTCCCAGGGGAAAAAATAACATTCTCATCAACAACAAATCTTGATTTCTGTGTATGTGTGTGTGTGTACACATATGTGTGTGTATGTGTATACATATGTGTGTGTGTGTACACACACACACCCACACCCTTTTTCTCTTAGGGCTAGAAGCTTGAGATTTTTCTCAGAACTAAAGTGCTTATTCAGGGAGTCCATTCAGGTCCCTTAATGGTTTATTGGGTTGACCAAAAAGTCTGTTTCATTTTTCCTGTAAAATAAAGACACACTTTTCATTTTCACCAATAACTTTATTGATTTGGATATTTTGAGTATGTCAGCTATCTCCCACTATTGGCTTCTAGTGGGTAGAGGCCATGGGTGCTGCTAAACATCTTCCAGCACATAATACAGCTCCACAGCAAATAATTATTTGGCCAAAATGTCAGTAGTACCAAGAATAGTGCAAACCACTTTTGAGACATTTGATCAGTCACAGCACCTTCTCTATACACTGCACCAATCTTTTTTTGTTTTTCAGTTGCATTTTTACTTTTCTTGAAATAATAAAGCGTAATATGCCAAAAATGTTGCATATCTTCTTTCATCTTCAATATTAAAATGGCTACACAAAAATTCACCAATTGATAAGTTTTTAAAAAAATGCATGCTGATATGACAGCTGTTACAATACAGTCTAACAAAATTGTTTTGAGTGAAGTTAAAGATAATTAAGCATTATTAGAGCCATCATATGGAATAAACTGAATGAACTTTTTAATACAACATATACTTAGTAGATCTCTTTTGAGGATTCTGTTACTAGAAATTGAATGTGACATTTGGATTTATTAAGAAAATATAGGCAGTGCTTTCTTGATTTTAGTAGAAACCCCTTTTTGTCTGGTGCTATTAGGAGCTGTCGTCATTTACCTGATTAAATTGGAGAAGCGTGAAAAGTAATGTATATGAACATTAAACATTTTAATGTAAATCATAAGTTCATGTATACATATACTTATTTGCCAATATTTTGGTGGAAGATCAGGACCCTTTTTTTGAGTATCACTATCTGCTGATTGAAGTATTTCATCATTTGTCTTTCATAAGACAGTGTTTTCGAACAACACGAATTGCAGAATCCCTCCCCCTACTCCTGGTGTTAGTCTTACACAGTTGGCTTGCCTATAGCTAATTTGACAGCAACTTTCAGCAACTCACTTAAGTCACAGCTCCATCTTTTTAAATTACTTCATTGGTTTACTTAATACTTAATGATACTAAATATCACAGAAGTACAACTGGCAAAATTAGCTTTGGAATATATATAGTATATACTTCAACCAATTAAAGTAGAAGTGTGTGGTTTAATTTGAGAGTGGCCTACTACTCATGAACATTTAGTATTCTGTAGCATCACCACATTTTATAAAACAACTTGAGAGCATTGGTCATTTTACTTAGAGGGTTAAATAAAGATTTGTTAAAATTTTGAGTCTAAACAATGTCCCTGGACAGAAAATTAAAATGCTCAAAGGAGTGAGTAAATATATGCTATCTTTCCCCCTTTTCTGTTTTCCTTAGGGTGCTGTCATCCCAAGGGAATTTTTTGGTTTTAAGCCCTTAGCCCCACACTGAACAGGAACATGTAGGCAGGACAGTTTTGATGAGTGAGACGAAAGGGAAGAAACATGCCAAAAAAGATTTTGATTATGGGAGGCGGCAATCAGTGAAGAAGAGGATGTGGGAGAGGTGTGTAAGGAGTAGCTGGAGGGAATATGGGGGAGGGTCAGTGTTTCTAACAGATTTGGAAGTTATTTATGTGACATTCCTCCCTTGAGACTTGTACCTTTTCTCATGAATTTTATATTAATGAGCATAATAAATGCATATATTTAGCTAATGTGGAAACAAATGTTTCTCTTTCCAGAGTGGATTGACTTAACATGTTGTTTATTACAAACATAAATAAATTATAAAATTACAGTGGTAGCCTTCTTATTTTATAATTCTCCTTAAAATCTGTTGTTAAAAGAATGATTTTGTACAAAATGTGTGAAAGATCAAGGAATATGGTGCAACTAATGGTTGTTTATAATTTGCTTTGCAAATAGAAACAAAATATATTAGTTTGTCTGCTGAATAAAATTGAGCTTATTTTTCTTTCTGTAGCATATTAATTGTATTATAGTATGCCACAGCCATTTTCAGTGCAATCCTCCTAGTCTTAGAACAGCAGCCAATTCCAGGAATTAAGAGAATTAAGTTACTTTGCCTGGTGGCATAAAACATACCCAAGGTATTAAATCATTGGCTTGTCTATTTGGGACCCAATCAGAAATAAAGTTTAGAGATAAAAGTTGATTTGCATACTGTTCACATTTATTCATATTTTACCAGGTATATTTTTCTTCTTTTCTGTCTGATTCATATAATCCCTTTTGACACAGATTTTCAGTAGCAGTTGTGTCCAGAGGTATAGAATTTTAATAAACTTTTAGGATAAAGACTAAATTCAGGATTCAGCTACAATAATTTGATGATGTTGGCTATGAAAATATTTTGTTCTGTGTTTGGACTGTTTAAGCAAAAATTAAAAAGATTGTGGTACCTTAACAGATGACTATGCAGTATAAAGTTTTTTGAAGGATTTATTTATTTTTTATTTTTTTTTAAAGATTTTATTTATTTATTTTTAGACAGAGGGGAAGGGAGGGAGAGCAGGAAAGAAACATCAATGTGTGGTTGCCTCTTGTGTGCCCCCACTGGGGACCTGGCCTGCAACCCAGGCATGTGCCCTGACTGGGAATCGAACTGGTGATCCTTTGTTTCTCAGTCTCACACTCAGTCCACTGAGCCACACCAACCAGGGCTGAAGGATTTATTAATCTGTTTTGTCAAGTAATACAAGAAACCAGTTTGGAAGGAGGAGAAATGATAATCTTATTTGAATTTTAGTATTTAAAACATGATTTTATCAAAATGATAAAAACAGAGGTGATAATATGAGGACCTTTTGATCATGTTTGGGTGGAATTTGGTCATCCATTATAGATGACATTAGATTAGTACTGTGTTGGCAATAGTTTCATGAGATTTTTGGGAAAAAGTTTTAATTTTTCATTTCTGAGCTCTGAAGAGCTCGCAGAAATTTTTGCCTCTCTGTTCCTGTCATTGCTATGACGCTGCAAGAGTGTGGGACAACATCTTAGGCTCTGTAGAATCTCTGATCTAAAATGTGCCAAGAATTAGGGGAAGAGAATTGCCCTAGAATAAGTAGAAATACACCAGAGAACTAACAGTCCTTAGGATCTCTGGCAAGTATGAAAAGGAGTAAAGATAAAGAATGCAGTGATAAATAGTAATAACTTATTTATAATATGAAACAGGTTTGATACTAATCTTCAAACAATTTAAACGTATTTCTTCCAAATCAGTATAATTTGAAGAGATTCCCTTGAACATTAAATGTTAGGGCCTTTTGTAGTATACCTAATAGAGTACCACTGTGTTGTACCTTGTTTTGATTCTTACTTGAAAGATCTTATTGCAGCCTTTGAAAATAATGCTTAAAGAATGTTGCAGCTAGAAGGACCTAAAAGATTATCTAGGCCAGAACTTTCCAATTCTGGTGTTGTGTTAGGATTTGACAATATGTCCCCAGGCTCTACCCCAGACCTATTGAATTAGAAACCCTGTGGGTGAGACCCAGGCTTCTGTATTTTAACAAGTCCTCCTGTGGTAGGCTGGTGGAGATTGATTGGAAACACTGCTTCAAGGCCATTGCTCTCATTTTCTAGATGAAAAATCGCAGGCCCAGAGGAGAAAAGTAACATGTCAATCTATATTCAGTTTGGCCCTCTTCTCTGCATGGCAGCCACAGTTTACAGAGTATTTTGAGGTCAGATCATCATAGCTATAGAACTCTTAAGTTTGTGGACCATTTTCAAATACTGTTAAGACTAGCATTTCTGCATGTGACCCTTGAAGACATTGTTCTGACACACAATGTTTCTGGAGCTGTAGCAGACAGACACTGAATCCTTTGCAGGAGAAGGATCCAGGAATCTCCTTCATTCATATCCTGTGAGTGAGCACAGTTAGATACTTCGGGGGGTTGTGGAGATAGCATCAGAAATCAGCTCTGAATAAAAAGTTGCAAATGCAGTATCATATAGATGACTGTTAGCAAGGTGGTACTTTGGTTTAAAAAAAAAACTTTGTTAAGGTGTAATTGACATTTAAAATGTACAATTTAATAAATTTTTATATTAATATACACAAAGGAAAACATCAGCATAATCAAGATAGTGGACAAATCCAAAACTATCTGAAGTTCCCTCATACTACTTAGTGATCCTCACCTGCTGCCTCTCAGACACCCTTCCTTCCCCATCCCCAAGGAGCCGCTCCCCGCTGCCACAGGGGGTTGGTTTTGCATTTTCTAAAATTAGTTTTATTGATTTTCTCAAAGGACCAGATTTTATTTGGGGGGGAGATTGTTTGATTTTTTAAAAAAGATTTTTATTTATGTATTTTTAGAGAGAAGGGAAGGGAGGGAGAAAGAAAGGGAGAGAAACATCTATGTGCGAAAGAAATGAGATCAGTTACTTTCCGCTCACCCCCAACTGGAGACCTGGCCTGCAACCCAGACATGTGCCCTGACCAGGAATTGAACTAGCAACATTTCTATTGGTTTGTACGCTGAATCCACTGAGCCACACCAGCCAGGGCTGATTTTTTTTCCTAATTTTTTTGTTTTCTTTTTAGCTTGTGATCTTTATTGTTTTCTTTTTTCTGTTACAGTGGTTATTATTTGCTTTTGTTAGTCTAGTTTCTTAGGTGGAAGCTAAGATTGTTAATTTGAAACTATTCTTTAGTGCTATTCATTAATTTCCCCCTGACTACTGTTTTAGCAGCATCCCATAACTTTTGGTATGCTGCATCTTCATTTGCTCTCTCTGTTCAAAATATATTCTGATTTACTTTGTGATTTCTTCTTTGACCCATGAGTTATTTAGAAGTGTGTTACTTAATTTCCATACATTTTGGGACTCTCCAGAGAGCTCTGTGTTGTTGATTTCTAATTTAGTGCATGTGTTCACATAATATAGTGTGTATGCCTTGAACCTTTTTAAGTTTATTGAAACTTGTTTTATGGCCCAGAATATGGTCTCTCTTGGTAAATGTTTTAAAAACAATTGTCAGGTCAAATTTGGAAACATTTCAGCCATTACTCAATTTTTTTTGTCTCCTTTCTTTGGATACTCCAATTACATGTGTTAAATTACTTGAAATTGTCCCACAGCTTACTAATTTTTTTTATTACTTTTCTTTTTTTCATTCTGTGTTTTTAGGTAGTTCTTATTGGCTCTCTCTTCAGGTTCAGTGATCTTTTCTTCTGCAACTTCTAATCTGCCATTCTATCCAGTATATTTTTAATCTGAGATGTTGTGGTTTTCATCTGTAGATGTTTGATTTGGATCTTTTTAAAAAATGTCTTTTATGTGTGTACTTAATTTTTTGTAACTAGGTGATACAGTGATTACATCTGTCTTAATGTTCTTGTCTCCTAATTTTACCATCTCTGTCTGCGTTGGTTTCAGTTGACTGGTTTTTCTCTATGAGTCATATTTTCCTGCTTCTTTGCATACCTTCCAGTCTTTGGTTAAATTCCAGACATTAATTTTAACTTGTTTGGTGCTGATTATTTTTATATTCCTATAAATATTCTTGACCTTTATTCTGGGACACAATTAAGTTAACAATTGTTCGATCCTTTTGGGTCTTGCTTTTAAGATTTGTTAGGTGGGAACAGAGGAGTGTTTTATTTGGCTGATTATTCCCCACTACTGAGGCAAGACCCTTCTGAGTGCCCTGCCTAATACCCCATGAAGTGTGAGATTTTTGTGGCCTAACTGGTGGAAACAAGCACTATTCCCATTCCTGGGTGATTCTACCTAATCCTTTTGGAAGAGTCTTTACCTGCCCTAAGGTAGTTTTCTTACACATATGCTGGACACTCTGCTAACTACTCAGTGGGTTGGGCCCTGTGAAGATCCATGTGATTCTTTGTATCCCTTTTGTTATTATATCTTTCAGATTTCTCTGCCTTGGTGTCCCTGGGCTCTCAGCTCTTTTAAACTGTTGACATTTGTCAGGGTCTGCCTGGACTCCTACTCCATGTGGTGTCGTCTGGAAACTCTGGCAATAAGCTGGGGCAATGCCAGGGCTCACCTACCAGTCTCTCAGGGATTTTATTGTCCTTTGTTGCCTGATATCTAGTGCCTTAAACAACATTGTTTGGTATATGCTGTTTTTTTGGAGGGGGGGATTTTGGTGGTTTTAGGTGGACTGGTAAATCATATCCCTGTTACTTGATCTTAGTTGGAAGTAGAAGTCTGATACTCTTGATTTGTGTCTAGTAAGTTTTTGAGGCTTGAGTTTGTGTTATAGAGCACATTAGACTATTTTGCCTGTATCCCTAAATGTTTGTGTATTTGGATGCTAAAAAGTTTAGTTTTAAATTTGGTTGTTGGGAAACTGAGTTCATTTTACATTTGGAATTTCCTTATGTCCTCCATGATGTGTAGCTAGTAAAATGAACTGCATAAACAAAGTACTCAGTATGTATTTGTGGACTCAGTTAGTTAATAAATTAATTTTAAAGGGCCAGGACCCTTCTTGTATCCTGAGACATCGTTCTCATCCTGGGCACTTCATGTAGTAATTCTTTGAACTGTTGAAAGATCTCCTAATGTAAGTTCGTGTGGTTGTGTTTAGCAGTCATCTCAACAGTAAATGAACTGGAAAGTCTAACTGTAAGTTCCTCTGTTCATCAGGAAACAAAATACAGGGGTTATAGTCAAGATGCTGCCTAAAGTAGTCTTAAAAATGTCTGAGTCTACTAGGATGTAATGTTTCTTACCTTCTTTTTGAGATTTGTTATCAACTCAAGGGAACCATCCCATTGATGCCAGGGAGGCAGTTATTTGTTGACTAAAATTCTGGCATAAGTTCTTTCTAAGAATACACAAATATTTTGTTATGAGAATGGGATCAGCTGTTTCACAAGGGGACCTACCTGGAGGGGTTAATTGTCATCCTGAGAGATGCTTGGAAGACTGAGAGACGCTTCCCTGTTTTGCCAGCTGGGTGTCTGCCAGGTCCTCCGACCTAGGGGGGTTCCAGTGGGATTTGACTGTGGGTGCTCGATCTTAACTCTTGTTCCTGTGGTTCTGTAATTTCATAGTCTCCCAGAAATTCTTTAATGTAAATTTGGTATTTTATCATTGTCTAATGACTTTTGTAACATAGGGTTATTGTTTCTAAAGAATATTTTTATTGTGTGTATGTACTGGCATTCTTTTGGATACAAAATAGACTGTTAAGAACACTTTCAGATTCTGAATCCCATTTCTTACTAATTTTACTAATTGCTGTATTCTTTTTAAAAAAATTTGAGGCAATGGAATATGGCACAGAAGTCATTGTGGCCCTGATCCTGCCAGTTTGTATTGTTTTGCCTGCTTGGTACCCTGTTAACTTTACCTTTCTTGCCAAGCTTAACAAATTTATTGGTGGTAGCACTTTCTCCCTTGGTGTTTGTCAGCCAAATATGTTAATTTGTAATGTTGAGCAATAGTAAATTAAGAATTAATTTAATGTGTTTATTAGACAAATAAAAAAGGCTATAAATTTAACATTTTTTAATTGAATTGTCCAAATTAAATCACATTAAGTGTGCATATAACTTTGCCAGTTCTTTTTGATTAGGGTCTATTTTTACCTGAAGCGAGAAGTTTAATCTGGCCATTCACCTTTGCCAAGAACCCGGCATGTATTTTTCGTCTGTTGTCTTATAAACATGGCTTTGATAGAGGTGTGTGTACCTTTTAAAAAAATTAAAGCTCAGAGGTGCCTACCACTTTTTTTCTTAAGCAAAAATAAAACCCCCACAACAAATACTTAAGAGGAAGAGGAGGTATTTAATTCTAAAATTTAAGAAATAAATGTTAACCAGTGTCACATTGGTCTGACTTTATTATGGGGTGAGATGTTCATTAAAAATGAATTTCTGAGATTACAGAGTCTCAGGGATGAAAAACATTTAGAAATTATTTAATGCTATAATATTTAATGATGTTAAACATAGATGTGATATTACTGCAATGGTCATTTAGGAAACAGTCTGTCTTTTTAAGAGATGTAAGCTAAAATATTTCATATATAGTCCTTGTTAGAAATGGAATGGAACTGATTGACTTCTGGCCAAGATAGAGGCGTAGGTAGATACACTGTGCCTCCTTGCACAACCAAAAGAAGGACAACAGCAAATTTAAAAACAAAAAACAACCAAAACTGTCAGAAAATCGAACTGTATGGAAGCCCAACAATCAAGGAGTTAAAGAAGAAACATTCATCCAGACTGGTAGGAGGGACAGAGATGGGCAGCTGGGTGGAGAGGATGCGTGGCAAGGCAGCAGAGGCTGGAGGACCAGGGCGGGTGGTCCCCCATTTTCGTGTGGATAAAACGGGAGGAACAACTGGGGAACACGACAGACTGTACAACCCAGGGCTCCAGCACAGGGAAATAAAGCCTCAAAACCTCTGACTGAAAAAACCTGTGCGGGTTGAGGTGGCAGGAGAAACTTCCAGCCTCACAGAAGTTACTGGAGAGACCCACAGGGTCCTAGAACGTACACAAAATCCCCACCCAGTAATCAACACCAGAAGGGCCCAATTTGCTTGTGGGAAGCAGGGGAAGTGACTGAAAACCGGCAGAGAGCTGAGCAAGCTGCATTGTTCCCTCTGATCCCTCCCCCACAAACAGCATCACAATGTAGCCACGTGGGTTGCTCCACCTTGGTGAACACCTAAGGCTCTGCCCCTTACTATGTAACAGCTGTGTTGAGACCAAAAAAATGGCCCAAACGAAAGAACAGATCAAAGCTCCAGAAAGAATACAAATAAGTGATGAAGAGATAGCCAGCCTATCAAATGTAGAGTTCAAAACACTGGTAATCAGGATGCTCACAGAATTGGTTGAATATGGTCACAAAATAGAGGAAAAAATGAAGGCTATGAAAAGTGAAATAAAGGAAAATGCACAGGGAACCACCAGTGAAGGGAAGGAAACCATGACTCAAATCAACAGTTTGGAGCAGAAGGAAGAAATAAACATTCATCCAGAACAGAATGTAGAAACAAAAATTCATAAAAATGAGAGGCTTAGGAACCTCTGGGACAACTTTAAGCATTCCAATATCCGAATCATAGGGGTGCCAGAGAAGAAGAGGAAGAGCAAGAAATTAAAAACTTCTTTGAAAAAATAATGGGGAGCTTCCCCAGTCTGGCAAAGGAAATAGATTTCCATGAGGTCCAGAAAGCTTAGAGAGTTGCAAAGAAGTTGGACCCAAGCAAGCACACACCAAGGCACATCATAATTACATTAGCCAAGATTAAAGATAAGGAGAGAATCTTAAAAACAGCAAGAAAAAAGGAGACAGTTACCTACAAAGGAGTTCCCATAAAACTATCAGCTGATTTCTCAGAAGAAGCCTTGCAGGCAAGAAGGGTCTGGAAAGAAGTATTTGAAGTCATGAAAGGCAAGGACCTATATCCAAGATTACTCTATCCAGCAAAGCTCTCATTTAGAATGGAAGGGCAGATAAAGTGCTTCCCAGGTAAGATCAAGTTAAAGGAGTTCATCATCATTAAGCCCTTATTATATGAAATGTTAAAGGGACTTATCTAGGAAAAAGATGATCAAAACTATGAACAGTAAAATGAAAACAAACTCACAACTATCAACAACCAAACCTAAAAAACAAAAACAAAAACAAACTAAGCAAACAACTAGAATAGGAACAGAATCACAGAAATGGAGATCACATGGAGGGTTTCAGAGGGGGAGGGGAAGAATGGGGGAAAAGATACAGGAAATAAGAAGCATAAATGGTAGGTACAGAATAGACGGGAAGGTTAAGAATAGGATAGGAAATGTAGAACTTATATGTATGACCCATGGACATGATTGGGGGAATGCTGGTGGGAAGGGGAATGCAGGGTGGAAGGAAATAAAGGGTGGTGTGGATGGAACAACTGTAATAGCATAATCAATAAATATATTTAAAAGAAAAAAAAAGAAATAGAGTGGAGGTAAATTGTTGGTAGTGGAATCTGGCAGCACAATACAACTCTGACATTTTCTATTCCTGCTGAGTTGTTAGCATGTTTGTAAAGTCTGCTGCATGTAAGTGGTGTGAAATCCAGTAATAGACAGAATTGTGAAGTTAATGCAAGTCTCTTTTTGGCATCTTCTTGAGAGAACTTTACTTTTTTTTTTTTTGCCTGATTCAGTGCCTGAATCAGAGGACCTTGAGTTGATAGGCTTTACCAATGTCGTAGTTTATAATGGGTACCTTTTCCAATATTACTTACATTTGACTCACAGGAATAAAATTTGTTGGTGGAAAAAACTATTTTGGGGTAGATAACTTTCTATTATCTTTTAAATCATACTGGTGAATTGCCATTTACTCTGTTGGTGAAGTTCATCTGGTTGACTACAAAATTTATTAAATAAAAGACATTTGTACAGTTACTTAGTGATAAGTGATACTTGCACTTTATGAGCCTTATGCCTTAGGTTCTCATGTGCCTTCTGTGTCAAATTCTCAATTGAAGTACAAAATGAAGATTAGAGGCAAAATATATAGAAAACAAGGGATGTGTGTACCTGTTGTTTTCCCTGGTTTGCCTTTCTCTTTCTTATTCTCACTGAAGATTCATTTCAGTACAGATGATTTTAAAGTTGAGTTACCAGACATGACCCTCTAATCAGGCCTTTGGAATTGCCCTGTTTGGATGTCTTGCAGTCTTCACCAGTTCAGCTGAACTTACTTACTGTCTTTCCTCTTAAAATGGTCTTACAGTGCAGTGTCCTAAATGTGTCAGTGATACATTTCCCTAGGCACTTAGGAAAATCGTAAGTTGTTATACACCTTGATGAAAATGTTTTAATAGTATTTATTAATTCAGTAACCATTTATTGAAAACCTATATACAAGGAATTGGAGGTGTACAGATAAAGAAGATACCTGTTTTGCCAAGGAATTTATAATCCTGTTAGATGGAGACAGGTAAAAAATTGTGTAACTGGTTACTGAGCACTATGGTTAATAAACACAGCATGATAGCATGTTGTGAGGGCCGAGAGTGTGGCGCCTTCCTTAGGATGCAGTGCAGGGAGGAAAAAAGGGGAGGCCTGAGTTACGATTTTGAAGACTACACAACAGTAAAATAATGTAAACTTGGGAGAAATGTTGAAAGGCATGACTTTTTCAGGAAGTAATTTGGCAATGTATGGATCTTTGAAGAATGATTGATTCTTTTGATTTAACAATCCAAGGAAATTATTGAAATAAAAATTTTTATATGTAAAGGATTTTTTTAAATAAATACTTTTTAATTCTAGTTTTAAGAAATAGCACAGACCTTGTGTACCATTTACCTGGTTTCCCCCAGTGGTAACATCTTGGAAAACTGCAATGCAATATCACAACCAGGATACTGATATTGATACAATCACAATATAGAATAATTTTATCACTGCAAAGATCCCTCATCATGTTGCCCTTTTATAGTCCTTTAATCCTCCACCCCTGATTCCTGGCAGCCACTAGTATCTTCTCCATTTCTGTAATTTTGTAAGTTCAAGAACATTATGTAAATGGAATCATACTGTGTTGACCTGTTAGGATTGGCTTTTTCTAATCTCTGGAGATTCATCCAAGTTGTTGTGTGTAGTATAGTTTGTTCCTTTTTATTGCTAAGTTGTATCACATGATATGGACGAATACAGTTTGTTTAACCATCCCCCTGTTGGAGGACAGCTGGATTGTTTCTGGTTTTTGGCTCTTATGATTAAGGCTGCTATGAACATTCATGCATAGGTTTGTATGAACAAAGGTTTTCATTTTTCTGAGATAAATAAAACGCTCAGGAGTTCAGTAGCAGGGTTGTATAATAGTTGTATGTTTAATTTTTTTAGGTATGTTTTATTGATTATGCTATTACAGTTTTCACAATTTTTCTCCCTTTATTTCCCCTCCATCCTGCACCCCCAAGCCTCCAGCATTCCTCCCCCTTAGTTCATGTCCATGGCTTATACGTATAAGTTCTTTGACTTCTCTGTTTCCTATACCATTCTTAACCTCTCCCCGTCTATTTTATGCCTACCAGTTATGCCTCTTACTCACTGTACCTTACCCCTCCATTCTTCCCCTGCCCCCCACTGAAAAACCTCCATGTGACATCCATTTCTCTGATTCTGTTCCTTTTCTAGGTGTTTGCTTAGTTTTTGTTTTCCTTTTTTTAGGTTCAGTTGTTGATGCTTGTGAGTTTGTTGTCATTAATAGTTGTATGTTTAATTTTTAAAGAATTTGCCAAACTCTCCCATGGTAGCTGTACCATTTCACACTCCCACCAGTACTGTATGAGTACAAAGGATGTGCTTATTTTGTTTTAAGTTTTAAATTTATTTTTAATCCTCTCCTGGGGATATGTTTATTGATTTTGGAGAGGGGGGGAAGGGACAGATAGAGAGAAACATCAATGTGAGAGAAAAACATCGATTGGTGCCTCCTGTACTTGCCTCAACCAGGGCTCAATCCCACAACCTACGTATGTGCTCTAACTGAGAATTGAACCCACAAACTTTTGGTGTATGGGATGATGCTCCTACCAACCAAGCCACCTGGCCCGGGAAGGATGTGCTTACTACTTTTAGGAAAGAAAATAACATAACCACCCAGCAAAAATAGAATAATTAGGTATTGATTATACATCTATTTCATGGAATACTGTGTGAGTCAGTGGTAATGTTTATACATTGACTTTTTTTTGGTTAATAATGGAAAATGGTTATCTTAAGTTGAAAAGCAGACTAAAATACTGTCACCTCCGTGACTCATGCATATATATTCTTTGGGCTACTCTATTTTCTATGCTGTACCTCACATTCACATGACTATTCTCTACCTTCCAATTTGTACTTAATCTTTTCACCTTTTTGTCCATCCCCCCAATTCCCTTCCGATCTGGAAACTATCAAAACATTCTCTGTATCTATGATTCTGTTTCTATTCTGCTTATTTGTTTATTTTGGTTTTTAGAATCAATTGTTGATAGATATGTATTTATTGCCATGTTACTGTTTACATACTTGATCTTCTTAAAGACCCTTTAACATTTCATGTAATACTGGTTTGGTGGTGATGAACTCCTTTAGCTTTTTCTTGTCTGGGAAGCTCTTCATCTGTCCACTTCTAAATGATATTTTTGCTGGGCAGGGTGATCTTGGTTGAAGTCCTTGCTTTTTATCACTTTGGACAATGGTGTGGGGATGGCCTGAGGGAGTGTTGGGCCTGGGTGGAGGGGTGTTACAGGGGAAAAATTGGGACAACTGTAATAATGTAAACAATAAAATATAATTTAAAAATTAAAATAAAACAGTTACCTCAAGTAATCCATAGAAAATAGAGAAGTGGTTCATAATTGATAATTTTGATCAAGAATGTTTATAACTAGTATATGTTGAAGGATATTTACATTTAACTTGATTCTTACGCCTAACAGCTGATGGTACCCTTCAGAGAAAAAGGAGAGAGAGAATATATTCTTCTTTAATCCTTGTTAATGATACCGTTGAAGGGTTTGTGATGCTCTCTGTGTAGGAAACAGATTACTTTGTATGAGAGCCAATATAATAGCCTTAAGAATACCTGATCTTGCAGTTCAGTGGATATAGTCAGGGTACCTGATCCTGCCTGTTTTTCTTATCATTCCACCATGGGAATATATAAATGTCCTCATTCTTTAAAGTTCTTTTCTTCTCTCCTTAAACATACATATTCATTTCTAACATGGAACTGCATCTTTGAACTAAGGACTCTCATTTTTATTTGATAGCTCTAGCTTTCATTTCCTGTGATTCCCAACTACCTCTCTGCTTCTGGTAGTTCAGGCCCTCGCCTAGAAGTTCTTTCACCCCTATCTCACAAACTGGTCCCTTTCATTGCGGGTAAATGGAATTGTCAGTCTTGACAGACCATATGATCTGGCCAGCCTTCCCACCTGGTGCTAATAATATTTAATACTAATTTTTTAAAAAGTATTCTTTTAGTTCTATTCAAATACTGTTGTTGTAGTAACTTTTCTGGTTTTTACTGAAAGTATTAACTATTAGGTTCAATCACATGAAATTGATGTAATGGCATTAGTTGAAAATGACAATTTCATATTCTTCGGATGAATATTACTCTAGCTTTATAGGTTAAACACCATTTTATTAAGTTAACCTGAGAATTCAGTCACCCTATAGGCTGTTGCTTCAGTACAGAAATGAGCACCAGATGATGTTTTGGGGAATTTAGAATTTTTAAAAAAGATGTTATTGATTGATTGATTTATAGATAGGGGAAGGATAGAGAAAGAGAGGGAGAGAAACATCAACCAGTTGCCTCTCTCTCATATGTGCCCCAGCTGAGACCCGTCCTGCAACCCAGGCATGTGCCCTGACTGGCAGTCGAACCGGTGACCTTTTGCTTTGCTGGCCGACGCTCAACCAAGTGAGCCAAGTGAGCCACGCTGGTCATGGCAGAGTTTAGAATGTTTTCATGTTGGTTTAGTATCTAGCCTTTTGAAGTTTTCACCTTGGAGTATGCGTGTCATCAGTAATATTTCTAAGTGTCAGTCACTGCCTTCTGATTCTGACTGTGTTTAATCTACCAGTGTTTAAATAGCATCGCAGTGTCCTTGAGTTATGTAGTTCTTTTAAGCCCAAGACATTTTACAGAAAGAATTGAAGTGACATAAGAAATGTAAGCCCCCAGTGGTATAGCATAGCTATGAAGGCAGTTACTGAGAAGACACATCGGCTTGCATTGCTACAGCCAGTACAGAGCTAAGGCCTTGGACCAGTGGTTTTGTACCCAGGCTCTGTAACAGGTGCCCAAGAATTCTGATAAAACTGGGACCTGGGTAACAGTACTTTTAAAAGCTCCTCCCTATGATTCTAATGGTCAGTCCAAGTTGAGTGCCTCTGTTTTAGACCAGCTTTGAAAGCAAAGAGGCCAGAAATATCAACAGACTTGGAAAATATCACTATAGTGACTCAAAGACTAATCTTTGTGCAGTATGGGAAGCACAGCTGGGTTTTTTTTCTCCCTATGAGTCACATCTGAAGAGGGAAGTTGTTAAAATAGTCATCTTCAACAGTGAAGAACAGTAGTACATAATTATGGAGTTTAGAAAAGTGTACATGCAGTTTTTGTGAAGACTGAGGCTAAAGTAAAAAAATGGTAAGACAAGAAGTCAAGGCTATCATCATCGTTGATAATTTGATAATATTTACATTTGAGATAATGTAATGAGAATGTCACTTTATCTCTGTGATCTCCCTCCCCAAAACCCAGAATGCTAGCCTCATCACGAGAAAAGCAGACAGATCCCAATTGTGGGGCATACTACAAAACACCTTACTAGTACTTCCCAAAATGGACAAGGTCATCAAAAACAAGGAAGGTCTGAGAAACTGTCACAGCCAAGAGGAGCCTAAGGAGACCTGATAACTAAATGTAATGTGCTACCCTGGATGGGGTCCAGAAATGGAAAAAGAACATTAGGTAAAAATAAAGAAGTATGAATAAAGTGTGTGTTTTAGTTATTAACAGAGAACCAATAATGGTTCATTAATGTTGACAGATGTATCTTACTAATGTAAGTTCGTATGGGAAATAATACAGTAATGAAAATACAAAAAGAAGCTGTTTTGCGTACTCACAACTGTAAACTTACTTTTGCACCACCCTGTATTTCTAAAGTTGTAAGGATGAGGCTTGCCTGGGTGGCTCAGTTGGTTGGAGCATTGTCTCATACATCAAAAGGTTGTGGGTTCGATCACCGGTTGGGGCATGTATGGGAGGCAGTTGATCAGTGTTTCTCTCAAATTGATGTTTCTCTCTCTCTCTTTTCCTGTCTTTAAAATCAGTGAACATATCCTCTGGTATTAAAAAAAAAAGTTATGAGGATGAAACTAAGCTATATTATAAATAAGATGTAAATGATGTAACTTGGTACAGTCATACCTTGCTATATCGTGGTTCACTTAATTGCAGCTTCACTGTATTGTGGGGATGACTGTACTTCACTGGTGAGTAAGTACTTATAGAATTTTATATGTTGTTAAAATTACGTAGGTTTAAGAGTGCAGAAAGTGTTTAAGAGCATATGAAGTATTTATAAGAGAGTGGGAAAGGTTTATATAGGAGTGTGGGAAGGGTTTATAAAGCCTTAAAATATATATAAACAATAAAATAAATATAACGCCACTACCTTGGATTTTCACCTATCACGGAGGTCTCTGGAACGTAACTCCCGCGATAGGTGAGGGATCACTGTATTGGTACGTGATACTGAAATAATTCACAATGTTATAAGCAGTGATACTGAGTTCAGCTATTGAAGCAAAAGTGTTTGAGTTTATTGATATTAAGCAGTGAAATTAAGTTTTTGGGTTTCAGTGGAAACAAGTGAAATAGCCATTAGATTTTTTTTTGGTATCTGTCAAAGTAAATTTTGAAGACCTGTTAGAAATGTTAACATTCCAATTGTATAGAGACTACAAGTGACTCAGATGGACCAGGCTTTTTATAAATAGGGTAAATTAACAATTTTTAAATGTGGTATGTTTGTTCTGTATGAAATTAATGATCTGTACTGATATGTGAAGTCCTGGTCATTTGATTTTGCAAAGCAGTGTAATATTGCTTATTTTATCTACTTTTTCTTGATAAAGTTTTTTTTAACCTGTCTTGTGTTTGACCATCATATTCTTGATAGTATGTGACCATTGTTTCTTTGCCTTTTGCTGTGCTGTAATGTTCACTTTTTTTTTCTTTTGTTTTTTAGCCTGGGTGTATCTTGATCTTCTAAATAACCAAGCATGCTATTTACATGCAACAACAGATAAGCATAACCATGTAAATTTTCATTGATTCCCTGAGAAGTGTTGTGTTTTTTTCCTTTTTAAAAATATTTATAATTTTTTTTTGCTGGCAGCCTTAATAATGTTTTCATAAAATATGATGGATTTATAAGTCTGTTTAACATGCCTTTCCCTTTTTGTCTTTGCGCTTTGCTTCTAAGTTGCAGATGCAGTGGTTGAACAATACGCTGTGTGGTGTGACAGGTAAATTTCCCAATTTACCTGCCGTAATAGTGTGCTATGTAATGCCATTCAATCATCTCTGAATTTTACTTGCCTGATTAGTTGAGTGAAGCAGATTTTCAATTTAAATGTAACTTCATCTGCTTGATTAAAAATGTAACAGAACATTATCTGCTGCAAATAAATTTCAGTGGAAGAGATGATTTTGCCTGTTTAAAAATAACATCTGTTTATATTGGCTGGAAGCAGACGATTAATACTTCTCTAATTTCGAGGTTTACCAGTCCAGCTCACCTGTCTCTTTGCATGGATAGTTGAAATTGATGGCTGTCGAGTATAAACATTTACCTGTTGATGTTTAGTTGATGGATTTCTTTTTTAAGGATAATACAGAATCCCATCATTGGGCATTCATTTATTTGCTGCTCATCAAGATGATTGACAGTTTTGCCAACAACATGGAAAAAGGATCTTTCTTCATGATGCATACGAGAAATATTTTACCCCTCAGTGATGAGTGCCCTACAAAAAAAAAAAGAGATCTTGTGAATTCTTTTTTATAGTTGATATTTATTTGAATTCTGAATTTAGAGTCCATGAGGATAAATTTAAGTCAGGTATGTAGTAAATGAGTGTAGGTAGTCCTCTCCTGTTGGCATCTTTTATCAAGTGATTATATGTGTGGGCTGTAAGGACAATGGCAGAGAAAGATAGGAAAAACCAAAGGGGTTCTTTTTTCCCCCAGCACTTAGCATAATGTTAGGCAAGTAGTCGACCACTTAGTAAGTATTTATTGAATTTGAATTAAATGTTAGACTCAAGGTACGTTTGATATTCCACAAATGGAACAAATTAGGTTTAATCGGTTTAAATATGTAGTTAAAATTTTAGCAAAGAGAGATTATAGAATACTATTTTGTCCCTTTTTAATAAACTTTAAGAGTTTATTAGAATTATATTTTTAAATACAGAATTCTTCTATAAATGTCCTCTAGGGGAAAAAGAAAGTCATTATTCACTGTTTAATTTTCTTAACTGGTAAGTAAAATTGATTTTAAAAAATAGATGTAAAAAAAATTTAACACTAGTAAAACTGCAGTACAATCCAGTGGTTTTTGGTATATTTAGTATATAGTAAAACTATTTGTTTTTAAAAAATTAATATAGCTCCATAATCTCAAAAGATAACTGCCTTTAGAATTTTTTATTGAATATTGTATTTATTTTGATAGAGTATTCTGAATATGTCACTTATTTGTAGAGGAATAATTGTGCAATATTTTGATAATATTTTTGTTCTTCATAGAGCAAACAAAAACATTATTGACTTGAAAGTTACTAAATTCATGTGTTGTAAACTCTTGTTTATAATTTATAACATTTAGAGATTCTTGGCCACATCTTATATAATTTAAATCAAAACTTTAGTCAGTACTTTTTAGGCATATGTCTGAAGAGGTCTATATCAGATACTTTTAATTAACTGATTAAGAAAATTAATCATTCTTTGCTCCCAAACATATGAGGTAAAGTTTAATCTCTAATCAGTTTTGCCAGTTTGGACATTTTGGATGATTGGGTTCTGTTTGCAAAAAGTAAATATTTGCAAGTTGAATATTTTTAAATTCATCATATTAACCTGAATATTTAGCAGAAATTTTTGCCATAATGCTTTAGGACAGTAGCTCAAACTATAAAAATGTACAGGTAAATAAATATAATCATATATTTGCTATGTTTTTTATTACAAATTTGTAATTTTATCATTGTAATCTTAAACTAAGATTACAATGTAATTGTAAGATTAAACTTTAATCTTATTTAAATATTTAAGTAAAATTTGAGAAAAGTAGAATTTTTTATTTAAAAAAATTTTTTTAAAGATTTCATTTATTTATTTTTAGAGAGAGTGAAAGGGAAGGAGAAAAAGGGGGGAAGAAACATGTGCAAGATCGATTGGTTGCCTCTTACCCACCTCCAAAATGGGGACCTGGCCTGCACATGCCCTGACCGGGAATCAAACCTGCGATCTTCCAGTTTGCAGACTGGCCCTCGATCCACTGAGCCACACTAGCCAGGGTGGGATTTTTTATTTTTATTTTTAAACCACATAAAGTCAACAGAAGAAACTTACAGTATTTATGTTATAACTTTTTTTGTTATTACTTTGTCCTTCCTGTTTATGGCACCGGTGGCAAACACAAGGCCCACGGGTTGAATCTGGCCCTCCACCTTGTTCTGTCTGGCCTGGCACCTTGTTTCTACCCGGCGGCGGCACCAAGCTCTCCCTTAACTGTTAAGGAGTAGTTACATTTGTACGTCCTAAAATTACATTCGGCCCTTTGAAGGCAACTGCAAGGCTGATGTGGCCCCTGAGGAAAATGAGTTTGACACCCCCGGTTTATGGTTTGCAAAAAGTAGGTGAGGTTTTTTGTTTTTTTGTTTTTTGTTTTTCTCTATTATTTGTTCAGATGATATTTAATGAAAAAGAATGAACTCAGAACAGCAGTCTATACTTGAAGAAGAAGATGCTACTACTTGAAATTGTATCAAGGTCTTGAGGGTCTTCAGAGACCTGCTAGTGCCTTTGTGATTTGCTTTAACTTAAAACCATCATGTATCTTAAAAAGGGGATGAAATGATAATGAATGTTCATAGCAGCATTATTTATAATAGCCAAAATGCAGAAATAACCCAGATGTCCAACGATCGATGAACAGATAAATAAAATATAATACAGTAGTCCCTCCTTACCCATGGTTCTGTTTTCTGTCATCCATGTCAACCAGGGTCCAAAAGTATTAAATGGAAAATTTCAGAAGTAAGCAATTCGTAAGTTTTAAATAGGGTGCTGTTCTCAGTAGCATGATGAAATCGTGCTATCTCTCTGCATCTGCCTGGGATGTGAGTCTTCCCTTTGTCCAGCGTGTTCTCTAGGTTTTATATACTACTGGCCAGTTAGTCACTTAGTCACCATCTTGATTATCAGAGAGAAACTGAGAGAGACCACATTCATGTAACTTTTATTGTAGTATATTGTTATAATTGTTCTATTTTATTAATAGTTATTGTTGCTAATCTCTTACGTGCCTGATTTATAAATTAAACATTATCATATGTATGTATAGAAAAAACTGTGTGTAGGGTTTGGTACTGTCTAGTTTCAGTCATAATCTGGGTGTCTTGGAACATATCCATGTGTAAAGGGAGGGATACTGAATTTCCTTATAGTAGAAAATTATTCAGCCATAAAAAAGAATGAAGTACTGATGTGCTATAGCATGCATAAACCTCCAAAACATTAGACTAAGTATGAGAAGCCAAGCACAAAAGGCTACAGATTTATGATTCTATTTATGCGAAATATGCAAAGGAAGCAAATCCATAGAAACAGAAAATAGGTATTAGTTACCCGGATCTGGGGGAGATAAGAATAGGCAGTGACTCCATTGGGTATGGGGATTATGAAGGATGTGCTGGAATTCGATAATGACCATGGTATATTAAAAACCACTAAATTGTACACTTTAAAAGGGTGATTTTTATGTTATGTGCATTATGGTCAATTAAAAGGGTGGGGCAGAATATATATTTATATATTTATATTTCTATATAGAAGCATGTATATGAATATGTATATTATAAATAAACATACATATTTATTTATATGTATTTATGCATATATATTTATTTATATGCTGTTTTATAGAGAGATTATTACCAGAAGAATAATGGCCTTCTTTTCATTCTTCTTTGATATAGAAACTATAATTTGATGTATTAATCATAGAGGTATATTTTATCCGTATGCTTTACCTTTATATTAGCATTTTTACTCATATGTTTTTACATATCATTTAAAGATCCATAATTAGGTTGTAGAAATTGAAAAGATGGATGGGAACATAAGGTAGCCTTGTGTGATATGAGGCTGTCTTGAAATGGTGCTCTCATGTTTTGAGGTTTTAGTGTACTTGTTTCAGTGCAGGAGACTGACAGGCCTTAAGGTAGATTGTAGGTACCGTGTTAAATTGTAGAAATTTATCCTGCTGGAAATATTTAGGAAAATAAATAATTTTATATTAAAATCTATATAGATGTTTATGAATCATAATATATCCTAATAAATTATCTTTATTGAAAACTTTTAGCATTTTTTTGCATCAAAAACTTTACAAATCAGTATTAGCTTTGTAAATGTTCATATAATCAAAATTAGGCATGAAAAAAATTTAATGATAACAGTACATGTTCCTTTTGAAATTGTGAGAACATTCATTTTGTAACTTAGGGGAGAGAGAGTGGATACTTGAATTTAAAATATTAGTTCAGCTTTCAAAATTCATCCATTGTAAAGTACCGGTTGCTTCAGAGGCCAGTCATACTGAATTGTATGCTTTATTATTTGGAATGTGATTTGTTTTCATCTTGCTGCAGAAATCCCTTTCCTTCAGTTATGTTTTAGAACTTCCATGTGAACACATTGCTGGGTTGTCTCCAGTGTTTTTAGGGTTTGGGTCCTCTAGATAGTCTTAGCGACTTGTTTTCATGCCTCTTTCCTTTATATTCATTTGAACCATTAAAAAATTGTCGCTATTTAAATTGTTTTTACCTACAGAAATGCCAATTTTATATGATTCAACCCAACAATAATTTACTTCAGGTTACTGGGCAAGTGTGAGTACAGTTTCAATACTAATAAATATTTATTGTACTTTTCTGAGTGCTGTACGTGGATTAACTCATCTGTCTCACCCTCCCAACAACCCAATGAACTATTACTATCTCTCATTTATAGACGAGGAAATAGGTCTAAAGAGGTATTGTCCCAAAGTAAGTGGAAGACTTCGGATTTCAACAACAGATTTCAGCGACGGATTTCGGCAGTCTTGCTCCAGAGCCCACGTGCTTAACTACAGTGCTGTGTTGCCTTCTGTTCTTGTCCGGGTCCCCTCTTCACCCTCAGGGTGTTTTATAAATTTAAGCCTAATTCTTTCTCTTGCCTTGAGAGCTTCTTCTTTCCCAACCCAGTGTAAGTTAGGTGTTAGGCTTTATTGCTTCGTATTTGCATTATAATTACATGTTATTCCAGATGTATTTTGTAACTACAGGAATAGATACTTAAAGGAGTCTTTCAGCAGAATGTATTAACTGACATTCACACTTGTGCTGTACATGTTATTTTGTAAATTTCCGAAGCCTTCTATAGTTCACCTCATCAGTTCAGCTAACACTGAGTGCTTTTGTGTCAGATCTTATGTAGCAACTTAATGTGTGTGATAATGTTGTTAACTGAATTGATAAATCTAGAAATCAACTTAGTCTTTGTCATCTGAACATTCAGGCATTGTTTTGGATCACTGATAAAGAAAGTTGTTTCCTGTTTGATTCAATCCTTAATGGCAGTTTTCCAAATTCCTGTTATTCGCTTCCATCAAGGGAACAAGCATTTAAAAAAATATGCCAGAGCTAAGAGAACAAAAAGTATTTCATCTTTTACTTGTAGGGCTTGGCAGGATCCTGTTCCTGCTCTCCTGATTTCTTACTCATCCTGAATTCTCTGACACTTCTCTCTTTACAATTCTTCTCTTTTATACTTGATGTTAAAAGGGAAATAATATCACTACTCTAAAGAAGGCAGTTAGATTTAAGATTATATTTAAATCACCATGGTATATTCAGATGTGTTTAAAATTGTGTACTTTGTTGCAGTGGTGTATGAATCTGATTTGCTAAAGGTGCAGTTTGTATATACTACATATACAAGTAATAGATTCTTGGATTGATAAATATCTGGGTTGTTATGTGGGTTTTGTACATTGAATAGAATGACCTTGGACAGTAGACGCCTTGGGCCCAAACAATCTGAAATTCTGCCTTAAGGAAATAAACTAAAGCTGAAGGGTTCATTTCAAAATATGAAAAAGATAAGGCCAAGTTGAGCAATATTTGAGTTTGAGAATGAAATTACTCTTTTTTGAAGGACTGTTGTAATGACTTTTTAGCATATCAAACTAATTTGTCTAGTGTTAGACTATCAGTAGTTTTATATTAGAAATGAATTAAAAGTAGTAATGGGTGGCAAGGGAAATTCTTGTGTTATTTTTGATATGCCAGAGCATAAAGAACCAATAATCTTACATATAAATTTAGTGCTGATTTTATTATTGTTTATGGTTGCCATTATATGCTTTTATTACATATAGCTCAATAAATCGAAGTAGAGAAGTTAATATGAATAAATATATCCAGACAAAAACTTCCATCATGATGCAATAATGGTGAAATAATTAATGATGGAGAAGTAATAAAAAGGGATAAACTTGGTGAAAATTGAAGTTAAAGTGACCTATGCATTAAGAGCTTCAAACTGGTTGGATAAGTGGGTGTATTCTTTAGAGTAGGTGTTTCCAAGGCAGGTCGTATTCACAGGTCCTGGGAGTTAGGACTTGTGCATGCTATTTTTAGAGAAGACATTCAGCGCACTACAAGGAATAAGTGTCCATTTGTATATGTAATTTTTCATAATTTCATTCAACGTGGCTAACATTCCATACAATAAATCTATTGCATGTTTTTTCTGACATAATATTTTGGAGATTGTATTACTCTGCCTGCCCCCGCTGCACCTGCCCCCACTGCCGCCATTGCTCAGGAAGATGCACTCCTTCACTTTCATGGTAGGATTTTTGGGTGGGGAGGAACCTTTTTTGTTAAAGCCACTTTGCTGTCAGTTTTTTCAAGGTATTAAAAATGTGTTCCAAATGTACTGTATGATATATACGGAGTTTAATGTTGTTTATTTTTAGTTGCTTGCTCCTTTTACCTTTTGTCCCATCTCTTGTAAATAAATCATGAAATTTGGGGCAGGAGAAGTGGAAAAAGTTAATCCACTTCTAAGGCTGACATAATTTTCAAGGTAACTGATTTCAAGGATGAGCAGCAGAATATATTTTATTTAATAGCTATGAGAGATGGGTTTTCATAAACTTTTATTCAAAGTAACTAGATTCACACATTCATTATAAAGGGTGTTATGAAAATGTAAAGTTCATTAATATGCTGTATATTTTTATCCCCTTGAATGTAATTCAGAGATTATATACTGTAATAGGATTGATGACATTATACTCTTTAATCTTAAGGGTGTCTCTGACACATCAAGGACAGTCGGCAGTAACTGAAGTTTGCCTGAATTTTAAGAATGTATTAGCATTACAGAATATCTTGAGTTTTACTTAATGCTTTTAAGAGTTTATACTCTTAGACTCTTTATAGATTCAAAAGAATTTTTTCTCCAGGCCAAAAATAAAATCTTTAGAAACTAACAAGATGAATTAATGATGAAATGATTTATTTCTAAGGTTAGGCTTTAATTATGACATGGGAGAGGGTTATGGCGTTTCTTCAAAGTATTTGTTTCTGTGTATCTGAATTTGTTCCTCCCCAGTAAGCTAACTGGGGTTTATAAAATGGACAGTCCCTTCTCTCCAGTTTGACACTTAAAAGGAGTTCTGACTTACAAAAGGTAAGTGTATTTTTCTATCAGGAATAGCTAGCCATTCTAACATGTAAGGTAAGCAAAAACAGTGGCCCACTGCACCTTCCTCAGTGCTTTTTCTTTGTGTACAGCAAATACATGGACATTTTACTGGCATAAAATGTGTATTTTATTTGAGTCTTTACATCATTGCCCAGTGGCTTTTTTATTCAGTTGATCATTTCTTTTATGTTATATTTAAATAGTTTAGATTGTAAGCTTCTAAAAGGGCAAAGAGTTTATCTTTTCAGCTTGTGGGCTTGACAATATGCACAAGTAGGTACTTACAAGCTGTTTGATGTTATTGTTTCTACTTTGGAAAAAGAGAGGATCAGTGGCAAGAAGTGAGGAAAATGGCTGTTGTGTTAAAGATCTATGGAAAAGAGATTTTTCACACAGTTGCCCTTCTTGAAAAGATGCAAGTAGTAGTTTTACTGTCCTTTTGCCCTATTTTGAATTGGGGGTTGCTTGATATATTTGTCTTATGTTTTATATCTAGATGCATTGAAAACCCCATCAGACATTATTATTCCTTTTGCTTTCCATTTTCAAACAAATTTTTAAAAGAATTTGAGTTTTCAGCCATTATTTCCTCAAGTACTTTCTGTACCACACTTTCTTTTCCTGCTTGGACTCCAATGAAATGAACATTAAATCTCTTAGTTTCTCACAAGTCTCTGAGGGTTGGTTTTTAAAAAAAATTTATTTTTTGCTCTGTTCAAAATAGGTATTCTCTATTAATCTGTCTTCAAGGTTACTGGCTATTTCCTCTGTCATATTCACTTGGCTTTTGAGCTTGTCCAAGTGGATCTTAATTTTGGTTATTTTATCTTCCATTTTCTAAATTTTCCTTTTGGTTCTTCTTTTATTTCTTTGAAGAGATTTCCCATCCTTTCCATTCATTCTGTGAGTGTTTGCTCTTGTTGGAACATTTTCATAGTAGCTTATTTTGAAAGTCTTTGTCAGATAAATTCATCATTTGTGTTATTTCAGTGTTGGCATCTGTTGTCTTCTAAGTTGAGGTTTTCCTGATTCTTCGTGTGTCAAATTATTTTAGACTATATCCTGGACAATTTAAGTATTACATTGTGAGGCTGTCTTATTTAAATCCTGTGGTAAATTTTGATACTTTTGTTTTAGTTGGCAGTTAGTCTGATTGGGTGCAGGCTCCAAGTTCTATCCAGCCTCCTGTGTGTTGTGTTTTTAATATCAGTTCCTATTACAAAGCCTTTCCAGTACAGTTTGAACCTGACCTGCATGTGTGCCAAACAGTGGCCAGTCTAGAAACTGGGTGGTTGTCTGTCCCATGGTTTACTTCTCAAAGTCCATGGTATTCTATTTAAGCATCAGCTCCCTGCGTGCACAGCTTAGAGGTGAGCCCAGAAATTCATAAACAACCTAATGGTATTGCTTTCCTGCGCTTCTGCTTTATAATCTCCCTGGTACTTTTTGGTTACCTGGACGTCCCTCTTTGGTCCTCCAACCACAGAGTTGGGGCTTTAGTTTCCCCATCCTGCTGCATACTTCTCACAACAGTGTTACACGTGGGGCGAAGTAGCAGGTAAATGGGGAAAAAATGTAAGCAATAGGAGTTCATGCCATCATCCTCTTGCAGAAGGTTTCCTTTCCCAAGGTTTAGACCCCCGACCCCATTGCTGCTGCTGTCCCTGCCTCCACTGTAATCACAAGATTGCTTGGGGTCTAGGGTACAAAAGCATGTTGGAAAGGACTCAAATCTGAGGAATTTCCTCTTCTCTGAGTGCCAGGAGTCTCCTGATTCTCAAGCTACAACTAGAAGGCTTGTCCCTGGGGTTCCCTCTGTTTGCCCAAGTGCCCACTTGTAAATTTCTCTGTGTGCAGTCTAGGCCAGAGGATACAAAAGAGAGGAATTAGTCAATTTACCACCAGTTTGGTGATAATTACAATGCTGGTTTTCCCTAATCTGCCTGCCAATGTTTACCCTTCAGAGCCTTTAAGTAGTGGCATTCTGTCCAGGTTTTATACCTGCATTCTGTGGGAAAGACAGGGTAGCGTGTACAAGTCCATCTTATCTGGGACTGGAACTCCTGATATATTTTTGAAATCCCCCCAAAATATAGCACATGTGATGGAATTGTAGCTGTAGAGTATGAGTTCTCCCTCACTCTGATTTCATGCCTCATGTTGTTTAAGAGTGCATGTTAGAACCCATGTGTGGAAACTAGCCTATTTATGGGTACATTAAAAGTGCATATTTGAAAAACATTTTGGACACTGGAAGCCATTGTGAGTTTTGCTTTTTCAGAGAAGCATGATATATAAATCTGTTCCTATGTAAAAAGTAATTTTATCTTATTGTCAGGTCTTTCTAATTGGTCATAAGATTCCAGTCCAGATACCTAACAGCTATTTTCTCGCAAGATTCCTTTTTGTTGACTTACTAGAAGTACATTAGGTTTTGCTTTTTTTTTCTTATCACCAGAGAATTTTTAAAAAGTATATTAAAATTTTTCTTTCTCGTAGGTTTTTTCTCTTCTCTCTTCCTTATTTCATCTGTTCCTTCTACCTTTCTTTTCTGTCCTTTATGTTTTTATTACTGTGTTTAATCAGGCTTCTGTCTCCCCCATCTTACGGCTATAAAAGGGGTGGATAGGAATTTAATAGGTATCCCCTTCCTCCCCCACATGCTGTCTGCCTCAGCTGTCCCCCTGGCTAATTAGAATTCCAAAGGGCATTAATAACCATTTCAATTAATCGGATTATACCTACAGTTGCTAAAGGTGAGGTTCAGGCTATTTAACTCCCTACTGGTGAACTTAAACACCAGTCAAAACTGGGTAGGAATTCAACATTTTATTTTCATGTCTGCCCTAAGGAAGAAAACCGGAACACTCCATGACTTCAAAGATTATGTAGACCCCTCCACCTGCTCACTTGCAGCATTCTCGTTTCCAGCAATGCAAGGAAGCCCTACCATTATTTCAGCCTTCATCAGGACACAAAAGCTGAATTTTGCTTGATCTTGTGAAAATACTTTTGCATTGTTTGTAAAAGTCATTTGGGGCAGAGCTGTAGAAAACCTTCTAACAGTAAATAATCCTTTAGTTAAAGGCAAAAGTGTTATAAAAAGCTAAAAATTTGCTTAGCAACTAATGTTGCAACAATATTTTGACAATAGAAGTCTCCCTAGGGACATTAAGGAGGTAGAAAAACAGCTTTAATTTTAAAACTTTCAATAAAAAGTAATGGAAATTGAATGACCAATCTTAAGGATCAGAAGAAACCCTGGTGGGAATGAGGGGGAGGAGAAGGGGGAGAAGGAGCCCTATGGGTTATCTAGTTCAAACTCCCTCCGATTGGTGTTCTTTCTCCAACGCAGTGTGCACAGTCACCTACTCTCTATACAGCAGGTATTAAAAAGATAGCCTATCTTGTAATCAGATGACTTGCCAGTGTCAGAGAATCCTGATCTGAAGTTAATTACTTGTTTTCTTTCACTGCCCCTTCAGTCATAGAGCATTATTTGACTACAGCTTCGTGTTTGCCTATTTTCCCTACTTTTCTGTCCCCGACCCCACCACTAGATCAGATGTTTATTTTTGGAATTTAAAAATATGTTGGAGAATAAAATGTTTAATAAGAGTGGCCATAAGAACATTCTTCATATATGGTTGAAGTTGAAAATTTTTAAAGCAAGAAGATGAAATCTATCTCTTTCCATGTATAAGGTGGTTTCTCAATTTTTTCCATTGCTTATGTGTGTGCCAGCTGTGGGAAAGTCTAGATGGAGGAACTGAGTAAGAAAAATTAGCTGGTTTGAGAAGAAGACGTTTACTGAAATCTGCACAGCACTCCCTCAACAAAGATATCTATTAGTCAATGGATGTCATCCCCACACCTGTCTAAAGTGACTCATTTCTCTTCCTGATTACCACTTATAGATTTTTCCCTTTTTAAAAAAACTTTACACAAAATGTAAACTTCATACATTGGGATTATTCTTTGGTCCGGATCTTTTCTTTGAATAAAATAAGCTTTGGGATGCTTATTTGGATGTTCAATGGAACAGTGTGGAGAACAGTAATTGTGTTTGGGCTGAAGAATTAATCCATTTAGTCATGGGCAGCATTACTTAGCTTCTCCTTAGCCGCTGAATTGTGGTGGCTCTATTTTAGGATTTTAGCCTCAAATAGAAACTTTTAGGAATGAAAGTTTATTTGTATTGATGAACATATGCTTTTGAATAATGAGCCATTGAATTGATTTCAGTGAAAGCGAAATTGTTTTTTAATTTGCAGTTCTTATTTTATATTTAACCATGAATTGAAAGCTATGTCGTCCTATCGCCCAAATTTAAAAAAAAAAATTAGGATCTTGAGTCAATCAAGTACATTCTAACAGAAAGAGTGGTTTAATAAGAAGTAATTAGGATGGCTTCAGAAATGACCTGTAACTTCAACATTTTCTGATGGTTACTACTACACTTTTGTGTCAGTCAGGCATTCTAATAAAGTAATTTTATCAACTGTAATTAATTCTTTTAAAAGAGAAAAATTTACTTAATTTTGATATCTAACAGGCCAAAAAAGGGTTTTCGGAAAGTTATTTTCATTTCAGCATACTAATTGTTATGTACAACAGTTTTTTACATTGTTAGTTTAAATGATGGGGTGGGAGGGAATTTCCCAACTGATAGATCTTACTGCATGTGTGCACCTGTAATTGTAGCCCGCCAAGGTCTGCAGCCTGAGGAAAAATCAAGTAACTCTTCTTTAACTTTGTGCTTATCATAGCCTGCTGCTGTTGGATTTTTCCTGCTTTCTTATATATTTTATAGGCACTACCTTTTAACATATGTTTATTGAGCATCTACTGTCTGCCTAATAACTGCCTGTTTTAACTGTACTGAGATGGGTGGGTATATAGTAAGACAGAAGAACAAGTTCTCATTTCAGTCTAAACTTTCAAAGCAGGGCGTTAAAGCTGTTTAGCTCACCTGCAAACCTTTAGAAGTTTCCCTCGAAGAATTAGCCGTATGTATGTGTGTGTGTATGTGTGTGTGGGGGGGCATGTACTAAACTTTTTACACTCTGCAGTAGAATTTCCTTTTTCAACAAATGCTTTCACATACCATAAAATTTACCCATTTGAAATGTACAATTCATTGCTCTTTTTTAGCTTATTCATAATTGGGCAGCCATTACCATGTTAATGTTAAAACATTTCCATTACTCGAAAAAGGAATCCACGTCCATTGTCATCATTCCCCTTCTGCCCAAAACTCTCAGTCCAGGGCAACCACTAACCTACTTTCTGTCTCTGTAGATTTGCCTATTCTGGACATTTTATATGCATAGTCATACAATATGTGCTTCTTGTGACTGGCTTCTTTCACTTACAGTATTTTCAAGGTTCATCCTTATTATATAGCATGTATCAGAATTTAATTCCTTTTTATGACTGAATGATATATTCCATTGTATGGGTATACTGCCTTTTGTTTATTCACCAGTTGATGGACATTTGGGTTGTTTTCAGTTATGGCTACTAGGAAAAAAATGCTGCTATGAACATCTGTGTACAAGTTTTCTATGGAAACATCTTTTTAATTGAGTGTATACTTAGGAATGGAATTGTTGGCTCTTACTCAGTTTCTCTTTTTCAGAATGCGTAGGTTACTGTTATCTTAGTGTCTGTTTCGTCCCTTCCAGCCTCACTGGGTCTCTCCAAATCAGGCCCCAGTTCTCTGACCATCTCTCTGTCTCTCCCTGAGGAAATTGTATTTATCTTCAAAGGCATGGCTCAAAGGTATCTCCTTTGTAAAATAATTTCCAATCCTACCCATCAAATAATTATTTTTTATAAATCTTTAGCACTTGCTGTTGTATTAACTTTTGTGATAGTTACATAATGTGGTTATACATACGTCTCACTAGATTTTAAATTCTTGAGTACAGGGATTGCTGGGAATTGTGTGTGGGTGTTTTGTTTTGTTTTGTTTTTAACACACCAAAATGCCTGACACATAGTACTTAGTAAAAGTTGTTGGATTAACTTTTGGAGTCTTCTTGCCCAGTTTCTCCATAATGTAAATCCATCTTACACACTACTGATTTTCCTATTTCTCACTCTGGCATTCAAGACTTTCTGGTTTCGCCCTGGCTGGTGTGGCTCAGTGGATTGAGTGCTGGACTGCACACTGAAGGGTCACCAGTTTGATTCCCAGTCAGGACACATACCTGGGTTGCGGATAGGGTCCCTGGTTGGGGGCATGCGAGAGGCAACCGATAGATGTATCTCTCACACATGGGTGTTTCTGTTCCTCTCTTTCTCCATCCCTTCCCCTCTCTCTAAAAAATAAGTAAGTAAATAAATAAATATCTTTAAAAAATTTTTTTAAAAGATGTTCTGGTTTCCCCACATTTTCTTGTTCTCTAGCTTTCTCATTTCTTCCTGCGTTTCCCCTGTGCATAATGTTCCTTTCTATCTTTTCTTAACCTTTTGATAGCCTTCTTACCTTTCAAGCCTGATTTGTGAATCAGATCATTAGACATGCACTCCTAAGTGACATTTAAGAATGTTCATTTACATTCCTATGATCAGCCTAAACTTTAGAATCTATATTATGCATTTATCTTGTTTTCTTAGTTTTAGACTAAAGAACAGAATGTACATTTAGGCAGTCTCTAGTTTTCAAAGCTTATTTTACAAATTAGGTAGAAATGAAGGACCATCAACAACAGTATGTGTAACTCCGTGTCCTTGCCACACAAAACAATTCTTCCCTTCTTCCTGTTTCCCCATACTGCTTTTCTTTTTTATTCTTGTTAAGATGTCCTTTTTCCTTGGTAGGTATATACCCAGCCTTTTTTGGTAAGAATAGGATGGGACAACTATCTCATTCTTTGTCGAGGATAAGCCGTGGATGAGTTCTTTCATTGAAGGCACTCATTTGAATAACTATAGATTTGCCAGAGAGGTACCTAGGTAACTCAGTACCTCTTAGTGCCAAATGTTTCCTGGGCATGTCATACTGGATTTCTAATTTTCTGGGGGTTATATATTTATCTGTGGCTGTTTAAGGGTTCATTTTAGCTCTGGCTGGGTAGATTGGTTGGTTAGAGCATCATCCTGATACACCAAGGTTGCGAGTTTGATCCCTAGTCAGGGCACATAGAAGAAGGAACCAATGAATACATAAATAAGGGGAACAATAAATCAATGTTTCTCACTCTCTCAAAATCAATAAAAATATAATAAAGGTACATTTTATTTTACATTGATAGAAGCAGTATTAGGTAGTTGTAAATCGATGACAGTTCTTAAAGGGTGGTAGTTTCATGTAAATCTATGCCAGAAGTATCAAAATTAACTTATCTTGGGTCCATAGCTTTTGTATATTTTTGATAGCCCAGGTCTAGAAGAATGATAGTGATAAGGCATTAGAATCGAATTATTTTCTAAGAGGCCAAAGGCAGGTTAAGAAAATTTTAAAGACGGAAGAGATACTGAGTGTTGTGTAAAAAACCAGGTAGAGAAATATACTATGGTAAAAGAATGTGGAAAGTATCCAGGCTTTGGATTCAGATAGACCAGGGGTTTCTGTTTCAGGTTTGCCACTGTGAGCCTCAGAGCTTCTCTGCTATAAAAAATGGAGATGATGATACAAAGCTTATGTATTAGGAGTGAATGAGAACCTGTGGAACGCACTGAGCACAGCACCTACACACAGTAGCTACGTATAGATACTAAATCTCTCTTCCCGTGAATGTCTGTTGAGTCAAATTGCTTCTATTCTTTTATTTTCTCTGCTTTCAAGAATTTCCTTCTCCCTGCTTCCTAGTCAGTCTGTTGAAATTTCATCTTTATTGAAGCTTTTCTTATGTGACTTTTGTGACCTGATTTTCCTCATCTTTAAAATGCAAGAATTGAATTGTCTTCATTATGATTCTTAGAATCAGACTCAGATGTTGATACTGCTCTTTGAACTCTGACACTCACCTATACTGCACAATTAAGTACACCAGTTGATCTTGTACTTGGTGTTAAGTTTTCATATGGATGTGGATATATTGAGGACAGGATCTAAAAATTGGACAAATGCTCCTCTCTCTGTATTTATCACTGTACTATAGAGGCATTTGAACATACAGAGGAATATTATTCTTGTTTTGTTGGGTCAGTATTTTTTTAATGGAAAATTGGATGATGGTTGGAACCCAGATTGGAGTATGTGATTTCACTGTGATTTAACAGATAATACAGAGGTCCTATGAGAGACTTCAAAGCCTACTTATTAGTAAGTGGGTAGGGTAGAGTTAAATAAATAGGGCCTGGCAACTCAAGAGCAGGAATCTTCGATTATATAGGTAGGGAAGTAAGCAGAGTGAAAACTGGGAATTTCATATACAGAATTGAATTATTTGGAGTAGTGGTACTCAGGAAACACATCTGAGTAAGTAACAGAGAATGCGTATCATTAGATTAATACAGGCTCTAGAGACATTTGGAGGATTGGGTGGAGCTTGGGTTTGCACATCATGCTTTAAGTTTAAATGATGTATTCATTATTTTCATGGAGTGGAGCTTGGGTTTGCACATCATGCTTTAAGTTTAAATGATGTATTCATTATTTTCATGGAGCATTTATTCCTCTCAAAGGGAAGATTTATTTTGGGTGTTGTCCTGGTTAACTTCAAGAAGGCTTCTGTATGAAATTATGCTGGAATTGGTTTTAAGGATGTAAATCCCTTAAATCCACAGCTTGAGTAACAAATTGAATCTCTAACAAATACAAGGAATTTAAGAGAAAAATCCCACTTATGAAAGAATACCTAATATTATATTACAGGTGGTTATCATATATATAGGTTCTGTATCCAAAGGGTATCTTTGTATGTCATTGCATCATTGTCATTGACTACTTTCACTTAGGGATTGCAGAATTACAACCCAGATTTCTTGGATTTTGTTACCTTTCATAAAGGCCACGGCCTTATAAAGCATGCTGCACTGTGTACCTAAATGCCTAAATGAGTTTGTTGAAAAATTCAATAAGCATATATCTGTCATTTTATAAGCCACTATAGGCACAGCAGAAAAAAAATATAATATAGTTTTTATTGTTTATTCTCTTCCCATCTCCTTCAGATTGATGAAAAATACCACCAAGAAGTAGCATTTGTAATGCAGTCATGCAAACCAGTGTGTTTTGTGTCTAATGTAGCAGTTCAGCAAGGGGAAGGTGACTCTTTTCTGGGGTAAATATGGAATGTTGCACGGAGAAAGACAACTGAGTCTGAGTCCTGGAGATTCAGACCTTGACTATGAGCAAAAAAAGGCAAAGGCATTTTAAAACCAGGAGAAGCGGTGGTGATGTGTATTGTGAGTAGATAGGAGAGACACTACCTGCAAAACTGTTAGTTTAGTATGAAGCTTGAAGGAGTGGTAACTTATACCAGTTGGTAATGGCAGTATTGAAGTAAATAAAATATTGCCAAAATAATTTTGAAATAAAAGTCAACAGGGCTTGATGGTTTATAAGGATTAATGATGAGTAAAAGTTTTGAGATTGCAGGTTGGGGGATTTTTTAAATGATTCTACTACTGACAGAAATAGGGAAGTTGGGAGGAAGAACCAGCCATTTTAGAGATAAGATTGTGAGTTTAGTTTTAGACATGTTGAGTTTGAGTTATCTGTGTTTAATTGAAGTGAAGAAATTATGAAGGCACTTTAAAAAACAGGACTAGAATGATTGTGTTGGGCCTGGCAATTTAAGTATGCGTAAATGTGTAGACATGGAAGTTATCTCAGAAATGGTGTAATCCACCAATTTTATAGTTTTGGCACACCCAAACCTTCCGCCTTTTGTGTCTCTGGGTCACACTGTCCACTACAGAAATATGTTTGCTATATATTTTGAGTTAATAGTGGAATTTTATCTATAGATGCCGCTTCTTTGCCAGATCTCTGATGGGACTAACAATAGTATTGTCTAATTTAACAAGTCCTTTGCATAGATATTGAATATTGAAATGAACAAATGTAACTTTAGATTCTATAGCAGGTAAAAACATATTCGATTGAAAAAAGACCCAATTTTAAGAAATAAGCATGTTTTTAGTGGTACAGTGATTTTGAGATGTACTAGAGTAGAACCCATACCTTATAGAAATTTGTTTCATGCTTCCTATTATGTTTTTAAATAGCTCTTTATTTCATTGTGATCAATTTTAGCACTACAAAAAATACATTAATCAGTTTTAGCAGAATACTGTTGACTTAGTATTTAAAATTAGCTTCTCCCCCAGTGTGTTCATTTTTGATCTCCCTGTTTTTATATAAATATTTATTTATAAATGTTACAAATATTTGCTTTCTGTTTAATAAAATTCACTGTTATGATTATTTTAATGTCATTTGAGGACATTAAAAATTCTACCAAAATAGCTCGGCTGGTGTGGCTCAGTGGATTGAGTGCTGGCCTGTGAACCAGAGGGTCGCCTGTTTGATTCCCAATCAGGGCACATGCCTGGGTTGCGGGCCAGGTCCCCAGTTGAGGGTGCACAAGAGGCAACCACACATTGATGTTTCTCTCCCTCTCTTTCTCCCTCCCTTCCCCTTTCTCTGACAATAAATAAATAAGTCTTTTAAAAAATTCCCTCAAAATAATCTGAGATGTTGTTAAATGGTTACTATAGCTTTTTTGTCTAAGTGAAAAATTTAAAATTTGTAGTATACACTTTTTGTTAAAATAACTAATTAAAATTCATGTTGTTAACAGTGTAATATGTTAAAATTTCAGGGCATGATGTGTTTGTTATCTGAATACATGACGCTTTCAAATTGGTTGTGTTTTATTGAGAGAAGGTCACTTTGTTGTATTTTATTCTTATAAGGGAAGGGGGGGAAAGCAATCCAGAACAATAATCAAAGCCAAGGTGGAGCAAGTTGTTAAACACTTCACAATCAGACATTTTTCCCCCTCTTGTGTGACACTTTGAAGGCAGCTGCTACAGATAAACTCTAGAGCCCCAGATGGTGGTTGCCTAATCCTCATGAGAATTCATGTCCTGGAAGCGGCTCTTATCTCTCCAGACCTGACATTGTCTGTGAGCTTTTGCTAAGGAGGGAATAATATAAACATGCTATGCATGAGTTTCACTTCTTGAATATGTCAAAGACACAGGAAGTTATAGTAAATAAAGTACAGCAAGAACAGAGTTCATATTATTGAAAGTGTTGTTATTTAAAGCACTTGATGCTAAGTTGTGATGAGTGATGGAGTGTGGTTTGGGAAGAAAGACAGTGAAAGTTTTATAAAACAAAAATGCCACTCTTCCCAAAATCATGAAATTAGATGTAGAATTGTCATTATGTGTAATAACCAAAAGAATTCAGTGTTACGTGATTTGCTCTCACAATTCAAAACAATTCACCCTATAAATGAATATTCTGGCTTTTATTTACCATCTATTGGTCAGTTCTCTTTGTTTAGAAAGTCAAAATAACGATTCTGCTATTTTGGATTTACTGTTTTGTTTAAAAAAAAATTCCAGGAATCTTATCTGTGAGATCTGGGTCTGTGACAACTAAACATGTTTGTCTCTTTAGCATAGCAACCAGCTGTTCTGAAGTGGGGTTGGAGGGCCTCTGTCTGCTGCAGGCAGTCTCATTGACTGTGTGAGCAGGGTGTCCTCATGAAGAGTGTTGAATCAACCACCGTTTGACGGTGTGACTCTGTGTAGGCTATGTGGGGACTTTTTCTCTGAAAATCATAAACTTTGTTATCAAATGAGAAACTCTAATGTCCCTAGCCTTAGCCTGTCTTTCAAGTCTTTTATAGTCCTTTCCTCTAAATACTCTGTTCTCCAGCCACTTTAGACCTCGCAGAAAGTCCAGACCTTTCAGACTAGTCCCAGAGTCTGTTGTGCCCTTTTATGTTATCATACTATTTCTCATTTAATTTCCTCTTCCTGAAAACCCTTCCCCTTCCTCAGAGGAGCTCCTGGTCGTCCTATGAGACCCAGCTCAAATACCACTTCCTCAGTGAATCTTCTGCACGTCGAATCATTCCACTTTCTTTTCTCCCATAGTGTTACAGCAAGAGTAATCTTTCTAAAATACTAACTCGTCTCAAAAAAGTTTAAACTGTGGTTGCATTTTATATCAAAACCAGTGTGTCAGCCTAGTGGTCTGTCTTCTTTTTTCTCTTTTTTCTGGTTCATTTTAGTCAGTCTCGTCTTTTTCTTCTTGGCTGCTGCCCTGTCACAAAGTGACTTACTGTTACCACTTCCTCCTTTGCAGTGGAGTGTCACTGTGTGTCTGTTTTAGTCTTTCTCATATGTTAAGATCTTGCCAAATACTGCTTTCTCCACAAGGCCCCCACATTCCAAGTTAGAAATCACAGCATTACTGAGCACGTATTATGTATGATACGTGCTAGATTTGGTTGAGTGCAAACTCTGGTCAGAAAAGAGAAATCATGATTCTCAAAGATTTTATAGTTTAAAAGGGATGACTGTTATACAGGCTAAAATGTATTAGGTGCCACAAGGGAAAAAGCATTCAGTTACAGGAGAGCTAACTTTCAACTGGAGCACTCACAAAAGGCATGTTTTAAGTAATTTGTATTAATCTGCCTCCACTTTTCATTTGGTAGCTCCTGATGGTAGAGCCAGCTCATTCAAACTTCGTGTATTCTGCAGTGTCTAGCGTGGTATCTCAGGAGGGAGAGAGGAAATACATTTGAAAGATTAGTGAGAAAGAATGGAGTAAAACCTGAGCATGGGGTACTAGATAGGACAGGTGATAGGGTGAGGAAGAGGCATCAAAGACCCATACTCAATTAAGTTTTTTTTTTAAATTTTATTTATTCATTTTTAGACAGAGGAGAAGGGAAGGAGAAAGAGAGGGAGAGATGTGTTTCTTTGTGCCTCCAGTGCATCCCTGACTGGGGACCTGGCCCACAACCCAGGCATGTGCCCTGACTGGGAATCAAACCAGCAACCCTTTGGTTCACAGGCTGGTGCTCAGTTCACTGAGCCACACCAGCCAGGGCACAATTAAGTTTTATTAATCCACATTGGATTAATTGATGATCAGTCTTTGGTGTGTTTGCCATATCTTCCTTGATTTATGAAATTCTTTTGCCTACCTTGTGTGAGAGTGGTCTGAAATGTCCTGCCTACCACCTGTATCCTTTCATGGCCTGCGCAAGGAGCTCAGTTTCTATTGCTTCCTGTTGCTGTCACATTTGCCTCGCTCCCCCCTTCCCACCCACATTCTCTTTTTGGAGTTGTGTTTCCTGCAGTACATTAAAAAGCCAATGAAAACATGCCCCAGATGGTGCTGTTCTTTATCATGATCTCTGGCCACTTTGTGTTTCTATTTAAAAGAACAAACAAAAACCCAAACAAAAAGACACATGCTGCTGGTTTGTAACCCAGCTGGCTCCGGTTTCTCTTATTCTTGTCTTTGCTGGTCTGTCTCATTCTTGGTTTCTACTCTTTTTGTTCCCTCACTCTGCTCCCATATCTGCTTTCCTGCTTGTGTACTGCTATTATAAAATTCTTTATATTCTCTCTCTCTGACCGTATCAGGCATTCTCTTTTTTTCTTTCAGTTATGGTTGACATATATTTGTGTCAGGTGTATAACCCAGTGATTGGACTTTATATAACTTACTAAGTGGTCACCCTGATAAATCTAGTATCCATCTGACACTATACATAATTATTACAGTATTACTGATTGTACTTTAAAGTACTATGTTGTACTTTACCATTCCATGACTATTTTGTAACTACCAATATGGATTGTTCATTCTCATATTCTTGCTTCCTATTCTGAATCCTCTCCTTTTCTCTTTTCTCTGTTTCTAATTCCTTTTCTGTTCATTTTTTTTCTGTTTTCTTCTTCATTGCCACTTCTGCCTTTATGATCCTCAACTCTACTCCTTTTTCCATTTTTTACTCTACTATCATTTTCAAAAAGTAAACAAACAGAAACCCCCAAACAAACCTCAAAACAAAGCCTGTAACTCCCCAGCTGTATCTAGGGCTTATTTTATATTTCATTTCCATATTCCCTATTGCTTTCATTAGAGCTGACTGACTCTATTCTATCCTTTCATTAATTACGGTTTATTCTGTTTTTCTTACTTTTCCCCATAATCAGTCTTTACAATTTTTTTAAAGATTTTATTTATTTATTTTTAGGGAGAGGGGAAGGAAGGGAGACAGAGAGGGAGAGAAACACCCATGTATGAGAAAAACATGAATGGGTTGTCTCTCACATGCCTGCAGCTGTGGATCTGACCTGCAGCCCAGGCCTGTGCCCTGACCAGGAATTGAACTGGCAACCTTCGGTTCCCTGGCGGGTACTCAATCCACTGAGCCACAGCAGCCAGAGCTTCCCCTAATAAACCTTAAAAAGGCAATAATTCTAACTGTTCTTAATCATTTTGCTTTCCCATTCTATGTGCTCCCTCTTTCCACGATTTTTCCAGTGGTGTGTGTGAGCGTGTTAAGGCCTGAAGATGAGGAAGGTATGGCTAATGTGCAGCTGCAGTACTGAGTTCTGCATTACTGGCTATTTTTCCTCCCAGAATTAGCCTTTGTGGTAAGAGCAGAAGCAGGAGCCAAATTGAAAGGAGAGAATAGAGAGTCAAATTAAGAAATTGAAGGGTGGCCCTGACCCAGTAACTCAGTTGGTTAGAGTATCATCTCCATGTGCCAGGGTTGTGGGTTTGATCCCTGGTTAGGGCACATACAGGAGGCAACCAATGAATGCATAAATGAGTGGAACAATAAATTGATATTTCTCTCTCTCTCCCTCCCTCCCCCCTCCCCGTTTCCCTCTTCCTCCCTCCTTTCCTCTAGAAACAATAAATAAAAAACTGAGAAAAAATTGCCGGGTATTTATAGCTGTTTTTGTAAATTATGTTTTATGGAAAATGGAGTTGAAAGTGTAATTGAGGAGCAAGAAAGGATAAGTCCACCAAAAGTAGTTCATCAGTGGTCAGTTGGTCAGTCAGTCTGTCTGTCTGTCTGTCTATCTATCTATCTATCTATCTATCTTTTCTTCCCTTCTCTGTACCTACCACCAAGTACTGTTCATTAGAAATGCATGTGGTTTAACTGGTCTTTTTAAAAGTGCAGATTTGTTAGGATACCAAGTCTCATTTAGACCTTGTGTGAATTACTCCTAATCAGATTGTGAATAGGAATGTTAATGTTATTGGGAGGGCAGGAAGGCCAGTGGAAGGAAGGCTAGCTCTAATGGGTATTAGAGAGGACTGTGGGGGATGAGAGTATCACTGCATTCCTTTGTTAAGTTTTGTTTTGAATTCATTGCATTTTTAAACTGAAAGAGTTATTACTGAAACTTTAGCTTAATTTATTTTCTAGGTTAAAAAAAAATGTTCCAGAGAGAGTTTGACTTGTTTGGTCTTCTAGCTTCTCAGTGATGGAAAAAGGACAGTTCTGTCTGTTGTTCTTGTGATAGCACGTTGTCTGTGCTACAGTGGCCATCCCGCCATTCTTTGACTTGCAGTGGGAGCAACAGGATCAAAAGGAGAAAGAGGGACACAAGGTAATCTCTGTATGTACCGTATACATACACGTGTACATATACATACCCTTCCTCCTTCTTTTCTCCCTTTATTGTCAACATATTGTCATATTCTTGATTTCCTATTTTGGAGAAAAGATCCCACTTGAATAACTAAGGATCTTTTGTATTGCCAATAGAAGAAAACACACAAAAATATTAAATCTTTATTCATGAGAAAAGCTAATAAAAGATATATTTTGAAGTCTTTCTCTGCTGTTTATTTATGTTTATCAAAAGCACAACTAAGATAATAAGGTTCCTTTTTGTCTAGAAATTCTGAATGAGTGAGAAGGAAGCCAAAACTGGAAAATCAAGTGGTCCAGCATTACTTGAAAAAGAATGTGTTTCGGTCAGCAGGCCCCAATGACATGCATCATAGGGCACTTAAAGATGTGGCAGATACCATTGCAGAGGCACTAGCGAATTACCATGCACAGGATGTGAGAGAGGCAGAGGAAGGTAGTCCTTCTAAGCCGCTACTTTTGTTAGTCTAGTGTTCTTCACCACCGCTACAGAGACGCTATACAAAACTCACATTATTTGCATTGCATTGTCCCTTGAAAACACCACTTACCCAGCCATACTCCATTTTCATTTGTTGTTTTCCCAACTTATGAATTCTAAATATAAATCCAGTATGGGATTTAAGAGCTCGTATAATGTGTGGAAAAATAGTACTTCCATTATCTAGTGTTTCTAGAATTCCAGTTTTCAGAGTTTTAACAGACTGCCTCATTTCATCCTCCAACCAACCCAGAATGTTTCTGGTGTACTGTGTAAAGACGAAGAAAGGATTGCATGTATTGGATTCTATTTGTTATTGTTAATCCAGACCTTCTTTACTTGTTTGTTCTTATATTATATATTCTTCCTGCTTCCACAGAAGGATTTGGAATAGATTGAAATAAGTTGCGTATACACTAGGACAGTTAAATGTAGAGTCAGAATAAAAGATCAGATAAATATTTTTTTCGGGGAACCCGAAGCGAAAGAGTACTGCACTTAAAGCATTAAGGACTGAGGAAAAGTCCTTAAATTTAGCCTTCAACTTTGGCAGCCAGAGCAAAGGGAAATACAGTGAGTTACATGGTTTTTTGTTTAACTAAAGGGAAGCACATTGCTCTGTGGTTATTTCATGGTTACTTACGCACTCACTATATGATGTTTATAAACTGCTTGGAGTAGGGACTGTGTGGATCCATGTTTCTACTCAGGACAGTGTTCAGCATGAATGAACAAGTGGTTAAATATTCTTTTGAAGGAAGTACTTTTTTTGACACTGAAATCTAAGAGAAAATTTGTCATTTGAATTTTTGTGAGAGAACACTGGATAATATAAATTATAGACAGCTATCAGCCAAGGTCTTATAAAGGGTGCAGAACCTTTCTTCATATAACCCTTGTGTTTTTGAAACACCTCCCCCAGCCCGACACAGGAGATAACTGGGAAGAGCAGGGTGGTGTCTTGAACAAGTCAGCCTCAAAATTGGGACCCAGTTTAGCTCCAGACCTACTCCTTTGGGCTCTGTGTTCATGGACAACTGGGTAACATTGTTGAGCTTCAGTTTCTTCCTTTGTAAAACAGGGTTATTAATACTCTTCTCAAAGGGATTTTGGGTTGGTGAAATGAAGTCATTCAGGTCTATCGACTTCAAGGAAGTAATATTCTGAGTTGAGCATGGGTTTGTGCAGCCATATAGTTCTGTTCATGTCTTCCTTTTCCTCAGTCCTTAATGCTATACTTATCATATATAATACATGTGCTTTCACTACAAAGCCCACAATAAAATGTAGAAAGTTTTAGTATAAATAGCCATGTATGTTTTTTATGATTTGGGAGGGAAAATATATATTTCTGATTTACCTATTTGTTTATTATATATTTATATGTATTGCTTTTTATTGCTTCCTGAAAATGTGAAGTATCCACTTGGTATCATTTCCTCTCAGCCTGATGAACATTTTTTATTTAATCATTCTTGAAGTGCAGATGTGATTGTGATGAATTCTCTTAGCTTTCATTCATCTGAAAAGGTCTTTATCTTGCCTTCATCCATTTGGGGGGATGTTTATTAAGGTACAGTTTATGTACTATAAAATTCGCCCTTTTAGGTAGACAGTTTGATGAGTGTTGAAAATGTGTATAGTTTTATAGCTACTACTACAATCAAGGTGAAAAAAATTTCTATCACCCCTCCCAAAATCCTCCTGTGTCAGTGGTTTGCACTATACTTCTTTGATGGATCTAAGAAGAGTTGTTGATTTATTTGTTTAGCTTTTTACATGTTGTTAGGATGGAATGATGATTTCTAAGCTCCTTACATGCAGGACTAGACGCTGGAAGTCTGCAAGCATATTTCGGTTCACCTTAAGTATAGTAATAATAGCTACTTTTAGAGTTCTTATCTGCTAATTCCAACATTTTGGTCATCCAGGATCAGTCTCCATTGATTGCCCTTTCTCTTGAGTGCAGGGAACATTTTCTGTTTCTCATATGTCTAGTAAATGGGGGCTGTTTTGTGAATGATGAAACATTGTAGAGATTTTGCATCCTATTATGTTTCTTTGAAGAGTGTTGTTTTCCTTTTGCTCTCATTTAAAAAGGTTTCTCAGAGCTAACACTACTTTGACTTCATTTAAACTTCACTTGTTTTTCTTACAGTTGACCACAGATGGCATCTCTTCAGTCCTTTTTGCCGTAACTGGGCTGTGTGGAGTGTGCTCCACGTATGCATAGGTCAGTGGTTAGTCATCATAAAATTCTGGAATGTGACACACATGCTCCCAGTGGAGGTGAAAAAATTGGACAGTGTTCCTCCTCCTTGTTTCAGCTTTCATACAGTGGTGACCAGAGGTTGGAGTTGGTGTGGGCAGGGCAGAAGCTTCCGCTCTGGGGCCAGCTGGACAGAATTTGAAACCCAGTTTTGGCACCTGTTATTGGAGCAGTCTCAGTCAAGTCACTTAACACCTCTGAACCTTGTTTTTTTCTTTTGTAAAATAAAATACAATTACCAGAATGAGTTACTTTTGGACGTAAGATTATAACCTATATGATGTGTGTGTGTTTGTGTACACATGCATACATGTTTCCCTTAGGAGCAGTGGTTTAATATTCACTAGTTCTTTGTTCTTGGCAGCTTTATACTATTTAAGTGCTGTGAATAAAAAGAGTGTAATTGATTTTTATATTTTGGAAGTGTTAAGATAATCATTCTTCTCCACCTTTTTCCACCTAGCAGCTTAGAATTATCCTTTTAAACATAAGTCAGATGATGTCACTTATTTATACAAAACTTCGGTGGTTCTCTATTTTGCTGAGAATAATATCCAGTATCCATTATGTAGTATGAAAGGCCATATATAATTGGGCTCTCTGTTATCTCTCTTATTTTAATCACCTATCACTGTCACTTATCATTACTTTTTATTTTTTTATTGTTATTCAAGTATAGTTGTCCCCATTATTCTCCCATTGCTCTCCCCTGCCCTGCCCATCCTCCCCTTGCACATTGAATCCTCCCCCTCCCCATTGACCTTGTCCATGGGTTCTTTATACCTCTTCCTTAACTTTATCCTTCCCCATCTTCCCGTTATCCCCTTTGCCCACCCCTCTGGTTACTGTCAGTTCGTTCTTTATTTACATGTCTCTGGTTCTGATTTGCTTGCCTGTTTGTTCTGTTGATTATGTTCCACTTATAGGTGAGATCAGATGGTATTTGTCTTTCACTGCCTGGCTTATTTCACTTAGCATAATACTCTCTAGTCCCATGTTTGCTGTCGCGAAGGGTGGTAGTATTTTTCTTTCTGCTGCATAGTATTCCATTGTGTAAGTCATACCATGGTTTTTTAATCCTCTCATTTACTGATGGTTACTTAGGCTGTTTCTAGTACTTAGCTATTATAAATAACGCTGCTATGAACACTGGGGTGCACAAGTTCTTTTGATTTGGTGTTTCAGGATTCTTAGGGTATAATCCCAGCAGTGGAATCACTGGGTCAGAGGGCAGGTTCATTTTTAGTTTTTTGAGGAAATTCCATACTGTTTTCCACAGCAGGTGCACCAGTCTGCATTCCCACCAGTAGTGCACTGGGGTTCCCTTTTCTCCACAACCTTGCCAGCACTTGTTTGTTGATTTTTTAATGATGGCCATTCTGACCAGTGTGAAGTGGTATCTCATTGTGGTTTTAATTTGCATCTTTCTGGTGGCTAGTGATGTTGAACATCCTTTCATATATCTCTGGGCCCTCTGTATGTCCTCCTGGGGAAAGTGTCTGTTCAGGTTCTTTGCCCATTTTTTAATTGGATTGTTTGTCTTCCTGGTGTGGAGTCCTGTGAGTTATTTATATATTTTGGAGATCAAACCTTTATCTGAGGTATCATCAGGAAATATGTTTTCCCATGTGATTAGTTCCCTTTTCATTTTGCTGATATTTTCTTTAGCTATGTAGAAGCTTTTTAATTTGATGTAGTCCCATTTGTTTATTCTTTCCTTTATATCCCTTGCTCTAGGGGACATATCAGTGAAAATATTACTGCATAGAATATCTGAAATTTTCCTGCCTATATTCTCCTCTAGAACTTTTATGGTATCACGACTTATATTTAAATCTTTTATCCATCTTGAGTCTATTTTTGTGTGTGGTGTAAGTTGGTGGTCTAGTTTCATGTTTTTGAATGTAACTGTCCAAATCTCCCAACACTATTTGTTGAAGAGGCTATTTTTACTCCATTTTATGCTCCCTCCCCCTTTGTCAAATATCAACTGATTGTAGAGACATGGGTTTATTTCTGGGCTCTATGTTCTATTCCACTGACCTATGTGTCTGTTCTTATGCCAGTACCAAACTGTTTTGATTACAGTGGCCTTGTAATATAGTTTGGTATCAGGTATTGTGATCCCTCCTACTTCGTTCATCTTTTGCAAAATTGCTAAGACTATTGATGGTTGTTTATGGTTCCATATAAATTTTTGAAGTATTTGTTCTTTATCTGTGGAATATGTCATTGGTATTTTAAAAGGGGTTACAGTGAATCTATAAATTGCTTTGGATAGTATAGGCATTTTAATGATGTTAATTCTTCCAGTCCATGAACATGGTATATGCTTTTATTTATTTGTGTGTTCTTTAATTTCAGTCTTCAGTGTTCCTTAGTTTTCTGAGTACAAGTCTTTTACCTTCTTGGTTAGGTTTATTCCTAGGTACTTTATTTTTCTTGTTGCTATAGTAAATGGGATTTTTTTCCCTAATTTCTGTTTCTGATATTTCATTGTTGGTGTATAAAAATGCCTTCAAATTCTGAATATTGACTTTGTATCCCACTGTTTTGCTAGATTCACTTATTAGGTCAAATAGTTTTTTGGTAGAGTCTATAGGGTTTTCAATGTACACTATCATGTCATCTGCAAGCAGTGACATTTTACTTCCTCGTTTCCAATTCAGATGCCTTTTATTTCCCTTTCTTGTCTGATAACTGTGGCTAGAACTTCCAATATTTTTTTGAATAGAAGTGTTGAAAGCAGGCACCCTTGTCTTGTTCCTGATTTTAGTGGGAAAACTTTTGATTTTTGCCCGTTGAAATGATGTTGGCTGTAGGTTTGTCATATATGGCCTTTATTATGTTGATGTATGCTCCCTTTTCTCCCACTTTGCTGAGTGTCTTTATCATAAATGTGTACTGTACTTTATCAGATGCTTTTTCTGCATCTATTGATATGATCATGTGATTTCTGTCTTTCCTTTTGTTTATGTGAAACATTTTGTTTATTGATTTGTGAATATTGTACCATCCTTGCATCCCTGGAATGAATTACACTTGATCTTGGTGTATGATCTTTTTAATGTATTGGTTGCTTGTTGTGGTTTGCAAATATCTTGTTGAGGATTTTAGCATCTATGTTCATCAGTGATACTGGCCTATAGTTTTGTTGTTGTTGTTGTGTCTTTATCTGGTTTTTGGGATTAGGATGATGCTGGTGGCCTCATAAAAAGATTTTGGGAGTCTTCCCTCTTCTTGGATTTTTTGGAATAGTTTGAGAAGGATAGGGGTTAGCTCTTGCTTCAGTGTAAAATTCTTTTGTAAAACCATCCAGCCCAAGGCTTTTGTGTGCCAGGAGTTTTTGGATTACTACTTCAGTTTCATTAGCTGTTATCAGCCTGTTCAGGCTTTCTGCCTCTTCTTGATTCAGTTTTAGAAGATTATATGTTTCTAGAAATGTGTCCATTTCACCCAGGTTTTCAAATTTCTTGGCATACAGTTGTTCATAATAATATAATCCTTTGTATTTCTGTGGTATCAGTTGTAATTTTTCTCTTTCATTTCTGATTTTATTGTTTTGGGTCTTCTCTTTTTTTCTTGATGAGTCTGGTTAAAGGCTTCTCAATTTTGTTTATCTTTTCAGAGAACCAACTCCTGGATTTATTGATTGTTCAAATTGTTCTTTTAGTCTCCATGTCATTTAATTTTGCTCTGACCTTGATTACTTCTTCCTTCTACCTGCTCTCGGCTTTGTTTGTTGTTGTCCCTCAAGTTCTTGTAGATGTAGGGTTTGGTTGTTTATTTGAAATTTTTCTACCTTTTAGGTAGGCCAGTATTGCTGTGAAATTCCCTCTCAGAACTGCCTTCGCTGTGTCCCATAGGTTTTGGGCTGTTGTGTGTTCATTTTCATTGGTTCCTAGAAACTTTTTGATTCCTTCCTTGACCTCACTGTTAACACATTAATTATTTAATAACCTGTTATTCAGTCTCCAAGAAGTTGACTGCTTTTGAGTTTTTTCCTTGAGATTGGTTTCTACTTTTAAGCCTTGTGGTCCGAGAAAATGCTTGATATGGTTTCAGTTTTCTCAGATTTGTTGAGGCTGGTTTTGTGTCCTATCATGTGGTCTGTCTTTGCAAATGTTCCATGTGTGTTTGAAAAGAGTGTTTATTTTGCTTCTTTGGGGTGAAAGGTTCTGTATATAGCATTTAAGTCCATTTGATTTAGAGCATTGTTCAGTGCCACAGTATCCATATTGAGTCTCTGTTTGGAAGATCTATCCATTGTTGACAGTCAGGTGTTAAAATCCCCTACTGTAAGTGTGTTGCTGTTTATATCTTTCTTGAAGTCCTCCAAGATTTTCCTTACATATTTGGGTGCTTCTGTGTTGGGTGCATATGTTTACAATACTTATGTCTTCCTGAGGGATTCTTCCCTTGAGTATTATGAAATTTCCTACTCTTTTCTTTTTATGGCCTTTGTCTTCAAATCTATTTTTTCTGATATAAGTATTGCTACCCTGGCTTTTTTTTCTCCTGTACATTGGCCTGGAATATTTTTTCCAACCCTTCACTTTCAGTCTGTGTAGGTCTTTTTTACTGAGGTGGGTCTCTTGTAGGCAGCATATTGTGGATCATGTTTTATTATCCATTCAGTTACCCTTTGTCTTTTGATTGGAGCATTTAATCCATTTACATTTAAGGTTATTATTGATAGGTACTTATTCATTGCTGTTTTTCCCCTTCATACCTGTGTTCCTCTCTCTCTCACTCTTTTTATTCATCTTGTTAAAGCAGCTCCTTTAGCATGTCATGCAGTGCTGGTTTGGTGGAGGTGTATTCTTTTAACCTTCTTTTGTCTGGGAAAGTCCTTATTTCTCCTTCCATTTTAAGAGTGTTGCTGGGTCGAGTGATCTTGGTTGCAGGACTTTGCTTTTCATTACTTGGAATATTTCTTGCTATTCCCTTCTGTCTTGTAGTGTTTCTGTTGATAAATCAGCTGCTAGTCTTATTGGAGCTCCCTTTCATGTTACTTCATGCTTTTCCCTTGTTGCCTTTAAGATTCTCTCTCTGTCTTTGAATTTTGCCATTTTAATTACGATGTGTCTTGGAGTGGGACTCTTTGGGTTTGTCTTGATTGGGACCTTTTGTGCTTCCTGGACTGGCATGAGTTTTTTTTTTCATAAGATTAAGGAAGTTTTCTGGTATTACTTTTTCAAACAGGTTTTCTATCTCTTGCTCTTCTTCTCTTTCTGATATCCCTAATATACGGATATCATTACATTTCATGTTGTCCTGCAGCTTTTTTAACCCCTCTTCCTTCTTTTTGAGTCTTTTTCCTTTTCTTAACTCTGTCTGGGAAGTTTTTTCTACTTTGCCCTCCAGGTTGCTGATTCGATCCTCTATGTCATCTAGCCTGCTTTTAATTCCTTGTACTGTGTTCTTCAATTCAGAAATTATAGTCTTCATTTCCTCCTGGCTCTTTTTGGTAGTTTCTCTGTCCTTTTTCATGTTGGTGTAGTTCATAGTAAGTTCCTAGTAGCTTCCTGTAGTTCTTTAATTCTCACTGAGCTTCCTTATAACCATTGTTTTGAACTCAATGCGTGATAGTGTACTTGCCTCTTTTTCATTTTGCACTGTTTTGGGGGATTCCTTCTTTCCTTTCCATTGGGAGTTATTTCTTTGTCTCCCCATTTTAGGGGAGACTCTTCTTGTTTGTTTCTGTTTCTTAAATTGATCTTCTTTGACTCCCTGTCTTTGTGGTATGAATTTCTATTGTAGGAGACCTGTGGGATTCACTGGCACAATCTCCTTGGTCTCCTGAACTTGACGCTCTTGGGATGTGCCCTTTATGCTGTTTATGTTGGCTCTTTGGCTGTAATTGGGTTTTTATTGTTGTTGGGTCATTCTTTGGTGGGTTCTTCCCTCCAGCTGGCTGACTGAGGGTCACTCCACCCACCATATCTTGTATGCTGTTATGCAGGTGCTGCCAGAAGAAAACCACAAAACCCAGGAAATAAACCCACACTCACAAAAATAACTCACACCCACAATTTCACTATCAACAACAAATGAACCAGTATTAATAAGGTTGTAAAGATATAAAGACTATTATAAGAAAGGAGAAACAAATATGAGATCACTGAAAGAAAGTTGATTTTGAGAGAAAAAGGGAGGAGCACTAATAAAACTAGGGAATTGGAGCACTGTGAAAAGGGAAAGTAAAATTTATGTTGTAAATATAAAGGAGTGAAGAAGATGGAATGGAGTAAGAGAAGGGAAGCACACAGTATTATATTTAAACAGAAATTTTATAAAAAGTGAGAGAGAAAGAGGAAAAAAGTAAATTAGTAATAAAAATAATAGTAACCAAATTGGGGAAAAAGATCCACCACAGCACTATCAACAACAAATGAGTTAAGATTAACATAGATGGGATGGAACTAATAGGGAAAAAAGAAAGAAAAGCTTAAGAGGTGTCTAGAGGAAAGAGAAATGATTTTGAAGATGATGGAGGGAGAGGGAATACTAATAGTGAGGAACAAAAACCAAGCTAAGGGAAAAATTAAAATTTTGAGTAAAAAATAAAAAAGGGCAGGATGAAAGAAAAAAGAAAAGAAAAAAACCAGGCTAAGACAGGGAAAAATTAAGACTTGAGACCAAAAAAAAAAAAAAAAAAGAATGGGCAGAATGAAGGCAGAGTGGAGTAGGAGAGGGGAACAGTAAAATTTGAGATTTGAAATTCAAAAATAGTGAAAGTCTAGAAATAAAACTGAAAAAATGCAACAATAACTACCATATCCACAATCAATGAGCAAAGATTGATAAAGGTGGAGAGAGAATGTGGCCGTTTTAAGAGCAGGAAAAAGAATGTGAGAGACACATTAACAAGAAAATTGGTTTTGAGAGGCTGGACAGGGAGAAAGAGTAAGAATGTGGAATGGAAACAAGTAATAGCAAGAGAAAAATAATTTGAAATGAAAATAATAAGAGGAAAGGTGATAAAATGGGTTAAGAGAAGGGAGGAGGAAAATATGAGAATTGAAATCAACTATAATTTAAAATCTAGTGTGACCTAATATGCACAAATTTGAAGGAAAAGAATGTTAAAAAAACTATGCAAGAAAGAAAATACCGCAAATCATGGAGAAGACCATGGTGGATTTCCTCTTGGTAGCATCTAGTATTTACCACTGTTTTTTTTATGGATCCTCCTCTGGTGATATCAGATAGTGTCCCAGTCTGGCCTTAGGCAACCTCTTAGAGACTTACCAGGGATCTGCTGTCTGTGGGTGACTCCTTCAGTTGTTAATCTAGTCACTCTGCACTCAGCAATCAGGCTTAAGCGCCTCGGGGTGGGCCAGAATACCGCCTGGCGGTGGGGCTATTGCTTCTCTGGAGCTGATACCACTTGGAGGGTGTGGTCTGCCTGAGCAAGATAAGATGGCTCCTGCAGTATGGGGGATGACTGAGCACAGGGATCCTGGTGGCTGCTTTCTCAGTTCTCTTCCCCAAGCCATGTTCCCAGTCTCTCAGGTGTCTCTAGTCCACTCTGCCCCACCCACTTTGCCGGAGCCCAGGGTGAGTGGCTGCATATGAAAATTTATGCCTTGCCTCTTTAAATGGCTTTCTGTGTATCTAGCCATCCGTCTCTGACAGAGAGAAACCCTGCTGCTTTTTGCACCTGGATGTTATCCGTGTACTTTTTGGACTCTGGTGCTGTAGGCTGGGGAACCCAGCTTGGGGTTTAGGCCCCACACTTCTCAGGGGGAATCCCCTCAGCCACTGAAATATTTTTCTGGCAGTTCAGCTGCTGCTCGTGGGAGCACCACCAGCTTTCTCGGTCTCTTCCACACTCGCTACCATTCACATTGTGCTGAAGCTGTTTCTTCTGTCTGTCTGTGGTTATTCGGCTTCTCTCCCACTATTGTTCATTTGTTTATTCCAGATGATTTCTCCACAACTGAGTCATAATTCCAGATTGGTTGTGGGAGGAGGTTAGGTCGCTTCTACTCATTCCCCTGCCATCTTGGATCTTCACCTGTTGTTACTCTTTTTCAACCATGCTACTATTTCTTGACAGTGCCTAGTACATTCCTGCCTTAGGGTTTTTGCACTTAACATGCCCTCTTCTGGCTATGCTTTATCCTCAATATTTGCGTGAGTGCCCCCCTCACTTCTTTAACTTTTTAAATTTATTTTTTATATTACTGTATTTTTTTCTGTTACCATTTATCCCCCAATACCCTTTTTCACCTCTACTCACCTCCTTCCCCCTGACAATCACCATACTTTTGTCCATGTCCATGAGTTCTTTCTCTTTTTTTTTCTTTTTTGCTTGATTCCCTCAAACACTGCCCCCATAGCTGTCTTGCTTTCTGTGAGTCTCTATTTTGCCTCTTAGTTCAGTTTGTTCACTAAATTCCACATATGAGTGAAATCATATGGTACTCATCTTTCTCTGACTTTTTTCTCTTAGCATAATATTATCTGGGTCTGTCCATACTGCTGCAAAGATAAAATTTTCTTCTTTTTTATGGCTGAGGAGTATTCCATTATTTAAATATACTATAGCTGTTTTATCGACTCATCTACTGATGGACACTTGGGCTGCTTCCAAATCTTGGCAGTTGTAAATAATGCTGCAGTGAACATAGGGGTGCGTAATTTCTTCGAATTGCTGTTTTGGGTTTCTTCAGATGACTTCTCAGAAGTGCAGTGTCTGAATTATGAGACAGTTTCATTTTTAATTTTTTGATGTAACTCCATACTACTTTCCAAAGTGGCTGCACCAATCTGCATTCCCACCAACAGACTTCTTTTAGATATCTGCTCAAATGTCATCTTATCAGAAAGGATTTTTTTGTTATATAAAATACCATCTGCTCTTTACCTCATCATTCTCCAGCCCCTTTTCTTATTTTATTTTCCCTGATAGATTATATTGTCACCAAATATATAATGTGCATATATGTGAATGTATATACCTATGTATTTAATAGTCTTACCCTACCTGCTAAAACAGAAACCTTTTGGTTCATTACTTTATTCCCCAGGGCCTAGAAGAGTACCTTGCTAGGCACTCAACAAATACTTATGTGAATGCATGATTGGGTATATCAGATGGAATGGGCAAGAAACAACTGTGTTTATAAAGAAAACTAATGGGCATATAACAAACAGCATTTAGAACTCTGTAGAAGTGTGCAGAGTGGTTAGGAAGGAATGGCCTCAGGAAAGAAGGGACTGGAGTGGACATGTTTGTTGTGAACTGGGCTGATTACTTAGGCAGATAGTAATACATGAAGTCAGAAGGTTTTCTGAGTTGCCTATCGCTTTTATCCACCAAGGCTAGTTCTTTTCTATTTGCCTGTTTAACCCTGTGCTGTATAAGTAGCCCTTGTATGTGTGTGCATGTGTGTTGGTGGTGGTGGGATTTTTTTTCTTTTTTTTTTTTTGCCTTATAGCATGAGTCTGCTTTCTTTTACCCTTTCCTGGCTCTTTGGTTTCTTGTTGTGGCCAATTTCCAGTCCTTTCTGCCAGCTTGTCTTCCCTCTAGTGGCTGGACCTCCTCTCCCTGGCTTCTTTTTTGTCAGGGAGGGTGTTTTATATGTGCACTTTATCCCTGAATGCTGAGAGAGTACTTGTCAAACTGACAGATGGGGTGACTGCTGGTTGCCACTTGACATGTAGAATGACATCCAAAAGTCTGCATTTGAAGCCATGGGCCTTCAAGAGACTCAATGTAAGAGGCTATACTTTATCAAGTAGAAATAACCATATCGATAAACATTTAGTATTTATGATGTTAAAATGTGTCTTTTCTGTAAACTTATATATTTTTTTCCTCATACTGTCCCCACTAGTCTTACATCATAGATCTTTTTCATAGGATAAATCAGAAAGAGAATATAGAAAACACCAAGAGTTCTGAAGACTGGAGCCTAAGAATGAGCTAGGTATATTATTTTATTTATTTATTCTATACATTACATTATTTCCCTCCTCTGCTTTGACACTTGACTTGCAATGTGTCCATAATATTCACTAAAATATAACTCTTAAAACCAGCATTTAAGGCAATTTATAGTATACTTCCTAACCTACCTTTTTTTATTCCTTAGCTCACTCTCATATTCCCTATACTGTAGTCCACTGGTTTTCAAAGAGTTCTTTGCAGCTGCCAAAGGATTCCCTTGGACAGGTGGGACTCTAGTTGGCAGGAGTCTGTTTCTCTTTGACCAGAGCTTCTAGGGTTTCATCTCTTTTGCTCATTTAACTTTCTTTACGAGTTTTGTAACTAAAAGAATGTTTGAAATTTACTCCATTTATTAGTGTGTGTGTCTCATAGTCTTTGATACACGTGCACACACACACACCCCCCCTCAAAGTCCTATACTCACAGTTCATTATGGCTTTCCTATTTTTTCTGTAGTTCTCTCTGTTGGTATCATTGTAGTGAAATGAAAATCAGAGACATGTAGGAAATATTCCTGCCAGCCGTGGAACTCTGTGGCCTAGCTGTCAGCTTAAGGCAGCTCAGTCTTTCATCAGGGTCCCCATCCAACAGAATAGATCAGGTCACCTTATTGGAGGAATCACTTTCCCCTATTGATTAATAAAGAAAACATTAATAATTTTCACTCTCTCTACTACCTTCTCCCTCAACGTGGTGTTAAATAGTTTCTGTATTTTCCTTCTAACACTATACCAGTGTTAACTGCTTCTATATTCTTGTATTCCTTCCTCCATGCTCTATAAAGAACATTTTTAATCACATTTTATTGATTATGTTATTATAGTTGTCCCAGTTTTTCTCCGTTTGTCCCCTTCTACCCAGCACCCCCACTCCCTCAGGCAATCCCCACACCATTGTTCATGTCTGTGGGTCATGTGTATAAGTTCTTAGACTACTCCGTTTCCTATACTGTACTTTACATCCCCGTGGCTATTCTCTGACTACCTATTTGTACTTCTTAATCCCCTCACCTCTTCAGTCATTTCCCTGCAAGCTCATCACATCTGGCAACCATCAGAATGCTTTCTGTATCCATGATTCTGTCTCTGTTCTTCTTCTTTGCTTCTTTTTAGATTCAATTGTTGATAGATATGTATTTATTACCATTTTTATTGTCCATAGTTTTGATCTGCTTCTTTTGCTTAAATAAGTCCCTTTAACATTTCATATAATAATGGTTTGGTGATGATGAACTTTAGGTTATTTATTTATTTTTGTCTCAGAAGCTTTTTATCTGCTCTTTGATTCTAAATGATAGCTTTGCTGGGTGGAGCAAGCAGTTTTGGCTTTAGGTACCTGCTTTTCATGACTTTGAATATTTCTTGCCAGTCCTTTCTATCCTGCAACGTTTTCTTTTGAGAAATCAGCTGACAGTCTTATGTGAATTCCCCTGTAGGTAACTCACTGCTTTTCTCTTGCTGCTTTTAATATTCTCTCTTTATCTTTAACCTTTGGCATTTTAATTATGCTGTTTCTTGGAGTAGACCTCTTTGCATCCATCTTGTTTGGGACTCTCTGTGTTTCTTCTCCTTCTGGCACTCCTATGATGCAAATGTTGGAACGCTTAAAGTTGTCTCAGAGGCTACTTACACTATCCTCATTTTTTTGGATTCTTTTTTCTTCGTGTTGTTCTGATTGGTTGTTTTTGGTTCCTTGTGTTCCAAACTAGTGATTTGATTCTTGGGTTCATCTCCTCTACTGTTGTTTTCCTGTAAATTGTTCTTTATTTCAATTAGTGAATCCTTCGTTTCTGGCTGTATCTTTTTTATGCTGTTGAGGTCCTTACTAAGTTCCTTGAGCATCCTTGTAACCATTTGACCTCTGTATCTAATAGATTGCTTATCTTCATTTTGTTTAGTTCTTTTTCTGAAGTTTTGATCCGTTCTGTCATTTAGACCATGTTTCTTTGTCTTTTCATTGTGTCAGCCTACCTATGTTTGTTTCTAGTATTAGGTAGAGCTGCTTTGACTTTGTGTCTTGGTAGTGTTCCCTAATGCCGTAGGTGTCCTGTAGGGTCCAGTGGCACAGTCTCCCCTGTTACCCAAGCTAGGTACTAGAGGTGTGCCCGTCGTGTTGGCTGAGTATGCCCTCCTCTTGTAGTTGAGCCTTGATGGCTGTTGGCAGATCAATGGGAGGGATTTATCCAGGCCTCTCAGTTGCAAGGCCTGGCTGTGACCACTGACCACCAACGTCTGCCTTCTGTGGAGGATCAGCTATGTGGGGGCAGGGTGGTGGTGCTCCAACATGGCCTATAGCTGTCCACTGGATATGCATTTTCTGGGTTATTCGGGTGGTGCAGACCAAGGTCAGCCCATACCTGTGTTTCCCCCGGGGCCACCCTGCCTGAGTTGTAAAGCAGTCTGAGATGGCTGCTATTTGTGCTGGGCCGGGAGATTTCTGAGCTGTGACTCTAGGCTGGCTGCAGCTAGTGCCAGGCCTCAGGTCATCTAGAAAGTGGCGCAGGGGCTTGGAGCTCACTGAAGCCAACTGTGGCTTGCTTGAGAGGATTTAGGAAGTTGTGAAGCATGATTCAAGATTAGCTATTCATATGGAAAAGTCACTGTTAACAGCTTGGGTGGGCCTGTAATTTGGGTGGGATGGAGTGTCTGGAATCTCCAGGGTGGTACAAACAGTGTTAGCCAGGTTGATGGAATCTCAGATATCACACCAGCCTGCTGGCTCTGTGGCTCTGTGGGGTTGGGGTCAGAAAAGGGACAGTGGCCTCTGCCTGCCTTTCTGTCCCCCAGCTCTTGCCTTGATGCCAGTCACTTTAGTTCCTCTCTGTATGCCACTGGTGCCTTTCAAGCTACTACCCCAGTGCTGGAGCTCAGAGGGAGCAAATCCAAGTAAGTCCATGTGTGGGTTCTTTAAAAGGAACTGGTTGGGACTCCAGAAGTTTCTTACACTGCCTCAATCCTGATTTTCGAAGCCAGAAATTATGGGTTTTTTTTTTCCTGTCACTGTACCTCTGGACTGGGGGTGCTGGTGTGGTGCTAGGACTCCTTACTCCCTAGATATCACTCCTGAATTTTTATCTGGTACAAGTGGATGTGAGACCAGCCCATTCCACGTCTCTACCCCTTCTACCAGAGTGGATGGGTGTAATTTCTTTAATTCTGTAGTTGCTAGACTTCCATTTTGCTTGATTTCTGATGGTTCTGAGTGATGGGTTGTTGTACAATTTAGTTGTAATTTTAATGTGGTTGTGCAACGAGGCTAAATGTGTTTACCTATGCCACCATCCTAACCAGAAGTCACAAAGAACATTTAAATACACACACACCTAGTAGTAGTTTGGGTCATTGTTTTTACATACTTTTCTGAGACATAATGATTTTCACTTTTACTGTATACTGGTAACATTTGGTTCATCAATACAGAGCTTAACTTTTCTTTCTAATAGCTATATGATATTCTATAGAATATATAGAGTGGTGTTTCAGAGTTTATTGAACTCTCGGATATTCAGTTACTTTTAGGGTTGGGTTTTTTTTTTACCATTTTAATCAATAATCCTAGTACTTATTAACTTTTGTTCTGATTTTTTTAAATGAAATTGGTTTATTAACATTTAGTGCAAAGAAGAATAATGAGGATAATCACAAATTGTTTATTTGACTTAACTTTTTTTGAATTTGTATTTGACCAAAAATTAGTTTCAAAATGTGTGATAACTTTAATTAAACCACAGAGGATCCTGCTTCCATGCCATTTTGAAGATAAATGTCATTACTGCCTAGCCTGGCTAATGCCTTTTCCTTGTTTGATGGAAGTAAGCAACTCTTTTAGTTAAAATAGCAAAATACACCCTGACTGGTGTGGCTCAGTGGATTGAGCATCATCCTGCAAACCGAAAAGTTGCCAGTTTGATTCAGGGTCAGGGCACATGCCAAGGTTGCAGGTTCGGTCCCCAGTCCAGGCGTTTATAAGAGGCAGCCAGTCAATGTTTCTCTCCCTCTCTTTCAACCCCCCTTCCCCTATCTCTAAAAATAAATAAAATTTAAAAAATACAACAAAAAACATGTAGGTCCAAAGGATATGGAAAGAAATGCTTAGTGATAATGAGTAAATATATTAAGAAATACTAGTTAAAATTTTAGAAGTGGGTTGTTCAAGACAAAGAAGACTTTTTGTTACTTTATTGATGAAACGATCATAATACTGTCTGGAAATTCTTAACACACTGTCAAATTAAGACTGCTTTTTTTTTATTGTTGGAAATATGTTTGGTGACTATGCATGTCTAGATACTGAATAAATATTTTACATCTTTGATCTGCAAGGCAGGATGGTATGAGGACAGGCTGGATGGATAGATTTCAGTCTCAGCTATGCTGTTGTTGACCATTTGTACAAACATGCCAAGTTTTCACATCCTGGGATATCTTTTCCTTTCCCTATTGGAAACTTGATGGTTTCTAAACTTTTTGAGTTCAAAATGTTCTGATTTATTTTCTTGGGCATCCTTTTAAAGAAGTGTATGATACAATCATATGTTTATTTAGTAACACTGTCTTCAAATTTAATGCCATTCTGACCAGTGTGGTCTAAATCAGTAGCATTGAAAGCCTGGTGAGAATGGGAGATGAGCAACATTTTTTCATACAAGTACTTTTAAAGTTTTTCGGTCCTTAACCAATATTTGGTGTGAGTTGCTCAGTAGTATTTGTGTGTGTGTATCTGTTAGAATCCAGCAGCCAACAAAATTATGTCAATAGATATTTTATAAAGAATCATTTATTATTTTTGCCCCCCAAAGACATTAGAAATCCCTATTTGCATATTAAAGTGGCAAATCTCTAAACTTAGATTATCCAGTAGTCTGATAGAAAAATCATACTGAAACACTCATGAACAATTTGGTACACAAAGTTCAGAATATAAATTACCTGGTAGTGAGCAATGCTGCATTAAGGTAATCTTTATGTTGTCAGGTTGTTCGTATGTTAAGAACACATTTTCAAAGAAGATCCTGTGTTTAGATGTTTAGAAAAGGAAATAGTGTTTTGTTACGTTGAAGGAGCTATGCATTTTGAAACTGCTGTACATATCAATTATTTTTTTGACAGTTTAGCCTTTCAACTGATTTCATTATGCTGTATCCATTCTAAGTCTGTTCAAAGTATTTTCATCTAAACTAAGAGAATATAATTTTTGAGCTGTATTTCTGAATCATGTGCTGTTTCCCTGATCAATATATGAATGAAATCAATTATCTGGTAGCAGAATGCCTCTGTGTTCCCCTACCACCCGAAGATTCTTATTTTAACTTCTGGGGTTAGCTTTTCAAGCCAACATTTGCTTTCGTAATTATGTCTGATAATTGTATACAGTAATTGCTAGAGAGATGTAGGTAGTGAAAACAATCGAAAGGGGTGAAGATCTTCTCCAACATTAGCAATAATGAAGCTGAATTTCATGTCATATACTCTTTTGTGTACACTGGGGGGTTGAATCATCAAAGACTTTTTGAAGTTAATATCGCAACCTATAGTTCAAGAAAGAGTTTATTTCTGATATAATCTTAGAAAATATGGTGTAGGAAAATAAAAATTTTATTTTGTAGATTAAAGCTTTCCCTATGTTATATTAAATTTTAATAACATTGATATTCTGCTTACTTTATGAAACCTTTTATTATACACAGTTATGAATATGAACATCTCATTTGACTACTGATGAACAGAGGGAAAAATCTAAATTAAAACTTTAAATACCACTATTTAATTACCCAAATGGCTTTGACTGTGTTAAAGAGTGCCTGGGATTATTCTGTTTTTCAATTTGTTTTAATGCTTCCTTGGTAAAAGCTGATGGATTCCCAGGCCCATTGCTGTCACTGATGAACTATATAAAGATAAATGACATTATGGTAAATTCCACTTAATGACACATTTTTAATTTTCAGAACACAGGCATTTTCAAGCCAGTGAATGAAGGCTAATTACCTCAAGATCAGAACAAAATAACTCCTCATTTCGAAAGATAATAGAAAAGAAATGTTGCAGATTAATGATGCTATTTATCTTTAAAGGAAAAAAATTTTATCTTTATCCAGATAGCATAGCTCCCTGAGGAGCATGGTTATAAAATGAATCTGAAGTCGCAACTTAATAGGTTATTAAAATTGTTTGAGTGCAGGCTCTCCTGCTTTAGTCTTTCCATAAATTTAAATTGAAGGTCTGCTGTATTCAAAAAGGAGCAGCTTGTTTATGAGGCCAGAGGGAGCAACATACGTTACTGACAAAAGATGCACTTAACCTCATTCTAGTATCTTGCTTTTTTATTTCTGTGAATGAAACTCAACTATTTGAGAAAGTATTTTCAAATTTGTTACCCCTCTTAATGAATACCTACTAAGTGAAAGGACCACACTTGGATTTGTTTAAGATTAAAGTAAAAATGAAATCAGTAAATGCACAAAAGCTTTACTAACATATTTAAATAACATATAAATCAATTTGTAATTTGATTTAATTGCTCACATGTGTATATATATGTATGTATATATATTTTAAACATTTTAATTTTGTTTTGTAAGTGAGAGGAAAATATCTTGGCCTGTGAGAGTGTGATTTTGTGGTCACAGTTGGAATTTATGTAGGAATTGTTCAATAAATCATTATTCACAGTTAAAGGATTAGCAATAATCCTTTTGCTACACTCCCCCACAAGTAACAAAGTAGTGACTCACAGAATATTACTTGATCATAGAGGTTTTAAACTGGTCCTGACATCCTATACTGCTGTCTTTTGCTCTAGGTAATATAACTATTATTTCTTTACTAACAAGTACATACAGCATTTTCTATAATTTTCATTCTTGTCCCTTAGACAATACATGATTTGCCTATATGTTGATCATATTTCTGAGCCACAGAAAAATATTTGTGACTGTGAAAGGAAATCAGTGTTTCTTGCACCTGAGAGAAATTCAGTATATTATTGTAAGATACTATTTTACTCCTTTGCAATTTTATCTGCTCTAAAGAGTTACGAGACATATTTTATCTTATAGGGACAACAGTGTATTTATAATATAGCCCACAGCATTATTTTGACGTGAAATTTTCTGTTTTTTCTTTAGAAATGTCAAAGGAATTCTGTATAATTATAATTATGGTATACAATTGATTTTATGTTAACTTATAAAGAGCCTCTTCTTTAATTTTAAAGTGTTCCTTTTAAATAGTTTTGGCTCTGTAGGTTGGGTAATTTCTAACAAAAATAATTTGAAATTACTAATATCAATTAGTCATATTGACTAAAAACTGATGGAAAGTACTAAAAAATGAATTTTGCATCTAATTTTCTGTCTTAATTTAGTACTTAATTATTACTATTTATTTGAAATTTCCAACAATATTCCTAGCAGGCTTTCTTTATTCTTTATTTGCTATAGGTGTATCCATCTTACAATGACTTTGGGAGACAAACTGATAAAATTCTGTAAGTTATTTTTTATAAACAGAGATAATCCTACTGTGAAAATAAAAATAAAAGTTTTTCTTAATATTGAAATAATTTTCTTACAAAATGATCTTATTTATGCTTCTTAAAAATAATATTTGCAAGTGTGAAAAGAATTCAGTATATTTCTTACATATGAGAGAAATTTTAGCAAATCATCATTTGTCCTCTCTTAAACCATTTTCAGAATGGCAAGCAATGCATGCTATAAACCTGTGTGTTATTTCACAATTATTATTTGAGGGTTTCCTCATTTACTCTATCTCAATCATTTTTTTAAAAATATAAAAAATTTTAAGAATTCAAACATTTTTAATTAAGCATGTAACTACATCACAGTAATATAAAGACAAGAATTACAGTACTGCGGCACATTATGAAACTTGTTTTTTACAACATATAATTAGTTAAAAATGGATACTTAGAATATAAATAGCATGTATTCTCTATGTGGTTCTTATGCATAAGTAAAAAAAAAAAGACCTTGTAATTACTGTTATAATAATATACACTGAAATATTTCAGAGTGTTAGTAATATTGTGTTTATGCTTATATCTAATTTTTCTCAATTATTGCTGTTCTTAAAAAATTTCCAGCACTATCTCCCAGCTAGCTTTCTTCAGTAAAGATGGCTTCATTCTAAAGATATTTACATGTAACAAAGAGAAAATGTAAGAAATTGTCAGGGTTGTATTTCAGAGTCAACAGTAATCCTGTGGATTTGAAAATGTCATTTTTCTAAATATGCATGTTTTTGCATTCAGTGATGATGATTTTGAATGAATATTCTATTTGGAAAATCTCTGCCAATGGGCTTCCAACAGTTATTCCTTTGATGTGCACTTTGAAAATTCTGATCTAAAGCAAGTCATTAATTCTTTAGACTTAACCCTCTCCTAATTTTTTTCTGATATATTTTGGTATTGGCAGCATAGCAATGACCCATAAAAATCATATGGAAAAGGGATAAGTTTTAAGGCCATTGAATTGCAGATCATAATTTCATAGCAAGGATCACAAGCCAGTTATTGTTACACTTCCTTTAAAATTCTGATTTTTTGTTTGGATCTGTTCATGATAGGTAACAAATGGATCTAAGTTTAAAGAGTCTTGACAGGGCAAAAAAGAAATCACTGTGGATTTAAATACTCAAATCCAATCAGAATAATAAGGCCCTATCAGAAGTCACAAATCATGATAATGTGCTTTACCCCTTTATTGGTAACCTACTCCCCATGTTAACTATCATGCTTTAATCGTTAGGACATACAGTCAGGAATTAAAATCTAGATTTTAATTTTAGCACTAGCTTTAGCTTCCTTTGTGATTATACACAAATTCTTTCCCCCTGTTGGAGTCTGTCTTTTTCACCTGTATAAATGAGGGGCATAAACACAATCAAATTGCATCATACAGAGTTGTAGAGGGAGGAAGAGTGGATATTAGATAGGGGACAGTGGGGTGTGCCTCTCTGTACTCTGTGTCCCCCTTTCCCACCGTATCTGCATTACCAGAGCAACTCTAGTTTGCTTGTTTTGTAGATTGGGACTCTGCTTAGAGTTTGATTTAGAAAAAGGCACTTCTCTTTTTTAATTGTATTTTTTTTATTACCATTTCCCCCTGTACCATAAAGGCACTTCTTAAAAAACAAAAACCAAACAGAAAACAAAGACCACTCTAGCCTAGGCCAGAGATTGGCAAACTATGGCACATTGTCCAAACCTGTTTTTGTGAAGAAAGTTTTATTGGAACACAGACAGACTCGTTCATTTACACAATGTTTATGTTTGATTTTGTGGCATAGTGGAGTAGTTCTAACAGAGACTGTATAGCACACAAAGCTCAAGATATTTATCTGGCACTTGACAAAAAAAATTTGCTGACTCCTGGACTAGATACTCACCAATCTTAACTTCTACTATATCCAATTGTCCTTCCCAGACTGTGTACTCATTCTTGGCTAATTCTTCTTGTTTTAAAGCATTATTTAGGACTTAATTTTTATGAAACTATGCCTGACCATTCAGCCTCTGTATTTCAGAGCACTCTTTGAAGACCAGTTAGTTATTTTATGGTTATTATTTTTCCTAAAGAATATAAAAGGAAATGCTGTTATAGATGAGTGCTCCATAGCCCTAAGGTAATTGGGTAGGCAATGTTAATAAATCTGAAATGATTACAGGACATTTAAGACATAATCTGGTAAATTTTCAGATTATATGAGCCTAAAAAAGTCAGTCAGAAGTTTGGGGAAAGTCAACATGACAGAAATTTTCCTTTAAGGGTTTTATGTTTTTCTATATATTTTTGAACAAATGCAACTTGAAAAGTGTTCCTAAAGACTAGATAGAATTTGATTAAACATGAAGGAAGTCAAGGGTATACTTTGGGTGAGGAAGGTATAAGAGTGGAATGAACCTACAGACAGAAAAGGCCATTGGAATCATTGGAGCAGTGGAAATCAGGCTGTGTTAGTAAGGAAGGAAAAGATAGATTACCAGATGGCAGGTGATGTGGTAGACACTTTTAAATAATGTTGAGTTCCTAAGTAAGGAATATATAATACAATGAAATCATTATATGTAAAAGTAATCAGTGAGACCAGTTAGGAACCTGTTGATCAGAGTACAAGCTAGGCTAAATGCTTCACAAACTATGTAGGGTTTACAATGTGATCACATATTTTTAAGGAACTTATGTTCTGGATAGATGATTGATCATCTTTTGGGGAAGCGTATCACATAGTTGAGTCCAGTGTGAGTTACTGAATAGTATGAGAGTTTGAAGAAGGGGAAAATTACAATTGTACAGCTAGCATTTGTGCTGGACCTTGAAGGGTAAGGAGTATTTGGGTTACAGACTTCATATAGATAGAGTGAAGGGTACTGTTGGGAGACAAAAGGAAGTGGAACTGTGATGTGGAAATAAACATTGTTTTGTATGAAGAACAATAAGAAGAGAAATCTAAATTAAGTTGGAATTTGATTTTAAGGTAGGGTAATAAAGTTGGGAGAATAAGGAACTCTGGGTATGGTTTTGTGAAGACTGTGAATGCAAGTCGAACAAGTTGAAAATTTTTTTTCTGAAACTTTTTCAAGCTTTTCTCCCTACACAAGTAGTGGAACCATCTCTTTAAGCAGAATGTTACTAAAAACCTCAATGTGTTGAAGAGATTAAAGCAGAGTTGCATTGATTGACTCAGTTTGAAGAACATGGAGACTTACCTACCAAGTCCTACCAGAGTAGCCATAGAGGCACATCAGTGGAACCTTTGTTTCTCTATGGAACATAGATTGAAAAATAGTGTTCTAAGCCTTGCAAAGCTGTTAAGTCTTTTTGAATGAGCCTAGTAAAATGTTGACAGTATAAGTTCTGGCCAAGTTGGAGACATAGGTAGACAACACATTGCCTCCTTGCACAACCAGAAGAAGGAAACAACCAATTTAAAAACAAAAAACAACCAGAACCACCAGAAAATCAAATTGTATGGAAGTCCGACAGTCAAGGAGTTAAAGAAGAAATATTCATCCAGACTGGTAGGAGGGGTGAAGACAGGCAGTTGGGGCAGAGAGGACGTGTGGCAAAGTGGCCCAAAAAAGTCCCAAAAAAGTTGGACCCAAAGAGGAGCACACCAAATTAATTTTCATTACATTTCATTACATTAATTTTTAGCACATCATAATTAAATTACCCAAGTTTAAAGAGGAGAGAATCTTAAAAACAGCAAGAGAAAAGGAGATAGTTACCTACAAAGGAGTTCCCATAAGACTGTCAGCTGATTTCTCACAAGACACATTGCAGGCAAAAAGGGGCTGGAAAGAAGTATTACAAGTCATGAAAGGCAAGGACCTACATCCAAGATTACTCTATCCAGCAAAGCTCTCATTTAGAATGGAAGGGCAGATGAAGTGCTTCCCAGATAAGGTCAAGTTAAATGAGTTCATCATCACCAACCCCTTATTATATGAAACATTAAAGGGACTTATCTAAGAAAAAGAAGATGATCAAAACTGTGAACAGTAAAATGACAAGTATCAACAACTGAACCTAAAAGAACAAAAAGAAAAACAACTGGAACAGGAACAGAATCACAGAAATGGAGATCACATGGAAGGTTATCAATGGGGAAAGGGAGGGGGATGAATGAGAGAAAAAGTACAGGGAATAAGAAGCATAATTGGTAGGTACAAAATAGACATGGGGAGGTTAAGAATAGTTTAAGAAATGGAAAAGCCAAAGAGTTTACATGTACAACCCATGGACATGAACTAAGGGTGTGAATGCTGGAGGAAGTGGGGAGTACTGGGTGGAGGGAGATAAATGGGAGGAAAAACAAATGGGAGAAATGTGATAGCATAATCAATAAAATATACTTAAAAATAGTGACAAGGTGATTAATCCAGTGGCATGCAAGATAGAGTGGGGGGAACCTGAGGTAAGGAAATGATTATAGTACTAGAGATTTAAGGACCTGAGCAAGGATGGTGGTAGTTAAAATAGAAAGGGATAGAACAAGAATGAGATTTCACAGGGAAATCATCTATAGTGTGGTAGTTGTGACTATGAATGAGATCATCACGATCAAATATGTGAATAAGGAATGTCTAAGGAAAACCATTAGGTTACTGAAAGGAAAGAAAATAGCAAAGCATACATACACAGGAAAGGATAAAATAGACAAAGTATGGACTACATTAAAGCAAGGTTAGTTAATATTGAATTCTACAGAGAACATGGAAACTAAGTTTGAAGTGAGTCATTGGTTAGCACATAGTTCTTAATTAAAAATATTAAAATGTAGTTTCTGTGAATAGAGATTATGATAATAAGTAACTTGATTAGCATGAATGAAAGTAGAACAAATAAACTCAAGAAAAAGCAAAAAAAATGTGAATAGAGTTCATGATAATAACTAACTAGATTAACATGAGTAAGAGTGAAACAGAGTAAACTCAAGAAAAAGTGAGAGAAAAAATGGGAAAGGAAATGGAAGGATAGTGAAACATGACTCCTAGAAATGATCTTAGTGGGGTTTTAAAAAAATTTTGGTTTATTATAAACTACAAGTTTAGAAATTAGTATAAAACATAAGTATGACTCATTAGTCATTCATGTACTACTCATTACCAAATATGATGAGTTTGCTCAGTGTAAGTCATTGTACTAAGATCTGTGAAGGATTCAAAAGTGAATCCGATGTGAACATCTCTCTTCAAAATATATAACATTTTAACAGCAAAGCAAATAAAGAGAACCTCAGAATAAACTTAAGAGGAAATTTATGGAATCTATGAAAATATTGTAAAAGTCAGCTGAGAAATGTGAAATAATAGAGAAGCATACCTAATTTCTGCATCAAAGACCCTGTTATTAAGATGCCAGTTATCCACAAATTCATCTATTATAACAACCTTTGAGCATCGTTACAGAAGGATGAATTATCTGCTGAGTATTCATCTGCGCATGTGTTGGGAGGAAATTACCTGAGGCTGGAGAAGGACTAACCAGAGGGTCATGCAAAGCATTTATAGCTGTTAATTTCCCTCTCAGTCCTGCTTTTGCTGCATCCCATGAGTTTTGACATGTTGCTTTTTTGTTTTTATTCTTTTCAAAGTATTTTCTAAAATTCCTCATGGATTTCTTTTTTGGTCTGTTGGTTGTTTAAAGTATATTGTTTAATTTCCACTCATGTTGATATTTTTCAGATTTTCTTTTGTCATTGATTTCTGGTTTCCATTTTGGTCGAAGAAGATACCTTGTATGTGTCAGTCTGTTAAACTTTATTGAAACATGTTTTGTGGCCTGACACATAGTCTGTGGGTCTGTTCCGGAGAATAGTTCATGTGCACTTGAGGTTTGTGTGTTCTGCTGTCATTGGATAGAATGTCCTACATTTATGTGTGCTAGCTCTGGTTGGTTCTTAGGGTTCAAGTGCTCTAAATCCTTGTTGGCCTTGCATCTAGTTATTCTGCCCATTACTGAAAGTGGAGTATTAAAAGGTCTCCGGCCATTATAGCTGAATGCTCTGATTCTGTTAATTTTTTCCCTACATATGGACCATACTTTCTTGTTTCTTTGCATGCCCCATAATCTTTTTACTGGAAACTGGACATTTGACGTGGCAACTTTGAAATTCAATTTTTTCTCCTCACCAGGATTTATTGTTGCTGCTTGTTGTAGTTGTTGCTTGCTTGTTTAGTGGCTTTTCTGAAGTAATATTTTCAAGTATGTATACATTGTCATATGTGGCCACTAAAGTTTCTGTCCTATTAATGTAGTTATCAACTAGTGATTTGACAGATCTTCTTAAATACCTGGAAAACTCCTCTTACCTTCACCACACCAGTAAACCCTACCTTTCCTAGTCTTTGCAGATAGTCTCAGTGTATATGTTGTGCGTGCCTTTAACATTCAGCCAGGCAATTTATACCTCTTCTTTCGCCTTCACTTCTGCTTGTGTGGGGCATGGCATGAAGGTCAGCCAGAGGTGAGAGCTTAGGGTCTTCATAAACCTTTCTGGGCATGTGCTTAGCACTGGGCATTTGTGTGGCTTTCCAGATTCCCTGGAATATGAAGGAGTTTTCAAAGCTCTTATCTCCCAAAACATCTAATTCCCTAGCCTTTTTGATTTGTATATTGTTTTCTCCAACTATTATCTCTTGCCCAGCATGGCAGCAACTACTACGTTTGCCTTTAAATATTTTTTACAAGCACCTTCTCGCTACTCTCAGCACATGCACATTCCTCACCACTTCAGACATGGGAAAGTTCTGGGTTAGGTGAAATAAAGGCAAACCACCAGACATCTCAGGACAAAAAACTGCATTTATTAAGAAAAAGTTCACATTGCTCCCTCTGGTACTTGTAATCTAAATCAAGAATGTGGGCGGTTGCCCTGGCCAGTGGCTCAGTTGGTTGGAGCATCGTCCTGTACACCAAAAAGGTTGTGGGTTCGATTCCTGGTCAAGACACATACCTAGGTTGTGGGTTTGATCCCCAGTCAGGGCACGTATGGGAAGCAACTGATTGATGTTTCTCACATCGATACTTCTCTCTCTCTCACCCCACTCCTTCTCTCTCAACAATCACCTCAGGTGAGGATTTAAAAAAAAAAAATATGGGATGCTGTCTTGCAAGGTGTAGTTGTTGAGCTGGGGAGTGGAGAATGACATCTTGTTAAGTAAAATAACTTCAAAACTCTCAAAATTCAGCCTTTATTTTTTTCCCATTACGCATTCCCCTGGTGGTTGTTAGTTTTTTTATTTGATTCTATAGTTTTGAAAAAGTTAATTCTGACAGTTTTGTCAGCTTCGTTGCTTTTGTGGAGGTATGGAATTTTGCAGTTTTCTACTCCTCCACTTTCTGACATCATCATTTGTAATCATAAGAGGGAAATTTATAGCATTATATTACTAATTGTGGAAAGAAAGATAGATTACAATTCAGTGATCTAAGCTTGCATCTTAAACAAGAAAAAAAAGCAGATTAAACGCAGAGTTAAACAACTAGAAAGTAGAAACACCATAAAGAAAATTTGTGAGATCAAAAGCGAATCCTGTGCAAAAATGCCGATAAAACTGAAAAACATCTAGGCAGAGTAAGCAAGGGGTGGGGGAGAAACAGAAGAGATGACATAAATTACCATTATCAGTTAGGGAAGAAGGGACGTCACACAGGTCCTACAGATGTTGAAAGGCTAAGGGGGTGTTATGAAGGATCTTAATTCAACACTTAGATTAAAAGAACAAATTTCTTGAAAAACACAGGCTAAGTTTAGTTAAGAAGAAATAGATCACCTGAATAATCTCGTTACAGAGGTTGAATTTGTAATCACTAAGTTAAAAACCTTCCCACAGAGAAATCTGCAGGTTCAGGTGGCCTTCAGATGGTAGATGATACCAAACTTTAAAGAAATAATACTAATTCTGCACAAATTCTTCCAAAGTATAGAAGATGAGGTCATGCTTCCCAACTCATTTTATAAGGCTTGCATTACCACGACACAAAAACTAGACAAGACATAATATCCTTCATGCACGTAGACACAAAAAAATCCTTAACAAAATATTAGGAAATGAATTCTGTGATATATAAAATGCTTAATATGTCATGACCAAGTGAGATTTATTTTAGGATCATAAGGTTGATTTAACATGTGAAAATTAATCAGTGTTATTCAGTATAGTAACAGACTAATGGGAAAAATCATACGATCATCACAATAAATGCAGATAAAGCATTTTACAAAATTGAACATCCATTCATGACAGATTTTTTTTAAAAACTTGGCCTACTAGGAATAAAAGGGGAGCTTTCTCAGTTCCATGGAGGGCATTTTAAAAAAATACCTACAACTGAATGCTTCACTTCACAGTTAGGAACAAGAGAGGATTGTCTCTTCTCAGCAGTTCTGTTCAAGGTTGTACAGGAAGTTGTGCCATAAGCAAGAAAAAGAGACAAAAGGCATTCAGATTGGAAAGAATTGTCTCTCATTGCAGCGGACATGAGAATTTACTTAGAAGGTCATAAGGAATCCATAAAATAGTTACTGGAACTAATAAACTTAGCAAACTTGCAGGAAATAATTGTATTTATATACTAGCAACAGACAACTAGAACGTGAATCTTTTAAAAATGGTATTTACCATAGTATCAAAAAATGTGAAAAACATAGTGATAATTGTAACAAAAATGTATAAGACCTTTATACCGAAAACCATAAAGCGATGAAGAGAAAAATTAAAGAAGATCTAAATAAATGGCGTGCTATACCATGTTCATGGTCAGAAAATTCAGTATTTTTATAGTGTCAGTTCTTCCCAGATTTGTGTATAGATTCAATTCAATATCAGTCAAAATCACAAGAGACTTTTTATTTTAGGTGAAGTTTTCTAAATTGATTTTTAAATGTATGTAGAAATGCAGAGGCCCTAGTGATCAAGGCAGTACAGTGTTGTGTTAAGATAGATGTGTAGACAGATGAGACAGAATAGAGTCTGGAAATAGACCACATAAAGGCACTAGACATTTCATTAGGGGAAAGGGTAGGCTTTTAAAAAAACTGACGCTGTGCTAGTTGGCTTTCTGCATGCCAAAAATGTACTATAATTCTTATATGACGTATCAGTTAACTCATATATCATAGATTTAAATGTAAGAACTGAGTCTGTGAAAGGTCTAAAAGAAAGCAGGAGGCAATCTGAAGAAAACTGGATTCAACAAATACTTTAAAAATAAGCATAAAGCACAAACTATTTAAAAAATAGAAAAATTGGACTTCATCAAAATTTAAAATACTTTTCAAAAGATACTTTAAAGAACTGAAATGACATAGGTATATCATATTCATATATATTTCTTTCTTCATATATATATATTTGAATGAAAAAATAGGTATATATATATATAAAGCTGAAAATGCAAGCCACAGGCTTGGAGAAAGTACTTGCAAAGAACAAGTATCCAGAGTATGTAATAAACTCTTACAACTCAATAATAAGAAGATAGACAGCCCAAGTAAAAATGTTCAAAAGATGTATAGATATTTACTAATGAAGATATACAAATGGTAAATATGCTCATTAAAAGAGCAAAATCATTAGTCATTAGGAAAACGAAACTTAAAACTATAAGATAGTAGTACCATGAACTAAAATAAGCTATGTAAAGATTGGCAGTTCCGAACACATGTATACCAAGAATGTGAAGTAATGAGAACTCACATACATTGCTGTTCAGAAAGAAAAATTGTATTGATACAACCTTATTTGGAAGAGTTTGAAGGAGTCCTGTCTTGACAGGACTTAAATATATACTATGCCATCTGACATAGCAGGTCTACTCCCAGGTATTTAACCAAGAAAGATGAATACATGTCCCCAAAATGACTTGTATTTGAATATTCTCAGTGGCTGTATTCGTAATGGACAAAAACTTGAAATAACCTGAATGCCCATTAGTTGGTGATTGGTAAGCAATTTGTGGTATATCTGTTCAAAGGAACAAATTACTGATGCAGTCTACGATATGGAAGAGTCTCCAAAACTTTATGCTAAGTAATAGAAGTGAGATACAATGGACTATATTTAATAGAGAATTACTCTATTCTTACGTCATTCTATAAAAGGCAAAAACTAGTTATAGAAATCAGATCCTTGATTGCTAGGGTGTGAATGGAAGGGACTTGTTATGAAGAAGTACGAGGGAGTTTTTGTGAGCATGGCAATGTTCTATATTTTAATTGTGGTGGGTATTATAGGAATTTATAATTGATTCTTAAAGTATTTTGAAATATAAATTGTGAATTTTATTTTGTGTAAATTATAAAAGTTATTTCAAAAAACAGAGGAAGTATTCACACTATAAAATATTTGTATTTGTGCATACTTAAACCCACTTTGATGATTGTCCAGTTATTATGAATGAAAAAGTAGGAACTTGTAATTTAATATCACATTGATTAATGCTTTGAAACTTCTTTATGTAAACAGCCTAGATAATAACAATAATCAACAATAGTTAACTAAAGCACATCCAAACAATAAAATTTTATTCAACAATTGCAAATCAAGGTCTAGCAGAATACTCAATAAAATGGGAAAATGTTTATAATATATTGAATGGGGTAAAAAGGACTTAGAGCAGAATCTCAGGTTTTGTGGGGGTTTTTAGCAGGGAGGATAATGAGGGGAGCATTATTTTATGAATGTGCAGGAAAAAAACCATCATATATCAATAGTGGTTATTTCTGAGTGTTAGGATGGTAGCAACTTCTATTTCTTTTATTTTAAAAATGTGTTCTGAATTTTATACTTAATTTTTTTTGTTTTCTCTCCATTAGCACGTAAGCAATGTGAGGACAGGATTCCCCCCACCTCTGTTGCTGTATCCCCAGAGCCAAGGACCATGTTCTATAAATATTTATTGAATGAGTGAATTAATTCACTAAACTTTTATAGCTATGAGGGCCTCAGTCTAGATTGTTTTCATTGATTTGTCTCATTTGTTTTTCTTTTAATTTCATAGTTGTGTCTACTGCAACTTTATGTATATTTTAGGATCTGGTGGGGCATGTCCTCTTTATTATTCATATTCAAATTTTTCTAGACTTCTGTTACACTACTCATAAAATCATATTGGGGTTTTAATTGAAATTTTACTACTTATATATATTAATTTGGCAGCAAATTGCTTCTTTCATTGAGGAGTTTAAGAGATTTAGGATAACAATGAATTGTTTACATAGATATTCCTTCATGTTCTTCAGTAAACTTTATGGTTTTCTTAATGTTAGTTGGCATATTACATATTCATTTCTAGATATGTTTTAATTAGGTTGATATTGTTTTGGGGATCTAGTTTTCTTTATGCTTTTTTCCCTGACGTATATGTAAGTTATTTAGTTTCATATATTTATCTTTTATTAAATACCTTTCTAAAAATTATACATAGTATTTTTTTAAATTCTAATTCAAGATTAAATTGACTAATGAAGACCAAAACTTTTTCCCAACTTTTTATAAACTACATAATTTTTGTGGTTGAGGAGGTAGCATAGCTGTCTGTCTTTATTTTCTCACCCTAGTTGTTTGGACCTTCCTGAAATAATAATGGTCAAGTAATCATTATTTAAACCGATCAGACCTGAGTTTAAATAGCTGTATAATAATATCTTTGGGGACATTTCATTATTTTGTCTGAAGTAGAGTCCAAATTAAAATTGCACCAGTTATGTCTTTCACTACAGTCTGTTCCCAGCCCTTGCCTCCCTCCAAACATGATCTGTTCCAGAGTCAGGTGTTACATTTAGTTGTCTCTTGAGTCTCCTTTAATCTTGAACAGTTTGTCAGTTTTTGTTTTTCATATTATTAATGCCATTGACATTTTTATGATGCATTATTGTGTAGAATGTCCTTTACTTTGGACTCGTCATGAGTAGATTCAGGTTACATATATTTTTTGCAGTGATGCTTTATAAGTGATAATGTGTTCTCATTGCATCATCACATCAGGGAGTTTGTGTCTCAGTTCACCCTGTTATTGGTGTATCATTTGATTAAGGTGGTTCTACCAGATTTCTCCACATTAAGGGTCGTTTTTCACTCTGTAAGCAGTAAGCAGTCTGTGGAAAACAGGATATGCACATCATTTCAGATTTTGATACAGTGTGAATATTGTTTTCCAACTAACTGTAACTTAGTGATTTTAACATCCATTGATGATTTGTGCCTAAATCAGTTAATGCTGTTGTAATTCACCAAAACTTTTTAAGTATTTTATTTATTCATTTTCAGAGAGAGGGGAAAGGAAGGAGAAAGAGAGAGAGAAACTTTGATGTGCGAAGAGAAACATCAGTTGGTTGCCTCTCGCATGCCCCCAGTTGGGGACCTGGCCCACAACCCAGGCTTGTGCTCTGACCGGGACTCCAACTGGCGACCCTTCGGTTCGCAGGCTGGCACTCAGTTCACTGAGCCACACCAGTCAAGGCTAATTCTCCAAAGTTTGCATGCACAGTTCTTAAGGACTTAAGGAAAAAAACATTATGTGCATGTATAAATATGACAATCAAATACTTTTAAAGTTAAGAATATCTATAACATGGTATGTGTACTAGTTTTCTGTTGCTGCTGTAACAAATGACCGCAAACTTGGTGGCTTAAAACAACATAAATTTATTCTGTCATAGTTCTGGAGGCCAGAAGTTCAAAAGCAGTAATACTGGGCAAAAATCAAGATGTTAGTAGGGCCGCAATCTCTCTGAACACTGTAGGGGAGAATCTGTTCCTTTCCTCTTCCAGTGCTAGCAGGTGTTAGTGTTCCTGGGCTTTTGATGGCATCACTCCAATCTTCAAGTGCAGCGGTGTCATACCTTTCTCTGTTGTCTTTTCTCCTGTCTCAAATCCCCTCGGCCTTGCTCTTATAAGGACACGTGTAATTGCTCTTATTTCTTCCAAATGCTGGATTTCCCCTGATACAACCCCAAAAGCCCTTATTTTGTGTTTTTGTTTAGATTGTCTCATTTTACTCTAACCTCTAAGGATAGGAATTAAAATAATTTTGAACGCTGTCATTTTCCTCCACATATTTTAAACAGATGTTCTGGGGTAAATGTAAACTCTGCCAGTACTTTTTTTTTTTTTTTTGCTTTTGGACTTCCCATTGGATTTAGTGGTATAACAGGCTTATAAAGGTTGCTTTTTATTAATTATGATTGGGCTTCTTACAAAGGGGACTTACTGCAAATGTTTTTTCTTAATTGTAGACAGATATCAAGTGGGAAATAACTACGCTGTTTGAATTTTTACAGATTATGATCTCCCTAAGGACTCATTCTATAGTCTTTGACCATACATTCTGCGTTACTTACCTTGTTGAGTGGCCAGGTCAAGTAGCAATAAAGTAGAAACATCCCCAACTCAGACATTCATCCACCATCTTTTGGTACTGCAGTGGAGGAAGGAAATTACTGGGAATAGCAGAGAGTGATAGTATATAAAGGAATGATGTAAAACTGACAGGATTAAGAGTAGGTAACAGGCTCTTAATCATCTTGGCTCTTGGTTGTAAATAACAGAAATCATATCCAAAGGAAAGGAAGAAAATAAAGGAAGGGAAGGACAGGAAGGAGAGGGAAAAGGGAAGGGGATAAAGATAAATCTAGGCATATATCTGGCATTAGTGTAGCTGGATTGTTCTAGATCCATTCTAAAGACCTAAACATTAACACTCTCCCATTTTTCATTTCTGCTTTCGTCTGTGCTGGCTTCATTTAGCTCTGGTTGGGAAAAAAAAAATGGCTTTTGGCAGCTTCAGACTTACATGGCCCTTAACACCTATGTCTCATATAGAGGCAGTGCCTCTTTTCCAATAATTCTGCTAAAAGCCCTGCAAAATTCTTTTTTTGGCTCAGCTTGGGTTATTCCTGATCTAATCGTGGGATTGGATGCTTGAGTTGGTCAGCTTTGCATTGGTCACATTTGAATCATATACTTACGCCTCCAATGGGGATGTGAAGAGGGATAAAGTAGGGAGGAGTGATCATCACTCATCACCACCCAAACTATACAGAGTGATTTTCCAACAGGGAACACTGTTCTGTTACCAGAGAAAGGGAATGAATATTAAAGAGGTAAAATAGTATCTGTTCAAGGCCAAAATCTAGCACATGTGGCATCTGTTGCAGAATCCTGTATGCATTGTACACTCAGTAATTTTTTAATAAAATGTGCTTAGTCTTTTTGAAAACTTTAGTGATTCTTTTGGGGCTCTTCTATCTGTCATTTTAAGTTTCTCAGGGTAACTAGATGGAAATATTTCAGCATTTCTTTCAGTAATTATTTATTGAATGTCTGCTATACTATTTTATTTGCAGTGTCATTTAATCATTTTAAAGGTTATGTATAATTTTTAAAATAACTTTTATGTATAGAATTCGATTTCAAGAGAATTTAAGTGATTTTTTTTCATATTTTATCTCAGTTTGTCAACTAACCAGGCTAAAAGATTTATGTAAGCAAAGGAACATCACGTTATATTTTAAAATATATTTGAACCAAGGATCACAGACTATCTCCTTACCTTTTATTTATCTCACGTGCTGTGGGATTTTGAATGCCTACGCAAAGCATGCAGTAAGCCTCGTCTGGAAGACCCATGCACAGCACAGTGCAGCTACTCAATTTATCTACCTTGGAAGGATGAAAGGCTAAGTTGAAAAATCATTTATCAGTTCCACTTCAGTTGTTACATTTTTGCTTCAGAAACATCCTTCATCTCCTGAGTCTCATAATCTCTTGCCTTTGAGGTTGTTTCATAGACATGCTTTCACTCAAATGCCTTCAATTTGAACTTCTTCAAGAGGGGTGCCTATCTCCCAGAAGTTGCCCCCAGGGACTAGTTTACAGCTGTTATTTCAGCTCCTCCCACCTAGCTCCTGGAAAAAGTTCTTTTACCAAAGGCATTTCTAACAGGAAACCTGTACTAGTCAAGTCATATGGCAGCTTTTTGAAGACTGAGCACCCAAGCTGGAGTTCCTTAAAAAAAGATATCAACAAAACCAATAAGAGTATCCAAAATACATTTTAGTCCTTCAGAATGAGCTTCACATGCCCCCACTTTCATGTTTTGAGTGCGAACGAATGTATTCCACTGGAATGAGGTTATACTTTTGGCTTTACATAATAATAATTCCCAAAAATGTGTTATTTGGTCATATTCCTTTCAGATTCACAAGCCTAATTGGAATTACTCTATGTGCTGTTTTTCTAGCAAGATTTGTTTTCATGAATAGGTAGTGATTCTATCCCCATGTTCAGGGTTCTGTTTTCCAGCTATATTCTCCTTTCTTTCTGCCAACTTCTTTCCCCTTGACTATATCACTTAAAAAGTTATTCTTTTAATTTACCATTGTATTTATTTAAGTTCCATCTCCTTAACCATACCACACGTCTGAGTCAGGAACTCTATGCCCTGTATTTATTTCGTATTTTCACACAAAGGTCAAGTAAATATTGTTTGGGAATATGATACTTAGTAAAATAATTCATAAATTTTTAGCATCCAGGTATCATGGCAGACACAAAGATAACTAAGACATAGTTCCTGCCTTCAAGGAACTTTTTAACCTTACAGAAGAGATAGGATATACCTACTGGTTTAATATAAAAGAATCATTAAGGTATGAGCAATCAATCAGTTTCTCCTCAGGAAATCAGGGCAGGCTTCATGAAGGAGTTGGTATTTGAACCAGCATCAGATTATGGGGATATTTTAATTAAATCATCAGTTTGCTGGATTATAGCTTTCTGGAAGAGACATTTAAAGGGAAACAGTAGTGATCCTCACCCCTCATGTGTATAGTTCTTGGGGGTTGGCAAAAGCTTTTTCATATTAACTTCTCGTTTGTGCTTCATAACCCTATGAGTCTATAGAGGTTATATCTGTTATTAAAGTAAAATTCATACTTATTTAACTTCCAGAGTTTATTTTGTTTTCTGGTTGCCTTGATGATCAGAACACAGCATTATCATTCTTGACTTCTGCCATGGTCTCTCATCCCTAAGATTAGCCCTGTAGAAGAAAGGGGTCATTTCTTGTTCTAGCATCTGCCCTGAAAAGTCGGTACTGCTCCTGTCCTGCTTGACCAGATTTGACCTTACAATACTGTTCTAACATTACTTTGGTCCAAAAAAGGGGGTATGGGGGGAATGAAGTAGGAACTTTTGCCTGTTAGTTTGAGGCATTCTTGATTTTTTTATGTATCTCTTACCTGTTTATATGTTTCTGTGAGATGTTTCTGGACAACATACCTGCTAAGATCATGTAAAAATGTTTTGATTGTGCTATATCTTGCTAAATAATTTTTCTCCTCTTTCACAGAAGTGTATTTTAACTATTTGGCTCCTTTTTCTTTGTGTTCAAATGGTCTTTGAAGAGAAGGGAAAATGGAAGAAGAAACCTTAGCTTAGTGAAATAAGGTTTTTTTTGTTACCAGAAAACTGCTTAATGGTAAACTTTCCACTATCTACTTAATATCTGTTTTCAGAATGGCCTTTACCAAAGGCAAAATTTGGTTTTGATTTTGCCCAAATCAAAGTTCATTCTTTTGCTGTTATTCAGAAGCCTGTGTCTCACCTGATTGATCATTCCACCTATTTCACTCAGTGCTTCCAATCATCAAAATCCCACTCGCCCCACGGCGGGATTGGCATGGGAATGAATGCGATGGCAGCAATCAGCATTATGACTGCAGCGAAGACTTGGAAAGGAAAGAGCTGCTTCATTCATATCTAGCGCTTCCCCCGCCCCCACAGTTATATCATTAATAAGAACTGGTAATTGGGAAAACAAAGCAGGAAAAGCTGCTTTTTATGACTAATTATTAAAATATTTTTATTTGTCCCTTATCAGGTTGAAAAGTAAGCAAATTTTATGGTTATTTTCCACTGTTTCTACTGTGTGACAGGATTCTTTATAGTTGTAGTTAATTTAGCTTTTAAACTTTAGAAACAACAACAAATTACAGAAGTCAGTGTTAAACATAGATTAAAAGAAATTCATTATTAATTAGAAATGCCAAAGGACTTAACAGTCCACCCTCACTCACATACAGATTTAGGCATAATGTCTCCTAGGTAATAGATCACTGTGTATTGCACGCACTGCAGGACTTATTTCATTTGAATTTAACAATAATTATTTAATGTCCTGGGTTTCAATTCTTATTAAAAAAGAACATTATCTGAGTATTTATGTAAACCAAAGCAGCCATTCTTGGCAATCACCAGTGTTTATTACTTTCTGTAATTATGACTATTTTATAAAGACTTTCTTTTTATTATAATTAGATTCTTATTGTAATGCCTTTGCTCTTTGCCCTGTGATGCTGCTTTGTTGGTTTGTTCATCTACCTTGTAGACCTTGATGACCCTCATGTTCTAGTCCTTTGGCTTTTTACTAGGCTGAACCAAAAGAAAGCACTTGGTTGCTAGCAAAAGAGCTGAACAAAAGGCAGAAGGGAGGGTTTTAAGCATGGGATACTGCCATGGAAAACAGCAAATATATTTTAGCTCGGTCTATGAAAACCAGCTTCTCTAAGGTGAGGCCACTGCACTCTCGTTTGTATTATTGGCCATGCATTAGCCTCTGTACACTGTTGAAAAAGTTATATTTCATCACAGAAAGGTTTGACAGAATTGGCCTGTTTGAACCCTTTAAAGTTGGGGGAAGTTGGTTTTCTACATCATATAACCATAATGGGGGCAGCCTGCCTTTGTAACTGCATTGTGCTTCATCTGTACTTTTAGTTCAGGGTGAGATTTATTCATGAAGCTTTTAAGTAAAGACTTTTTATTGTTACTGTTTTTTTCTTTTAATATCAGTGTTGGAGAAAAATGTATGAGAATATTAAAATATGAATAGACATTAAAATAAAGAGGGAAACATTTGATAATTTCTTTGAGTATCAGAGTAGAAAGAGGTATACACCATATTTAAGTACATTACTGGCATTACGGAGTAGTAGTAGTAGTAGTTGTGAGTTTTTCAGTTCTCTTTTAAGATTGCAGGAACTAGCAGGATTAAACTAATAATTGCCTGAAAATATAAGCTATCCAGATATTTATATAGCGAAAGGATATATCGAAAGCCAATTATTAGAATAATGATCAACATTATCCCTAGATTTTAATTTTTGTATCATTTTAAGACAGTAAGTCACTGGTAAAGTTATGGTGTCTTAAGATCATTAATTTATCTTCAGTGTACATGTGAGTCTGTGAATGTTGCTTGTTATATATAAATGACTCATTATGTAAAGAAAACAAATGTAGAAATATCTTTTAAAGTCTTCTTACCTTTTTCCATAATTGGGTTTTCATTTTGTTTTTGGTTTTTTTTGAAGGCTAGTTCAGGTCCTGTTTGCTTTCTCGTGATAAAATAATTCAGTATATTTTTTGCTTCAGATGGTTACAAATTTAATCTAATTTCCAAGAATATTAAATTTCTCTATTTAAAGGCGTATGTGCCATTCAAGTATTGTTAGGGAATTTGTTTCACACAGGTTAAATTTGGGCAATTACCCAAATTCTAACTATGTTAACCTGATTTTTATGTTAGTTGTGTTAAAAGAAAGATAAATAAAGTTGGCATTTATACCTACAAATAATTGTTCACAGCAAAATTCTTTAAAGTGTTATATAAAGGTCAGATAAAATAAAGTGCTGATGGTTAAAAAGATTTCTGAGTAAGAAATATTTTAAATTATTTTCATGTCCCTTGAGAATAAACCAAAGGATCATTTTTTTACATTCACCAAATAAATACATTTAAAACAATCTTTACACTGGGGGAAAAATAAAACTATATTCCACAGTCACAATTCCTAAAATTAAGAACAAGAAGCTGTAGGAGTACCAAAGGTAGGGATTAGGGTGGCAGATAACACAATTTCTCCTGTTTATATGGAATTGTTAACAGAAAATTGTTAACATTTTTTTATTTTAACATTTTTAAGAAAAAGCAACCCAACTAGGATTAAACACATTTAATATACAGCGAAATGTTGATACAAAGAAAATAGCCAAGAGATACATATTCGTCAACAATTTAGATATGTTTTCAGATTTTTAATATTGACACTGCTATAGAAATAGTGCAGTTATAAAGTATTATGTAAAATTTCACATTTTAAAAACAACCAATTTATTTACCAGAATCATTTCCGAAATTTATCTAAGCTTTTTAACACACTTAGACTTCTCATTCATTTTATTAAAGCATTTATACACATAATAATTGTATATACCTGACAGTAAGGTATATAGATTAAATATGTTTTTCTTGTTTTTTATTTTAAGGCTCATTTAGGAATTTTGCTTCTAAACATACCAAACGTTTAGCTATTTAGTTATGTTCCAGTGACAGCTAAAATTTTTATGGTGTAACTGAGTGTCTGGTGTGGTGTTGGCCTGGCTAATGAGTGTATTACAAAATCCTATAAATGGAAAGCTATTTCTAACTTAAACTCTTAATTCTTCTACATTAGTGCTAGTAAAATTAATGTATTCTTGGTTCCAAGTAGTGGTATTTTATAATGCCATAGCAAAAACATGGTTGGAAATGAGAAGTGCTGTCTCTTAGAAGTTCTCTCATGTTTCAGCTAAAACATACTCAGCAAAAAAGATATGTAAATTAAAAGAAAATCTCCAATTTCCTATTCTGAGTAAAGCCTTGATTTTTGCTGATTCAGGAAGTAAGGTTGACATTGGAGCTTCTCATTTCATCTGGAATAATCACTTTTTCCTTTTGAAAAGTCTTTCATTTTAGCAGCAATATCTTCTAAAACAGTCCATTTTGCATGGATGAACCTGTTTTTCTCTAGATAACGCAGAAAATACAACTATCATAAACGGTAACCTGCTTTCTATAGTATTGCTTTCCTGGGTGCTCAGTGAGATACTAAAGTGCCAGGCTGTTCATTCTGGAGATTTCACTGATTTTTTCAGCTACATCCCTACTCCCACCCACCCCCTAATAACAAGCCCAACAGAAAAATTTTATAACTTCCAAATTGACTACTGCAATAAAATATTTAACCCTGGGGTTAGATAAATAAGATGCTGACTACCTAATGAAGGTGGTTAATATCAATAGAGTCTCCCCTAAGCCACTGGCTCACTCATCAGCTTAGGATCACTCAGAATATATAATTCCAGTTTTACATTGCACTATGGGGTTTTTTTCCTGTTAAAATAGATGTTGGGTTATTATCTTACCAATTCTGATATTTCCTCAGATTTTTCTATTAGAATTTTTTCTCTCATGTATCAAGATGTGCTTAAAATCTGAATAAATAATAATGAACTTCCTTTTGTTATAAGGTAAGTGCATAGGGTATCCAACTGCATTCCAAATATTTGGCAGCCAAAATAAGGAAAGCTTAAACTGCTTATTTGTTTAAATTAGTATTAGGCAAAATTATTAGCATTTAAAAATATGTTCTGGTATAATGTACATATAATTCATTAAAATTTCCAAACAAAGGTCATATTCTGTATTGGTTGGATTTCTGCCAAATGGTGCTAAAAGCAAGTTGAGTTTTTCCTATGGTAAATGGGAATATATATGTGATATTTTTACTAGAGAGTAATAATAGACACATTGTGTTTCAGGTATACAGTTTATGTACTGTACGTATTGGGGGCATTTTCTTGCTTCCCACGGTACTTGACAGTGCTTTCAAAGGAGCAAATGCTTGCTTATTTTATCATAGACACAATATATATTTTTCTAGCTATGTGACTGTTAATGCTGTGTTATAGGAAGTACTTACATGAAATTTTGTGTTCTATATAGACAGTGCTTTTAAACTTCTTCCTGGTAGCACCTTCTCTGGTATTAATGCAGTGAAGCCAAAATGACAGTGTGGCATAGTGAGGCTCTTATTTAAAACATGTTCTAATTGTTGCAGAGATGTTAATGGAAATCTAGAGCTTGCAGCCTCGAGTTATTTCAAATTGTGTATTTTATATTTAGTTTACATTTACATATTAATTTTATCTATTAAGAATTGCTTTCAAATTAAAAGATTTACATATGCTTAAACAAAAGCATACAATTAGATTTGAACTCCAGAAACCAGTTTATTGTGTCAGCACACTAAATGATCTTGCATTAAGGAAAGTCAGATTCAGTGGCAGGTTTGGCCCTCACACTTGAAAATACCATGAAGGAAAATCATGGGAATCATATGCGTATACTTATCTATTACATAAGCAACATATTTCTTTCATTTTAAGAGCTAAAATGCTCAAATTATTATGATTAACATTTAAGCTTTTCAGCCAAACAGAGGAGAGAATTATGGTGGGGAATTTTGGATTATTTCTGAGTGAAGTTCATTACATACAAATAATACAGCTTTTAAAGGAATTGATGAGTAATCCATTTGAAATTCATAAATATTTGTTTTCATCTTGATGTCACAGGTCTACTTTAAAAAATTTAAATGTATTATGAAAACAGACTTTGAAGTTTTAGTATGGCTTGCCTTAGAATATTCTAAACTTTGTGTAAGATTGGCAGATCATCTGACCAGTCTCACCCTATAAAATTATTTCAGCATTATGTATTCCTGGCTATAAGTGCTTTGGAAACTCTTTAACCCAACTAATTATTTTTTTGAAAAGTATCACTTTTTAAAAAGAGCTTATTTTAGAGGGGATGTCAGCATTGCTTCCTCCTTTGCTCAGTTTTTAAAACTGTACCATTTTGGACTTCATTGGTACATAAATTATAAGTGCTGTGGAAAGCATTGTGCAGCGTTCAAGATGCATGCTTTCAGAGTCAAACCTGAGTTTACATCCACACATACTGCCCACTTTTAAAGCCATGGAATAACTATTCAGGCTGCATTGTGTACTTTGCTAGGGGAGTTAGCTTGCTTTCTTTCAGACATGGTTGATAGGAAAACAACAACAACAAAAACATTGTCCAGACTGGCTACTGAAATGCTTTTCAGTCTTCACTGTACAACTATATCAGCAAAGTGTTGATCAGAGTTCAAATGGAAACATTAACAAGTCCAGCTAGGCTTCCCATGTTTTCATTAGTTAATACACAAAGAGAATCGTACAATAGACTGGATTTTCTCGTAGTATGAACATTTTCATAAAATTGTCTGATGTAAGGACATGACTATAGAGTTTGTCTTGTGTCTCTAAGCTTTCTGTCCTGCACATCTTGACTGTCATTGTATTCATTTTGTAATCCATTAACCAATAATAATTTACCTTAAATTTAGCATTTCTAGGTAAGCCTATTGTCTCCCAGGGGTGCCATGTGGTTGCTGCTCAGCTTGATTTACAATCATAGTCTTTTTGCTTCTTATACTAGCATCTTGCAAAGATAGCCTGAACTTCCCTGCGTGGTACACGTCAGGTACTTGTGGAGTGAACTGTAAGAAAGCAAACTTCCATTGTGCTGGAATGTCTTCGTAAGAAAACTACTACTACCCATTGATTTTCAATAGATATATTTATTTGGAACCCCCATTTTACTTTAGGCAGAGTGGCTTTTTTAAAAATAGCTCAATTTATAAATGAGTATTTATTTAATAAAAAGATTACTTTAAAAAAAAGCTTATTCATATGAGTTCTTTAAATACATTCTTAATGTAGTTAAACCCTATTTGATTTATAATAAACTTCTTGAAGAGCGAAGACATTTAATCTTCATGTATTAATAGGTGATGAATGATAGTGAATTATTTTTGCCAAGGATTTAGTCCTTTGTAAAACTTAACTAATCTTATCATTTTCACTTTTCTCTTTTCTTTAAAAAAGTGTGGCAGAAGTTTTGCTCAGCTTATTAGCTGTGACTGCCATGAAGAGGTGTGCCGTGATCGACCAGTGAGGGCCACTATGTTTTTTTCATATTATTCACTGTGGAATAGAATCCACAGTTGGAGTTTTCTGTTTTTCTTTTAGTGAAGAGTAAAGAAAGGAGGTAAAACATATGTTCCATTGAATAATTTATAATAGCTAATTTCCTTGCAAGAACTCACCAAAACATGATAGCTATATCTCTGTCAGGAAAAAGTTGTCTATAAAGTGAATCAAATCCTATTTTGATATATCAGATAGATATATCAAATCCTTGGCATATCAAACCCTATATTCTCAATTATTTTACAGTATAAAATTGGGGAGGAATTATTCCAGAAAACAAATTGGTTTTTAAGACAAAAAATAAATAAAATTTAAGATGTTTAAAAGAATCACTTCCAGATATAACAATACTGAGTATGAATGCAAGGTAGAAAAATTTGTTTTATATTTGGCATAGTAATTTAAATATAAATATAAGCAGTACAATTAAATAAATCTGGTTTTCAGATTCTCATCTTCTCCCTGAAATGCTCTAACAGAATACATTTCTCTTTCACGTTCAATATTTTACATCCTAATATTTTGGAGAAATAGCTATTTTTAGAAATTAGGGTGAAATAAGTAAAAGGATTTGATGTGTAAATACTTGAAACAATAATTTAAATATAATAGCAAATTATTAAATAAGCCAATAATTTCTTAGAAGACATTAACAGTACACCAAATTCAGTTGAACAAATTTATTGTTGGACACCTACCAGAGCAGTGGACACTGTTAAGCCATGATATTGCCTTCAGGTCTTGTCTTGACAGGGAGTTAAGTACATAAATGGACATTCAAAATACAAAGAAATGAGTTGCCTTGATAGATATAATTATAAGACATCATGGGAGTGCATAGGAAGAATTCCTAAAGCAGTTTGGGGAGATGAAATAAAACTTCCTGGAAGAAAACTGAAGCAAGATCTGAAGAATAAATAAAAAGTAAGTTAAACAGAGGTGGGCACGGAGTGGGGAGAGAGCACATTTAGGAAATAGCAAGTATATAGCCTGATTGCTATTGGTTTATTAAAGAGTTATGTATAATTAGATGTGGCTGGAACATAGGGTGTGAAGATGATGGAAAATAGTGTGTGCCTAGTCTAGAGTGGTAAATTAGGATCTGATTATGAAGGGCCTTATAAGTATGGTCAGAAAATTCAAGGATTTCTAGAGGAGATTTTTAGTAAGATGGTGACATGGTTCAATTTGCCACGAGGGAAGTCAGTTTGGCAGAAGAATGAAGAATAACAGAGAGTAGGGCAGGCGAGAGTAAGATCAGATGTAAAGAGACTGGTTGCTTTTGAGAATAGGTGAGAGAGGTAACGGTACCATTCTTACAGGTACTAGAGGAGGATCACGTTTGAGAAAGGGAAGAATAAAAGTACAGTGGTAGGAATTGTGCTTCATACAGAATCAGGAGATGTAAAATGTTGCATTAGCTCTGTTGCTCATGAGCTACATGATAATGTTAGGCAAATCGTTTACTCCCTCAGTACCCAGTTTCATCATCTTTGGCATCAGCATACAATGTTCTCCTGCCCAACTTTGCATTTCTGTGGCCATGTAGAAGACAGATGTAAATATATGATGAAATATTTACCATGCTATACAAATATAGAATATTGTCTAAGGTAATGGAGAGTACCTTTATTAAGTACATTGTCGTGATGTTGTAAAACTAATGTAGTAAACTATGGACCAACATGGGCTGTCATTTGGGGCAGGAAAGTAATTTGTTACAGTGACCTTTTTGCTATAATGCTATTTTTTATAATAAAATTTGATCCAATTTCTTTGTTAGTGATTTAAGAATAAGGTAGGAAAGAGACCTACCTATTCTGTGCAAGAAGCTGTATTTTATATATATTTTATGTATTTACATGTGCTTTATATATGATATGTTTAGTTTACTTAATTCTTTACACCTTACTTCACAACCTTGTGATGGTAGGTAGGTATTTTTATGGCTGTTTTCCAATTAAGAAAACTAGTAAGAAAACAGGTAACTTTCTCAAAGTCTTATTGCTCACTGTTGAGTGTCAAATTAAAACTTTGAAAAGGGACCAGCATGAAGAGAAATGAGCAGAAAAACATTTCCATGGAGAGGTGATATTTCTGTATTTAAATATACTTGGGAATTAAAGCATTTCAAATTTATTCAATTTATTGGAAACTTGAATGTCTGTTACGTGCCTGACTCTGTTCTAGGTACAGTAGTATCTATACCAATATGTTGTTTTATTTCTGAAAATTATTTCCAAGGTAGCCATTAAGTGCATTAAGACTTAAAAGCCATTGGCCTAATTGTGATTAAACAAATAAGGTTGGAAACAAAACATTTTATATTTTCTTCATTATTTGCCTTGACAGAAAGTCATAGGACTGAGGAATACTGCAATTCTACGAGAAAACAAAAACTTGTTTCTCAACTCTTTTTCTCTAGGTATGAATCTATGAAAGAGTAGTCTCTAGTGTTCCGATGTACATGAGCCAACATAAATGATAGTAGAATATATTTGTACAGCTTTGAATCTTAAGATATAAGTATCTTCACACATTTTTTTCATAGAGTAGTCAGAACAGGTGTTACCCAGTTTTATGTTCGAGGAAATAGGTTCCACAAGGGGAACTTTCAGATCTAGAGTTTTTCCTATCATACCACCCTGTCTCTACATGTGCAGTCGCCTTACAAATTAAAATAATTTAAAGTTAAAATAATGTTCCTGCAGCTTTTTTATTTTCCTACCTGGAATGTTTCAGTAGGAATTCCTGTATTCTTTGGGAAGTTAAGCCAAAAGTCTTTTTATACTCTTTTAGACTTTGCAACTACAGTCAGTCCAGATTTCCTACCGAATACGAGTGTGGAGGAGCTAGGGCTCTCTGGTTGGCAGAACCTTTTAGGGGCTTAAGCCATGTGGAGCGTTCAGTGAAAGGGAGGAAGCAACCATTCCGGGATACCTGCTGCGCAATAGTTACACTGTCAGGTGCTGTCTTGTGACTCCACCAGGACACCATGATGGAATCAACAGGCTTGTCGTAATCCCGGGGAAAGCTTGCTGTTATGTATAATCAGGTACTGAATACTTTTCAAATTTTACTGCTTTGGCTCTTGTTCATATTTCTCTACCTGGAATGCTTTGTCTCATTTCAATCTGCCAGAATTCAATCAGCTTTTAAAAGCAGCTCAACTAATACTTCCTTTGTAAACACTTTCTCTACTTCCAACTAGTAATGGTCTAAATTTTTATAGCAGTTTGTGATGTTCTTAATGCAGATGACACTTGTAACTTTATTATAGTTATTTGTGTATATATCGTACCTTCTTTGGTTTCTCTGTTAAAGAACACAGTCTACCCAGAACTTTCCATGTTACCCTTTCCCTTAGATCTCTTGGTCAGTTCCTTCCACTAAAGTCCCTGCCTCCAATGTCTTATAAATCTGCTTTTTCAAGGGGAGAAGGGCTGGGAGAGAAACAGGGAGATTGTTATACCAACAAGACTTCTGCTACTTGTGGGCTTTGGTTAATGTGAATGATCTATGATATGGCCTCTTTTTTGGGGGGGTGGTCAGACTTATATTGGAATTATGGCAAGGTTCTTACTGTTTGATTTTAGCCAAATTATTTTCAGAACTTTGGATCATATAGCTAATAAGTAGTGGAGACGTTTTTTACCTTCAGTGTTTACCTGGATTAATTAATTCTATGAGTGTTTCGGATAGAATATGAGAATCAGAGGTTCAGAAAGAAATTTATGTTAAGATTTTTGAGAAACAACTTCGTGAGTACAGTCTGTTACAGGTATTTATGTTCTGTTTCTACATTTATCATAGCCAAGTTAATTTTTTAAAACACTGCCTGCATGCATTTTCCCCTACTCTGAAAACCTTCAGTGAGTCACTGTTGCCTAAGGGATAAATTTTAGCTCTGATTTGTTTAATCCCACATTACTTCCTTATACTCTAGTTAGAGTACTCACTAGTTTACTTTCCGCCAATCTACCAATCCACCAATCTAGATTGTTCTTCCCCATTCCTTCTCTAGTTGCCTGAGTTCGATTCTTCTTTGCAATTTTATTGAGCACCCCATCTCCCACTTCCAGTTTTTCTGTTCACTGAGCTCATGTAACTTTTATGTTATAATATGTGCTTTTTAAAAAATTGTTTCTGATTTTTGTTTCTAAAACCTAGTGCTCCTTCTAGAGTACAAAGCTTCAAAGATGGAGCCCTGTTTTACTCTACCTCTCCAGGGCCCACAGAAAGCAAGTGCTCATTAAAAACCAACTGCAGTTCTTTTGCCTGTCTGAACACTTGCAACTTGACTAGATATTGGACGACCTGAGTGGCTCGCTGTTTTTTCTCCTCATTACCAGAAAACTACCCTGACAAATGTGATAGGGCCACTTCTTAGAGAGGAGAGCAATCTGTGGACCTTTCAGCCAAGTTGGTACGAGGATCCCATTGATTGTAGTGATGGTATGTTGGGTATCTTGGTAGTGGGAACTATTGAGGACATCAGAGAACCTTAGAAAGGGAAACTGGTACCCTCCTTTTCAGTACCATCCCTGAATCCTGCTCTGGAGCACATGGCTGATCATTCTCTGCCCATGACCCTACCCTCTGTACCAAGCATACAATTTACCTTGTTCTCTATAGGAACCAATTCCCATGCTCAGTAAACCAGAAAGTCTAGCAGTAAGGAATTATTCTCAGCAGAGAAGGAATGTTTTGTTTATAGGGTTTCAATTAATCAGCTTACATGCCATCCTTTATTCATATGACTGATCAAACGTTATTTTTTCATAGCTCTCTTTGACTGCAACATAGTCAAGGACATGTAGAGTGTGGGCTAGCTGGGTTTGCCAAGCCCTGTGCCTTCTGAAGGGAAAGAATGTTGTCTCCAGGAGTAACGCTTCTGCTTTACTCCTGGAGACAACATGGTGTTATCAAAGAACCTTGGGCTTTGGACACAAGCAGATTCAGATTTCTGCTCTTCTACAGTGCAGCCTTCTTAAGATTACTTGTCCTCATAGTTAACCAGATTCTTCATTTTAAAAAATTCTTTCCTCATAGGGCTATTGTGAAGATTGAATAAGTTCTGTGAAAGAATCTGGTACAAGTGCTTAGTACATAATAGTTTCCCGGTATATGTGGCTTCCCTAGGGTGACCAGCTTGTCGCCGTTTGACCAGGACTGCCCCGGTTTTATCAGTGGAAGTCTCACACATCCTAGGAACCATCCCCGCCCGCCCCCAGCTCCCACACCCATTTGACTTTTCTAGGCTTATTGGCCATTCTTTGAATAAGTGTAGTCAAGTTTTACTTTATAGTGAATCTGAATAAAGTTCCTTAGGTTATATGTGTTTGTTTGTTTCTTTCTTGGTGTTATGAAGTTGCATTATTCGATTGTTTTGTTGATTGAGCCTACCAGAACTTTACTTATTAGTTGGCCTAACCTGGGGGTAGGGAGGCTTATGAGTTGGTAAAGATGGAAAGTGGTGATTCTGATCTGCACCCCTGTGGATGGGTTCTGACAGCTTTGAGGAATTGTAGATCATATTCACAAGCCTCCATCTGCCTTGAAATTTTAGAATGATTTCTTCATATTAAAGTATTTCATCATGTGAAACCAGTCCTTTTAGGTTGAAGTTCTCTCAGCCTAGACATGATAGTTTACAAAATTACTCTTTATAGACTGTTGTAATTTTCTACCTTTGTTTAAATACTTATTTAAATATTTGAATAACTATTGAATAACTATTCTCATGTCAATTTAATGCATTTAACAAGCGAAGCTACCTTGTTTTCTAATGAGACAATAAATTGCAATTATGATTTATTTACATTTTCTGTTTCTAATTTTTGCTCTATCTTTCCTGTCTTCAACTCTTAAGTTTTTCTTTTTGATTAAAAAAGTCAAATAGAAAACAAATATCTGGTGTTTTTGTCAATGTCATGGCCCTATGTCAAGATATTGAAAGGTATCTCTCCAAATTATTGTTCTGCTATAGTTACTTCTTTCAAAGAAGGCCTCTTGTATAGCTATTTGTTGAATTGTGTACCTACTGAATTAGTCAAAGCTCCAGCTAAAACTATTTTTTTCTTTGCCTCTCCCCTCCCCCCAAACTTGCTTTTGTTATGTATTGGCTTGCTAATCCTTGTGTTGAGCAGTATCAGACATCACCTTTCTTGGGGGCAGTTAGTCCACTCTTCCGCTTTCTTTGTCAAAGGGCTCCCTTAATAGGAGAAGTCAACAGGGAGGACAAAAAGGATTGAAAGTTGTATTTAATCAGGGTCAGAGAGGTGGTGTTCAGAGTGACGGGCCCACAGGCAGGCTGGCCTTTTATGCTTGCCGACGCAGATGGTCCCAGAGCATTCAGCTAAGTGAAGAGAAAGCTGCCCAGTGAAAGCTATTGTAGGGTAGCATCGTTACAGTTGAGAAAGGTTGCCAGGGGTAACTAGAGAGTATCACCAGTATCGTGTGATCACTAGTCTGTGCCATTGAAAATCTTAGACTGAGGATTGTATTGGTCCCTTGGCATCTTGATGTTCATATGTAAGCAGTATTAGCTTACATTAGTGTTTTTAATTTAATTTTTCTATTTCCTCTCTTTGTTCTTGCCTTGCCTTTTTTAGTACATAAAACAGATTTATTTATATTTGTAATTTTAACAAGTCTGCTTCTAAAAGCATATAGTTATTTAATAATATGTCTTATAATTTGTTATAAACTACACCAAATAGTTTAAAATTTCGCAAGTAAATTAGATTTATGAAAATTGGATCTAATGTTTTTCATTTGAAGAGCTTTAAGTTCATTTTCTATTGCTCTCAAACTACCCCACTATATCCAAAGTAGATCGGTTTTTATTCTTTTCTGTATTTTCAAAAGAATGTGTTGAGTTATTTATCTAAAAACAGGAGCTATAACCTTGAATGAAAAGTTATAACCAAGAATTCCCAAATATTTATGAAATCTATCTTTAATTTTTTGCCAAAGGCAAAAGTTAAAATGTGCGTACCAAATGAGCCAGAGCCAAGTAGTGAAACAGTCGGTCTTAATTTAATATACCCTGAGTATGATTTTAATAGTCAGTTTTGGAATTTTTTAATTTTACCCTTTTCTGTCATCTGAATACTTTTAAGAAATTACTTATAGTCACATACAAAATGTAAAACCAGTAGTCTTCTGCATTGACTAGAGGAAAATGCATAGAGATTTCTATTTAGTATAAAAGTAAAATTTGAAGCATACTTAAAATTAAGATGAAGTGATAATAACCTTGCAAAGTTTTAATTTAGATTACTAGTCAACCCAAATTAAGTTAGCCTTATGCCAGGCAGAGCTGATTTTGGCTTAATATCTCTTATCCACCTGTTGGTGTAACATTGAGTGAGACAAACCCAATACCATGTTGTAATATGAACATTGGTGTTTGAGAGCTAATAATCATCAGTAGAATTATTTTGTATAAAAGGTAACATTGTTTTTAATTAGTTTGTTACAAGTGGAGTCAAACTTATCGAAAAATCTCATTGATATTTACATGAGCTAGTTTCCTTTTTCATCTTAAAATATGGCTGAGTCATTTTTATTTTAGACAATTATTGTCACTTTTATAAGGAAAAGCATTTGTCACCAAAAAAATGAACGAATCTGGTGAAATTTAGAACAAGCATGCTAATGTCCAAGTTAAGAGTGTTCCAGGAAGTATACAGGTGGGTGACAAAGCACCTCATTGGTAATTTCAACTTTTATATTCTTAAAAATCAACAGATAATGTGATTTCCCTTTGTTTCCTGAAAAACAAATGAAAATTGGCAACTAGTTTGTGCTGTCTTTTTATTATCACAGTTCTGGTTTTTAAAGAAGGACGATTTGAGTCTAATGAAAAAATATGTCTGCTGTTTGTGTCACCTATATTGGTTGATGGTTTTCTGGGATTTATGAATTAGGTGACTGTGTCAAATTAAATCTCAATTACATTGCTTCTTTAATGAACCTTGATAAGTCAGACATTAATGTTATTGCAGTTTATGGCCATTTGTTGGTTTTATTCTGTTGATCAGTTTTTTCATTCTTTATTGATAAATATGATACAGGTTTGTCTAAAGGAGGTAAACTGAATGAGCTTGAAGGATAAAAGAGAAGGAATTTTAAATTTACATTCCATGTATTTTCATTTAAATTGACCATGTGATGTGAACATCTATATAGTCGGTCCAGTGGGATTGACATCAAAGATTTACATTAAACTCCAACAGAGATTTCTTATTACTTTGGTCTTTGAATCACGAATCATGGCAGGTGACATGAAAGGAAATATAAAATAATTATCTTTTGGTAATCATCTCAGCAAAGATTAAAAAGCAGAATTGCTTTTAAGATTCACAGGTATAGCTATAAATGTCATACTTAAAGGCAGACTGTTTATGAAGTTAAACTGTTTATCAACATATATTTTTAAAAATGTAAATTGAGGTATTGTATGTCCACTTACGTTTTTGACTGGAAATCAGGGGCCAGAAACTGGGAAGTTTATTCAATCTGAACTGTTTCATACCAACTACTATACATAGTAAGTACTCAAATGCTGCTGAATAAATAAATTTTGGTTTGCCGTGACCATTGTAGCTCATTTTGGTGGAGTGTTGCCTCAGGGTTCAATTCCTGGTGAGGGCGCACAACCAGATTATGGGTTCAATCCCTGGTCGGAGCACACATGAGAAGGCAACCAATTGATGTTTCTCCCTCACTCCCTCTCTTAAAAAAAAAAAAGAAAGAAAAAGAAAAAAACTTTGGTTTAAGAGAATAATTTTGAAAGTTGGCTAACATAGTCATGTAAAAGGGTTGTCTTTAATGGGAAATTACTGCTTTTGTGGTCAAGTTAAAAGAATTGTGAAATTTAAAAATGCTGTTAATCTTTTGTTTTAATGTTATCTGGCAAAATTCAGAAGACTCTGGAATTTTGAGGATCCCAGGTTCATTATTATGAACATCCATTGTTTTTTAAAAAAGGATAGAGAAGGGAGAATGACTGTGACTAGAGAGTTTTAAATGATAGAATCTAGGTAAAAGCACTAAAAGGAGTCAAAGGTTTGGGGTTAAACCCATGAATACGTGTATTTATTACTCATCCATAAAAAGATGGTAATATGTCTACCTATTTCAAGAATTACTATATACTTGAAATTAGACAAACGACTTGAAAGTGCTTCTAAAACTGTGAACAGTGGTGTGGCATCCGAAGAATGGAGGCTCTAACATTGGTGGTTGCTCACATGGCTGTGACTGCTGCCGCCCTGTAACTCGTGCCCGGACACCCTGCTGGTATGTTTATGGTTTGGTATCTGCCAACCTGGGGTGTTTGGATTCAGCCACGCCAGGGAAACAAGATTGTAAATGACCGAACAGATATTAATGGATGAGCATGGTAGTACTCTTTTCAGCTCTTTGGGAATCCTTATTGGTTATATATTATGTGGATTTAAGTATTTGACAATTTATTTCATCAGAATGGTAGGTTCTCTTCAATGTAATACAAGTAATGTAAGACCAAATGAGTGAGCTTCTTTGCTTAGCCAAATATTCTTAATGGTGATGAGGAAAAGATCCTGAGATCTTTGTAAAATCCTGAGTTAATATGCATCACTGTAACATACATTTTTTTATATTTTCTTATTTAACTCCATATGACACATATTTTCTTCCCACAGATTTTAATTGACCTGTTAAGATCAACTGTAGCAGGTAATTTTTTAATAAGGGATATGTTTTTTACAAAGAAGCAATATTTATATGATAAACCATGGTAAGGTGCGAATACTGATTCAGTTTACTCAATTGCTTTTGAACAGCAGCCTTGTCAAATGTCATTCAGATTCATGAGTGCAGAATTTACAAGTTATTATAGGTCATAGACCTTTGTTTTTCTTCCCAAATTTTAAAAACATCAATACTTACTGGCTTTATATACTCTTTCTTTATATTAGCCAATGGCCTACAGCAGTGGTTCAAGTGTGGTCTGTGGACCCCTGGGAGTCCCTGAGTCCTTTCAGAGGGTCTTTGAGGTCACATCTATCTTCATAATGACACTAAGAAGTTATTTGCATTTTTTTACTATGTTGACATTTGCACTGATGGTGCAAGAGCAGTGATGAGTAAAATTGCTAGCTCCTTAGCACAAATCAAGGCAGTTGCACCAAACCATAAATTATATTCTTCATTTCTACACACCCGTAACTTTTTTAAAAGGCTAATTTCACTTAAGAATGTTCTCGATGAATGAATAAAAAATTAATTTTATTAAATCTGAATGCTTCGGTACATGTCTTTTGTGTGATGAGATGGGAAGTGCACACACAAAGTATAACTCAGTGAACCAGTATTTTTCACGTGACCCATGCATGATGTTATAAAATCGTACATGGATGAAAAACCCATTCAAGGTGCAAATTTCAGATTTCACATTGTAACTAACCTTTAAGAAACTACCACTTGTTAAGTTTGGTGTAATATTAAAGAACAATATTCACAGTTATCTGAACTGGGGACCACTGTCATTCTAGGATGTCTCTTCACTGTCATCCTAGGAATTTCTTTGGCTTTTCTCCTGGGATGCAGCTTCTATTTCTTACATCCCATTTCATCATTTTCCTTGGTTTGCATGCTCATGTTGAAAGAGTTTATCTCCAATAATATCCTGAGAAAGGATGGATAGAGGTAGAACTACACTGAAAACGATGGCATTGTTCCATTGCTTGCTAATTTTTAGTCTTGCCGAGATGTTCAAAGCTGTTCTGATTTCTGATCCTTTGAATGTGACGTGGTTTTTTTTTTTTTTAAATCTCTGGAAGTATATAAGATTTCCTTTGCTCATTAGTTTACATTCCTTTTCATTTAGTATGTAGGGTTCTTGGTAGATCCTTTGAATCTGGAAATGCATGTCCTTCCTTTCTAGAAATGGTTTCTAATTATTTTTTGCTGAGGTCCTCCCCTCCTTTTTTTTGGACCTCCTGAATTGGTTCCATTTGTCCTGTTACACATCTCTGTCTTCTTGTTCTACTTGTGGGAGATATCCTCAATTTTATTGCCCCATACATCTGAGTTTCTTATTTTGCTATTGTTTTTATTTCCCAAGGACGAGTGGTTATGGTCATGCATCTGCTTGTTATGTGTGTCTCTGTTATTTTAAAGTTCTTTGAAGTATGTATGTGGGTTTATGTCTGTATGTTGGGAGAAAACTTAATGACAAAAATTTGGGGTTGACCTAGTGATAAATACATAGAAGACTAAATTTAAAAAACAACTTGAGGGACTAATAACTCATGGATACAGTGTTTTATATTGGTAAATATTTTTTATAATTCCAATTTTTCTTATTTCTGAATAGTATGTTTCTTCCAAGTTGTCTATTTTGGTTTTTGTTTCTGTTGGTCTTAGCTTTTATTTCAAGTGTTTATCAAATATTTGATAATTCGTCGTTGTTTATTCATGATTAAAAGTGGGAAACTTAAGATATTGAATCCCCAGAGTTTGTGTTGGGTGTTAGCATAACCTTCATCTGGGGAAATTTAGCTGATTCATTTTTTGGAAAAACCCCTAATGTGAACATCTGCAGGACTTTCTTCTAGACTAATTAGAATTCTTGGGGAGGAGACAAAGTATTGGGCCATCTGTCTCAAGAGTAAAGACCTGGTTGGCAGTGTTCTAAGAGCCTAGTTGGGCAAGAGTGCTGGGTGGGGGGGGTGGTCTCATACTCTGTTGAGCCTACATCTTCACTTAATCTTTTTGTTTCTGTTTGCTATCCCTGCCCTGACCCAGATGCCTTCTTTTTCTTATTATCTTCAGAAAATAAACATTTGGTCATTTGCTGAGGTGCAGATAAGGTAGTTGCAAGGAATAGGAAGAGGAATTTGGAGGACATTTGACTCTTTAAACCCCTTTATTGTCATTTTAGTAGTGTTTGGGGAAGGAGCCACTATGTATGTATATGTTAGCCCTACTTCTTTATCTGCAGCTGTTGGTCTTCATATATATGCCTCTACAACAGAGAGCATGGTGCCAGCACATGGTAGTAATACATATTTGAATGCATGGTGAGACTAGCTAGCTGTGTCCTAAAGACTACAAGAGATATTGATTCTTTGGGAAACCTTGTGGTGCTGTAGAAATGAGTCTTTGTGGAACCTACTGTCAAGATAGGATGTGGCATATGCATACATATAAACTTCAGTAGAAAATCAAAGTAATAAAAGACTATTTCTTGGGAAGAATCAAGGAAGGGATCATGAAGGAGGTGTCATTTGACTGAGTGGACCGTAAGGCATGGACAGAAATTTGTTAGGTTAGCAAAGCAGATGAAAGACTGAAGTATAAAGCAATGTTGGAGTAGTAGGAGATGGAGGTTTAAAGTACAAATTTAAACCTAATTTAAGGAGGGTGGGTTGGTGGTCCTAAAATTTTAAGCTTAGGAGCTTGCTTTATCTTTTAGGCAGTAGTCACATGGAAAGGTGTTAGATGAGTCTACGGCCATACCACCCTGAACATGCCCGATCTCGTCAGATCTTGGAAGCTAAGCAGGGTCGGGCCTGGTTAGTACTTGGGAGAAAGGTGTTAGATGAGAAATTGACCTGGTGAGAGTTTTATTGCACATAGGAATATGCAGATGACCAGACATCTCGATGTGATGGAAGATGTCATCTGATCAGACCCCCACCCCATAGCTTGAGCAGTTTGCCTTCATCATGACGTTGACCAGTGTGCGCTTTCCTTCGCTGCTCCTCAATTTCTGCAGTTGCAGAATCGGATGATTTTACATCACAACCTGCTCCACTGGTCATTCAGGGGTTTATGAGGTTCAGATGATAAAGATACTGGGTGAGGTAAAATTTCTCTTCCCGGTAGGTTAGGGGGACTTTCTCTGGGAGGATCACAGTGAATGTGGGATTAAGTCACAGATTCCAGAGTCAAATCAATGGAGATCTGATAAGACTTAATGACTGATTGAATTTAGGGAATAAAAGGAAATTGTTGTTCAATACTATGAGGGTAACGAATTGGAAGGGTTGGGGAGAAAAATACAAAATGCGTAAAATCCAGGCCTTTAAGCACAGAAGGTAGAATAGAGCAAGGTGGCCAGAGATACTACTCAGGACAAAACAGGTTAGAGAAGGACGTAGCTAACCTGTTTCAGGTTGCCCTCCAGAAGGAGAAGGGTTTTGAAGGACAGCAACCACGCATGGAGAAGAACCAATGGATTAGCCCTGGGGCAGAGCTGGTTACCTGTTTTATGGGACTCAGTACAAAATGAAAATGCGGGATTCTTGTTTAAAAAGCAAGAAGAAAGTGCAGTTCAAGGTACTAACATCTAACATTTCTTCCTTTTAAAATATGTTCTTATAAAACATAATAGAGGTAATAGCAATGCATGAGAAACAGCATAAAGCTACAAATTACAAAAAATGGTATTGGGGGCTATGATTTTATACAATACTAGAAATTATAATACTTTATTAGTGTGACATCTTGATTCATTTGATTTTTCTGATTTGATTTTCTGTCATTTCTTAGGTCAAAATTTAAACTTCTAGCAACTTCATTTTTAATGGATATAATTGAAAATAATGTTAGTCACTCTTGGCAAAGGCAAGATTGTAAATGATTTTTGACAATTTTTCATTTTAAGAAGGGTCTTTTTGATGATTCAGTTTTACTGGAGCTGTTATATACTTTTTATAAGCTAAGCTTTGACAACATTAGGATAAATTTCTTACAAATTATTTCAAAATATAAACTTGGGAGTATCTAGAGCTGATAATTTTTATAGAATGATTTTTCTAAAAATACATATAACTATATGAATCGGTTTTGTGTGAATTTTGAATGCAGAATTATACAATGGCGTTAAGTATTTCCTCTCTCATTTCTTATAACTTTTGGAGGTTGTACAGGAAACCAAAAGTGGCTTCATGGCTTATATATAATTCAGAGTGCCTGGTTATGCATTCTATCACTACATCTCCAATTATAAAGAAAAATTAATTTTAAAATTGTCTTTCTCATTAATAATTGGTTCATCCAAAGCTTCATATGAAAATAGTGTTCTTTTTCATCAAATGTGACAATCTTTAATTCTCTTTCTAAGCCTGTGGGTATTGCCTCGCAGTGTTACAGCAGTTTTCAAACTAGAGATTCTAAAGTCTTTTAAAAGTTCTAGTAATTCCCTAACATGCTAGTGTCATGTGTATGCTTTTACTTTGCAATGATTTGCGGACCAAGTTCACTGTCTGAGCGCTGGCAACCCTGTCCCTACTCTCAGGCTAAAGAGTTCATATTTGTGCACATGCCACTGGGACAGGTTCCAGGGACAGATGGACAAGCTGGCGTTCCATTTCACGTTCCTATCCAGAGAGCTCCTCCTTTTTCCTTAAGCCACCGCCCCTGTTGCCACCACCTGTGGGCTCAGTCCTGGCTGACCCTTGAGTGCCTTACAGTGTCCCAGACTGCCCCAGGTGTGCCCATTTCATCTGGGCAGCCCAGGCCTGCTGCTCAGTGCATGTGCTGACCCTTGGCATATTTCCTTTGCTGGTGTCCATTTTCCTGTTGGTCCTCACTTACCACAAGTTCAATAATAAAATTAAATTCAAGATGGCAACAACAGAGTATTAAATCCAACACAGCCTCTTTCTGAGAGCGTGCCTGTTGTGTGACCGTGAAGTTCCATACCCAGTAAACTGTCCGTGTCTAGTTTTAAGAAAAAGTTTGCTGCCAAACTGCCTTTATTTATTTTTTAAATGGTTTATTTTATTTTATTTATTTATTTTTAGAGAGAGGGGAAGGGAGGGAGAAAGAGAGGGAGAGAATTATCAATGCGTGGTTGCCTCTCACATGGCCCTCACTGGGAACCTGGCCCGCAGCCCAGGCATATGCCGTGGCCAGGAATTGAACTGGCGACCCTTTGGTTCGCAGCCCATGCTCAATCTACTGAGCTACACCAGCAAGTGCTAAACTGCCTTTAAATTGAGCTGTTCAGGATTTCTTTTAGATGAACTATTTGGGACCTATACAGTCTTTAGGGACAGAGACATGGTGGTTTCCATGCATGTGTTTATTTAAAAATTTTAAAGGGTCTTAGTGGAAACTTGCTTCTGGAAGCTGAACTGCCCAGCAGCCAGACTGTAACTATGAATCAGGCTGGGGTTTTAAGAGGCAGGCTTTTGCAATCGAGTTCAGACAAATTACACTGCCCTTTAGTTTGTTATGTTTTATTACTTATCTTTCAGTTACCACTTGAATTTTATTATTGTTGATCTCCTTTCTGTTTTGTTTAAAGGGAAGGGGACTGTGGATTATTATTTAGTTCTGGCTCCTGGTGGCTTGATTAATTATGTGTTCATACATAACCTGCTGGTCCGCGGTGCTAGCAACCAGAGTTTTAGCAGTTGCTGAAACTAGTTTTCCCCCTTAATCTTGTACCTACCTAGAAGAGATTTTTAAAGAAGAAAATTTCAGGAAAAAGGTACCCTGTAGCCTCATTCATTTTTTTTTTTCTTTTTAAAAACTGCAGTAATGTTTCTAGAGGAAGTTCCTCTCAATGCTTTTAAAGCGTGTTGAAATGGATGGGTGGAAACAGTCGGTGTGTGTGAAAGGTAAAGGAGCCAGAGCCGGCACACAGAGCCCAAGTTCCACCCCGTTGCTGCTTTGCTGTCCATAACGCACTTTCTATATTGTAAAACGGTGTCTTCAATGAGCTGGGACTATAGCTGCTGCTTTTCTCTCCTTTTATTCCCTTGCATTTGGCCAAAAATACTTAAATTAGAGTGTTCTAACTAATGTGCCACACCCATTGATATGACAGGAATAAGTTACAGGTGAGCAATATATTGAGTCCCTCTCTCCTGCCTGGCAGGGTCTGGGACCTTCAGAATTTGGGGCAGGTTGTCTCTGACTAAAAGTGCCCTCCTCCATTTACCCTCATATGCTGTATAAGCACCATTTTCTTTGGACACTGTGACGTGAAAAAGACTTGGAAATAATGCCTTTAAACCTCAAATCAGAAACTCACAGGGGAATAAAATTCCATATTTAAACAATTACTTTTTTACCATTTATGTAGTCAGTATTGTCTTTGTTCTTTTCATTAATTCTCCTACTTTTATTTAAGGTATACATCTTAGCAGCAGATAATATACTGATAAAATAAATATTAAAAGATTTATTGTCTGCTTTTCTTCCAATTATTATGTTAACAGGAACCAGAGGTGTTTTTTAGTAAATAAGAGTTACAGCTCCCGATAAAGAAATAACCGTGCCCTCGGACTGTCTCGGCCTCAGACTCTGAGTCGAGGTGTGCCAGTTTTCACCACCCTCTGACGTCAGAGAAGTTTCAGCGGCCTATCATACTTCTGATGGAAACAAGGCAGGTCTAAATGATGACCGTGGGCCTTGTTTTAACAGTAGAGAGCTTTGTGTTCACATTAGTAACTTGCAGCGTGTACTTGGAACCTTTTTCAAAGATATGTGTAATCCAAGAGCAAATACTGTTAGTACAAGGAGGTAATTTTTTTCAAGTCCTTGTATGTGTTAGATATTACATTTAATTATATTTGTTGTGGTTTTTGTGAATTTATTTTGGTAAAAGTTTGGATACTGAAAATTTAGATAAATTGGAAGAAAGTAGTTATTTACAAAAGTGCATGGTGTATAAAATTATAGTGGGTCTACGTTAGTAGTCATAATACTGTAACTGCCAGCTCTGTGTATGCTGTTCACCTGAGAGAGTCAGGAGCTTTAGCCTTATTTTATGAGCTCCAGTCTGCATCTCAGAAATCTTCCTTACTAGCTACTTGTTGTAAGGACTGTTATACTTTATCTGTTTAGAATTTTTAATGGCAGTATCTTTATTTCTTCATTATGTGAATATGGAAAGTGTAACTAAGGTAGAGTATCCCCTGGATGACAAATAAAGGAATTCCTATATTCACTCACAGCTGCAGTGGTGAGCTGCCCTCTCCTGGTCATCTGTGCCATCCGGAACTCCCAGTGGGTCCTAAGGAAAATCATTTTTTGCCAAATAAATAGATGTTTTAAGTATGTCTTTGATACCAACATTATCCTATTCTGTGACTGCAATGTAAAGCTCTATCGTAGCTTCTTTTCATTTTTTAGAAAAAGACATTGTTGACAGAAAAGATGGGGTTATCTTCTCTTTCACATGTTCTTGTAGGTGTTCTTCGAACCCACCTGAGATTCTTGCCCATTACTTCAGTCCTAATGAGTACAATCCTTTGTTTACTAAATTTTCATGATTTACTTTGAAGATGTTCCTTAGTGTATGTCATCCCCCACCTGGGAAAAATTATTTTCAAAACTATTTATTAAGCAGATTATTATTTAAGCCAGTGCTTCTGTTTTTTAGTTTTTAATTCTATATTCTTCATGTCTTATTTCTTATAGCCTATTTTTACCTATTTTATACTCTGTCCTTGTGGACCTGTAGGATTAGCATCAGTTTTGCTGCTTACCAGAATTATAAAGCCAGGACAACTGGGAGAGAATATGTTTTAGAATTTCACTTCCTTGTTGAAACATAGCAGTTTATACCTACCCCCCCGCCCCAGTTTTTTTCAACCAGATCATTCTATATACTCTTGTATTTTAAACATGGAAAGGGGAAAAGCCCCTCTGGTTTTTATTACATTTCCCAGTTAAATAATATATTTTGCTACTAGTTGACATGTCTATTAAAGATACATGTAAGACTTTTTATGATGTTATGTTTAAGGTTCATATATATATTAATAACTCTCATTCTTTACTAAGGGAAAGAAAGAATTTTTAGAAGGATAAGGATAATATCATACATCCTCCTAAAAATCCTGCTGTTGAGATCAAAAGACTAGAGGTGGAAGTCTGTAAACTTTTCTATGTATTAGTCATTTTACTTTTCAGACAATTTCATGTAATTTTTTTACTTGACCAAGTTCATTGTGTATTATAAGTATACATTTGGAGAAGACTATAGTTGAAAAGACTAATTTGGATAGTTGAAGGTTTCTTCCAAAATTAGCTAGAATTTATTTTCATTTTCAAGTAAGAACAAAAAACCCACCCAGTTTAGATCTGAAAGATTTTAAGATCTAATCAATACTTTTTAAAAACTAATTTTTAAAAAGTAAGCTATTAAATATTGAAAACTTGAAAATAAAGTCAAAATTGTGGGAAGTGATTATTTACAATAGGGGCAGATCAAGTGCCACTTTATCCCCTACCCCGTCTGTTTTGAGTAGATTTATGGATAGCCAAGACCTGACCTCAGGTCTTGGGCCATGGAGAAATAAGTGAACAGGATTCTTCAATTTGAAATTACCTTACTCTTACAAAATCTTAAAACTTACCAAGCTTCTCTGCTTATCAGTGATGGTGTTATCAGAGGTTTTGACACCTGATTTTGAGTCCCTAGTATGTCACTTATTATTTGTATGACAAACTTGCCTAGTTTCCTCCTTTATAAAATGGAAATATTAATTCCCATAATGGATGCTTGTGAAGATAAAAAGTTTTTAAGAGCATTTGGTAAACTGTTAAATGGCACACAATGTAAACTGGTATCACTTATAAAATGAAAATGCACATAAAAATTTTAATCCACACTACCAAAGGAGAAAAAAGGCACTATAGAGCATGCTAACCTAGACTTAACAGAGGACTTAATTTTTCTTCTCATAATTACTTAATTACATTTCTGTGTCAAACTTGTGCAGTGATAAAGATTTTCAACTTTTTTTTGTATATGTGTGGAGGGCAGTGAATTGTATAACTTTAATGCCACTCACTGCATTTTTCTATTGTGTTGCATGCAGATCAAAATAGGATTTACATATTTAAATATTTTTTCCCTCATTAAATCTTATCTCTAGACTGCCAAGGATTAGAAATAGACATTTCATATATCAGTCTTTATTTTATCAGGTTTGGGGTTTTTTTTTTAAACCTGAGATTCAAATGATACCTCATGAAGGTGCAGAGCTAGCCAGCAACGTAAATTTCAGGCAGCAGCAACTAGCCCTTTGTCTCAGTTTCTGTTGCATAGGAGCCTTTCAGTGTGCCCTTTCTCTAGACCTTGCATGGCAGTGAGACTGGAACTCTCATCAGGGAAGAAGGAATTGCTCATGAAAAGAGGTGTTAAAAGCCTTATGTTTGAGGTATAAGACCCGGCTCTCCTGGTGTTCAGTAGTTAACTTGTAACAAAGCAAGCTTTGATCTGCATTTGAGTTTGTATTTCTGAATTTATGTATGTGTGTGACAGTGTAGAGTATAGGATAAATTTGGTAGCCTAGGAAACCTGTATCCCATCAGGAGAGAAAACAGATGTTCTCCCTCCTGATAAAGAACTGCAGCTATCCATTTAGCAATTATGAATCTTTTCCCTAGATAATACTCTTGAGAAAGGAGTCTTTCAGCAGGCAGGATCAAGAAGCACATGACATTTTTTGCTGTATGGAATTGAATCTTTTTACATTTGCCCTCTTCATGCTTTAGTTTTTAAAAAGGTCAGTAAAAAGTCCATTTGGAATCACATGACTACCTTACAGGACTAAAATACTCTTAGGATCAGTGCAGGGAAGACATTAGAAAGTTCCTCATTCCCTCTCCCCATCCCCAAATCAGTTCAGTCAATTGTTTGTAGATGTGTTTGTTTGTTTTTTACCATCTCCTGATTTTGAGTTGTTTTGACTGAAGTGGTATTATCCAAGTCTCGTTTGTGTTTCTCTGGAAAAGGCCAAATAATCTTGAATCTGCTTAGATAATGCCCTTCATCTTTTTCCTTCCCTATGCTACTGTAGTGATTAAAACCTTTATCTCTTACCTAGACTATTATAATAGCAATCTGCCACTCTCTTTCCTTCAGTTCTTCACATTGCTATTGGACTGATCTTCCTAAAATAGGTATATCATCATGGCTTTCCCTATTTCAGAGATCTTTAGTGGCTCCTCATTGCCTACAAAACACAGTTCGTTCAGCCTGGAATTTAAATCCCTCATTGATCTGGCCCTAGTCCATATTTCCAGCCTATTTACTATAGCACTCTTTACTGAATGATTCAGTCTCCCCCACTTCGCTGCCTCTTTGCCCATTCTCAAATCAGGCTCTTTCTGGGGTGTGTCTGTCCTTCTCTTTCATCTCCTCCCCAGATCCCTGCATGTTGACATTCTACTTCTTCTTCAAGGTCCTGCCATAGTACCATATTTCCTTCTTAAGGTCAGACTGGAAGAAGAGAGTAGGAACTGTGCTTTCTATAGCAATATGGTAAAAATAACACTCAATTCCTTTTTTGAACTAAAATGCTTTAACCTACTTTATACAGTTTACCTAAGGAAATAGGCATGACCTTCCCAAATGCAAATGTCTAATATGTAAGGTTTTGCAATCAAATTTAAGAAGAACTTTTGGTGGGGAGTGGGGGCATGTTAGAATAAATCTTTATTATAATGAAATAAAATCAATGTTTTCTTTTTAAAAATTGTATTCACTTATTTTTAGAGAGGGTGGAGGGAGAAGGTGAGGGAGAGATACATCAATGTGTGGTTGCCTCTCACGCACCCCCTGCTGAGGACCTGGCCTGCAACCCAGGCATGTGTCCTGACAGGGAATCAAACCAGCGATGCTTTGGTTCGCAGGCCAGCACTCAATCCACTGAGCCACACCAGCCAGGGCTAAAATCAGTGTTTTCATATGATTTAATTCTAGATTGACAGGAAAAGTACAAAACCACAGATTAACAGTGGTTAGGTAAAGCATATATTAGAAATTATATCCCACAAATTATGATTACTATTGAGTAAATTAAATTTCCCACCTTAGAGAATTTGTAGATTCCAAATAATAAAATTAGAAAACTTTAAGTATGATATGGGTAGATTATCTTTCCTATTACAGTTGTCCTTCCCCTATCCGTGGTTTTGCTTTTATGCTTTTAGTTACCCATGGTCCGCTGCAATCTGAAAATATTAAATGGAAAACTCCAGAAATAGACAGTTTATAAGTTTTATTTTTTTTAATTTTCATGGAGTTTATTGGGGTGACATTGGTTAATAAAATTATATAGGTTTTGGGTATACAGTCCTATAATACTTCATAAGTTTTAAGTTACATACTGTTCTGAGTAGCACGATGATATTTTGCATCATCCTGCTTTGTCCTACCCAGGACGTGAATCATCCCTTTGTCCGGCTTATCTATGCTGCAAGTGTCACCTGCCTGTAAGTTACATAGCGGCTGTTTTGGTTATCAGATCGACTGTTGTGGTATTACAGTGCTTGTGTTCAAGTAACCCTTATTTTAATTAATAATAACCCCAAAGAGTCAGAGTGGTCATTCTGGCAATTCGGGTATGCCACAGAGAAGCCATGAAATTTACGTATGTTCATTTATACTATGAAAAAACACAGTAGTGTATATAGGGTTCAGTACTATCCACAGTATCAGACAGATGTCTGGGGGTCTTGGAACATATCCCCCACAGCTAAGGGGAACTACTGTACATGGAATGAAATAAAACTACTAACCAATGCATTCGTATTCTAAGGGCGGATTCTGTCTGCCAAACAGCTTAGTTATCATAATAGAAAAGGTTGATGCCAAAAGCTTACATTCAAAGCAAAATTCAAAGCCAACTAAGGCTGTACTATTGCACAACTCTAGGAGGCACTATTACCTTGTAGCTTGCGTAAATATCCATAGAGCAGCACATACCTGTTTCCTGTTTAAACAGGAAACTTCTTCACCTCAGGTTAGAGTCTGTAAACTAGTGAAGACCTATGTTATAGGTTCTTTATTTTGGGAAACTTTTCTGATTAAGAAGAAAGATGATTCTGAACCTTACGCAAACTTTAAACTTCCCATGCATTTGGACTTTTAGTGACCACCAGCCATAGGAATGACTGAGTTTCCCGACAGGGCAACTAATCCCAAACTGGCGTAAAAAAGAATAGCTAGCCACACACATATTTTGCAGGGGCAGATGTTTGCCGCTCTCAGTAGAGAGGAGAAATCTCTCCATCAGAGCCTTCACGTAGCAACTTGGTATTGGGAAATTGGAATTCCAAGGCTGCCTTCTTTCTCTCTTAGGTGTTTACATTTTATTTCTAAAATCTAGCCCAACACTTTCACATTTTGGGACCTGAATCTATTTATTTTTATTTTTAAATTTTATTTCTCAGTTACAGTTTACATTCAATATTATTTTGTATTATTTAAGACCCAGAAAGAATTTCTATATGCCATTCACCCAGCTTCCCCAACTGTTACCATCTTATCCCTATAATATAATTCTTATAGTCATAATAATCTAATACTATTAACTAATATATCAGAATTTATTCAAATTTCATCAGTTCTTCAACTAATATTCTCTTTCTGGGTCAAGATCTAACTAGAATTACAGATAACATTTAGTGGTCATAACTTCATAGTCTTTAAATTTAGGACAATTACTTAGTCTTTCTTTGTCTTTAATAACCTTGACTCTTTAAAAGAGTACTATTGGCCAGTAATTTTGTAGAATGTCGTTCAGAGTAGATTTGTTTTGTGTTCCCTCATGATTAAATTCCACTTGTGCTATTTTTGCCGTAGGATATTTATGGTCTCATTGTAGAAAAAAATTTTTTAATATCAAGAAACCAAAAGCTTAAAAATCAGTAAGCATTAAGTAGATAAAAAGTATATCCTAAAAATTCTAAGAGTATATAATTGTTTCTGACATCACATTATATAGGAAATATATTTGATTTTACTGCTTTCTGTTCATAGGAAAGTTATCTACCATTTTTTTTCCCCATAGCACAGGGAATGGTAATTTTCGCATTTGTTATTTAGAAGATATGTTAGGAATATATTGGAAAAATAAGATTTGTAATTAATCAATGAAATCTATCTTGAGAAAGGACTTCAACTCATTAAAAAAAGGTTTCATTGACTTTTTAAAGCTATATGAACCGGCAAATCAATTACTGATAGTTCCTCTGGAAGTACCTGGTTTTAAAAAAAGGAATAACTATTTTGTCTTCAGGAAACATCTGTTCATTTGTTCCTTTTACCTAGCATGTAAAATGGATGGACAGCATATTTTAATTCTTAGTTCACATCAGATTTAGAAAAGGAATTATACCATATTTGAAGTACCCTTATTTTTAGTAATTTATTTAAAGGAAGATTTTAATCTTTAGTTTGCCTAGACTCTAGCAAATATAAGCATTTCTAATCCTAAATAGGAAAAATTTTAATGCATTGCAAACCCACCGTAAGCCTTTAGTCAATTTCCTTAAATGGAACTAAAACATAGTAAAATGACTATATCTATGAAATCATTTTAGGAAATAAAGTGCAAAGATGGGCATCCTGATCATAAAGCATTTAATATACTTGTTAACAAATGACATGTACAATTTGCTTTTCATACCATCCATAGATACTATCTTTACAATACATACATCAGATAACAGCAATAAATAAGTTTGTTAGAAAAAATACGGATAAAAGTTTGCTGTGAAAAAACGAACTTTCTGCAATGAATTTTCATTCAGTAAGTGAGGTGGAACTTGAAGAAAGTTAAGAAGAGGAATGTTGAATTAGCCAGCTTCACTTATACAAGAAATGATGGTGTAGCCAAATGTGCAAAGAAGGGGAAAATTATTTCAGACAAACTGTGAAGTACAAACAAGCTAACAGTACAACTGCCTCCTGAATAGGAAGATTCTGACAAGTCATTGAGGGGAGGTAATCAGTGCTTTCAGGTAAAAATTGAAGAATAGAACTGTACCTTCCTGTTACTTTTGTGAATCTCTTTATGGTGTTCTTGATGTTTAGCCAGTTATATTTGGAAGGTCACTTGAGACTTTATAAAATAAAATTTACTGTTATGAAATAATGAGAATTTACTTACTACCCATACTTTTCTACCTGGTTAAAAGGTATATATAAGTTTCAGGTGTATCAAGTATTTATTTGCAAAGAAACAGAAAGTAAGGCAAGGGAAACAAAAGAAAAAATAAACAAATGGGACTACATCAAATTAAAAAGCTTTTGCACAGCAAAGGAAACCACCAACAAAATGAAAAGGCAACCCATTGAATGAGACAACATATTCTCTGATGATAGATCTGATAAGGGGTTAATATCCAAAATTTATAAAGAACTTATACAACTCAACACACCCTCCAAAAAACAACCCAATTTAAAAAATGGGCAAAGGACCTGAGCAGACACTTCTTTAAAGAGGACACACAGGTCGCCAATAGACATGAAAAGATGCACGATGTCACTAATCTTCAGAGAAATGAAAATTAAAACCACAATGAGATATCACCTCATACCTGTCAGAATGGCCATCATAAATAAATCAACAAACAATTAGTATTGGTGAGGGTACAGAGAAAAGGGAACCCTCATGCACTATTAGTGGGAATGCAGATTGGTGCAGCCACTGTGGAAAACTGTGTGGAGTTTCCTTTGAAAATTAAAAATGGTATTACCTCATGACCCAGCAATTCCACTTCTGGAAATATATCCAAAGAAACCTGAGGCACTAATTTACAAGAATATATGCACCCCTATGTTCATAGCAGCATTATTTACAATAGCCAAGATTTGGAAACAGCCCAAGTGCCCATCAATAGATGAGTGAATAAAAAAAGCTGTGGTACATTTACACAATGGAATACTACTCAGCCATTAAAAAGAAGGAAGTCTTTTGCAACAGCATGAAAGGAACCAAGAGTGTTACGCTAAGTAAACCAGTCAGAGAAAGATAATGCCATACGATTTCACTTATATGTGGAATCTAATGAACAAAATAAACAATAGAAATAGACTCATAGATACATGAAACAGACTGACAGCTGTTAAAAGGGAAAGGTTTGGGGACTGGATGAAAAAGGTGAAGGGATTAAGCAAAAGCAAAAAGATTCATAGACAGGCAACAGTGTAGTAATTACCGAAGGGGAAAGGGGTGGTGGGAGGTAGAAAAGGGTAAAGGGGGGATAAATGGTGATGTGACCGAAGGAGAATTGACTTCAGGTGGTGCACACACAATACAATATACAGATGATGCATTATAGAATTGTATACTAGAAACCTATATATTTTTATTAACCAATATCACCCCAATAAATTTAATTAAAGAAGAAAAGAAACAATGTAGTAAACTTTAAAAGTCGTGACTGTCTTCCTACGTCCTCTCTCCCTCACATCCAAAAATTGACAGAGTTTCTGATGTTTCTGAGGGCTAATCCTGTTCTCTTAACCATGAAACTCTTCAGTCATCAGTTTCAGCACTGCCGTGAGTGCCCTGATCGTTGGTATTTCAACAGATGTGTTGAATGCTACTGTGTACTAGTCTGGGAATGCAAAACGAACCCAACTGCTATGAAAGAAAAATAAAACAGGGCTTCGAGACTGTGCAGTGGAAACCCCAACCAAGTATGGAGGCCAAGGAAGGCTTTCATGGGTGATATTTAAGCTGAAATCCAAAAGATAAATAACCATCACCTAGGTTTAGAAAGAGGGCATTGAGCCCTGGCCTCCTGGGGACTCAGTTGGAGCGTAGTCCCCATACACCAAAAGGTTGCAGATTCAGTTCTTGGTCAGGGCACTTACAGGAAGCAACCAATTAATGTTTCTCCCAGTCGCACCCCCCACCTCATCCACCTCTTCCTCCCCCACCCCCCACCCACCCACTGCATTTTGCCCGCCAAAATCAATAAACATATCCTCAGGTGAAGATTTAAAAAAGACTATCCCTGAAACATGTCATTCTCAATCATATTGCATCTTTCCCCTCCCCCATAGATACACTCATTACCTAGATATTGACAGTGATCATTTCCTTGCTTTTGTTTTTTAACTTCTTTAACAATATAGTTTATCCTTGCCCCATGCATTCTTTATACTTATATATTTACATGTGTATAATACAACTTTGCATGTATTTAAACGATATAATTGGCAATATCCTTCATAAATATGTTTCTGAGCTTCTCTTTGGTCAGCATCACATTTGTGAGATTCATTCATGTTGATGTTTATAGCTCTAGTTTATTCATTTTAACTGCTGTTATCTCCCTTTTCTAATAGTTTGTTGGAATTTTTTGCATTTACAAATAAAGCTGTTGTGGTTATTTTTATGTATGTCTCTTGGTGCACATGTATGAGGGTTTCTCTAGTTTCTGTGGCAAACTATGACCCACAGGCCAGTTGCCTGTTTTTGTAAAGGAAGCTTTAATAAAACACCCATGCCCATTGGTGTACATATTGTCTGTGACAGCTTTCAGCCTATAGTGTCAGAGTTGACTAGTTGAGAGACCATATGACCCACAAGCCTAAAATGTTTACAGTCTGTCCTTTTAAGAAAAAGTTCACTGACGCGTGATCTTAGAGTACATAGCCAAGAATAGAATTACTGGGTACTGGCATAGTCTTCAGCTTTACTAAATTTAGCAGAGCATCCTGCAGGCATCATTATATGAGTTCTTGTTCACCTGCCTCCTAGTCAATATTTTGTAGTGCCAAAGTTTTCTGTTTTTCATTTGCATCTCATTGCTTACATTGCTCATTTCATACACTTACTGAATTTTGTATCATTCTTCCATTTTGCTGTTAATTGCCTATTCATATCTTTTGCCCATTTTTCCTATTTGCTATTTGTCTTTTTTATTCTCATAGTGTTTTGGGTAGAATATTTTATATCTTCTGGATATGAACACTCTGTTGATTATATGAATTAACAATATTCCTTCCCAGTCTGTGGCTTATCTTTTAATTTTCCATGGTGTCTTAAAAAGCTTTTTATTTGAAAATGATTTTAAAAAGTCAAAAAAATAAAACTAGCACAAACAAATACCTGTATACCCTTTATCCAGGTTCACTTACTATTTACATTTTACTTCATGTGCTTTATTATTCATTTGTGTGCTGTATGTATGTGTGTGTATATGCAAGTACACACATGGTTCTAAACCAAATGAGATTGAGTTAAATGCATCATGCCTGTCCTTTAACCCCTAAGTGCTTCAGTGTGCATTTTCTAACAGAGATATTGTTATGTAACTATAATACAGCTGTCAACGTCACAGATTAATATTGACAATTTTTTCTAAACTGCTGACTATAATTTCCTTTTTAAAAAGATCTTATGTATTCATTTTTAAAGAAAGGGGAAAGAAGGGAGAAAGGGAGAGAAACAATGTGTGAGGGAAACATCGATTGATTGCCTCTCGCACGCCCCCAATTAGGGACCTGGTCCACAACCCAGGCATGTGCCCTGACTGGGAATCAAAGCAGCAACCTTTTTGGTTTGCAGGACAACGCCCAGCCCACTGAGCCACACCAGTCAGGGCTATACTAATTTCTTAATGTCTTTTGATGTGTAAAAGTTTTATGTTTTAATGTTATTTTATCCATCTTTTCTTTGATACCCTATGTCTTTAAAAATTCTTTCCATCTCTGAGATTTTAAAATATATTATGTATTTCCGTATATAATTTTAAACATTTTGCTTACCATAGAACATTTTGCTTACTATTAGAACATTATCCTTGAACTTGGAATTCAGTTTTGTAAATGGTGAGAAATTAGTTCTAATTTGATTTTCCCTGTTATTTCCAGGACCATTTATTGAATAAACGGTCCTTTTTCTATGGAACAGTGGCACCTAAGTCATAATGTCATATATCAAGTTTATGAATGCAAGTCTTTCCTTGGGCTACATGTCTACTCATGTGCTTAGAACCACTGTGTTAAGTATTAGTACTGTATATTAATTATTGGTATCTGGCAAGACAAGCCTCTTCAGTGTGTTCTTCTCAAATTTAACATCTACTTTGGTGAATGGTCACACAGCAAGCAATTCACATAATCACCACTCAGAGAAAATGTAGGATATTACCAGTACAGTGAAGCCCTTGGTATGCCCCTCCTGGTCATAACTTTCACCTTCTCCCAAGAGGTAGCCTGACTTTTATGATAATACTTTCCTTGATTTTGTTTATAGTTTTATCATTGGTATATGCCATAAATTATTGCCTATTTTGCCTGTTTTGGAGGGTTATATTCATGGACTTGTACAGGATATATATTTTTGTATGTGTCTGCCTTTTTATAACATTATATAGCTTTGTTTCATTTTGTTTCTTTTTTAATTGATGTAGGACACTGTATTGTATGACTATAACCAGAGTTTATCCATTTTACTGTTAATGGCCATTTTGACTATTGGCTAACAGTGTCATTCTTAATACTATGTTTTGCATTTCTTTCAACTATATACCTAGGACTGGAATTGCTTTGTCCTGTGATATGTGTATCCTGCACTTTAGTGGTTATTAGCAAACTCTTTCTCCAAAGTGGTTTCATACCAGTGTACATTCTGACAGCACCGTATGAAAGTTCCCATTGTCCACATCTTTACCAGTGTTTGAGTAAGTGTTCTTTAATTCTCTCTAACTTGGTAGGTGAGTAGTAGTATTTTATTGTGGCTTCAATATGTATTTACCTGATAACTAATTGACTTTAAATACCTTTCATGTTTCATGTTTAGTTTATTGGTCATTTAGATATCCTCTTTTATGAAGGACCTATTTTAAGTCTTTTGATAGTTTTTTTTTTAATTTGTCTTGATAACTTATAGAGCGTTATATCTTCTGGACATGAATACTTTATATGTTGGGGAAACATCTCCTCCTCTGGTTTTTGCCATTTTACTCTCTATTTCATCTATTTAATATGGTGTTTTGTTTGTTGTTTTGTTTTTAGATGAACAGAAGTGCTTGACTGCAGTGTGGTCCAGAGTTACCAAATTTGAATTCATGCTCTCTGTCACTTACTACTTTATGACCTTGGCCAGCTTTGAACTTTAGTTTATTTATCTGTAAATAGTTGGTAATAATATCCATGTCATAGGGTAATAGAGAAGATTAAATGAGATAAAGCACTTACTGTAGAGCTTTTCACCTAGCAGTCCTCAATAGATGTTAATTGCCCTTCTCCATCATTAGGGTGCGTATTTTCATACTGTCGGGAAATTGGGTAGTATTCATGAGCTATTTGCAAATGAATGTTTTGGAAATTAGAATCTCATATAATTATCCCAGGAATTTAGAAGGTAGGCTAAAATAGTAAATCTAATTAATTTACTCAGAGAACTAAAATATAACATTTTCTTTGCTGAAAAGAGTTTATACTCAGTATGAGACCCTTGAATAATAAAACTTAATGACTGGGGTTTCTTAACCAGAAAATGAAAAGTTATAGTTTGAAAAAAATCTAAACCCTATATATAATGCATCATATATTGAAACTAAAGGGTAGAACTCTTTAAGAAGAAAGCAAGGTTTCTTAAATGAGAAATTGCTAATTACTCTAGTTCAAAGTACCTTCTGCCTCCCTAGAGTTTTCTGATGCTTACTAATGATTTTCATTTTGCCCTGTTCCATCTTTTCATTCATTCATTCAAGAAATATTTATAGAGCCCTAGCTCATATGGCCCAATTGGTTGGAGCACTATCCCATAAACTGAAAGGTTGTGGGTTCTATTCCCGGTCAGGGCACGTGCCATGCCTAGGTTGCAGATTCTGTCCCTGGTCTGGGTGCAAATGAGAGGCAACCAATCGATGTTTATCTCTCACATTGATGTTTTTCTCCCTCCTGCTTTCCCTCTCTTCTCCTCTGTCTAAAAGCAATAAGAATGTCCTCAGATGAGGATTTAAAAAAGAAAGAAATACTTATAGAATACATCTATGTAACAAGCCCTATGCCAGATGAAAGGGACAGAGCAATGAATAGAATAGACTCAATTTTTGCCTGAATGGAGCTCAGAAAGAAGAATGGAAGATATTTTTAATGGTTTTGATACCATGTTTAAAAAGCATTCTGAGAGTTCTGCTTCTGGTAATGGCAGGAATGTTTATAATGGACCAGCCTCCACACAGATAATTATACTCTGGACAAAATACTATATTATAAATGTACACACAGATATCACTTTCAAGTGTACTTTAATACTTAAAAACACAAAACATCTGAAAGTATTAGAGGCCAACCAAAAGCAGATAACAATTGATAGAGAGTCAGTACTTGGAATAAAGGAACATCATTGGATGAGTTTCCTGTTTTTGCAGCTCTTTGACTGAGGGGCGTCACTAATTGGTACAGCAAGGGGATGGCTAGAACTCAGAAATTTCCAGTCTTACTCGCTTTGGAAATCAGAAAAGAGAGGCTACTACTGCAGCTAGAGAGTGATAGGCAGTTCACAGAGGAGGAAACCCAAATTATGCATCTAAGTATTTTCCAGAGTTTTGATTTTTTTAACAAAACATCAACACTCTTTAAAGGAATATAACAGAATCCATAGTCTTCAAAGTATCATTCACAAGGTTCAGAATTACCACACAAGAAGAAACTGGAAATTCTGATGTACATTCAAGAAAAGGCAATCAATGGACACACTCTGGGATGACTCAGATGTTGGAGTTAGCAGATAAGAATTTTAAAGCAGTTAATTTGACTATGTTCATGCATATAATAAAGTACTACACATGAAATCTCAGTAGAGAAATGAAACTATAAAAGAGTAGTAAATGCAAATTCTAGAACTGAAAAATAGGATATCTGAAATAAAAGTTAAGTGAATGAGTTTAATAGCAGATTAAAAATGTCAGTGAACTTGAAGACCAAAATTACCCAACCTGAAGAACATAGAAAAATATTGTAAAAATAAATTTAAAAGAGCAGAGCCACAGTGACTCATTGAACAAAATTAAAAGACCTACTGTGTGTCATTAGCATTTCAGAAGAGAAGAAAAAGAAAATATATTTTAAAAGAATATGGGCATGATCCTTCCAAATTTAATGAAAGATATAATTGTAGATATTCAAGAGGCTCATAATCAAATTGATGAAAACCAAAGATGAGAAAAATTTTGTAAAAGAATTGAAAAAGACGTAACACGCTGAGAGTAAGCATGTGAAAACTAAAGTAGTCATACTAATACCAGGTAAGTAGACTTTGAGACAAATTACAGTCATCTCCACCACTACCCACCTTATCCATGGTTTTGCTTTAAGCAGTTTCAGTTACCATAGCCAACCAGGGTCTGAAAATACTAAATGAAAAATTCCAGAAATAAACAATTTATCAATTTTACATTGCACACCATTCTGAGTAGTATGATGAAATCTTGTGCCATCCCACTTTGTCCCACCTAGAATGAGTCATCCCTTTGTCCAGAGTGTCCAGGCTCATCAGTCACTAAGTAGCTGTCTCCACTTATCAGATTGGTTATCAGAGAAACCACATTCACATAACTTTTATTCCAGTATATTATTATAATTGTTTGATTTTAGTATTAGTTATTGTTATTAATCTCTTACTGTGCCTAATTTATAAATTAAACTTTATCATAGGTAGGTACATATAGGAAAAAGCATAGTATTCAGTATATATGAGATTCATTACTACCCAGTTTCAGGTTTCCATTGAGGTCCTGGAGCATGCCCCCCCCAGGTAAGGGGGGAACTACTGTAATTCCTCAAGAATGTGATACTGCTGCTCCTTTGACATGACCTACATCTTAGCCTGGCCACCTTTAGTTAAAATGCACTGTACCAGAGGTAAATAAGGGCATTTCAGAGAGATTAAAGGATCAAGTTACCTGGAAAGGCACATAAGAATCAAATAAAGCAAAATTTGGTGGGATTAAAGGAAGAAATAGAGAAGTCCACACAATTACAATTGGAGATTTTAATACCTACTCCTTTGTTAGTAATTGATAGAAATACTGCATAAAAAATATCAATAAGGACATAATACCACCAGAGTAATACTACCACTCACCTTGATCTAGTTGACATTTGTAGAACACAAACCCCAATAACCACAGAATATGCATTCTTTTCCAGCATACACGAAACATTCAACAAGATAAACCATATGTTGGGCCATAAAGTAAACTTCAGTAAATTTCAAAAGGTTGAAATCTTACAAAGTGTATTTTCTGATCACAGTAGAATTAAATTAGAAATCAAAAAGATCTGAAAAGTTCCCACAGGATATTTGGAAATTTAAAGTATTTTTAAAATTCCTTTTGTTACTGCTTGATTAACTGATTGCTGCAATTGGTTACCTAGCATCTCTTGGTTTTCACCATTTTATTATAAAGGAAGAAAAAAGGTGAAATTCCTTTTTCTTAGTTTTGAATAGGCTTTCTCAAGTCTTTTTCTTCCATATTTAGGATAAAATAAAAGCATTTTATTTGTAACCTTTTAAAATGATCTCCTTCCTTTTGGAGGGATGGGGTCAGCATTTAGTATTTCTGTTTTTATCTAAGAACATGGCATAAGTATTTATGCTCTTTGTGGAATATTCTTAGAAATCCTTCAGGCGCTCCCTTTTGCTGAGCTCTTCGCTCTAGCACCACCCTTCATCACTGCCTCACCACCACGCCCCACCCCCATCTCATCCACCTGTACTCTCATTCCACCAGGCTCAGGAATCTGTTTTGAGTTCTCTCTTGATTGTTATCACCTGTTTGAGTGGTTGGACTTGACAATTCAGAGTGCTCAAAATGTTGCTTCTGTATATGGTTCTGTTTTTCATTTGGTCTTCTCTATGGATAATTTTGGAATCTTTCATCACTGTACCTGTATTCTATGGGTTCTTGCCTATTTTAACCCATGTATTTTATGTTGGTGTTTCTTATAATTATTTTTCCGTATTATTTTATCTGTTCGGTGTTTTAATGGGTTCATTGTTAAGGAATTCCCATGAGGAATCCTGTCCTAAAAACAAGAAGCAGCAGATCACATTTTTGTTTCTGTAGAACAGTAACAAGAATCAGAATATATAGGGGGATGAATGAGGGGGCTGTCTCTACTTTGTATATGGTGTCAAGCTTGTACAGAAAACAGATTTATGGAAAATATTCCCTGGGACTTTAAATACATCTTTTACCACATGTAACTGTACTTCATCAGTCTCATTTTGAGAGCCATACTTCTTTTCACACTATTTGGTATGGGATTTTGCAGTATGGAAATGCTTTCACAGATTAGAATTTGCCAAGGGAAGGAAATAGTAAAGCTTCAATATACACACTAACTTGGCATATATACATTTAATACTTTAATACCCTAAGGTCTCAGTAACCAACCTGCTTACCTGGCAGGTTCCATTTCCTAGGCTAAGGATGTCCAGAGAACTCAATCACAAAAGAGCTGAATTATGACCTCCTGTGGTTATTAAAAATGCAAATATGGGTAAATGTTTTTTAATATTCTGCATTTAAACCTTGTTTTTTGACAGAGACATGCACTTTGTCCCTACTCTGGTGTATGGTTCTTAAGGTCACAGGGTTCCAACTTCCAGCTTTCAAACTTTTTTTCTCTGTCTTGTCTTTTGAGCAAGCTGTGTAATAAGCATCTCATTTCCAGTCTCTTCAGAATAAAGTGTGAGACTGCCAGCATCAGCTACTCTCTGGACTTTGAGACCTTGTCAGAACAAGAACATACCTTCCGAGTTCTGCATCAAAAGCTGGTAAAATATTGTTTAGTAGGTGTAGACTTTCAGTTTGGCAAGATAAAGGTTCCGGAGAGGATGGTGGTGATGGTAGCACAACAGTATGAATTGACTGAATGCCTCTGAACTGTACAGTTAAATATTGTTATAGTGGTAAATATTACATTATGTGCATTTTACTACAAAAGTATTTTTTGAAAAGTTGGTAAGAAAATTTAAGTAAGAGGGCTTTAAATCATTTTTTCTCTTATGAACATGACATTGGTTCCAGATGTTTAAGAGCTGTCCTAGCTGCTTACAGTCAGTATGTAGGAACTGTAACATGATATGTGTACAGAGTATTGAAAGTGCAATGCTATTTCTGTTCCATACGGTTCAGAAATCATTTGGGAGAAGTAAAGACTAGGTAGCCAAAGTGTATAAACAATATCATAAAATTTACCATTATCATTCTTTAAAAAATAAAGTATATAATCTAAATTTCCTGAAATTCAGGGGAAACCAATTTTAAATTGGTTTTCTTGTTTTTACTCTTCATACCAAGCTAATCACATGTCCAAATCTAACTATAGCATCTCCGGATACTCCCATTGCTTGAAAACAGAGAACTACAGTGGAGAAGTGGGCTCCTTCTTTTATCCTTTCCTACTTGAATTTTTATTTTAAGGTGAATAACAGGAGAAATTAACAGGGCTGTGATTTAGCCTATCCCTCTTTTCCCCTCTCTCCATTACTACTTTAATATTTTGCTTTTCTTTATAAAATATTTTTGTTTTATTATTTTTTTAACAGGATTTGAGGAACGGTTTTGTTATAAACACCTTAATCAGACTATAGTAGTAATGATGATGTTAGAGAAAAACAATTCTTACTCCTACAAAATTATCAAAGGGGGAATTTTTTTAAAGTGTTTTAAACGGAAAGGACAGCTGGTTTGGTTTAGTTCTTAAAACAAACTGATCTACTAGATTCCCAAGTTCTATATTGTGCTTGAATTTTCCATTGGGAATGAAACATTCCACTGTCCCTTTTTACTGTTTAACTTAAGCTGCAGTGAACACTGGGAGAATGGCCCTGTGGCTGAGCTGGGTTTTTTTTTTTTTTTTTTTAATCTATTCATTTTATACTTTCAGACAGATTTTTCCCTGGGGTGAAACAAAGGTTAACTGAAATTTCCTCTGTTGTGTACCTGAACGAATCAGCAGTTTGAGAAGGAAATCCCATTGATGGGCCAAGAGAGTGACAGGCTCTATTTAAAGAATTCCCCCGACTGTGTGGTAGACCAGCCATGCCATGAATTTAACTGTTCCTGTGGTCCCCATACTTGTACCCACCAAAAAAGAGAGAGAGAGAGAAAGCGACTTTGTTCTACAATCGCAGCCCTAAGCTTTGAAAACCACGAGCCATTGAGTTTTGTGAATTCAAGTTAGACAGCAACAGAGGCCAAGACTCTAGGGGAACAATATCTGAAAGGGAATACACAAAAACAGGTAGAAACTGTTTAACTATTTTATTTCTCTGTGTGTATACAGATTTATGTGTGTTTATACACACAGTCAAGAAACCTATATCTTCTTCTCATTTTTTGTAGCTAGTCCTAATTACATTTAGCCAATATGTTTATTAAATTTTTTAATTTGTTAATTTTTTTGTTTTTATAGCTTTTGTGCTCCATAAAATATTATGGTCCTTGCAGGACATATTACATGTACTGGGAATGAGAATAAACACAGTAGGAGTTTAAATGGTTAAAAGGATGGCCCTTTACATTACCTCTGCTGGAGCTTTACTGTCAGGGCAGCTCATGTATTTTGTATTTTTCCTGTTTAAGGGAAGCTGCTTTAAATATGAAAAGATGGTATCTTGAGTTGGATTAAACATCCTTAATTCATGTGTATTTAACCTCAGGACTTGTGGGCCTTGTTGAAAATCCAGCTTTAACACTGCCTAGTAGGCCTCAATAGTGCATACTGCGTAGGGATTATAAATAGTCTTTTTCTGAGGTGGAGTTAGTATGTATTCCCAGGGTCATGAATTGTATATGTTTCTAACAAATATTTCACATGTATTGATAATTCATATTTCTGTTTACAAATTTAGGATTTATTTTTGTAAAAAACATTATTTGAAGCTTTTGTTATCAAAAGTTTTTGAAGTTATCTTCTCTCTAGTGTGGCCACGAACTTAGAGAGATTTTGTAAGACACTAGAATTCATAAAGAAAATAATACAGTGTGATTGGTTTCTGTCTGGGGATTTTAAAAAAGCAAGTACTGTTTGAGTTGGTTCCTAAGGGGAAAAAATAGGAATTTGTCTTGGAGATTATGTAGGGGCTAGATTCATGCACACATAGGAGAGCTTGAGTCCAGAGAGATTAAATTATTCATACAAAATTATTCAGTGTGTTTTAGGAGAACCTAGGTCTCAATTCCTATCTGGTGTTTACTTGCACAATAAACTGCCTGCCTCTCTTTTTTCCCACGATGATATTTTAAAAATCATTTCTCTCTTGTCAATTATACCTCAGTAAAGCTGAAAAAATAATTTTCTCTTTCTCTTCTGTTATTTCCTGTTTCTTGTCACTCATTCTTTTCTGTCCTTTTCTCCTTCCTTTCTTATTTTTCAATATTGGTCCTACTGCAAATAGGTTGTAGCATTGTAAATTAAGAGCAGGATTTGGGGGAGTAGATCTCTCTAAATATTCCATGTGGCTTATATAAGGCTACATTGTTCTTTTGGGTGTTATTTTTTAAAAAGCAAAATTCTGCTTACCCTGCTAGTTGAGGAAGCTATGACTGGATCACACACTCTAGCTGTTACTGAGGTAAATAGGAGAGCTAACAAATGCCATGGATAGATGCACTTTTATTTTTAAAGATCAATACAAACAGTTAACTTCTCTTTTAGGAAATCACTTGGTTCTTCCAAATTCATTCATGAAGTGATGTTTATTGAGCACCTACTATGTGCCAGACACCATACAAGGTGATATAAGTTGGAGAGTAACATGGAAATGGTTCCTGCCCCTTTGTAGACTAGAGTTGACCACAGCTAGAAAGTTGAGGCATTGTTTTTATAAAACTGAGTTTCAGGATTCTCAAAGACCAACATTGCACTTCAGATAATACCATTATTCACCCATATCAGAATATACTCTTATATTAAAAGTGGGAAAATGTGATTTGAAATTCAGGTTGTTTCCACATTAGTAAATCAAAACTAGAAGAAAAAAATTTTTTTTGTCTGAGAAGCTCTTTATCTGCCCTTTGATTCTAAATGATAGCTTTGCTGGGTAGAGCAAACAATCTTGGCTGTAGGTTCCTGCTTTTCACGATTTTAAATATGTTTTGCCAGTCCCTTCTAAGCTGCAACGTTTCTTTTGAGAAATCAGCTGACAGTCTTATGGGAATTCCTCTTTAGGTAACTAACTGCTTTTTCTCTTGCTGCTTTTAATATTGTCTCTTTATCTTTAACCTTTGGCATTTCAGTTATGATTTATCTTGCAGTGGGCTTCTTTGCATCCATCTTTTTTGGGACTCTGTGTTTCCTGGGCTTGCATATTTATTTCCTTCACCAAGTTAGGAATCTTTTTCATTATTTTTTAAAATAGATTTCCAATTTCTTGCTCTTTCTTTTCTCCTTGATGCAAATGTTGGGACACTTGAAGATTCCCAGAGGCTGCTTACACTATCCTCAGTTGTTGTTGTTTTTAATTCTTTTTTCTTCTTGTTCTGATTGGTTGTTTTTTGCTTCCCTGTGTTCCAAATCATTGATTTGATTCTCAGCTTCATCCACTCTACTGTTGTTTCCCTGTAAATTGTTCTTTATTTCAATTAGTGAATCCTTCATTTCTGACTGGATCTTTTTTATGCTGTTGAGGTCATCACTAAGTTCCTTGAGCATCCTTATAACCAGTGTTTTGAACCCTGCATCTGATAGATTGCTTATTTCCATTTTGTTTAGTTCTTTTTCTGAAGTTTTTGATCTGTTCTTTCATTTGGGCCATGCTTCTTTGCCTCCTCATTTTGGCAGCCTCCCTGTTTGTTTTTATGTATTAGGTAGAGCTGCTTTGACTCCCTGTCTTGGTAGCATGGCCTGATGTAATAGGTGCCCTGTCGGGTCCAGTGGCACAGTCTCCCCTATCACCCAAGCTGGGTACTCCAGTTGCACTCTTTGTGTGTACTGACATCCTCCTCTTGTAGTTGAGCCTTGATTGCTATTGGTAGGTCAATAGAGGAGTTTACCCAGGCCAGTCAGCTGCAAGGACTGGCTGTAACCACCAACCTCTGCCCTCTGTGGAGGATCAGCTGTGCAGGGGCAGGGTGGTGGTGCTCTGATGTGGTCTGTAGCTGTCCACTGCATTCACAGGCTATGGGGTTTCCTGGGTGGTGCAGGGCAAGGTCAGCTGCCCCCACCCACCCCTGTGTTTTGCCCAAGGCCACCCTGCCTGAGCTTAAAGCAATCTGAGATGGTTGCTACTTGTGCTGGGCTTGGAGATTCCCAGTTGAAGCCAACTGTGAATCTAGGTTGGTTGCCTCTAGTGCTAGGCCAGGGACCACTAAACAAGAGGTACAAGAGCTGGGGGCTCACTGAAGCCAGCTGTTGCTTATTTGAGAAGATTTAGGAAGTTGTGAAGCATGAGCCTAGACCAGCCATTCTTATGAAAAAGCAGCTTGGGTGGCCTCTTAATTGGGTGAGACAGAGTCTCTGGGGATTTCCAGGGTGAGCAAACAGTGTTAGGCAGGTTGATGGAGACAACATTCCAACCAACTAAGCCCCCCAGCCAAGGCTAGTGTTCTTATTTTGTTGCCCAAAGTATTACATTATCATTCCACAACATACAAAAGCAGTCTGGAGACACCATATTTTTTAACTTTCATTGAACAGAGTTAAGAATCTGAAATTTTACATTTTCTGCTCAAAATGGCAAATAGAAGAAAATCAACAGAGGAAGACATTTTATTAGCATTAGATTAATCACAACATGAATGTGATAAATAGCAGTATCTGGACTTTAGTGATACGAACTTGATCTTTCAAGCAAGTCTCAGACTGATTTTTCAGAGGATATTGTAAATGAAAACAACATATTTCTAAGTACCCCCCCCCAAAAAAAAAAAGGCTATCCCATCTGGCATCTGGCCAGTCATTTAACAGGAAGTTTTTTACCACATAATATGTTATGACAGTAATCCAGACCATCCTGCTTGATACAAGGAAGAGTGACTGTTCTTTCATGTTTTATAGTATTTGTATACCAGATTTACTTGATGTAGTTTGTTTCAGATGGACAAATGCTGAAGGCAGATGTTTATGCAGGGGTGATTAGAAGGAAATAGATGATATAGAAGTAGAAAACTTAATGGATTGATTATTCTAATTGGTGTTTATCAATCTGATGAAAGTGACAATGTTTGGAACTGTGGAGCAAAGTTCATGCATGAGAATTGAGTGGTTAGTTGTATTCTGGGATGTTGCACATTTCAAGTTCCAAGTTTATGGATGAGAATTGAGCGGTTAGTTGTATTCCGAGGTTTGCCCATTTCAGGTACAGTGTCAGAAACAGGAAATATATGGAACAATACTTTGGGTTTGCCATGTTTAAGATTTCTAATAAAACTGCTTTAAATTATCTCTTTATTTCTCTGTAAATTATTTGTGAAATGGCTTACATTATTAAAAGGATCCACTGAACGTGAATAATTGATGATGATAACTACCTTTTCCTAGTATAATGCATGTATAATGAACAGGCACTGCCCTAACGCTGGAGATGTGAGGATGACCGAAACTTAGCCTTTTAGAGAGGTGAGTTGCTAGTGGCAGGCATGGTAATACATAGACTTTCAGGCCGAGTAAATGAAACAAGTAGACTGGTATGAAATACAGGAAAATTCCAGAGTTGTGTAAGAAGGGAAATAGTGTACTACTGCATAGTCATAAATCCAGTATTAACCTGAAAAGGGGGGAGTGGAGGGAGAAGAAATTCAGATAGGATGTTATAGAAAACTAAATCCTCTTTACCTTTATTAGGAATTTAGATATTAATGTTATGGTATCAGAATGAACATTGTTTAGGAGTATGAAGATAAATACCAAAAGAAATAGCTAAAGTGTTGAAAGTGTTTGCCTCTAGGGACTGGGAGATGGAGTAGGAAGGCAATAACTGCTATTTATTTCTTACATACTTTTTTAGTATTATTAGAGTTTTTAAAACCATGTGCATGTATTACTTTGATAAAATATGATAGGAAATTATAAGTTTAAGGAGAAAATCAAGCTTGTGTGTATCAAATGAAGTTGAAGGCACAGGGACACTGCAACACTCCTGGATCCATGGTGATCAGGTGGTGTCGACTGGAAGGAAACCAGAGTATTGGCTTGGAAAGACGTTTCAAAGGAGGATGCTACGGGACTGTCAGACCTGGCCTGGCTAGATAAAGGGGGTGAAGCATTTGGTTAAGATGAAAGTAAATGTACATTTTGAACCATTAATAACTAACAACAGGGACGAAAGTGGTTGAGCCAGTTTCAAGTGGGATTGTAAAGATGAGTTTTGCTTTGAGTGTTAGGTTTGCAGTAGCCGTAAGAAGACATTTGTGATATATCCTATAAGCAATTATAAATGTGAGCCTGGACATATTTGGTCTTAAGGTCTGGGGAGTTATTTAAAAAAAATTTTTACCAAAATAAATGATATTAAAAGCAACGTATTTGGGAGTGACTTGTTTTCTAAGAGAGGTGAGCAGAGAATGAGACATGGAAGAAAATATATGTTAATGCTAGGTACACAAACACGAAATTAATGATAGGTACAGAAAAAGAAAAATGATTCAGAAAGGGGTAAGGAGATGTTAAATAGAAGGGTGACTGAAAGAATACAGTTTCCAGTTTGGTATTTTCATACAGGTAGATAACCAAGTTTCATACAGCCTTTAAATCATCTCTGGAAACCTATGGTATATTTTTTAAAGTAGCCTTTTGATTAAATTTAAATGTGTTTTATATGTACTTGTCATTTTAAAAATATTTAAAGTGTTCATATGGTATACTTCCCTTTTTTTCTTTTGGGGTTGGGGTGGATGTCGGGACCAGGCACCATAGTATTGGGTTGGCCAAAAAGTTCATTTTGTTTTTTCCGCAAGGTGGCTCTAGTAATGCTTAGTTGTGTTTAGCTTCATTAGAAACAATTTTGCTAGATTGTATTGTGACAGCTGTCATCAACTGCCATACCAGTGTATGTTAAAAAAAATTGGTGAATTTTTGTGTAGCCATTTTAATATTGAAGATGGAAGAAAATATAAAACATTTTTAGCATATTATGCTTTATTATTTCAAGAAAGGTAAAAACATAAATGCAAAAAAAGATTTGTGCAGTGTATGGAGAAGGTGCTGTTTCTATGATTGATCAAACGTTTCTAAAGTGTTTTGCAAAGTTTTGTGCTGCAGATTTCTCACTGGATGATGTTTCACGGTCAGATAGGCGAGTTGAAGTTGATAGTGATCGAGTCGAGGCATTAATTGAGAACAATTAGTGTTCTACCACGAGGGAGATAGCTGATAGACTCAAAATATCCAATAACTGTTTTGGCCAACCCAACGCATATCTTAAAAAGAAGAAACATCATGATGCAGCCACTTTGGAAAACAGTTTGGCAGTTCCACAAAAAGTCAAGCACAGAGTTACCACATAATCCAGCAAGTCCACTTCTAGATGGACACCCGAGAAGGGAAACTATACACTTACACAAAAATTTGTAAACAAATGTTTATTGCAACATTATTCCTCGGGTCGAAAAGTGGAAGCAACCCAGATATTCATTAAATGATGGAGGGATAGATAAAATCCCATTGTGGTATATCCACACAATGGAATATTATTTGGCCATACAAAGGGATGATCTGCTGATGCATGCTGCATCATGGGTGAACCTGGACAACACTGCTGAGTGAAAGAGCCAGTCACAGAGGGCTACGTGGTGTTTTTCCTACAGAAAGTCCAGAATAAGCAAATCCATAGAGACGGAAGGTAGATTAGTAATTTCCATGGGCTTGGAGAGGAGAATGGGGACTAATTGCTAATTGGTGTGGGGCTTATTTGTAGGTAATAAAAATATTCTGTAATTAAATAGTTGTGATGGTTTTATAGCCTTGTGAAGATACTGAAAACATTGAATTGTACATGTTAAAAGGGTGAACTATTTTCCCTTATAACTAACTGCTTTTAACAGTAACACCTTTGATAGCGTACATTTAGCAAGACCTATTCTTCCAGATGGGATGGGAAAAGTTCCATAACATCTCTTTATTAAAAGACTATGACTTTAAAAAAGAAGAAAAAGAAGACACAACTCGCATAATCCCACTGTATTGACTATTTCTGGTAATAATTTTTCCTCTATTGTTGTTACGTAGTATCTTATGAAGAATCTTTCATTTCTAGATAAATAGTCGTTGGGTGGTTTACTGACCAAATCCTTCGGGTGGCGGGAATAAGGGCTGAGAGAGAACTGCGTGTGTCCATGCCTGTCTATCCTTTCGTGATACACAGCCAGCCGCCTTTATGTAACCGATAACTTCGCAAGAGATCTGTATACCCCTGTGCTAAGCACCTGTGTTTATTTCCTCTTTCTTCTTCCTCCTGTACCTCTAAAAAAAGAAAAGCTAAATCCCCATTTATCGTTTACATACATTTAAAAATATGAATTGTTTCTGGTAAATTTAATGTGATTTAAAATAAGATGAGCAATTTGATGCCTAACTTGCAAATTCTTCTGGTAAAATTTGTTTTATTTAAATTATTGCCAGTACAAAATTTAATGACTAAAATGGTTTTGTGACCAACATTAAATGGAAAAGTATAAATAAAGAAAACCAAGACCGAAAAGAGCAGTTTGAGAGGAATGCAAGTTGAATAAAGTGGCTCGGCCCCCAGGGGATTTGCATGTGGCATTGTGTGTATTTCAAAAGTTTCCGTTGAAATAACAGATGCTGCTGATGAAGTTGGGAATAGTAACTTCATTCGTGGCTGGCTTGGTTGCTTATTAGAAGTGAGAAGATCCCAGGGGGAAATCTGGTAGAGTAGAAGTAGGCTCAGGGAAGGATACGACACAAATAATATGACAGCTTTATCTGGGCGATCTTTAACCCATAAACACTGGCTAGGTACGGGCATGATCATCTATAAATGTCCAATTTATCTTGTATCTCATGTGCATCCTGTGCCTGCCAGGTGATGTTATTCAATAACAGTGATTTTTTTTTTAAGATCTTTCTTAGTTCATAGGGTTACTTCCTACAGAAATTCCAAGTTTTAGGTCTTGAAACTTTAAAAGTTTTAAAAGTTCAAGTTTTCAAAGTCTTATTGAACTTTTAATTATCTAATTGGTTTCTGCACCCCAGTTTAGAACAGTCACACAGTACGCCTATAAATATGTTTCCTTTTATTTCTTTTAATTTTTTCTAATGTAGTTTGAAGTGTGCAAGATGTGCTGACAACTAGAGAGATGTACCAAACAGATGGGCCTTGGTCCATAGAGAACTTAGGAGGTAGTGAGGGGGATAAAATATTTATTAATATATTTCTTAATACGAGGTTTTGAATTTATTGCTAGCCTCAGACATATAGATAACATGCTTTCAGAATATAAGTGAGGTAGAAAATATTTCTACCACAGAGGAATCAAAAGAAGTTGTTATTTAAGTAACTCATCCGGTGAACATGAGTACCTGTGATAACTAAGCAATTGTTCTTCGGTGTTTGGAAGATAAAAAGATAGGGATGACATGGTTAAAGTCCAAGAGGTTATATAGTTGAGAGTGATCATCTTGCTTTTGAAGGGCTGTCAGGGAAGACTTCAGTGGAGGAGGTAACACATGATTATGTACTTGAAGACCCAAATCTGAGCTTCACGTGGTTGAAATTAGGGGTGGTTTGTGTTCCAGGCAATACGTGTGTAGACAGAGCTGCAGAGAACAGCAGTACACATCGGGGAAATTACCGGGCATACCTGGAGTGTTGGGACCAGAAAGGTGAAGCTAGAGAAATAGATAAAGGCCAAAGCATGAAAGGTATTACATGGCATACAGAGGAGTTTCACATTTATCCTCTGGGTATTGAGGGCCATTAAAATGGGAATAAAAATATATTCAGAGCAGAATATGTTTATATTCCCATTTTAGAAACATTAGTAACTGGTGTAGAAAAGGGGTTGTGGTACTAGAGAGAGAACTTATTCCAAAAATCTAGGCGAGAAATTAAATGTCTAGACCAATGAAATAGCGTTGAGGTTGTATGGATAAAGAATTCTCAGGATGTGTGGTGAGTAATTATATGAAAAGTAAGCAGGAAGAGTTGAGGTTTTTGATCTGGAAAAGAGACTGAGATACAAGGAGGAGAGGTAGGGTTGTCTGTTTTAAGAAAGAAACACAAGGAATAGGGAGAAAATGAAGAGTTCATTTTTCATGATTATGTGTTTGAATGAACCTATAAGATGTCTAATCCAGATGTCCCATAGATCAGGAACTCAAGAAAAGATTTGGCCTAGAGATTCGGTTTCCTCTGTGGGCAGGTGTGACGTAACCCGGGACCAGGAATGAAGAATGAGGGGAAGGAAGGCGAAGAGTGGAACATTGGTTGCTTGAGCAAACAACGAAAGATGAAGAAACCATGAAGGGAGACCAGAACTAGGAGAGTGTTTTGTTCTAACAGCCAGGACAATTATAAATGCTTACCAGGGTCAAATGAGAAAAGTACTGACTATTAGCCATTTGTATTGACTATGAGGAGCTGCGCCTTAATGGGTATTCAGAATTTGTAATCATGAAAATTGGGTGGGTTAAGTGGAAAATTGGTCAAGGCGGGAGACAATATTGGAGAATAAGGGCATAAAGTGAGAAGTACAGAGATGGGGAAGTACTGGGATTGTTGTATTACAAACAGGAGGTCCTTTTGCTTTAAAAATATTAGGTATGTAAAAAGGGAGTGTGGGCAATAAACTTAAAAATGTAATATTGTTCATTTGTCTTTTATGCTGTAATTGCACAATTATTTAACCTCAAGTTATGTGGTGGGAGGGTTATTCACATCATCTCTACTTTGATGTTCTTTATGTTTTCTTGGTCATCTCACTGTTTTAGAGGAATGGAAGAGTGGCATCTCGTGAGTCAGTTTGGGCAAGGGAGAGACTAGATACTGAGAAGGCCCACAGTCTGGGTGCCTTAGTGATTGCATGTATAAACCAAGCAGTATCTTTTTTCCCCCCATTCTCCAACTGTGAGCCGCCCATACGTAGACGAGGATTATTTGGGGAGAAAACAGTTGCTAAAGGACTTACATACTGTAAGAAAGGCTGTTCAGGCAGTGTAGTCATCATTGTAAGTTAATTGCTCATTGGTAGAGGATTCAGTATTTCTTATTAAATAGCCCACTTTCCAAGTAATAGTGGACATTTTGTCTTTTTAAAAACTTTGTTAATTAAATCATCCTTCTATTTAAAAAAAATACCTCGATGATTTAGTTAACACAGTAATGCGTTTTAGATTCTTTAACCCGACAATAGGGCACATTACTCAGCGGCGCCACATTCTAGTCATCTTTCTGTGTCCTGCACTGTCCTTTACATGGGAGCTATTCAGTAAATGTCTGTTGAAGATTAACTTGGCACCACATTAAGTAAAAACACTTTACAATTTGACAAAAGTTGCATTTACATTCTTTTTTTAAAAAATGTATGTTTAGAGAGAGGGGAAGCGGGGGAGAAGGAGAGGGAGATGAAACACTGATGTGTGAGAGATACATTGATTAGTTGCTTCTTGCACACCCCGAGCTGGGGACCTCGCCTGAAACCCAGGTATGTGCCCTGACTAGGAATTGAACCAGCAACCTTTTGATTAACAGGCCAGCGCTCAGTCCACGGAGCCACACCAGCCAGGGCTACATTCTTAAATAATGAGTAGTGGCAAAATAAGTGTATATGTCTGATTTGTTGAACATTAAATTCTAGTCCAAAAAAATAATAAATCTAGTCTATAAAGTCATAAATACATACCTTCTCACTAAACTTACTGAGATTTACAACTTCAGATGTTACAAATTAGAATGCCTAGAATATGCACGGCATCTGTGGCTTCCTTATGAGGAGCTGTTGGATATTAGGCTCAGGAAAAGATTAGTTCCTAGCACCTGTACTGCAATTGGCCAGCTGGATGAGCTAAACTCAGTCCTTCTGTAATCTTTGGTGATCTTTGGGAAAACATTTAGTAAAATGTTTTCTGTCAAATTATCACAAAGGTAGAGAGAACTCTGATTGTCTGTGGCTGCTCTTTCAGCAAAGGAATGATCTTCAGCTCTTCCCACGCACCAGAATGTAGGCAGGCTAAGAATAACTGAAGCAGAGTATGACCTTTCTTTGGTCCTAAGAAATCTAGTCCAAATTTTCTTTAGATCCTTTGAAAACTGAATGCAGTCTTACGGGTAAATAGCTACCTTAGCACTCCATGTCACAGAAAGCACCAGTTGCCATTTTCCATAGTACACACATAAAAAAGTGAGCATTTGTGTAACCGTAACATACAGGATTGTTGAGGATAAAATGTAAATTTAAAACAATTGTAGACTCTGAATTACCAGGTAAATATGAAAGGTGTTTATCTTTATTACCATGCAGTAAGAGTGGGAAAGAGAGAGGAAAATGGAATAGTTCCACAAGTAGGAGAAAATGTTAGGGGGAAGATGTTCAAGTGTATGGGTTCACTTTCTGGGGGGGGGCTCACTTTTTGGTTTGAAAGGTTATTTCAGGGGAGATGAAATATTCTGGCTGTCGCTTGGTGTTAACAGAGCACCCTGTCATACTGTTATTTTAGTGTCTCTGTCTTCAAATTGCTACTGTGGGAGAAAGAGTCCTGCTGTACTGCTCCTTGGTGAGCTCACACCGTAGGAAGTCAAGACTTTTAAAGTTAACCTGAAAGGGGGCATGGAAAACTTCCTATTTAGAAGAATAGGGTTAATATGTATGAAGTTTTTATGTGTGTTTCAGGTAAAAAGCTTCTACTAAGTAATAGTATTTTAATTCTCAGTATTCTTTATATATAAAAATGTCTGTGAAAATTCCTAGTAAAGGAATCACTATACTCTTATTTTCAGTCAAGCTGTACTGTTTACTATATTCTTTTACCGCTTCCACTATGTTGCTGTGCCTTTCCTTTTTACTAGTGTTCTTCATCTTCCCCATTAAAATCCTATACCAGACTTCTGCTTCCAGCTATATTGTGTTAACTTATTCCACACTTGCCCTCCTGATAAGAGATAATGAAATTCGTAGATAAGGACTTTAAAATTAAAACAGCTGTTACAAATATACACAGAGGTTTGATGGAAAAAGATAAATACAAGAAGAAGAGAAGTGGATATAAAAAGAGCCAAATGGAACTTCTAGAACTGAAATATATAATATTCAAGATAAATAAATATACTACTGGGTGGGCTTAAGTACAAATTAGAAGAACAGAAGGAGAAAAATTTAAGAGTCTATTATGGACAACTTTATGCTGATAATTTTGACAATTTAGAAGTAATAGATAAATTCTTCGAAAGTCACAGATTACTAAAACTGGCCAAAGAAGGAATAGAAAATGTAAATAGCTCCATTACTAATAAAATAGAATTGCTATTTTAAATCCTTCTACAAGTAAAATTCCTGGCCCACAAACAAGAAAAACTCCAGCCTAGATGACTTCTGGTGAATAATATCAGATATTTAGGGAAGAAATAACACCAGTCCTACACAAATTCTTTCCAACGAGGCCAGTTTTACCCCAATATCAAAACCAGACAAAAACATTATAAGAAGAGTATAAATCAATATCCATCATAAATGCAGATGTAAAAATTCTTAATAAAATACTAGCAAATTGAATTCTATAGTATATTATATAGAATAATACATCTAACCGAGTATGTTAATCTTAGAATACAGGTTGGTTTAATATCACTGTGTTGCACCATATTAGCAGAAAGTAAAAGAAATTCACAAGATGCAAAGTAAGAAAACAAAAACCAATTGTATTTCTATAAATTTGAACCAAAAATTGAAAAATGGAATTTAAAAATAAACTATTTACAATAACGGAAAGAAACGTGAAATGTTCAGGGGTAAATTTAATAAAAAATACATGCGAGACCAGTTCAATGAAACCTATAAAACATTGTTTAGAAAAATTAAAGAGACCAAAACAGATGAAGAGGTATAAACTATTAATGTTTTGGAGGACTTGATATTGTTAAAATATCTTCCCGGGATGAGCCATAGATGTACCACAGTGTCAATCAAAATCCCAGCAGGCTTTTTTATAGATATTGATATTTATTCCTAAATTCATACAGAAATCAAAAGGGTCTAGAATAGCTAAAGCACTCTTGAAAGAGAACAAAAAGGTTGGAAGGCTTACTTTACATGATTTCAAGATTTTTAAATAAAGTTTTTGTAATAAAGACTGTAGTACAGAATGATAGACATGTAGCTCTGTGTGACACAATAGAACTTCCAGAATTTGACATACATGTTTGTAGTCAGTTGACTTTTAACAACGTTGCCAAGGTAATCAATAAAGAAAGGATAGTCTTTCCTACAACTTTTGCTTTCCGAATAACGCTTTTAAAAATAAATGAAAAAGCAAACCACACAGGGAGAAAATATTGCAGATCATGTCTGATAAAAGACTTGTATCTAGAATATATAAGGAACTCTTACAATTCAATAAAAAGAAGAAAGACGACTACTCCTCAAAAAAAAAAACCCAATTTAAAATCAGGCCTAGAATTTGAACAGTTTTTGAAAAAAGATATATGAATGGCAAATAAATACATAAAAGATGGTCAACATCATTAGTCATCAGAGTAATGTCCATTAAAATCCTAATGCCATACTACTTCACACGCATTTTAAAGCTAAAATTTAAGACTATTCCAAGTGTTGGTGAGATTATGGGGCTACTAGAACACTCGTGTTGCTAGTGAAAATGTACAATGCCACAACCACTGGGGAAAATTTGCCAGTTTCATATAAAGGTAGAGGTAGGCTTACCATAGTTGGTAATTCTGCTGCTATGTATTTTCCCAAGAGAAATGAAAATCTGTGTCAATTAAAAGGAAGATTTTTGCTAGAATGTTCATTGCTGATTTATTTCTAACTGTCCCAAATTGGAAACAACCTAAATGTTCATCAGGAGATGAACAACTAAGCTATTATTATATCCACAGAAAGTCTACTGACAAGTACATAAATCAACCCTTGGGCCCACCCATGGTTCATTTTGGTTCTATCTTGGAAATGACAGGTGACTTCTGTCCTTGCCCTTTGATCTGTCCTGTTTGCTTAACTCCCAAGTCCCAACCTCATGAGAACAGAATACTGCTTAGCAGTAAGAAAGGAGCAAACTACTACTACCCAGCAACATAGGCTGAACCTCACAAATATTCCAAAGTAAAAGAAACCAGATGCAAAAGGGTATGTTATATATGATTCTAGTTCTGTGTGGTCCTGGAACAGCCAAAACGAACCTGTTGGGACAGAAGGCAAATCAGTAGTTGCCTGGGGTGGGGGATTGACTGCAGATAGGAACAAGGTAACATTCTTGGGTGATGGAAATGTGCTACATTTGATTGTTTGGCAAATACAAAGGTATATACATTTGTCAGAATGTATCATACTCTATTTTTACATGGGTATATTTTATAATATATAAATTACACTTCAATAACATTTCCTTTATGGCACTGCCTTCTGTGACTTTTTCCCCTTTCTCCCTTAAATTCAGACATCTCCTTTCTCAATTTACCATAGTGTTTTTTATTATTCTTTTATTACTCCTTACTTTTTGGTCTCCTCGTGTTTTACTAGGTTCTAAGCTCTTACTCATCTTTGTTTACACTATAGCATCTTGCTCATTATAACCTTTCAATACATGCAGAAAAAGAGTTATCAGCTATTGCTTTGGTTACAATGCTGAAGTGTAAAAAGAATCAGAGGCCTGGAAATTAGCAAGACAAGGCTATAAAGTAGCCAAGAATTGATAGAAAGCATCTCTAGGGCAGCCCTAATCTTAGCTTTAGAGCAATCCCATTTTATATTCAGTCTCACTAGGTGGTGAATATATGGAAGATGAGTACTCCTGGGTCCTGTGGAAGTTGTCTTTAAAGCAAGACACCTGAATTCATTCATTCATTCATTCATTCATTCATTCATTCATTCAAATAAAACAAGACACCCTGTGCTGGTTGCAAAGACCTGAATGATGTAGGTGTATTTGATTCCAGTAATGAATGAAAATCTGATAGAATCATATAAATTTCCTGCTAGAAGTTATCATGGATACCGTGCAGTCCAATCCATTATTATACAAATGCAGAGAGGATAAATAACCTGCCCAGAGTCACACAGCAAATAAGAGATAGGGCTAAAACTGGAACCCAGGTTTCTACAGTCTCATACCAGGTATTTAACAAAGTAGAGAACTGGCTGTCTGTGGACATTCTAATGAGTTGCCCCTTAGACAAAAGCTCTCATTAGGTTGGCACTTGGAGTTAAGCAGACAGGACAGATCAAAGGGCAAGGACAGGAGTCACCTGTCATTTCCAAGATGGAACCAAGACTGGAACCATGGGCAGGCCCAAGGGTTGATTTATGTGTTCCTGATTATGTCTTTGTTCATTTTCCACTAAAGTCTGATTTTATCTGCACTTGAAACCTATCTTATATACTAGTCAGTAGATTTTCTGCAGTAAGAATATACTGTAGCTTGGTGAAAAGGAGTTAGTAAATAAACCCAGAATACTGGTGAATTCCACAGTCATGTTAAAACAATCTAAGTGGAGTAGATTTCTCTCAAACCCTTCCCTTTTTTCACTGTTTCCTGTCTTGTGTGAATTTATTGGGGATTGAGGGTGGCAACAGTTGCTGTTTTGCATTTCACTGGTTTTGAATTTCATTTTTTAAGGACAATATGAAGTCAGTTTTATAATTAAAGTGAGTTAAAGCGGTCATTTTGAATTTTAATGATGAAGGACATTGAGATACAAAGGCAGTTTTGAAAGCTACAGAAAGCTTGCTCCTTAGATGAGTCCTTTGAACGAAAGAATAATAGCGCGGATGGTGATGATGAAGGAATAGGGAGCTGCTGCTAGTTAATGTATTCTCCACTCTCAGTATATGGATGCAGCCTCCAAATTTTACAAAGGACATAATCATCAGCACAGCATCTCTGCTCTCCTATGGATTGGTCTTTTTGTATAGCAGCCTCTTGGTTTTCTCAGTAAAAGTATTTTATTTTAAAATGTATCTCTAGACACTTACTTCTGGTAGGCCTGGGAAAATGTAGATTACTTCATGTCTCTTCAACATTCCTTTCAAAGAGTCAAGCTCAATTTGTGTTTTTGAGATAGATAGGAGGAAGGAGAAAATCTTAACTTTGCTTTGGGGGAAGAAAAAAAATCTTTCAGTCTTTTGTTGACACCTTAGCTTCTGCATTAGTCATATGTCCCTTCCTCCTGGGCCATGGGTGGACCAGAGGAATAGCAGCCATGTGCTGTTTTGTAAAGGAACAGCGCAAAGAAAAGAAAACAGCTGATAAAGAAAAATACAGAGCTCCCCACCCCCCTAGGTTTTTACCATTGTGATTTAATTTTTTTATTTATTGATTTTTAGAGCGAGAGAGACAATATCATCAGTTTACAGTCCTCCTTATTTATGTATTCATCGGTTGCTTCTTGTTTGTGCCCTGACCAGGGAAAGAACCCGCAACCTTGGCATATCAGGATGATGCTCCAACCAACTGAGCTACCTGGCAGCCAGGGCAGTACTGTTTTTTAAATAACATCAAAAATAATAAAATACAAAAGCAAAAAAGGAGGCCAGATATCATGCAGCCATTGGTGGATCTAAAAATACAACTGTAAGCCCTGGCCAGGTAGCTAAGTTGGTTAAAGTGTCTTCCCAGTACACCAAGGTTGCAGATTTGATCTCTAGTCAGGGCATGTATAGGAACTGACCAGTGAATGCATAAATGGGTGCAATAGTGGGCTGATGTCTGTCTGTCTGTCTGTCTCCCTCCCCTCCACCCCTTTCCTATTTCTGTCTCTAAAATAACTTTTTTTAAAAAATAGTACTGGATTTCTAGCCCTAATTGTGAGAGTGTTCAAAGTCTAATTTTTTTGTAAATGTTATAATGAAAATCAACTACAAAGGGAGGCTAATAGATACCATTAATATTGGTAATGGAATGTAAAACCTTTCCTGTAACTACTTGTATCCCTATGGGAGGTGGTGGTTGTTGGGGGTGGGGGGCTGCAAGTTAACTGACAATAAAGAGATTAACGAGAGAAGAGTGTGGGAGCACTCGGTAGTGAGTAACTCACTGGACAACCAAGGGTAAAGGTTCATACACCACCTTAACAAAGGGGGGGATTTAGGCCTTCAGAAGATGGAAGGTTTTGGCAATGCTTGTTTACACAATTTTTTTTGGAGTGTGCTGGTACTCAAGGTCAGTGACTCCCCAGACTGCAAACCTCTGGAGTGGTGGTGGGGGGGGTGGCTGTGGTCACTGGCTCTCAAAGCTCTGCTATAGTCAGGTAAGGGGAATTCAGGTGGAGATTTCTTTCTGCCTCTGCTGTTAGGTTTTTGGTTCCTTTACTGATTTTCTTATATTTGTTTCTAATTTGATGGTTCTCAAAACATTTTCACATATCTCATAGGATTCTGTTTTTAGGTAGACAAGACAAATATGATTTCCTTTTTATATGGGAGGAAACTGAGGTTAAGTATTTTGTTCAGAGCCACACAAGTAATAATGGAACCAAAATAAGAGGTTTAAGGTACCCACGTCTCACTACATCTTTGGGGTCCAATTTGTAGAACTAAGGAATTGAATAATTTATTGTCAACCCATAAGTGTTTTAAAGGTGTCAAAATTGAGTAACACTGTGTTTATTTTATAGGAGAAGATGGTGTAAACTGGTTCATCAGCGACAAAGACGTTGAGGTAAAAGCAAATTGTTTTTGAAGTTATGAACAGTAGATTAACACTTTTTTTGATTCCAAGTTTTCTTTCACTTCATTATGATAATCTTTTTTAAAATAGTGAGTATCCTCAGTATCTTGTAAGAAAAAGTTTGATGTCAGTATATGGGTAATTGAATTTTTCAGAAGCGTGGTTCAGCCTTGATTTTTGTTAGTCAATTAATTGCCGTAATGAGTTAGTCCCCTTTCCCTCCTGTTTGTTTCTTCTCTGCGGTGGTGGGTCTTAACTCGTATTGCCTGGTGCCACTAAAGATCGCCGCCGGAAATAACCGCTTCTTCAGGGTAAGGAAATGGTTAGGCTATATTTAAGATGTGGCAGGTGTTTATTAGCCTTAATTGTAGCAGATGGCTAGAAAAAAAGAATAATTTTACATGTTGGTAGAAGAGAAGTTTTAAGGGATAATTAGTTTAAGACATCTTAGGGCCTGCTTGGCCAATTTGGCAAAATAACAAGTAAAAGATGAAAGTTTTTTCAAAGATGAAATTCTACCAAAAAGATAAAAGCACATTTGGCATTTATATATTCCTCTCTAGATACCCACAGGATATGCTTTGCTAATATTTTTTTTTTTGGAAGATCCTGCTTTTGGCTAGAATATGAGACAACTAGAATTGGGTCATTGTAAGTAGAGTGGGTTTTTTACAAGGACTCTGGTGGAAAGAAATTAATCTCATTCTCTTAGAAATCATAATTTAGTTTATAGGCAGTAACCCTAGGCTACTCAGTAGAAGCAATGTGTTCAGTAGCTATGTAGTTTTATAGTTTTATAAAAGAGAAATTCATTTCTATAAAAGAAATTCATTTTACCAACACCATTCCCTAACCAAAAACTCAAGCAAGCTTCTTGTTCAGAAAAATACGGTATGTGTTCAGACATAGAAGTCAGCAGTATTTGACTCTGAATGCCACCAGAGTGTCCCATGCGGATCAGTCCTTGCTGGACCTGAGCTGTAAGGAGAGAAAGGTTCAAAAGAAACGGAACCATACAGAGAGTGTCAAAGGGTGGGGGAGGGGCAGGCAAAAAGTCAAGTCGTCTTTATAGCATCCCTTTTTAGGTTTTTCTAACTCCTTTTAAGAACACAAAGTTCCATGTTGCTGGGTTCTAAATTAAACTGTGACTGTTAATTTTCTTGAACACAGTGAAATAATTTTTTTTAATTCTTAATTTTTTTCCCTTAGGCTCAGATATGCAATAATAGATCCTCTGGAAGATGGACCCACCGATACTATACAGCAAATAAAAATGTTACCTGTAGAAATTGTGACAAATGTGGCCATTTGTCAAAAAACTGTCCTTTTCCACAAGTATGTAAAATATGTAATGTTTCTTTCTACTTTGTTAAAATCAAAATCCTAGAGGACTGAAATCCTGTAACCTTAGAATTCAAATCTTATGTAATATGTGTTAAATTTCTTCTTAATTTTTCATGTAGGTCATACCCTACAGTAGTAGTAGAGAAAGATCAATAAATTTAGGGTCAAAAAACCTGGAATCCATTTCGGTTTCCCATCAGTAGTTGGAAAACTTCAGGCAAATCACTTTATTCTCTGTGCCTGTTTCTTGTGTGTAAAGTGAGAAGATTGAATCAGATGATTTCTGAGACCCCTTTCACTTCTATCAGACAGCTTATTTCGTCACGGGATAATTTTTCTTGTTAGAAAATTATGGTTTTAGGCACTTATAAATGTTTACTGATGTAAATTGTATTGAACATGCATCAACCTTTGAAACTACACAACACTAAAGCTCTTAGATGTTCCCCGACACATACTAAGCCCGTAACAAACATTTCTATTACTTACTCCGCCTTCCAAATGATTTTTCTTTTTAATTGTCAAGACAGCTCTCGTTTCTTTCCTCTTTGCTTCTCTAAGCAAAACAGTCTTTTTGTGTTCTTCCTATGACTTAGGTTCCAGATCCTCATCATCCTGTTGAAACTTTCCTTCTCAGACACATTCCACTTTGCTGGTGTTCCTACAAGACAAGACATAAGAAATAGAAAGATGCCAGCTGATAGTACATGCAGACTAAAAAGCCTTTTTGGTAACCAGAGGATACAGACAGCTTATGTTAAAGCTCTGAATTCAGACATTTTGTTCTATTTTATTATTAGGCTCTAGATTCAGTCTTCATTGGGGGTCTCAAATTGGAAATAACTTTTTATGGAATTATACAGAAAAAGAAAAAATGATCTACTAAAGAGGTTTTCTGTTTGTCTGCCACATAGAAAGTCCGCCCCTGCTGCCTCTGCTCCGAGAGAGGACACCTCCAGTACGCCTGTCCAGCCCGCTTTTGCTTAGACTGTTTTCTGCCTATGTCTTCTGCTCACAGATGTCTTGAAAGATCTTCCTGGAGAAAACGATGTGACCGATGTGATATGATAGGCCACTATGCTGATGTAAGTATCCTGTATATAGCTACTTTGTCAGGTTTGGGGGGCAGTGTGCCAATTTGTGACTGTCAGCCTCCCTAAAAGAATGTCTGCTCGGTGCTGTGTGTAGTGATAGTCATGTCCCTTTGGCCACTGACCGTGTGACACAGTGTTCTGTTATATCAGGATAGGGCTGCTAGAGAATGGTTCGTGAGAAGGCAGCATCAACAGACACTGTAAAACCCTGCTAGCACCTTTTGCTTCATGTGCTTGCTGAATACAACTTGAAATTAAAGAGATGTGTAATAAATAACATCAAATTTTGGTACATATTCATGCGTAGTTAGATGAAATGTATACGCATAACAGTTGTGCGTAAAGATCTCTATGAAACCTGATTTGATGCTCCTTATTGATGGCTCTTGCTGGTAGAATAGTCTTATGCAAGAAGGACAAACAACCAGTACTTTGAATCTGCTCATTTCAGTTCTTTCTTTGGATTTTCTTTTTAAAGGTAAATTAGAAGACATTTCAGTTACTTGCAGCACATTAAGTTTTAGCACATTGTTATTTTGGACATAATTTTACATCATATTTGGAATGTCTATGGGTTCTAATCACAATTTTAAAGACCAGAAAGGCTATAGAAAAAGTAAGAATCTTTTCTCTTTAATTTGTACTTCCCAAAGTCATAATACAAAGCACAAACATTTTTCTTTTTTTATTTATAATTGAAGTGTACTTGATAGCCTGTTGCTCAATAAATTAACATGGCTTTCTGTTGTGATGAATTTCACATTAAAACAAACTAGAATATGAATGGGTTGTATATGCATGTCTTATGTAAATAAAAATAGGGTTACTGTCCTATACACTGACATAGTACTTGATTTTTTTTCCCACTTTGGAAAATTTGAATATGTCTCTGTAGCAGCTCATAAAGATGCACCATTAGAAGACTCAAAAAACTTATATGTACAGCCCACAGACATGATCTAAGGAGGAGGAATGCTAGAGGGTTGTGGGGGCAGGGCAGAGGGGGATAGACGGGGAAAAGTGGGAAAACTAATAGCATAATCAATAAAAAATACTTTGAATAAATAAATAAATTTTTTTTTATTTAAAACAAAAAACAAAAAAAATATGTACCATTAGACTGACCCAACCATTTCTCTACCAATAATTTAGATTTATATCGTTATTTTTACATATTGTTACCAAACAGTGCCCCAGTAAACATCTTTATATATATGCATACATGTAAGAGTAATTTGTAAGTCACATTCCAAATACAATTATGTAAGTAAAGGATATATACATTTAAGTCTGGATAAACACTGTCAAATGGCTCTTTTAAAAGACTGTACCAATACATCCATTTGCCAGCAGTGTTTAAAAGTGCTCTCAACACTAACTATTTAAATGTATTCGACCTTTAAAAATTGTGCCAGTCAGATAAGGAGAAAATGGTATCTTATTATTTTAATTTGTGTTTGTTAGGCCACTAGTGATATTGAATATGATTCTCAACACTAGAGAATATATAGAGCATAAAGATACAAGTTGTGCCCTGGCTGGTGTGGTTCAATGGATTAAGCACCGGCCTAAAAACCAAAGGGTCGCCGGTTCAATTCCCAGTCAGGGCACATGCCTGGGTTGTAGGCCAGGTCCCCACTTAGGGGCGTGTGAGAGGCAACCACACATCGATGTTTCTCTCCCTCTCTTTCTCCCTCCCTTCCCCTCTCTAAAAATAAATAAATAAAATCTTTAAAAAAAAGAAGTTTCATTTCATTTCAAAGTATTTTAAACTTATTTTTCAATATTGGCTAAGTCTTAAAAATAGTAAATTTTAAGTTGCTTTAGTTTCATAATGTTGTTCTGTGCATTCAGTTGTCAATTACAACTTTCTTAGTAAGATTTTCTAGTTTGACGGTTATGTTTAATAGCATTTTTTTACTCCCTTTTTTAAAGAGCTCTTAAAAATATAGTCTTATTTGCCTGTGATAACAGAAGGGGCTCAGACATTATCATGAGCAGTTTTTTTTTAATAAGTGTTTTAGTACAGAACAGTGAAGAATGATTTGTAATAAGCTATATAATCAGCTGTGAATTAAATCTGTAGCCCATTCAGCTTAACATCTTAATTTTGGCCTCTAATGTATGTTAAACTCTTTATCTAAAATGGCCTTGAGGATTAATAACCCAGCAAATATAAGTTTTTAAGATAGGGTTAGGCTGTGACCTACTGCAGAGACAGCAGCACTCTTTCCCCGAAATCTGCCAAGATTGTGGTTTTTATTTTATTTTATTTTATTTTTTAAATAATCACGTGCTGAAGGTTCTAGACACTAATTGATCTTTTCCCAGGCTGCCCAACTGGTATAACATTCCCTTGGAGTCCGCTCACACCTGGGCTCCACTGACTCCTAAAGAAGCTTAGCGTCTTTCCACCATCCCGGCAGCTCTTCACGAGGATTTGCTCGGAAGCAGAGTCATCTGGCCCCGGGTTGCTGGAACTATTCAGCCAGTCCCATGCATGCTTTCAATCTGTCTGGAAGCCTGGCCCTCCACAGAACACACTGCTGCCCCTGCAGCCCTCTCACATGCCTGTCACCCTCCTTCTGACTTGCTGTGGCTGCTTCTCAGTCATTGCTCCTCCCTCTTTATGTAGATACCTTTGGCTTATTTAAGGTTCATATGCTCTGACAATACTGTCTTCCCTGTGTCGTTTTCATCTTTCCACCTACTGGACTTCCTGTTCATTCACAGAGGATTTCTGAAGCCCTCAGTAACTATAGATGCCCTAATCTCTTATAAATTAAAGAGATTGAGAAACTCAGTTTTTACTGTATACATCCTTGTAGTCACACTTCAGATTTCTATAATGCCAGAGTCCCAGTTACATGTGCAAGGAGAATTTATAATGAAAACGGTTGAGGCAGTCATGTTCATATTCTTGCTATAATGAAGAATATGAATTTTCTCTTTGTGAACTCGACTTGAAAAATGTCTCACTTGTTAACTACTATATAAAAATACTTGGTTGAGATTCCAGAATTTTGCAGTGCAAAGATGGCTCAAGGCCTACTAAAGTCCAATCTGCGTCATTTCCAAGGCAAGAGAAGACATTCATGGAGAATTGGAATCAGAGATGACTCCAAATGAAATAAACCCACAATAGGAAGTAGAAGGAAAATCAAGAAATTCATAATTCATTCCTCTGTGTGAGTAGGGAAGATGGAGGAGAATCCAAAATAAAATGATCAAAAGAAATTCTGATCAAAAGAATATACACTCACTATGAGGGAGAACAAAGACCCGCATCTAGACAGAGAGGAGATTTCTGAATGGCAAACGTAAACCGTACATCCACATATCCACGCACGCACACACACACATCGAGTTTGCATCAGATTTCTCCTGTGCAGTACGAAAGGCCAGAAGGCAGTAGAGACTCTCTAGGGGCTGGAGTCTTCTGAGTAAAAAAGGTGCCACAGCCAAGCTGTCGTTCATTTGTGAATTTAGGGGAAAAGTCAGAATAAAAGAAGCAGCAGTGAACAGTGAAACCAGGAAAGCATAGAGTACATGCCAAATACTTCTTGTTAATCT
>CM052540.1:27100123-27137623 GCA_028533065.1 Trachops cirrhosus | reverse complement strand
ATCCTTAAACCTCCGTGTATAAGTGACTTTATTGAGCCAGACACTTCACGTGAATATGACATTTAAACTGGAACGCTGACCACTAAATAGTCTGATTTCCACACCTGTCTTTAGACAATTGCATAGGATAGTTCAGCCTAAAAAAGCCTAATGTATAAAATACTCAGCATATTTGGGTCCTATCTACTCTTTTGTTGAATCACGTATGATGGTATAATCAGAAATTTGCTGTTAAAAGTTATTTTCTGAATTGTTACCACACCTATAATATTTTTAGATGATATATATTAGATTTGTTAGTTTATCACTACCCTGAAAAACAAATGAGGCAGGGATGACTGGGTAAAGAATTGTTTCAAAGTGCATGTCAGAGATTATAAGGATTTTTAAAAGACTTAAGTCATTCCAATTTTAGTCATGCATATGTGTATATACATATATACACATTTTTACACAAAAGCTATAAATGCACATTTACTTGAAGTATTGCCACTTGGTTTAATTTATTAAAACCATTGCTATAATATAGTTATTTTAAAAAATATGTTCTGTCATCAACTATTCATAAAGAACTTGGTTAGGAAGAGTGTTTCTCCTTAACAGAGTCATAGTTCAGGTAGAAGGAAAGAAGATTTATAAATGTATCCATAAGAAAATATCCCCTAAGTGGTTTCGTTGTTGCTGCTGCCGCTGTTTCTGTTTTGTTTTTAACTATTCTGGTTTCAGTGAATCCATCTTTTACAAAATTATTGGAGTTTCATTGGGTTTTTTAAGTTGTATCTCTATAAATGTAAAGATAGAGGAGACTAGACTTTTAAGGGGGAAGACAGGGACTTTAGATTCTTGAGCTTTTGTTTTATTTTAATTCTCTTTTTACCCTATTCCATAGAGGAGTGAAGGTTAGAAAGTGATTAGGTAAAAGATGGTAACAGACATCAGAAATACATAACCACAGCGAAGTCTTCTTAAAAGCAGTTGCTATTAAATTGTTTTCTATCATACTACCAAAGTTAAAAATGTTCTTTTAAAAGGTGTCCTTGGTGAGTTTTACTGATTTGGACTACTGCTGTTCATTTATCAGTTTAACTGAGTTATGGCTCTTAATCTCATCTTAGTGCCCAAAACTTCTAACCCAAAAAGAAAAAGAGAGAGAGGAAACTTTGTTACTGGCTTTCTGACAATGGCAGGGAGTGTGTTAAACCAGTGTAAAATTCAATTAAACTGTCTAGCCAGGTTTTTGAAGCTGAAATGCAGACCCTTTCTGTTAAGCTTCTTATTTTCCTGTGACCGACACCAGTGGATGCTGGGTTATGCCAAAACCAACAGGCTGTAAAGTACCTTGTTTCATGCTCCCAGCTGATCAATATTTTTATTTTCCAGGCTTGCCCAGAAATCTGGAGGCAGTATCACCTCACGGTGAGTAGAAACACCTTTTTTATTTTCCCCAAGACCTAGCCTATTTACCCTTCTCTGAACTGCTGACCATAAAATACAGACAAGCATCTTCTACTGGAAGATAATCAACATCTGAAGAGTTTCTGCACTGAAACAGCAATAATACACTTTTCCTCTCCTCCCCTGCCCACTGCTCTGCCCTTTATCTCCTGTTCCTAAAAGATGTGGGTTGTTTTCTATTACTCACGTCATGTAATGATTACCTCATGGTGTCTCTCAGTCTTCCCAAACTGTAGTCATTAAATCAGAGAGGGAAAGTTATGATAGGAGCCATAAAAAATAATAGTAATCCAGTGTCTAATATGTTGTATTTTATCTACAGTCCATAAGCATACAGTCCCCCTTACCTTCCATTATCAGTTTTCTGGCTTTACTGAAATAGTTACATCTATTTTTTAATCAAGCTAGACAAAGCTTAGTGTATCTTTCCTGTAGAACAATGCAGGTGTCATATCCTTAAGCCCTTCTTGGCTTATTCAATGTGTATAAATATCTGCTTAATACCATTCAAGTTATTCAGTTCTCCGCTTTCCTTTTATTGTGGTTTTAGGCCAAGTAGAAGCAGAAAACATAGTTTGTTATGGAGTCAGTTGACTAATGCTCAATATTATGAAGTCAGTTTATTTCTAATATTCAGCATAGGTAATTTTGATAATTCACCGTAGCCCTACTAGTCATTTCTTTTAATGTGTTAAATATATTGTGTTGAGCAAGAGAATAAAAATTACTCTTGTAATTATACAAACTACATAAAAGCTGTTTTCTTAAACTTGAATGTATTAAAAAGTTTTCTTTATGGAAAACAAGTAATAAAAATAGAAAGGGCAAAGTTTTTACCAGATGTGTCTTCTTATTGCTCTCCTTTTTGGGGAATAAAAGCTGAGCCAGTAAGTAGACTCATACTGCCAATGTGTCTGCCACAGGTCCGAGAAGCAAGGAATAGTATCGGGTGTTTTGTTTCCACATTCCGTTTTCACTGTTTAATTTATTTAAAGATTCTTAGTAGAAACTTTTAATTCCTCAACTGTCTCTTAATCCCAAATTGGGTTGTCTTAAAATCTTTAGTGTAAAACAGACAAACAAACAAAAATATATATATATACACACATACACCCCCAAATAGGTTACATATTTTAAATATGTAACTTACATGACTACATTATATCTGTGCTTATGTGTAAATTTTTTTATCCTGACATGCTATGGTGAAATCCTTATAGCCTAAACTTGATTGGAATCCAGTCATATATTATACTTACAAGATCACAGTCACTGTTCGTGTAGCACTTTTTTATCAGAGTGTTCATTAAGTACGTTAAGTAATAAATAGTCTAATGGATTTGACAGTGCATTTCTTTTCCCTAAATTAGAGAATCTCAATCTTGAAAACTTGAAGTGCCGGCAGTGCTGTTTTCAAAGGCACTCCTTTCAGTATTTGCCCCTGTGTTCTTTTATGTAACTCTCATAGAAGACTAGAAATTGGTATCTAGTATAACAGAAATATTTGAAGGTTTGTCTAATATTATTGTTTTTAAAAAATATAAATTGTAAAAACAATAGGAAAAATTAATGAAACAAAATCAATTAACGTGAAGAGAATTACAGTATCTTCTATCTGTAGGTACAACGAACTCATTTTGAAAATCCATTTGTCTCATTCTAGAATCCTGATTAATTTTCAAAATAATATTGTAGCAACTATCACCATTCATAATTATCATGTTTAAATTAATAACTAGGAATAGCTTACAAATATAAATGCCAAATTTGTATATTTATAAATATATGCACATATATGTCAATTCAGGTAAAATAAAATAAATAATGATGTACAGAGGCAGTACCCAGATGTTTACAGTTATGCAATGTTTAATTCTGAGTGGAAGCAGAGCGCGCGAGGCTGCGTCTCCAGCTCCTTTCCAGGCGGTGGACTGCCATCTATTGACGCGTGGAAGCCCTCACAGGTGCAGTGGCATCAAGTCAGAGGGAGCGGTGGCCGAGCAGTCAAGCCTAGGTTAGCATTGCTGCTGTGTCTTGATTTAAACCAGTCTTCTCAAAAGTCTGGAAATGTTACACTTAATCATGGGTTAATTTCTTTTTCTAATCAAAGAGTGTCCAGTTCTTACCCAAAATGAACTGTGCTTTTGGTGCGGGGGTTTGGGGGTTGATTACTATATTCAGTTTGGAAATGTTTATTTACATTTGGGAACTTCTCCGTTGCTTTTATCTGCCTTCCAGTCAGGAAGACTAGAAGGACATTTACACAAGCAAGAGTATAGCAAATTTCAGGTCTGTCCAGGAATCACTTCTTTAGAAATTAAAAATAAAACTGAAATAAAAAAGCCTATAGTTGCACAGTATTGTTTTTCAAACACATAAGCAAGGTGGTGAAGGTGATTGGTGCAAGTGGACTGGTGAAATGTACCAAATCAAAAATTTCTTGAAACACATTCTAAAAAAAGAGACGTGTTCACTATTCTCAGCAATTTTTTGAGAGCTCAAATAAAGCCTCCTTAACAATTGATATCTGAATAGAAGGTTTTTAACCAACTTGATTAGACTTCACTACATTAATAAAGAATAAGACCATTATTCTAAAGGGTACACACTAATAACATTCTAAAACACCACCTATGTTTCTATATAGATATAGTACATATATGCTATTTGGCTATGTCATTTTTCTTGATATATTTTAATAGCTATAAAATTGTCATATAATTAACGACTTTAGATTGTCACTTTGGAGACCTGCATGGGAAAAAGAAAAAAATAAGATTTTTATTTAGCAATTAATTAATTTTCCCAAATAGTTTATGTATTTACCTTCTTCAAAATGTTCAGAAAGTTTTTTTAAATCTTCAGCACTGTTCTTGTATTTTAATTTGTTATATTTTCAAATTTTGGTTAACGTCTGACTTTGAATATTCTTTTTCATCTTTCAGATAACTCATTCGAGATAAAAATTTTCCCTCTTTAACTATTCAGGAAGGAAAGTCCCTTCCCCCACCCCCTGTCAGTTCTAGTCTCATTTATATTAAAAATCCTAGGCCAAAATGGCCACCAACAGAGTGTTACAACCAACAGGATTTTTAACTAGTAGAGGCGATAATTTGACATGCTTTGGACATTTTGTTAATCTTGATTTTAATCTACTTAAAAAAGTAACTAGGAGTTTGCTCTTTGGGGGCTGTATGTGTGGAGAACCAAAAAGGACAATACATCTTTTATGTGTAATTTTGCCCCTGGATTTCTTTGTGTACATTGTTAAAATGTGTTACAACCTTGCTACCTTTTATTTAACTTCAAAGTTTAAACAGAAAGCAAATGTAACCTTTTGGGAAGAATTACATTTTAAATGTTTCTTTATATGTAATCTTTGGAATGCCTAGAATTTATACTTCAAAAAGTAAAATACTTGGTGTCAGGAAAATGGGGAATGAAGTTTCCTTCCCTTTTTTTCTAGCCTAGAAAAGGCTTGTGACTGACCAGGGGTTAACAGTAGTCTTAGCTGAACTAGTTAAATGCCAGAATGTATCTTACAGACCAAAAGAAAGGAATAATAAAATGGAATTTGATGGTGAGGCTATAGCTATACAGAAGTCTTCATCCTGCCATTGTGATATAAGATAGGGTAACTGTTTTCTAGTTGCTAATACTAAAATGTTGGGTTTTTTGTAAGTTAAGATGTAAAACAGAGTTTCAAAAAGTCATCCTCAAGCCAAGATTTTTTCTTTTCATGGAAAAAAGAAAACCCTCTTTTAATTGGATATATGTTGGGAATCTTAAATCTCTTTCTGAGAGCTCCTTGGCCACATACGCAGCACTGCAAAACCCACAGGAACCCCCTCTATGTGGCAGATGTCGAGTGATAGGTGTCACGTGTGTGTAAGAAAACAGAACTGGTTACATACTATATTTTAAAATATTAAATAACTCCAAAATAGAGTGAGAACTAGGCCTCACTCTATTTTGGAACTATTTAAATCAACTTTTTCTTTTTTAATTTAAAAAAACTTTTTTTTAGAGATTTTATTTATTTTTAGAGAGACAGGAAGGGAGGGAGAAAGAGAGACAGAGAACCATCCATGTGTGAGAGATACATTGACTCGCTGCCTCTCACATGCCCCCAACTGGGGACCTGGCCCACAACCCAGACAGACATGTGCCCTGACCAGGAATCGAACCTGCGACCTTTGAGTTCGCAGATTAGCACTCAATCCACTGAGCCACCCAGGGCTAAATCAATTTTTTCTTTGTACAGCTTTTTGATGACTGGCTTACAAATTATCCTAAAGTAACACTTTTATAAGTTCATTTATTTTGGTAGCTCACTTCATTGCCAACTTCCTCAAGACCCAGGAGTACTTTTGTTTACATTGTAGGTTTCTTTCCTCTATATCAGACATGGCTACTTCAATGTTTGGATTAGTTAAGTGTTGCCATTGAGATGTCGCATCTCTGTCAAATTTTCAAAGATTTAGTTTTCCTTAAAAATGTCCATAGTACTAAAACATTGTTGCGGTGTGAATGGAATTGTGCTCTGATGTATTAGCAGGCACGTGACTGTTTTGTGCCTCAGGGCCATCTGAAGAAAAAGAATTTTCTGAATAAGCACTGATAACTTATTTTCTGCGATAACAGAGATAGAAAATACATTTTGACAGTGACTAAAATTTTTTAAGATTTTTTGAATGGAAATTTTATGTGAATACTTCCATGTTTATCTACTTGTTCTTAAAGAATTTAGTGTGAACATTTCGCTGGCAGTTTTTTTACTTTAATCGTACAATGTTTTGAGTTTAGTGTAAAAGATAATTACTACATTTACAGAGTAGGTCAACTGATTTTTTTTTAATCTTTATTTCTACTGGCATGTTGGACCACATCTTGCCAGAACTTATCATTCAAAGCAATTGGAAAATGCAATTTCAAAGCAAATGAAACCTGGAATTATCAATCTCAATAAATGAGATTCATTTAAAAATAAATACAATTTGCCAAATCATCAAAAAGCAATTTTCTAAAGCTCCTGTAAAAGGGGAAGAAAGTGAATATTGTGAATTATAAATGCATATGTTATTTTTCCTTTCACAGTGTTTCCTCAGACATTTAAACAATTTGTATACAAACTTATTTTTGAATGGGGGTAGAATAGAATTATTTGTATTCAGACATAACATTTCTATTTATTGAAGTACATGAAAGAGCCTTCATATTTTCTTCTTTTCAAACAAATACTGAGGTGTCATCCCATTCAGAGAAATTCCCAACTTAATTGATTTTCAATATTTTAATGAAGAAATTAATTTATTTTAAATGGGAAATCAATATGGCATATTCTGAGCAGATTTTTTCTTGTGTTAATGTATTTAAATAATATCAGTGCTTTATGATTTTAATATAGATTTAAATGTTTCAGATAATCAAGCAATGAAAAGGACGCATACATAATTAGAAAACACTTATTATAAACATTTGGTCTAGAAGCAGCTGTGTTTTTGCCACCTTCTAAATATCATTAATGTTCTAATCACCCATCACTGTGATTTCTATTCATTTTTTATGTAGTACATGTTGGTCAATAATAAACTAATTGAATGAGGCTCTACAGTAAACAGTAACTTTTCTTTATTTGGTCAAAAAAAAAATGTTCCCTTGTTTTTTTGTATTCCCCTTAGGGGCTGGGGGCAAAGACTATCACATTTAGGACATATATTTATTGTTTGGGCCTCAAGTTTACTTCTGTTTTAAAATTTTAAAGAAACTCTTGTTGTGGACTTCAATATCTTATCTATTAACAAATGTTTCTCCTGAGGAGGATAAAAAAAATTTATTTTTGGACTCTACACGATCCTTTTTCTCTATTTACCTTTACTTACAAAGGAATGATAATCATTATAGGGGCAATTTCTTACTGATTGTTAAATTTTATGGTAATTAATTTCTTTTTCTAAGTATTTATTATCTTTTCTTCTTAAAAAACGCATACATTATTCTTATAATCTCAAAAGAAACTTTTTTTTTACTCAAAACTCTACACTTGAAGTGCTTGTATTCTGACAAAATGAATATAAACAGGTAGCCTGAGAATTTTCAAAGTTCATGCAGTTTAACACTGCACAGTATCTGACTATAAATTGTAGTTTAAAAATCTGGAATGGTGCCTATTCTTTGTCATGTTAACTGTGCATCATGAACATAGAAGTACTATGTAAAATAATTTCAGCACACTTGAGTGATTATTTTTCCTATGTATTTGGAACAGGTGATTCATGCTGGTCCTTAAACAAATACATACCAGTTGATTCAGCTTGTCATAATCTTCTCTGGACATTTAGTGGAAATAGTAAAAGTAGATAAAGTATACTGGACCGATGGCATTTGCGTTAAAACGTTTCTTTTAGCAGTCGGCGTGTGAAGACCTGGCAGAAGGCCTGGCAGACGACAGCAGCTCCTGACGGGTTTAAGTATTTAGGAGTCACTCAGACGCTGACAGTCACGACCAGCCATGACCTGGAAGGGTGCGGGGTAGTCATGTCAATGTTCTGCAGGAAAAGACCCGGAAAGAGTCCCGTGGCTTGTCCGCACGAGCAGCCTCTGAACTCCAGTGCGTTGTTTCCTGTGGTGGTGTAAACTGCAGTTGCACACTGCAGTTGAATTAAGTTATGGTTTTAAAACCTAAGTCTCTTAAATGACCAAAAGTTAATGAGTTGATCAAAGCCGTCAGATTTCACACGTGGTTCATTTGCCATTTGATCCCTACGCACCCAGAAGTCACGGGTGTTACGTTCTTGTGCGTTTGTATTCCAGCCATTTTGAACTCAGCTATGGTCTTCCAAGACCAGCAACTCCGGTTTTCTTAGATACATCAAAAGTATTATATGGAGAAAAGGGCTCCATTTTTAGAAAGCATTTAACCAAAAAAAAATTTAATAGCTTTAGAATTAAAATAGCCTTTACCTTAATTATTGTATTAATATACTGGTAGATAACTTCAAAAACAAGAATTGTTTCATGGGAATGTTCAGAAATAAGCTTTATAAAAAGAATTCGCAGGTGTGAATTAATTTGTAATAAAGTTATCACATTATTTTCATTCTTTTTTCCAAAAATGATGTAAAACCAAATCTATTTGATAACTTTTATAAGGTCATCTTTATAATTTTATATGTCCTTGTCTATAAGTACGGATTTTACAAAAATATTTTTTCTTGATTGTATTTGTGGATTACCCCACATGGCTTTTCAGTTATGGGAACTGAGTTTTGGAGAGTCCCTTAAGTTTGTTTATATAATAAAATCTCAATTTTGTCTTTCTTGGATTTCTCACATTTTCTTATTTTATAGTTATGCCACATTCCCTTCTCATTTTACCGAAGTCCTTAGAAAAATATTCCATGAAACTGAGCTGGAAGGGGAGGCTTATTTCTTAGGAAGTCACTAGGGAATGTGTATGTGTGTGCGTGTTTTAATCACAATGCGGGGGAAAGAATGCCAGCTTTGGAATCAGACATTGGTTCAAATTCTGACCCTTTCATTTCCTAGATGTGCAAACCTAGTTAAAATAGTCAGCTTTAAATCCTTGATTTCTTGATCTGAAAAATGGGCATAGAGCCTTCTAGGGTTGTTGTTAGGGGGCAGTAAGACGGTAAACGTGAAGTACGTAGCACAGTGCCTGGCACAGAGCCCCAGGACAGCAAACCCATAGGCCCTCCCACCAGCAGAGACAGCCTCTGGACGAAGAGCCCAAACTCAGGCTGCGTGAGTCTTTGAGAAGGCTGCTGTGTGCCTGAGAGGAGGAGATTCATAGTGACCTCCTTTCTCTCTCCTAATACTGTTTCCTTCTTGAAGTTATTGAAATTAAAATACTCACAAGCAGTGTCTTTTGTTAATAAAATTATTTACCTCAGTTTTTATTTTCTAATTATTTATGCTTGTCTTCTGTTCTAGAAATGCAGGTGAGTAACTTTTAATCAAATATAGGAAACATTATTTTCTTAATTTTGCTTAAAAAGTCATAAAGACATTTGAGAGTATAGATCACAAAAAGTCTTTAGGCTACTTCCTTTCCTAATGAAAATGACTGTGTAAAATATGTATCATATAAAGATACAACCATATCATTTTGAAAAAATATTAAGTTAATAAATATATAATTCTTAAATGGTAGCTTCAGTTTCATTTGAACATAGTTACCTATCATAAGCAGACAAAATTACATAAATCTTTACTTCCTTTATAAATAATGAGAATAACATGAAATTGAGTAATTCTCACACACAAACACCAATTATAATACTTTCTGCTAGGGGTAGAGGGTTTATGTTAATCAGATGAGGGATGAAACAAATAGCTTATCAGTTTTTTACACCTCAGGTTAAACTGCTTCATGCCTTCACATGACTGATGCCAGAAACTAGCCTGATTTCACAACACAATGTTGAGGTATAAGAGCTTGGTCAGTTGTTTTGCAGATTCCCACCCATATTCTCCTGTAAGTGCAGCAAAAAAGGCAACACAAAATTAAGCACTTTCTTGGTGCATGGGATTTGTATTCTTCAAAGAGCATTCCTACTTTGTTCTTTATTTTAAGACAAGCAGGAGCTAAGATGGAGCATATTGTAAAAGCAGAAAAGCATTACTTCCTCCCTTTGAACAGGTCCTTACAGCTGTGGAATCCCCTGCCTTTGTGACTGGTGGGTGAGAGCATTTTTCAGTAGAATAAGCAGGGCCGGGGTGTGGGGAGGGGGAGTTCTGTGTGTTGTAAGTCATGTGGAGTCATGGTAAAAATGAAAATCTCGGGGTTTATTTTTGATCCCCTGTGTATTAGATAGTAAATATAATAAAGCTCCGGTTCTATTAGTCCACAGTTTTTTCAGTGATGATTTATGTACAATTGTATGCTATATATGTAAGCAGATTTGAATATGTTAAAGACTTCATATGGTCGGAAGATGTTTATTAATGCGGATTCTATGTTTTATAGTCCACCTCAGTAAACAGATCAAGTGTCCTGGGATTCACACATGTACTGTGTTCTCTTCTGTCGCTTCCTCCCACAGCCTGTCTCTTGCCCCCCTCATCCGTCCACCCTGCATCAAAGCTCGTGGTCCTTTTCCATCCATGTACTAAAAGGTTCTTTGTAAACCAGGCCATTTGTCCATCATTGTTTGGGGTGCAAACAGTGGTAAGATACCCTGTCACCGATCCCGCGTGCTGTGAATGGCAGCTCCTCTCCGGACAATTGGCGGAGGGGCCGGGAAATATTCCTGAGAGGATTATTTAACCTTTCAATTTAGAGGGCACAAAGCCTGGCTGATTAATGAACTTTCTGATGGGCGCCGATAAGCGGATATATTTCTTTATTTCCCCTAAAAGTGATTCCTTCTCCTGTCCATATTACTATAATCTTAAACATAAAATGTGGCAAATAGATTAAAAAACAGCACTAAAGAGTTTATCTGGCTGGCAAACTGAAGGAGCTAAATTAAAATTGGTAATGACAGCAGTGGCTCAGCCTCGTATATGGTTTTTAAATGCACTGTGTATTTTGAAGAGACGTATTCTCCATCGTGCCCGGTAATGACTGCTTTTGGTGCACAGTCTGGGACTGGCTTCTGTTATCCCCACCCCGAGCCCCCCGCCCCAAAATGAGTTGTGTTATCTGGATGGCTGCAGACACATGCGCATCCCCCTTTCTCACTGCATGGGCAGACAAGGTCGATAGCATTACAAGGTATTTGTGGCAGTGCTTGTTTCAGTTTTCAGAGCTGCCAGTTTCCAGGCGGATTTGAATTACAAAAGAAGAAGCTGGCATGAAAATTGAAAGGTTTTATCGGCTGGTCTGAAGCCTCATAGCACATTGCTTATTTATGCAGTCCATTTGCACCAGGAAATATAAAAAGGAAATACATTTTTAAAATAAGGCCATAAAGACCCAGATATGTTTAAGATGGCAAATAAAATATAGATACCTATAATATCTTTCCAGGAAACGATTTTCACTTAATGTTGCACATTACTTCAGAAGAGCATTTATGTTGCTGTCATAAATTTGTGCATTTGTGTCACTATGTAGGTAGTCTCTGGGGATTAAGAAGGAAGCCTCTGCTAACTTACTTTAAAATTAAAATAGACGGAGGGATAGCTCTGCAGTTGGAGAGCTACATTGGAAATATTTAAATAGGGTGGTAAATTAAACTTAAACTAACATTTTTGCATTCCATGTAAAATTAGCTATGGCCCACTGAATAAATGCCGCTACCTTTGAAGAAAATTGGGATGCTTTTTAAGCCATGAAGGTCTGGAGCATTCAGGGAGTGGATCGCTGTGGTCCTCACTGTCTTGCATATGTTCATTGTTCTCTGCTTACTGAGGTCTTCTTTTTGTTGATGATGGGGTTTTGTGGGGGGGGAAGGGATTTCATTTACAAAAAAGTCATAAATTAATGAGTTTAATAACTTATTTTTATAAAACTTGTGTTTCTTTTACTCTTCAAATATGTCATCTCATAGAGGTTGCTGAATGCTAAATGTTGTTAATATATAATCTTTTCACTATTAGGAGCTATACCAACAGTTTACCTGTAGTCATATTACTTTGGCGTAGTTTTGACTTACTAAAAAAAAAATACACTCATGCAATCCCTTACACTCTTGTTTACATAAAATGAAGATCTAAGTATACAGACATACTGCAAGGCCTTGAATAATTAATAGTCTTACCACTGGTCATTTGCAACCTTCAGCCCACTGGTTGGTAAAACTTAGGAGAATCCAAAAGAGGGGCAGGGAGGAAGTAACGTGTATGTGGAAGTACCGAATCAATAAAGCAGCACTGTTTATTCTGCTGCCATTCCAGTGAACACTGTTTTAGAATCCATTTTCCAATAAAGCAAATTACTCTCGGCAAAACCATGAGAGATGCAATTTTTTGCAGTTTTCATTTTCACCAGAGTCTGGTACCTTTCTCATGTTTTCATGACCTGGGCTAATTGCTTCATGTAGTTTTTTTTTTTTTTTTTTACAGAAAATATCAAAAGCATACTCGTCTGCTGCATGCTAATGATGTGCTGTACATTTTTTTTCATGAATTTTCATAAGGATTTTTTTCTACGTAGCATGTGTGACTTAATGATGTAATCACCCGATAGACTAGAAAATGCTCCAAAGGAGACGTTCCGGTCTGTTGTGTACATAATACATGTCTCAGAAATCTGCCTAATTAAGGAATTACCCGATGGATTGGGAGTCTGTTGGGTACGTGACATCGTTTTTCTAACACAAAAAAACTACAGGTACATCATTACATGTGGTGCTTTTAGTGGTCTTTTTAGGATATACGAAAATTAATAGCGGTGTCCACTGGAATACAATTGAATTCTTTTTTTCACTGAGAGAAAAATAAAAGCTTAAAAATTCATAAAGGAAAATTTGTTTTAAAATAACATCAAAGCCTTAACCTTAGAGAAAATTCCTCCCAATATTCCCCAAAGGGAAGTGATAGTGTGAATATTTGCCAGAACACTGCGCAAACGGATGGTTTTGTGCAAAACATTGGTCGGAATAAGACCCGGAGTTCAGATGCCCAGGTGTGATGAGCACTTCCCCAGAACAACGCTGGAGGGGGACAGGGCATCGTTCGTATCTTCGGTCATGTGGGATCCTTATTTCTGCCTTCTCCCGGACTCAGCTTTGGTTCAGTTCACTGCAGAACTGTCGGCCCAACTTCTAAATTCTTCCTTGGATTCCTTTAGGCCTCAGATGTGGTTTTCCTTGACTGTGTACCAGTTACACTGCTGTTGTCACTTCCATCGTAAACAGCACCAAAGAAAGGGGAGGGCACCTGTTGTTCTATCCCTGCCTGCTCTTTATAAAACTAAATAAAATGCTTAGAGAACTATGTCTTATCTCTAGAGTAAGCAGAAAAAAACATGTTTATACAGGGGAAAAGTATATTTTTAATTTAAACCTTTGTTCAGCTCGAATGTCAAGTGTTATGATGAATCATACCATCAGGTCCCTTCTTCGGTTGATGGTCTTTGACTGTGATGGCAAATTTTTGGTTTGTGGTAGCATCTTCTTGGGAAATTCTATTTGATTACTTGGGTTAGGTTTTTTTTTTTAAATACGTGGCTATTGATGAGAGGCTTGTGTTTTTCGAGAGTTTATTGAAAAAATAAGTTGATTGGGAAAACTTTGAAAGAATAAGGTTGTCGGGCATGAAAAGTGTGTGGCTTTAAAGATGTACTTGTTCAGAAAGACGAGTTAAGCTCAGTGCTTTATTCAATGTTGTGTTTGGTCATGAATACATTTACATCAAGTACTTGCCATACTATTTAATATATGTTCGTAGAACACATTGGATTAACAAATAAGAGCATATAGTCTAGTCTTTAAACATATATGTCTGATTATTAAAAATAAGTCCATTTTGTAGTCATGAGAGTAGAAAATGCCCTTTAATTAGTGGAATTGATTACGTATCCTATATAGTAAAGAGCTTCAACAAGATGCAAGTCCTCATTGGATCAAAGTCAGTTTAGATAAGGGCAGCTCAAGGTCACAGAGGGAGATGCCCAGCAGGTTCATTTGCATAAAAAATTACTGTTAGAAATAGGACACTGAGGCAGCTCTGGCAGTTTGATCTCTTGGCCTTTGTCATGGAGATTCCTAGTAGGGAAGGGAGCAAGGCCAGTGTCCCAGATAATGATTAACTGTTTTAATGGCATTCATTCATTCATTCTGTGCTAACTACTCATGCAGAAAAAAGGGTTATGTAAAATGACATTAGAAGAAAATCATTTGTAATCGTTGCATCGGGCTGCACTTTGAGGAGACATTAGGAGTAAATCCGTGGCGTGGTAGGCTTGCGCTTTATCTTCTGATATTTACTGAGTTTACTGGTGCATGAAAAGCTTTCAGCAAGAATAGCAGATGGGATGGACCTTTCATAGGTAATGCTATCTACCAGGTTATTACTTCTATATATTGATAGTAAAGTAATCTCCAAGATATCATGCTACAAATATAGATTATTTAAATGTTTGTCACCAAAAAAAAGAAAGAAAAAGAGCTGCTTTCATAAATAGTTCATTTGGTATCCATTAGGTCAAACTCTTCAGATAAATACTTCAACTTAAAAAAAGTTCCAAAACTGCATTTGTTCCCTGCATTTAACTTTCCGTCTGTGGTATACACATGTGTGACAGAACCCCGAACTTAGAACTAATAATCGGTTGACACATTCTGCTTTAAATTGGACCTTTCCTGCTAATTAAAAAATAAAGACATGCTCCAAGGCAGAAGTATTAAGTCACAGATTTATGTTTCTAGCACTTGAAATAGCTGTAAGATTTTTGTTAGATCATAGTATGAAAACTTGCCCACTGGAAATCGTTACTGAGTTTTCAGTACTCTGTTCTAATACAGAAATGCTCTCTAATTAGCTAAGATCTGGGCTGATTTCTTTCCTATTAAGTCCTAGGACATGATAGTTTATTAAAATGAGAGTGTGTAGATAGCGTTTGTCATGTCATTTACTAATTAATTATTGTGAAACAGTTTAGAATTTCATAGCACAATATAAGTACAGTTGCTATTTTTATTAGTAATAATGGAAGTTTGTAACTAGTGACATTATTCAAATGGATGAACATCCAAATGTCTGCACTTCGTCCATGGGCATAAATGAACCAGAGGGGCTAAATCTGAGGCTGTTTGAATGAGATTACTTCCCAAATAAAGTAAGCGTCAGCATGAAACATGCTTTCAGAATCTTGATTTAAAAGGACCTCTTCATCCCTAGTATTGTAAGACCAAATTCCTGTTCTCCGTATCACTAACTCCTTCCTAATTCTGCCAGAGCAGGTGCCACACTTTCAGACACTTAGGAAGTTGTGTTAATTTATTCAGGCATTTTAACACATAACAGCTTAATTCGATAGGTCGACTTTAGTGACTAAAATGTATTGGACGCCCACTATGGGCAATGTACTTTACATATGCATTACCTCATTATTCATTAAGTAATATTTACTGAACGGCTATACACCTGGCCCTGCTCCAAGATCTGGGGCACAGCAGTGAACCAAAAACAAGCAAATCCCTGTGGGGGAGGGGGGCACGGATGTATAGGAAAACAAACAGGTAAATATACAGTACATCAGATGAAGTACGTGCCGTGGAGTTTTAGGAAAGGGCACTGAAGCAGGGGAGTGGGAAGCACCGTTCGAAGAGAGCTAGAGACTTTAAATAGGGTGATCGGGAAGGCCTTCCTCGGAAGACGACATTTGAGCCAAGAGATGAGGGAACTCTCCATGTTTATCTGGGGAAGGAGTGACACAGGCAGATGGGACAGCACCGGGACTACTTGTGAGTTCCTCAGACTGGGCAGGACCATAAAGTTCCCCGTGCTTGATGCCTGGAGTGCTGTCCCAGTGAGAGCTTCCCCGAAAGCCGACCTAAGTCACCACCGATGGCTCTCGTTCACATAACTCTGTTCCAGTTGCCTGCATACCGTTCATTACTGCCTGACAGTGTGTGCTGTGTGTGTGCTGTGTTGGTTTTATTTGTCTGTCTTCCAACACGGAGAAGTGAGCAATGATTGTGTCTTGCTCACTTCTCAGTTACCTAATGGTAGAACACTAACGGGCGTGTGTCAGGCACTCGGTACTGTTTTAAGTCGGTTAACGAAATGATGCACGCCTGTGCTCATGCCCGGGGCCCGCGCTGGCGGAGGCGCCCTTGGACTGACGTTCTGCTCACTCCTGCCGTTCCTTCCTCCCACGCACAGTCTGGTTTCTGGGGAAAGTCACCCATGTTCTGTTCCTCAGCGTCTTTCTACTTGTCATGAACCCGTTCCAGTCTGACTTCGCCCCCACCCCTCAAGTGAAACTGCTCACAGCAGTTTCCCCGTGCAGACGGCCCCCTAATTGCTAAGTCCGGGGGACTCACTTGTTTTCATCTTACTTGACCCATCAGTAGCTTTTGACAGTTTCTTCCCTGAAACATCATCTGTTCTACCTTCACATGTATCACACCCTCTCTTGATTTTCTTTCTTTCCCTTAAACAACATGTACTCGCAGTTGCAATTTTGCGTTACAAGCAGTATACTTACCTTATTATTTCTACTTAATAATTTCCTGTCTTCCTGGTGCTCCAATTTATAAAACAGTATAATGAATGATACATGCTTACGTTAATAGTTGTTAAAACTGTGTTTTAGCTACTCTTAATTTATAAACCACTTTGTTTATTGGAGAATAAGACATTTGTTGGTTATGTTTCCTATTATATCCCGATCGATAACAGCTGAGGTTTAAAATTCCGCTGTGTGTGGCATTTGTCGTCATTCTCAGCAGACAGGACCTTTCGGGCTGTTGGCGTCCTCCAGTATCCACCTCAGGAAGTAGGCGCCAAAGTTAAGTTGTTTGAGGAAGAATTTTATAGACTGTTTTCCTATGTCAAGAAAATAAAACCTGCCACAGGGAACAACAGCGAAATTAGTCGGCAGACCAGCGCTTTGTTATAGGGTCCCAATAAAGAACATAAGAAACAAACTTAGCCAAGTTTATGTCCATCCTCCTTTCAACCTCAAAAAAAGGGGTGGGGAGGGATTAGGAAGAGGAGGGAGACTAGATTTTTCTCCTCCTGTTTAAAGCCCCCGCTGCCTCAGGGGTCTTGCTCAGTCCATTTTTACCTTTCCTCTGTCTTCAACTCTCCCATCTCTACCAGCGTTCTCAAGGGTTTGTGTCTCTCCCATTCTAATGACAGACTTCCCCATCACCCCCCGCCCCCGCCCAGGTCCTGGGTCCTCGTCTCATTCCGCCCCTTCTTACTCCTGCTTCTCAAAATCATATGTACCTGCTGTCTCCTTTTCTTCAACCTTCATTTTTATTTTTTTAATTTCTTATTGTGAAATGTAATATACATACTGGAAAGTACATAAAACATGTACAGTGTAATAATTTAGTTACATAACACACTCAAATTATATAAGACAGCTATCTTCGAGAAACAGAAAATCGTAGCTACCCTGAAACCCCCTGCACACTATTCTCTCCCCTCCTAGAAGGAACTGCCTTCTGGGCCTTGTGGCTAATCATTTCCTTGCTCTTCTTTATTGCTTTCCCACCTTTGTATGCCTCTCTTCACTATTCAGCCTCTGCCTCCTACTTTCTACCTTCCCTTTGGTTCCAAATTCTAACAATAAGGTTATCCATGAACAATTGTCAAATCTAATGGACATTTCTCAGTTCTAATCCCACTAGGCCTCTCTGCTGTATTTGATCTTGTAGGTCAGGTCAGCCTCTTTGAACCTGTTCTCTAAGGTCTGTGACTGTTCTCCAGTGGCTCTGCACCCTTTGACCTTTCCTACTCTCCCCTTCAAACGTTGTTATGCCGAGGAGTCCAGCCTTAGCGCACTGCGGCTCGTGCTGGCAGTGGCAGCCCTGTTCACTCTGGTCATCCCAGCCTCCGCTGTTGAACAGATCACTTCCAGATCTGATCGGCTCAGACATGTTGCCCAAGCCTTAGCCTTACCTACACAACTGCCTGGTGGACATCTCCACCTAGATGTCCCACGTCTGAGACAGATTTCATCATCTTCCTCTCTGCACCGGCTCCTCCTTTTCCTACCTTTTCTGAATCAGTTTGCACCACGGCTCTCCACCAGTTCACTCGGATAGAAACCTGGAAAACGCCCTGATTCTCCTTTGCCTCATCCGTCTCACATTCTCAGTACTCAGGTAGAACCAGTTTTATTTCCTAATGTAGTTCCCAAATCTGTCCCCTTTGCCTAACCCTTGTTACTCTTATAGTTTGGGCCCTCGTCATCTCACCAGGAAGTGCTGACAGCCACCTCATTGGTCTTCCTCCTGCATCTAACCTTCTCCTGCTCATATTCATCCTCCTTACAGCTGCAAGCCAAACTGGTTTTTCCAAAATGCGATTCCAGCTATCTGCCCCTACACTTAGAACCTCACACAGAACACTCAATAAAGCCCAAGCCCCTTCAACACGACTTATAAGGCCTTCCAGTTTTTTGCCATGCTCTCTCCAGCCTCATTCTCCTTACACCTGGTGCACTCTTTCTTCATTTCCTGTGCTTGTGCATGCTGTCCCCTCTACCGAGGATTCTCCGTTGGACTTACACCTGCCTCTTGGAGAGTAAGTTTAAATTTCGTGCTTCCAGGAAGACTTTCCCCGACTGCCTTAGCCATCTGATGGTGGGTCTCCCTTGCCCCTCCATTAATAAAGCTTCTGTCATTATGCTGGCATCGTCCTGTCATTACCTGTTTTTATGCCTGTCATGTTCTTCTAGACTGTTACTCTTTTGCGTCTGAGATACCTGATGCCTGACACAGTGCCAGATGCAATGCTGAGAGGAGTGAGGAAGGAGAGGAAAGCGCACAGTGATGTTAAGAATAAAAGGCTCGTTATCACGTTATATGCTTTAATCCACAGAGTCATCTGAGTGTGGGGTCTCCATACCAAACTTTAGGAGGCAATATTGCTAAGGACTCTCTTATCAAAAAAAGAGCTTTTCTGGAAAGAATGAGGTTTTAATTTTCTCCTAAAATTTAATAAACCTTTACAAATATTTATGTTGCAGACTAAACCTGGACCACCCAAAAAGCCAAAGACCCCTTCTGGACAGTCGGCCTTGGTGTATTGCTACAACTGTGGTCAGGAAGGCCATTACGGACACGTGAGTCTGAGCAGTGTTGGGCATAGAGAGTTCTGTTGTTCCAGACGCAGCGGATGAGAAATGAACTCAGAGCGAATGTAATGCCGAACGCTTACTTTTTAATAAACTGGTATCTTGAAGTGAGATTCAATAGAGTTTCAACTCATTGACTTCTCCCATCCCTGCCAGAGTAACAGATCTGTCAGAGCGCACTCCTCTAATGGATTTAAATGCATGTGAACAGGTTAACCTAAGACAAACACAGCCCACAAAATCAATCCAGGAAATAATAGTAGTGAACAGAATGGTAGCTGTTCTCATGCATTCTAATGATCACTATTGCTTCAAAACAGCCAAATTATGGTTTTAGGTTTCTACTTTAACCTTGTAGGTTTGCCTTATAACTTTCAGAACCCAAAAAGTTCCAGAAAGTCAACAAGAGGATAAATCTAAAAATAGTTGAAAGAAGGAAATAATAAAGATAAGAAACAAAATTATTGAAATAGAAAACAAAATTAGTAACATCAACAGTAGCTGGTTCTTTGAAAACATTTACTTTTCAAAAGAACAGAGACTTCTGGAAAAGCTACTCACAGAAAAAGAAAAGGTACAAGTATCAGTAAGTTAGAAGTATAAATAGTTTAAAATACAGTATAAATTTTAATTATAAGAGACTACTGTATAAGCTTTGTAACTTTCAAAGTGAGATTTGATAATTATGTAGGAAACTATAAATTAATCAAAATGACTGAAGAACAAACCTACTTGAACTAATACCACTAAAGAAATTGAATTAGTAATCAGAATTTTCCACACTGAGATATACCAGACCTGATAGTTTTATAGTCAAGTTTTACCAAAACTTTATTCAGAAACTCTATCCAAGAGAACACTACTCAGCTTGTTCTGTGAAACTGTTACAACCTAAAGCCATTGCAAAACACAGGGTCCGGCAGAAGTAACGCCTGCCTGAGTGTGGTTGGTAGGGTAGTAATAAGGGTGTAATCGTTTATACTTTTACTTTGAACATTTCACCTGAAATGTCATATGGTGTGCTTGAGTGTGATGTTGTTATGTTACAGAATTACGTGCTTATATAAGACTTTGTAATAAAACGGGGCCTTACTTGTGCCGGGCCCTGTATTTACAGGACATCATTTGTATGCAGTTCAGACTTCAGCACTTCAGACTTGCAGTGTTGTTTATTGGAGTATTCGTTAGTAGTAAGAGTGTAAAGCATATGAGGATGGTAGGTACCAAATTTAGGCAGTGGCACCTTCGGGAAAGGGAATGATATAAATGAGAAATGGGAAAGAGTTAGCTTATTTCAGCTATATCGGTAATACTTTAATTCTTAGGGAGAAAAACAAGTAAATTAAGGTAACATGTTAGAAAGCTGAATGGTAGGTACGGATTTCCATTACTTTATTTTCTATACTTCTGTATACATTTTAAATGACTCGTAATTTTTTAATCTCTGCAAATTATGTTTCTGAGTGTACATACATATGTACCAGCTTGGCAGATGCCTTAGAATTACAAATTACTTATGTAATGCCAAAATTACGATAAGTCAGCTAAACTTCATGTGGATAGTTCACATGCTTTCTTCCTAAGTGGTATTCTAATCTTTTTTCAAGGTGGCAAAAAACAGCAATGGGAAAGTTCCAAAGGGAAAGCTTTTTCAAAGGAAAGATACTTGGTCTCAGACAAACGGATGCGTGTCACAGATCAGGACAAACAGAGCCTGCTCTGTGGGGTGTGTCCCGCCGAGGATGCGGATTTGGGAACTACGGCCCAGGGAAGGGTGGAGTCGGCCCAGGGAAGGGTGGAGTCGTGAAAGCAGGGAGCTGGCCTAGGGCGATGAGTGACAGGAGTGATTTCGTCTTGACTGGAAGGAGCATAAAGAAGAGAGGGCTCCTTTGGGGTGTTTCAGAATCATCTTGGATGGTTTTCAAACGAGATACAACCCACTACCACCCTGCTCCCCACCGTAAGCGTCGACTGCCCACAGGAGCAGAGAGTGTTGAGTTAAAATAAGCTTACAGACCACGTGTGTGGCGAGAAGAAGAGCACAGAGCTAGGAAGCCACACCCACATTTAGGGTGTAAATGAGAAGGGAAGCACCCGATGGGGGGCTGTTGAAGAGGCCAACCAGCACAGGTCCAATACAATGTAAGGCCAGATAAAATAAACCCCTTTGCAGGTATGAGGCCTGTAGTAGGGACCCATTGCTGTCAGCTCAGACTGGGGGAGTGGTTTGGCAGGGAAGATTGAGAAAGATAAGGGTTTCATAGTAAAGAAGTAAGGGAAGAAAATTCAAGTCCAGAAAAAAATAGCATGTGAATGTGACTGGGTCAGGCTGGGCGACCCTCCCAGTGTCCCAGCAAGGCCACATGGCATAGCGCCAACAATGAGTGCCAGTGATGGGGCGCTCCTCTCTCGTCACCATGCTCCCTACTCTTGCAAAAGGTGTGTCTGAACAGTGTGCCCTTGTGACACCCTAATTTCCAGTACAATTTGCAGGAATGTGCAGAGAGGCGGATGTTCAACCAGACCTTTCCGACATCTCCATTCATCTACTACTATGATGACAAATACGAAATTCGGGAGAGAGAACACAGGATAAAACGAAAAGTAAAAGGTATGTTATTGGACTTCTTGCTACATCAACTTTGCAGTAGTTCCTTAATGTCTCTTTTTGCACTGTCTTTCCCTGGAGTGGGGGTCATTGGTTAACACACAGAATGGTTTTAATGATGACCATAGACACTGGAACTTTCTTGATCTCCAGAAATCAACACCCACTTCAAAAATCGTGTGTTGTAATCTCTTCACAGTAAACATTTTTCTAACATAATGATCATATTAGAAAATGTCCGGAAAATACCTATCGATGTAGGTAGGCAGAGTTTTTTAAAGGCTCCTTTGAGATTTTTCTGTTTGACTAGTTGTTATTTTTTCCCTTCATATATCTCTCGAATTTTTCATGGAAAGAAAGGCTCTCCCGGCCGGGCGAATTCCTGGGGCTTCCCCAAACAAGTCCCTTCTCTTCGGCCACGGTTGCAAGCAGAGCCCCAGGTTCACAGCCGCCCTCTGTGGTTTTGTTATTTTCTGTGCTAGAACATGAAGTCTTTCTCACTGAATTATCTGTCCTCTGATGTAAGCCTATTTTCTCTACCTCTGCTCTTCCTTGTGATGTACTTCAAGGCGGTTCATTGGGTTATTCTTCCGGCTTTTGGGACGAAACAGTTCTGTTTTTCAAGTTGACTTATACCTTGTCGACTCATTTGGCCTTTATTGTTATTCTTTTCCAGACTCTCTTTAAAAGATTAAAAAGAAATGCATGAAAGTATCATCCTTGGATTAAAGGATTGTGGGTGCTTCTCTTTTATTTTCTTTATGCTTTTTTGTATTTCCCAAATTTTTTACAATGAGCATTTATAAGTCTTACAATCAGAGAAAAGCCATTTCTTTTCCTTTTTAACTGGTTATGTTGACAGCTGTGGCACAGATCCACTTTGAGGTTTGCTGTATTTGTCGGCATTTTTACTTTATGCCGAAGTCTATAAGTCTATTACTTATTTTTCTCTATATTCCAAAATTCTTTTGGTCTCCTAAATATACTGCTTTGCACTTCATTTCATTGTGGGGGAGGGTGGCGCTCCTCTCTGGTCTTTGAAGGTTTAGTGACGTGTTAACTTCCAACCCTCACTGTGACCTCATCTCCCACCCCCCCCATCAGAGTCACCGTCATCAGACACTCACACTAAGAGTCAAGTCCTAATAAAACATGGCATCAGATCTGCACTAACACCTCTGAGATACACGTGTGTGCACCTGTACACACTCAGTCTCCCAGCCTGTGATCTCTGCTGTGGAGGATTAATCTGTCCAGGTTGGCGTCCACCTCTGAGTGCTGTGGCCAAACTTGATCTTCAGAGTGTAATTGAAATGTCACGTGAGGCTGTCAGTAGGACACATTATGCATCTTGCTTTCCCTTATCATCAAGGGCTGTCCATTGAATTGGTCAGACGTGACGTTTCTTCACAAAGCTAAAATGATTACCGCTCTCACTGATCCTCGTCTGCATTGTTTAACGTAATTGTATTGAGCAGAATAAATGTCATCGGATTTCTGGTTGTTTTTCATTGGTAGCGATCAGAAATACAGAACTGTACCACACAATTTTTGGTGAGTGATTTTTACCTTAGTGAAGGCTCTTTAGAATGCCTTATCCTTAATGCATTTAAGTGTCTGGCTCCCCTCTCCGCTAAGGTGCGTATAGACCTGGGAAAGCTCTGCACAGACTGTCCAGCTGCAGAATATGCAAAAATACTTTTATGTTTTCCAGAACTCCAGAAAAATGGGAATCTTCCAAGGCAGTTCAAGAGGCTGCATGTGAAAGCAGCAAATGAGAGATCCCACCATGACGTGCGGAAGAGCCAGGCCTCGTGGAGAAGCACCAGGTGGCCTCCGGAAAAGAAAGAGACCCAAAAAGAAACGATGAGCAGAAACAACAGAGAGCGTGAAAAGCATAGGAAGACTGACAGGTGTCACGACGTGGAGGAGGACTTTCCCCGGGGCCCAAAGACACACTCTGCCCCTGGCGCTTTCAAAACCCAGAAGCCTCGCAAGTCCTTTCGCCACTCCCATTACCACAAGCCAAGAGAAGACAAGCTGCCCAAAGAGTCTAAGCGGGGCAAGCACAGGAAAAAGGAGGGCTGCCTGGAGGAGGAAGACAATGATAATTTGTTTCTCATTAAGCAGAGGAAAAAAAAGTCTAAACTGTGAGACAGCTTCTGATTTGGCTTTCCAGTGTCTGTCTGCGCTTCATGTCTGTAACATTCTGGCAGCATTTTTATCATCTAAGATTGAATAATGGGAGTTTGTTTTATTTTGGTTTTGGGGGGATTTTTTGGTTTTTTGGTTTTGGGGGGTAATCTCAGCCGTACCTAGAGTTGCTGAACAAAGACCTTAGGAGATCTGTTCTCTGTGTCCAATGGGCTATTAGGTAACAAACAGAAAGATGGACCCAGGCTTCTTCCCCTGTTCCAGTTGGTCATTTTCACTCAGAATCTTACAGGTAGGAAAAATTAATCTTTTCAAGGGAACATCAGAAAGTGCTTTGGACAAATAAAAGCTCCACAAATGTAATTCATCTGCAGTGTATGTAAATTAAATCCTTGCAGGGAGAAAAATTAACACTGATATGAAAAATTCATCCGTTTCATCATTACTCTTGTTTTAACATTAGAAAGATAATAGCTACAGATCTACGCTTCTCATGCTTCTGAAGCCGGTGTCAGAGTCTTCCTTTGGTCCAGGCACACGGGCTGCGGACTGAAGGGGCCGTCCTGGAGCCCTGCGCGGGCAGCGGTTGGGCTGTTGCAGGTACAAGGGAGGACTCCATCCTGCGTAAATGTCACAAGCCAGAGCTCCTGAAACAAGGAAAAAGAGTCATCAGACATTTTGACATAACCACAATGAAATCATTTTTACAGTCACACCTCAAGAAGATGTCACTTGGATATATAAAAATGAATATTGCCCAACTTAAAAAATTGTTCTGTTTTCATGGGTTTTTTAACTGCCACGGAGCTATACAGAAATTTTTGTACCTGTGAACCTTTTGTACTTATCAAAGCATAATGTTAAAATTATTAGCAGAAAAATAAAGTGTCAGAAATGGAATACATAAGTGTGTCTGTGATGTAAAAAGACAGTGAGAGTTTGGGTGACAGAGGGCGTACTTGGGTCGGACAGGGGACCAAAGTTGTAAGGTCTGCACTAACCCGAGTTGAAACGCTCTGCTGCCCAAGTTCTAGTTCTGTGCCATAGTAGAAGGAGGTAGAATCAGCTAACTGGACAGTTTGTAATACCAGATTCTCAAATTGGCATTTGACTCTGTGTGAAATACACGAACTGCCACGTGTCTGGTGGGGCCAGCCCTCCTGCCTTCTTCGGGCAAAGCATCTCTCCTCCCAAGCCAGCCCCCATGTGAACTGCAGTTCCACTGTCTCCTGTCCACACCGTCCGTGTGGCCGCCCGGCTCTCAGCTGAGTGCAAGGGCTCGTTGCCCTCCTCCGCCCAGAGCCCCCCTTCCCTCAGCAGTCCCCCCTTAGTTCATGTCCAGGGGTCGTGTATATAAGTTCTTTCGCTTCTCCTGTTCCTACACTATTCTTAACCTCCCCCTGTCTACTTTGTACCTACCTATTATGCTTCTTATTCCCTGTACCTTTCCCCCCATTTCTCCTTCCCTTTCCCTCACTGCTGATAACCCTCTATGTGATCTCCATTTCTGTGATTCTGTTCCTGTTCTAGTTGTTTGCTTAGTTTGTTTTTGGTTTTGGTTTTTTTGGATTCAGTTGTTGATATTTGTGAGTTTGTTGTCATTTTACTTTTTGTAGTTTTGATCTTCTTTCTCTTAAATAAGTCCCTTTAACATTTCATATAATAAGGCTTGGTAATGATGAACTCCTTTACCTTTACCTTGTCTGAGAAACACTTTATCTGCCCTTCCATTCTAAATGATAGCTTTGCTGGATAGAGTAATCTTGGGTGTAGGTGCTTGCTTTCATCACTTTGAATATTTCTTGCCAGTCCCTTCTTGCCTACAAAGTTTCTTTTGAGAAATCAGCTGATAGTCTTATGGCAACACTTTTGTAGGTAACTCTCTTCTTTTCTCTTGCTGCTTTTAAGATTCTTGCTTTAGCCCTGGCAGGTGTGGCTCAGTCGAGAGAGTGCTGGCCTGTGAACCAAAGGGTCGCTGGTTCAATTCCCAGTCAGGGCACATGCCTGGGTTGTGGGCCAGGTCCCCAGTAGGGGGACGCTTGAGAGGCAACCACACACTGAAGTTTCTCTCCCTCACTTTCTCCCTTCCTTCCTCTCTCTAAAAACAAATAAATAAAATCTTTTTTAAAAAATGATTCTCTCTTTATCTTTAACCTTTGGCATTTTAATTATGTGTGCTGGTGTGGTCCTCTTTGGGTCCAACTTGTTTGGGACTCTCTGTACTTCCTGGACTTGTATGTCTATTTCCTTCACCAAATTAGGAACGTTTTCTTTCATTATTTTTTCAAATAACTTTTCAATTGCTTCCTCTTTCTCTTCTCCTTCTGGCATCCCTATGATTTGGACATTTGGAGATGTCCCAGAGCCTTCTTATGCTCTCCTCGTTTTTTTGAATCCTCATTTCTTCATTCTGTACTGGTTGACTGTTTATTTCTTTCTTATGTTCCAAATAATTGATTTGAACCCTGGCTTCCTTCCTTTTACTGTTGGTTCCCTGTTGGTTTTTCTTTATTTCACTCGGCATAGCTTTCATTTCTTCCCTTATGCTTTTGCTCTACTCAACAAGTTCTCTGAGCATCTGATGGCCAGTGTTTTGAACGCTGCATTTGATAGGTTGGCTGTCTCCATTTCATTTGGTTCTTTTTGTGGGGGTTTTGTTCTGTCCTTTAATCTGGGCCACATTTCTTTGTCTCAGTTTGGCAGCCTCCCTGTGTTTGTTTCTGTGTATTAGGTAGAGCTGCTTTGACTCCCTGTCTTAGCACATCTGTTAAGTTGTATGGGTATTTGCCAGGGCCGGGTGGCCCACTTCATCATTTTGGGTCTCTGTCGGGGACAGGGGTCAGAGAGAGGACAATGACATTGCCTGGCCTCTGGAGACTTGTCCAGCACTCGCCCGGTTTTCAGTCACTTCACCCACTTTCCATATGCAGCTTGCACCCTTCTAGCTGTCGCCCTGGTGGTGGCTCCCAGAGTGGGTGGGTTTGCGTACTTTCTAGGTCCATGCGAGCTCTTTAAACAGACTCTCCTGAGAAACCAGCAGTTTCTTCCTCCTCCCCGACCCCCAGCAGTTTTTACATCCAGAAGTTATGAGGCTTTATTTTCCCGGTGCTGGAACCCTGAGCTGCACGACCTGGCCTGGGGCTGGGATCGCTCACTCCCAAGGTTTTATCCCTCCCGGGTTTTATCCACCACACTTGAGTGTGGGACTGCCCGTTCCCCTGCTGCCACCTCTCCGGGGCCACACTGCGTCCTCTCCACCCCTCCTACCCATCTGGATGAATATGGCTTCTTTAAATCCTTGGTGGTTGGACTTCCATACAGTTCAGTTTTCTGGCAGTGCTGGGTGTTTCTTGTTTTGAGGTTAGTTGTGATTCTTTGTGTGGTTGCGTGAAGAGACGAAGCATGTCTACCTACACCTCCATCTTGACCAGAAGTCCCTGACCGGGGTGTTTCCCTGCTAAAAGTGCCAGTGGACTTCACAGAGTGGTATGCCTTGAGATAATAGGCGTTATGCCTCAGTAGGACCCAGGACGAGCGTGGCTTGTTACTGATGTGGTGTGACTGGCATCCCTTTGGATCTGAGGGCACGTGCTTTGAGGGCAGAAACGGGATTGCCATTCTGTAGCGCCTTCCATGCAGAGGACTGTTTGGAGGAGGGAAGAAAGGAAGCTCTTTCTCTGTTTGTTTCTGCACGTTCTCTTAATCTTCCTCCCCAATTTCAGTTTTCTATCAGACATTTTGTTCTGGGGTATAATTTACCCTTCAGGTCCACGTCATTTTTATGCAGATGGGAAAGGTGGCTGAGCTACTTGTAGGCATGAGGATGGCAAGAAAAGACCAGACACGGAGGAGCCTCTGCTCCATTTCCTCTTCGTGGCCCTGGGCGCCTGCTTAGCAAGGACTCGAGTTAGTCTACTCACACACCTACTTTCTATGCAAGAATGAGGACTTTAAAATATAGAGATTTGATATTCAAATAAGACTTTTTAAAGATTTTATTTATTTTTAGAGAGGGGGGAGGGTGGGGGTGAACTTCAATGTGTGAGAGATACATGGATCGGTTGCCTCTCGCTCACCACCCCCTCTGCCCACCTGGGGACCCGACCCGCAACCCAGGCATGTGCCCTGACAGGGAATCCAACTGGCGACCCCTCAGTCCTCAGGGCGGTGCTCAGGCCACTGAGCCTCCCCAGCCAGGGCTCAGATAAGACTTTAAATGCATAAATACAATTGAGAAAAAAAGCAGATGTCCCAAGCAGTGAGGATCCCTATGTTGCTAGGATTGCGGAGACTCTGAAAGTCTTCTGCCTCTGGCCCCACTTTGATTAGAAGCAGCCTGAGCGGCTCCTTTCCTGGGTTCTAGCTCGGTTCACCGCTGGCGTTTTTAGAGTAGAGCAGAGAGAAACCGTCTCCCGTTCTCGTAATGGAAAGCCCGGTTTCCATGGGCCCCGCTGCGCCTGTTGTTTCGGAACCGTGCTGTGAACGGTACCTGTTGTCAAGCTGTTTATGTTTGTTTTGCAAGGAGTACATACTCATTTTAAGGGGGAAAATTTTTTGAAACATAAAAATCATGCCTGATTCTTCTACCCAAAGATATGGTTAACATTCTTAACATCTATTGTAGATGTTATTTTATACATATATACATTGTTTTGTAACATGCTTTTGTACTTAATAGTAAAAATATTTTTAATCAAATATATAGCTCATTATTTTTCATGGCTACATGAAATCCTATTGTATAGCTGTACCATAACTTATTTAATCAACTTCCTGTTGCTGAACTTTTTGGTTGTTTCTAATTTTCTTTATTATTTTTTTAAAGATCTAAAAAAAAAAGAAAAATCTTTCTACATTTCTCATATCTTCTCCAGTTATTTCATTGTGATAAAATAGAATTTATGGGTCAAAAAATGTACATATTTCATGCAAGTTTAATACATATTGCCAAACTACATTCCTCGTGGTGTGTGAGAGTGTTCATCCCCCTGTTTCTACAACAGCAGAGTATTTTCCTTTTTGTCCTTGCCACTCTGATGGGCAAAAAAGCATTTGTTAGCGCCGTAGCAAAAAGATGGGCGTGCGCTGTGTTTGTGTGAGGAGAAACCGGGCTGACATATCACTCTGTTGATAAAAGGTATGGACAGAAGCTTCTCATAAGAAACAACTTACGAGGATTCTTCTGCCGACAAAAGATTACATGCAAAATAAGACAGCCTGTTATTCCTTCATAGTGATCTTAACCCCTGGGGTGTTGCCTCGGCCACACTGGTCCACCCCACTGTTACGGCCGCGCCAGCCAACGTTAGTCCTTCCCTGTTCGATGTTTCTGTTGCCTTCCGAGTTATTTAGTAAACAGATATTTGCTGTGGGCCTTTTTCATGCCAGTAGTCTTTTTGCTTGAGGTTGACTTTAGTAAGAGAAGAGAGAAGTCTCAAGTCTCAGGGGCTAAGAAACAATTGAAGAAACAAACACGAAGATGAAGACCTTGCCGTGCAGGGGAGGAGCGGCTGGAACAGTGGAGAGGGCTGGGCGGGTTCTGTCCTGCCCGGGACTTCGATGGGTCTTTCTGACAGACTTTGTTCCACGTTAACAGAAGTAGGGCAGCCGTTCAAGGAGAAGGAACCATGTCGGTAAAGGCATGGGGATAGGAAACAGCAAGGATGTACCCCATCTTTGTTTCCTGGGGCTATGGTAACAAATCACTACAAACTAGATGGCCTAAAACAACAGCAATGTATTTTTACAGTTCTGGAGGCCAGAAGTCCAACATGAAGATGGCGGCAGAGTTGGTTCCTTCTTGATATTCTGAGGGAGGATTCATTCATGCCTCTCCTAGATTCTCGTGGCTGTTGGCAGTTCTTGACCCAGTTTCAGCGTGGGTCATATCCCTTCACAGGGCCTTTTTGAGCATACAAGTAGCCCTCAGTGCTTAGAACTGGCTGTTCTATAGCAGCCTCAAGGAGACAGATCTCTTTTTAGCTGCCTCGCCATTAATAGTTCAGTCTCTAAAGTCACAAGTAAGAAAAGGAGGCTAGTTACATAAGAAAGCAAGAGCAGTTCCTGTGGCCAGCTGGATGGCAACCCACCCGTAAAGAACCCTTGGTTCACAGCCCCACCCCGCTCCCTGGTCCTGTGCCGACCTCCAGGGCGCCCTGCCCTTGAGAAGCTTTCATTTTCTCTAGTGGGCAAGGCAGATGCAAGCCGAGGTCGGTTCTGCCACAGAGAGTCATTGAAGCTCGTGGCACTGTGGGCCAGCAAGTCTAAAACTAGATACCCGGGGCCGGCTGGAAACTCAGGATTTTCATTTTATTGTTGTTCTATTACAGTTGTCCCAAATGTCCCCCGTTATCTCCACTGCCCGCCCCACAGTCAGTCCCCACCCTGTTGTCATGCCCTTGGGTCACTCATACCTACCTGTTCCTTGCTTAGGCCCTTCCCCTTCTTTCCACCCTTATCTGCCCCCCACCTGCCCTCTGGTCACTCAGTCTGTTCCTTGTTTCCATGCCTCTGGGTCTATTTTGTTTGCTTGTTTGTTTTGTTCATTAGGTTCCTCTTAAAGGTGAGATCATATGGTGTTTGCCTTTCACTGCCTGGCTCACTTCACTTAGCATAATGCTCTCCAGTTCCATCCATGCTGTTGCAAAGGGTAGGAGCTCCTTTCTGCTGCATGGAATTCCACTGTGTAAATGTACCACAGATTTTTGACCCACTCACTTACTGATGGGCCCCTAGGTTGGTTCTCTTTTCCCTACATCCTCACCAGCACTTGTTTGTTGGCTTGTTAATGATGGCCGTTCCGACCAGTGTGGAGTGTTATCTCATTGTGGTTTTAATTTTCATCTCTCTGGCAGCTAGTGATGCTGAGCATCCTTTCAGATGGGCCCTCTGCCTGTCCTCCTTGGGGAAGTGTGTGTTCAGGTCCTTTGCCCATTTTTTTATTGGATTTTTGTCTTCCTGGTGTTGGGTCGTATGAATTCTTCATATATTTTGGAGACCAAACCCTTGTCCGAGGTATCATTGGCAAATATGTTGTCCCATACTTGGATCCCTTTCATTTTGATGATGTTTTTTCAGCCGTGCAGAAGCTTTTTAATTTGATGGAGTCCTATTTGTTTTTGTTTTCCTTTATTTTCCTTGCCCTAGGAGATCTGGTGGTTTTTATCTTACAGTTTTGAAGAAGTCCTTCAGGATTTTGCCTTCCCCTAATTTGACGGGTTCCACATTTTGGAGGGTACGCTCCTTTATTTCAAGTCAACTGGTTTAATCACATCAACAAATGACCTCTCCGGGAATATCTAGACTAGTGTTCAGCTGAACAGCCAGTGCCCGTAGCTTCTTTAAGCTGACACACAGAATTAACCATCACAGTAGTCTTTGTCTCAAAAGCGGAAACCAAGGCAGAAACTTGACAAAATCCTAATCCCTAGAACAAGGTACCAGGCTTGCCACATAATCTTTGTACCTTGGTAATAATTTTACATTATTTATTCCTGCTTCCTACGTAAAATTCGCCACAGATCAGAGACAAGCCGGACACCTCTGGGGTGTGTTGTGCCGTACGCAGACTTGGCCTGGGTGCAGCCCTCGGCGGTGAGAACCCCTTGCTGACTAGAGTTCCCAACTGTGGGACAGGCCTCGGGCTGGGACGGGCCTCCAACGCAGTGGGCTCCTGGTCGCAGGAGGTGCGCGCCCAGAGCTGCGCCGCGGAGGAGATTGAAGCATCTGCTGAGAGTGGGACCAGGGACTGGGAGGAAGTCCCCCAGAGAGCCCTTGAATTCTGATAGCTCTGGATAACTAGAAATGTTGCTCAGAAAGTCCCTGCTTCTTCCTGCTCTCTGCACCCCTCCCCCACCCCAGTTAGGCGTCCAAGGTTGGGGCAAAACACGGAACCTCTCTGAAATGGAAACTATCTGTGTGCCAGTTCTCACCCTGCCTCCATCGGCCCCCTCTCCGCAGCCAGCCTCGCCTGGTTGGTCTTTCTGGGAGGGGAGCTTGTGAGCTCCACTCTGCCCCGGCCTCCGTTCACACCCCACCTCATCCTCCACGCTTACTGCCAACGGAGCCTCAAGGGGCCCAGGGGATGCACCATCCACAAGTCATGGCTCACCAGCCGCCTCTCTTGTTTTTACCTACACCCAATTAATCATCTCTTCCTGGTGATTTGCATGGCAACCCTCCTGCACTGGGCTACTCAGGGGAGTTTTCTGGTTTCATTGCCTTACTTAACCTTGACCTCCTGGGTCACTCTGGATTCCCCTGCCACCCCACCACAGACCTGGCCTGTGCGGGCTGCCTGCCCGTGCTCCAGGGGTCCTTGTCTTCTCACGAGCCTTCCCTCCCTACCAGCAAGCCAGGCTCTGCTCACAGCACCATCCTGCAAGGGCAGGGAGGCTCTGGGCCGTGACAGGACCCTTGGAGTTCTGGTGGATGCCGAACTGCAGCGGGCCGGACAGGTTGTCCAGTCCACTCTGGGTCACCCTGTTTCACCCTCATTTCACAGATGGGGACACTGAGGTCAGAACAAGGGAGAGACTTGCCCGTGCCATACCACGGTCAGGTGCAGAGACAGGTCTAGGCCCTGGGCCGCCCCATCACCCTCTGCCACACTTTGTCAACAGAAAATACCCTCTCTGAAAGCTCCCACAGGAGTAAGTGAAAAATGCATTTAGTGTTGAAATCTTGGGTCTCGACAGCCTTGTACCCTCGGCTCAGACGGAGTGTTTGCAGGAAGCTGTAGACCTCCCTCCCTGCCGGGGGCGGCTTCACGTGAGCACCTCAGGAGTAACCCCGCCCCACAGAGGTGCTGTCAGGAGCCCAAGAGCAGATGGACAAACAGGTGCAGGCCCCAGACCTCAGGACGGGGAGAAGGTGGGAAAGACAATGGGAGCAGCAGCAGATCCAAGGAACGGGAGGGGACACCTCAGAGACCCCAAGTTCCCAGACTGTCGGGGACCAACACAAGTCCCAACACTCGCTATAAAAGACGCCGAGGCAGAGAATGGCAAACTGAGGCAGAAACAGTCCCTAGGACAAAGAAACCGTCAAGATCAGAAAATGTACAACTTGGAGACTTTATCAAGTCTAGAATCCTGTGCGGTACATTTGGGGACACTGAGGCCCAGAGAGAGGCTCATTCGTCACACTGAGGGGCAGAGGCAGGACTGACACCCGGCTCCGGCCTCCCGGGGTGGAACTCGCTCCGCAAGCGGGGAAGGGTGTGCAGGGGCAGAGTTCGCAGGGGGCGCGGAGCAGGGCACGTCCATGGCTGCGTGTTGAGCCTTTCAGAGCTCTGGAGGCCGGTGAGGCAGAAACACTCTGCAGGAAAGCTGAGGTGTCTCTGACAACAGACCTCCGCGGTGCCGTGGAGAAACCCGTGTGGTTTTGATGGGGAAAGAAGGGCCGTAAAAGTGAAATTTGCAATTTGTGACGGGGGGAAACTGAAAATGTGTTCTCCATCCATGCAAATTATCTGTGGCCTTTCGTCCTACACCTGCAGCAGCTCGCAACATACACAACATCAGGAACGCTTAGGTTCCCACAGTCTGTGCCCGGGAGGGAGAGAGCAGAGAGGGCAGCAGAGAAAGCCCCCCTCACTCTGGGAGTGCTGTGCTGGGGGGCCCACGCTCCGTCTGTAGGTGTCTGCTGGGCTGAGGGCGGCCTCCTTTGTTCCTGGCCGTGGGGACCCTGTCTGGGACTACCCTCCCAGGGACAGAATCCGGGCCCTCTCCATCAGCTCCTCACTTCCTGTCCTGCTCAGCTCCTGTCACTGCCTCGTTTGTCCCGCCCCTCCTGCTCTGCCCACGTTGTCACTCCTGTAAGAATTTGCTCATCCTGTGTCTCCCGCTGGAAATGCCCTTCTTCCTTGGCTGCCCCACCCCTGCCAGCCTGATCCGAGATTCCACGAGGAAACCTTCCTTTCCACTCCAGGCAGCTCCAGTGTCTCTCTGCTGTGCCTCTCGACCTCGTGGACTTCCTCTTGTGGCCCACACCCACCTCCAGTTGTCCATTTACACTCCCAGTCTCCCGCAGAAGACCGGGAGCCCCTGAGCACAGGGACTGTGTTGGATCCATCTTTGTAACCCAAAGCCCAGCCCTTCACGTGGCCCCCATTGGGAGGACAGGGATGGCAGCGTGGCCCGCATGCTGCCCCTGTCCCAGTCAGAGCCCAGGGCAGGCATTGCCCATCAGCCACAATCACCTTGGAGTCTCAGACCCCTCACTCCTCAGCACCTGGCTCCGGTGGGCACGGCCTGACAGCCGAGGTCGGCTCTCTCGGCGAAACTGCCTGCTCCGTGCATTCCCTGATCGCAGAGAGGCCCACGGCTGACCTCCTCAGGCTGCCTCAGCCTCCCTCCCGAAACAGTCCAGGCGCGAGACACAGACCCTTCTCAGTCCACACACACACACACACACACGTGCGTCCCTGCACACTCCTACATGCACACATTTGCACTCATGCACACACGCGTACCCGCACAAGCACAGGTACATGCCCTCATGCACACATACATATTCACACATGCACACTCACACACACACACGTGCGTACCTGCACACTCCCACATGCACACATTTGCACTCATGCACACGCGCATACCCGCACAAGCACAGGTACATGCTCTTATTCACACATACACACACGTGCGTACCTGCACACTCCCACATGCACACATTTCCACTCATGCACACACACATACCCGCACAAGCACAGGTACATGCTCTCATGCACACATACATATTCACACATACCCACACTCACACACACACACGTGCGTACCTGCACACTCCCACGTGCACACATTTCCACTCATGCACACACACATACCCGCACAAGCACAGGTACATGCTCTCATGCACACATACATATTCACACATACGCCCCCACACTCACACACACACTCCCATTAAACATGTCAGTGGTTTTGGGACGTCAGTGACGATTCAGGGCCGGGGCAGGTGCTCCTTTCCCAAGCACAGCCTCCCGCCATCTTGCCATTCCCTCTGCCCACCCCGTCTTCTCCCCTCGCTTCCCTCCATTCCTCTAATACTGCCCCACCCCAGCGCCAAATCTCTCTGTTTCGTAGAGCCATTCGGCCGCCAGCTCTGGAGCTGGGGACAACCTATAACTGTGTCTGCAGGTCCCAACCCGCTAAGTAGAGTCTTTCTCAAAGAGTCGTTAGAATCGCATGCTTCTCCATCTTGTTTCAGGTAGTGGCATGAAAAAATGCACGGCTGTAACAAAAGCCGTTTTTCTACGGCTCTCCATTCCCATCCCAAACTAACACGGTTCAGTGACGAACACCATTTTGAAGCCCCTACCCGGTGCCCAGTGCCACCTCCAGTCTTACGAGTAAAGACAGTACTGTTCCCAAAGAGCACCCAGCCTAATGACAAAAACAGACACCTAGTGACAAGTGCAGGGTGTGGCTGGTGCCATCCTTGGAGGCAGGGAAGCGACTCCCCTGCTGTGCTGTGAAGGATGACCCAATTCCAGGGAGACCGGATTGGGAAAGCCGCCTCGCAGGAAGGACAGCATGCGCACAGGTGACGTTTTCGTGCCAGGCGTAGGGCTGAGGGTGAAGGAGAAAGCAAGCCGTCCCTGCGCCAGGCCCAGCCCCAGATGGGCCCAGGACCCCTCGTGAAAGCCGTCCGTCCGTGGGTGGGGAGGAGCCAGCATCACAGGCATCTTCCCAGAACCGGCTGAGCCGCGTGCCCCTCTGTCTGTGGTCAGGGCCTCAGGAAAGTGTTTATTCCGGACCTTACTCTCCAGCAGATGAACGTGCATCCGAGGCAGCCATCTTCTGATGGCCGGCACTGCAGGTCAGATTCACCTGCACTTGAACTTCACGGAAGTGGGATCATCCAATAAGGATTCTTTTGTCTCTGGCTTCCGGAGCTCGGTGTGTCTGAGAGATACACCCATGGGTAGAAGCTTTGTTGCAAACATTGGAAGTTGGGGCACTGAACTTGGAGGAGCCCAAACTTAACACAAAAGTTTCCTAATCACCCCGCCACAGAAGCGGGGCTCTCACGAAAATTAGCGTTTATCCTCTTCTTTTAAAAGCTTACATAGAACATAAGCCTCGAGGACCACAACGTATAGCGAGCACTCCCCTCCACACTCCCGTCCCCGATTTAAGAGACTCTATTAAACCCAGCGTGGATTTTCTATGCCCAGTGGTTTTCCATTTTGTCTTTTAATTTTTATTTTAAGGGCTTTAATTTTAACAAAAGAGCCGAATTACCGCCGCACTTTAAAATGAACTTGTTTAGGGGAGTTAAACACAGGCTTTAGACTATGGAGCTTTAATTAACTTCGGAAGATGGTAATTAAACAGCCCCTGTGCCCTGTCTCATGCTTCACAAAAGCAAAGGAGAGAGATCAGAGACGGGAAGTGTGCACCTTGGCAAATACTGGAGCTACCTGAAGAGGTTTAAGTTCCTCCTGTGCAGGCTGCACCCCCGGGCCCATGACATCAGAATCTGTTGGGCTGGGACCCGAACACCAGGGTAGTGTTTTAAGCTCTCAGGCAATTACAGTGAGCATTGAAGGTTGAGAATCTCTGATTTAGATCGATTGACAGCTGTCAATAGTAACCGGATAAGAGATGGGAAGAAAGGGAGACAGAGGTGAGGCTGAGAGACACAGAGGTCTTCTCACCAAAATACATCCCAGCTTTGGAAGGAGCCAAAGAGACCGCAGCGAAGTCAAGTGACTCCAAGGGACATTTCCAGCCTCGGAGGAAGAGTTCTGTTATGGGCTGAACTGTCACCGCCCTCCCCCCAAATTCACACGTCGCAGTCCTAACCCCCAGTACCCAAGAAGCAGAAGCGTGTGACTATGTTTGGAGGTCGGGCCTTTGAAGCGAAATTAGGTTAAAATGAGGCTATTAGAATGGGCCGTAATCCAGTCGCACTGGAGCCCTCACAGAGCGAGGGGCATTGGACAAAGGACCCCAGGGGCCACGTGCACAGGGAACGGACCTTGTGAAGAGGCCGCGAGAGGGCGGCCATCTGCGAGACAGGAGAGAGGCCCCAGAGGAATCCAACCCTGCCGGCACCTGGGTTTTGGGCTTCCAGCCTCCAGAACTATGACCAAAAAAAGTTTCTGTTGTTTAAGCCCCTCAGCCAGTGGCATTTTGTTATGGCGGCCCAGCAGACTAATGTAAGTGCCATTCAGCCCTTCTGTGTGAAGAGTCTCACGAGGGTTCCTCCTCTGGCCCAGCGTCTTCTGTCGAGAGCCGACCAACAGCCGACCCTTGACACAGTCGGGGCAGATGAGACGCATCTGCACGGCAGAGGCGACTGTGGCCGGATCTCCTGTCTGTCTCTTCCTGTATGCCTGTCCCTGCTAGCAGTAGGTGGTGGGATTTTTGGATACCTGTGTGTTATAACAAAAATTCTGCATGATGCCTCTGATTCTGCATGAAATGATTTGTTGACCACAGAATAGAGACCCCTAGCAACCCTAATGCTGCCTGCTTCCCCCACCTGGGAAGTTAAGGACAAAAATTAAACAATGGGCAGATCAACTGCCAGAACGCTGAATGAAGCT
>CM052540.1:27042304-27099623 GCA_028533065.1 Trachops cirrhosus | reverse complement strand
AGGTAGACATGATGTCCTGGGATGGGGTGACAAGATCTCAGAACAAGATACTGGTTTGCAACCTTGAACCCAGGCCGGCTCAGGGGGTCTTAACTGATCTGTTTTCTCCTTGTTTGTTTTTGTGAGATCAGATTGGGAAGGGTTCTTAGAGATTCCCCTCCTCGTTTTATTTCATTTTGGAAAGAACTTTTGTTGTCCCAACCCCACCCACCGCCGCCGCCACCCTTCATTCTACAGAGGACAACACAGACACCCGGAGAAAAGAAGCGAATTGAGAGGGAAGGGGGTGTGGGTGGGTCGAGTGATGTGAAGCCAGCACTTCAGGGGCCGGGCAGGCGTTCGGGGCTCGCTGTGGGGTCAGCAGACCCACCCAGGCTCACGCAGAGCAGCCTGGACTGGGAGGGGGGACTTTAGAAGGGGCCCTGCCCGGAGCACCCAGAGAGGCCTGAGCCAGTCATTTCAGAGCTGTGACTAGCACACGATGCAGACGGGTGTCTGGTGTGTTTGCGCAGATCAGCAGCAGTTCTTCCTGAATCTCTGTGGGGTATTGTGATTTTTTATTTTAATTATCCAGATTAGGACTAGGGGAATCCCCACGTTCGAAGGGTTCCCGCTTTACAAGGCCAGCCGTCACAGTGGAAGTGGGCACCTGTTGGGTTTGCCCGCCAGCCAGTGTGTCAGACAGCGAGGGGACAGTGGAACTCCCCAAACCCCACCTTGCAACTTCTTGTGAACTAATTTCTCCTCCTCGCTATGAAACAGCACAGGCTTCATAAATGCAGCTCTCTCCTAATGTTTAAGTACAGAATTGGCTTTTATAATGAGCTGAGACCCCGGTAACCACTTCTGAAATGCAAACCGGTCCTCTTCTCCCAGTGGGGCCAACGCTCTGGTTCCCGGGCTGGAGGGCCTTAAGGACAAGGGGGGGAGCACTGGTGGGGGCGTGGGAAACTTTGGAAAGAAGACAGGAGAGAGAGATGTATCGTGAATCAAGACGAGGGCGTGTGCCTCAGCTGGGCAGTCATTTGTGGGGGGCGGGGGGATGAGCCACGGAGGGGTGGGCCTCATCTCCCCGCTCTGGTCCTTCACCTCCGTCCTTCCTTACCCCCTCCCACCTCTCTGCCCAGAGAAATCCTACCGTGTTCAGCAGCCCGCTCGGCGAGGCCTTGACTGGGCACGTGGGCGGCACAGAACTCAGGCTCCAGGGCAGCGCGGACCCCTCAGGATCGAGGCCAGGATTCCACACCCACGGCCACCATCAGGGCTGCCTCGTTCCAGCATTTGTCCCTCGTCCCCCGTGGTCCCCAGAACTTTGCACACTTTTATGCTTTGTTTCAGAACAGTGAGCATTAATGTTGCAGAACTAATGCATTCTAAGATCCACTTTTTAATAAAAATAAAATGACTGTTTATATCGACACACATATCGATGTTCGGGAATGTGTGCCTATTTATGAAGATACGTGCTTTGCGTATTCACTGAAAGCTGTCTGAGGCATGCACACCGCACTCTTCCCCCTGCTTATCTCTAGTGGGTTTGCTGTCAGAGGAAGTACTGTTTTAATTTTTTACAAGCACGTGTTATGTTTTTAAACTTCTAACCAATTTTTCTGAAGAAGAAAAGTTTCCTGGGTTTGCATCTGTCTTCTCCCTGCCTTCATAACTTTGTTCTGGGGCGCCACTCAGAGATGCCTGGGCCCCCGGTCCACGTAACCAGCAGCAGAGGAGGCATGAACAGTCTCAAAGCAGCAGGCGACAAACTGTTAGTTACCAGTGCGCGTGAGACGAGGAGCGTGCGCCAGAGAGCAAATCAGACTCTTCTTCCAAGAAAGTCTTCCTGTGATAAAAGTCAGCTGGACTGACGTGGGCGCTTAGTGATGGAGAGTGACATACGTTCTGATGCAGGCTCCTTACTCCTTCGTGAACATAAACCCAAGAACCGCAGACCGGCACAGCGTGCAGGGCACGTTCTGAGCATGCTTGTCCGCACAACTTCATGGAGCGCGAGTGGTCTGTTGTGGGACTGTGGGCATCTGGGTAGATTTGTGGTTGGGTTTTGGAAGCATCTAATGGTCCCTCCCAGAGCCCAGTGCTGTGCTTGGCCTTTCAGTGCAACGATGTGTGAAGAACGCCCCCTCCCACAGCGCCATCCCGCTGCTCCCAGGCTCCTGAAGTTTCTCTCCACGTGCGCACACTCCCGGGGCGCACTGCGCACTCTGCCATGAACAGCTGCCAACAGCCGGGCTGCCCCTGGAAGGGGAGGAGCCAGGGCAACGCCACCAGAGGGGCCTCCAGGGCAGATGTCCTGTTGGCACAGTTTTATAGGACCCTTAGGATATTGTTAAAGACAGAGCTTTTACCATCGAATTCCAGTTTATTCTCAGAAAAGGGGAATAAGACCACCGAGCAAAGGAAGGATTTTAAGCTGAAGCATGACATGGTCAGGTTTGCATTTTAGAAGGAGCAAAGTGACTACGCTGTGGAGAACAGATGAAAGGGGGTGAGGCCAGAGGTGGGGACTCTCAGGGTGTGATCAGACCTGCAGCCGCGTTCTGGCTGCGGCCTCATCGAGCAGGGGTGTACGCTCCCAGCCCTGGACCCTGGGCTTGGTCTTGGGACTGACTTTGGTCAAAGGAGTGGGGCAGAAGCACCTGGATGCCGGATCTGAGACTTGGCCTTAAGCGGCCTCATGTGTTTCCTCTTGCCCGCTTGTGTGTCTGCGGTCACCAGAGGGAGGATGCTCCCTGACCCTGGAGGATGGGAGGCCAGTGGAGCAGAGCTTCCCCGGCACTCGAGTCTCACCAGCCAGCCCAGCTGAGGTCAGCAGAGCAGCAGAGCCGTGAGGAGGAACGGCTTGTTGCTGTAGGCTGAGATTTGGGGCTGTTTGTTAGGCAGCGTGGCCACAGCAGTGGGTAACTGATACAGTGGGGCCAGAAAGAAGCGAACAAAGCTGAGGAGAACCTAGGAGAGCAGATGGAGCTGGTGGTCAGCTGGTGCATGAGGGTGACCAACAGAGAGTCTGCAGGGCTCAAGGCTTTGGCCGCGGTGCCCAGGAGGTGGGCGGTGCAGTGCCGGGATGGAGGGCACAGCAGGAGGAGGATGGGAAGTGACCTCCCACAGCAGACCTCCATCAGCGGCTCTCTCTCCATCCCTCTGAGTCATTCTCTCTCCGTGTTTCCAGAGGAGCCCAGGGCCTGAATCTGCCAGGACAACCCCCTTGGGGGCTGAACCGCCAAGTGGGATGACATGTGCCCCTGCCACACTCAGTGCCCCCGCCACGGGCCTGCCGCTCTGCCAGGACGTCTCCTCCGTTACAGACCCATTAGGACAAGCGCTGGTTTATACAACAGCATGAACCTGGCTTCCCAGCTATGGGCACCACTCAGAAGAGACCCCCATGATTTCCCAGGGCTTCCTGCTGAGAGACCAGCCTATTCTCATTACTTTCATTTACTTAAAATACCTGCCTTAGCAGCAGTGAAACCACCCAAAATATTCACTTCTTTATTTCCAGCTAGACAGTTGAACTCGATTTGCATTGGATCATTATTTTTGATTAAGCGATAACAATCCTAGTCTGTGCAAAAATAACCTTGTCCAATGGCCAGCAGTTTATCCTGATCAGGAAGCAAGGAGGCCGTGACGGGAGGAGGCCTGGCAGCATGCTGCCATGTGCGTGGAGAGAAGTCCCGGCCGGGTCCCTCCTGGGGCGCCTCTGACCCTGTGCGCCAGGTGGGACCACTGGCCTGGTCTGCCCTCTGACGCCCCTGCCCTACAGCTGCTGTGTCCTGCTTTGAACTAAGAAGGGAGCACCTCCTGACAGCTGCCAGGCTCAAGAACGGGCAGCTGGTGCAAAGAAGGGCGCAGGGCAGAGGCCGGAGACCTGAGTTCTGGACTCGCTGTGTCCCTGGGAAAGGCATCAGCCCCTGGGCCTCAGGATACCCCCCTGTATGGGGAGTAGTGAGGTGAGATGCGTGGGCCTGCTCCAGCTCAGATGTTCCGTGTTGTGAGTCTGTCCTCGTCATCCAGAGTCACCTACGTCTAAAGCCAGGTTTTCTATAGAGGAACCAGCCCAGCAGGCAGGCCCTACTTCCTGGGGATTCTGTGTGCTACTGAGGTGGAGCTTCAACCCCACCAGCAGAGGGAGCAGGGATTGAGTTCTGATCCTCATTCAGGAACAGCTTGTTCAAGCCTGCTGATGTGTTCAGGAGCAGATAGCTCCCAGCCAGGGGCTTTTAGGACCTGGAGCACTAGCACTGAATCCTAAAAGATCACAGAGATGGGAAGTGTCCCAAGGTATTGTCACTGGGCATGTGCTCCCACACCTGCCGCAACAGTGTGCTCACTCCCTCCCCAGCAGGCCCTTTGCCTCGTCAACCCTTGTGGGAAGCCTGTCTGAAAAGCCTGTCTTCCTGGGTGCTCTCTCCTGTCCACTCGCCCTGCCAACCTCAGTCACTGCCCAGTCAGGCCTTGATATTGGCTTTAAAGTAGCCGCCACTCTGTTCGCTTGGCTGTACGGGCAGTACCACCAGCCCAGAGAGACCCATCCCTGGCCACACCTGCTGATGCCGATGTGCACAATGGTCAGACTGTGCACAGCTATTTCAAGTCCTTTTTTCACTCACCTTTATTTGGTGTATCTTGTACATCTCTTCATAGAACCGCATGGGCTTGTAATTCTAATTTTTTTTTATGGTGAGGTCATATTTCCGGCACCCAACTGGCATTCTTCACTTCCCTTCAGTCTTCTCTGCTGTTGCGCATCTGGGTAAACCCCTCCCCTCTGAGCGAGCTGCTGGGGACATCTCCCACCAACGCCTTCTTCCCAGTGCTCCGTTTGCATTACAAGTCCAGAGGCAGATGCGCGAAGAACGGGGCGCTGAGAAAGCAGTTCCCAGTTCTGTGAAGACTCTGTAAATTCATACACTCCTAACCGTATTGAACTTGATTAGCTCTATGAACGCAACAGCACACAGAGCCCCAGAAGCTCTCCCCCACGCCCAGGTGGACCAGCTGTGGCTACCGCGGAGCCCCAGCCCTGTGCAGGTGGTGGCAGGCCTCGGGGACCCCCACGGGCCTCCTGCTCCCTTCACTTCTTCTCCAGCGGACCTCAGGGGGGTCTGGGGGCGGATCTGGGAGAGAGATGAGGAAGCCACAGCAGAGTGACTGTCTTTATACCACCCGCTCAGCCCTGGAGAAAGAGATCGGTGTTTGCAGGGGGTGGGGAGACAGGGGTGGGTAATATTTTCAATATATTAACTGATGTGCATTATTTTTTCTATATGTACATGGAAAGATGCTTACAGTTCATGTTGCTAAGTGAAAATGAAAATAACAATACATACAATCCCATTCTTGGGGGCGGGGGAGAAAAACCACCTTCCTGTCCATCTTCTTCACATTACTTACATTTTTTAAAATGAGGATTAAGATGGATCAGACAAAGACAGACATGCTCAGTAGGGTGATCCAAGAGAGGGCAACACAAGAAACTAGAAAACAACAACAAAAACACAAGAGTAACAACACACATGCACACACAAAACAACCCAGCAACACTGGTTTTCTGACTCAAAAACCAGAGCTCTGTGTGTGAAACTCCCTCCCACCCAAAACCTGTGCACTGGAGGCCGCTGAGCACCAGCTTGGCACCCTGGCAGTTGATCCGAAGGATGCGGCTCAAAAAGAGCCAGTTTTCCCCTCCTCTGCCCTCACCCACCTCCTAAGACCAGGCACAGTGCCCCCAGGCTGGAGGAGGAAGGGCAATGGCAGGGGCGGGGTGGGGAGACAAGAAAGTACAGGGTGACGGCGCTTCTGAGAAGAGGACTTGTTCCTGGCCCCTTGCCCAGGGTTTGGCCCAGAGGCAGGGGTAACAGCCCATGAGCTGGGGGCTGGGGGAGCCACCTGCTGGGTGGAGGCAGAGGGCACCCCCACCCCACACTCAGCACCCGGCAGAAGCAGTGGGCAGCGATGGCCCATGGAGGGTGTGGGCAAACCCACCAGGACAGCCTTAGAGGTGGAGCTGGGAGCCGCAGACCCGGTGTTCCCCAGAGGGTGCCGGGCTCTTTGCCAGGCCTCACACCGCGCCCTGCTGTCCCCGTGCCGCTCTAGCCGCAGCTGGCGCTCCTCAGAGCTCCATGCCGCCCTGGATGGCCCGGGGTGGGGAAGGGCCGCGAGGCCACCCCAGGGGCTGGTGCTGCCTTCTGAGAAGGGTGTCCTTGCGTGTCCCCTGGTGTGCAACTCCCCTACAACCCTAGGAGCTGACCCCCTTGTCACCTGCAGATGAGGAAGGACACTGAGGCTCAGGACGTTATGTAATTTGCTTAAGTCACACAGACCAGAATTCAGATGGTGGTCTGACTTTTGTTGATTTCATCTGACTTTGGCCCCCTGCCCCATTGTGTCCCCTCCGTGGGGCCTGGGGTGCAGAGGGGACAGGAGGAGGGAAAGGAGAAACCATCAGAGCCACCGTATCTCTTAAGTACAGTTTGCTATATTCAAATTAGATGGTGCAACCTCCATGAATAAAATTACAGTTCCCGAAGGGATCACACCCAATTTATATGTATAAGACCATGAACGGGCCAGGCTGGCTGTCAGGGCTGAGCTCCAGGGTCATCGCTGCCGTGGTCCTGCTCTGATGCGAGCGGCCCTGGGGTCCCAGAGGCACCCACCCCCGGGTGGAGCCCACTGTGAGAGTGCCCCCACCACGGGCTGGGTCCTCAGGCTGGCTGGGTGCTGAGCATCAGGCTGCCCAAGAAGCTCTGGCCTGTCCTCCTCAGGTCAGCAGCGCTCCCTCTGTCCCAGACCGCCAGACGCCCACCCCAGCCCCACCCCGACCCCAGGTCCCACTCTGTTACTTAGCTGAGTCATCTGGACAGACTCTGTGGGTGGGCTTCCTGCTCATTCGTGGGGGAGGCCAAGGTGTGAATAGGGATTGTTTTTGCCTTTTGGCTGCAGGGGCTTGTTCTGGTGGTGGCATTTTTATAAAAGTTGCAGAAGACCATCACAGGAAATTTGGAAAAGCGGAAAGATGAAATTACCCTAATCCTTCCCTGAATACCATCCCGGAGATGCTGGTGTGTTTCCATCCAGTATTTTCCGGAAGGTCAGGTGGGTGTGGTCTGCTGCTACGAGTCTCATCTCCTTAGCACAGGCCGCCGGCCATACCGTCCACGCACATTTTTATCCTGCTTTTTCCACAGGCCTCCCGACCCCCTCGGCAATACCTCTGTACCCGTCAGCTGTTGCTGAATAACGCTCCAACTCAGAACTCACGCTGTGAAGCAACATTTACTATTGCTCATGAGCCTGTGGGTTGGGTGGGCAGTTCTACTGGTCTAGGCAGGCTCAACTAGTCTTTTATTATTATTATTATTTAATTTTTTACCCTCACCTGAGGACATTTTTTCTTCATTGCTTCTATAGGGAGAAAAGGAGAAAAGGAGAGAAGCATCAATGTCAGAAACACTCCCAGCCGGTGGTCAAACCCGCAGCGGGGGTGTGTGCCCTGGCCGGGAATCAAACCCGCAAGCTTTTGGTCTGTGGGACGACGCTCCAACCTATTTAGCCACACCAGCCAGGGCCTCTGCTAGTCTTGACTGGGCTGGTTTAGGCACCTCCGGCCATTGGGTGGTCTAAGGCGGCCTCATTCACATGTTCTGTGGCTGGCTGTCACCCGGGTGATGGGGGGACTGTGCCACGTGTCTCACCCTCCGTCACTTCCTGTTGGTCAAAGTCACAGGACCAGCCCAGAGTCAGAGTGGGAGGAACTACAGATTTCGGGGTGGAAGGCATGCATGGTACAGGGAGGCCAGTATTTTCAGCTTCAGCTGTGGCCGTCAATCCGTCGTACTCCTGGTTACCACAGCTGCCGTTCTCGATATGGCCGTGGAGGTCTTTATAGGTGTACCACTTTTCACAGATGCACCATTAAATGGGGGTGACCCACATTTAACTTGTTTCCATTTTTCCTCTAATAACAACTTGGTAGAGCCTTAATTTTTGAAGTCAAGAACAGCAGTGTCTCCCACCCTTCACCACAAACCCAAGGTCAAGCCTGAGGACGGTGCGGGAGTGCTGCTGAGCTCTTGGACGCAGACGCCTGCAGACCTTCCCAGGCTCCTCACCGGACCAGATTCGAAGTGTCTGACTGGATTCGCCGGCGAGTCCGGCTGTTGAAATCACTTTCAAAAGTCCCTTTCTGTATCTGTGCCTCGGTTACTCCATCAATAAAACTGGAGACTTGGACTAACTGCTTGGGGGTTTGGACTAGAACGGTGTTTCTCAAAGGACGTCACTCAGGTCTGAAAGCCACAAGGATGCCAGTGACATCCTTACATGTGTGTTTGAATACACAAGACCCACAAGGCACGCCTGTGTCCTTCTTCCTGCCCTGCAGTGACTCGCCTCTGAGAAGTGACGTCCCGGGCAGAGCAGAGGGGCTGAGCAAGGGGCCCAGCGGGCACGTGCGGGGGCGATGTCGGACGGGTGTATCCAGGCCAGGCAGCCGTCACGAGGCTGCCAGCGAGTCTGGTTTCTGTTCGGTGTCTTGTCTTGTAATCTCAACATGTACTGGTGACCTTGCTCGGTGTTCGTTGTCTGTTAAATGCACAACAAATTTTAACTCTCGTGGCTTGTGGCTGCGCAAAGGAGCTTTGAAAAGAAAGGTGTGTGCACTCTAGCTCGTGAGCTCTTCTCATTATTTAAGACTTAATTTTTGTAGAGTGGGCGTAGATTCGCACAAAACAGAGAAGAAAATACGGAAATTTCCCAGGTGCCCCCTCCCCACACACGCACAGCCTCCACCCTTGTCAACCTCCTGTGCCAGAGAGGCTGGGTCAAGGGTAAACCTGCCTTGACAAACCATGACCGCCCAAAGCTCAGGGCCGAGATTAGGGTTTACTCCTGGTGCCGTACAGTCTGCGGATTCAGACAAAGGTATCCTGTCCCCGTCACCACAGTAGCACAGGTATCTTCCCTGTCTTCAAAATCCTCTGTGCCCCGCCTACTCGTCCCTCCCCTGCCAGCCTCCACGACCAGGGATCTTTTTACTGTCTTCAGAGTTTTGCCTTTTCTGGAATGATAAGTAGTTGAAATCATGCAGTGTGTTCCCTTTTCAGATCATCTTCTTTTACTTAGAAATATGCATCGAAATTTCCTCCATGTCTTTTCATGGTTTCATAGCTTATTTCTTTTTAGTGCTGTATGATATTCCATTGTCTCGGCTGTACAAGAGTTTATTTACCCACCCACCCGCCGAAGGATGTCTTGGTTACTTCCAAGTTTGGCTGCTGTATCTGCGTGCAGGTTTTCACGTGCACCTAAGTTTCCAGCTCCTTTGGGTAAATACCAAGGAGCACAATTATTGGGTCCTATGGTAAAATTGTGTTTCATGTTCTAAGAAATCGCCAGACTGTCTTCCAGAGCGGCTGTGTCATTCTGCAGTCCCACAGTCATGTGGGAGTTCCTGTTGCTCCACATCGTGTCAACACTTGGTGTTGTCACTGTTCTGGATTTTGGCCATTCATATCGGTGTGCAGTGGTATCTCATTGTTTTGCGCCATTTTTAACTGGGTGGGTGTTTCTTATTGTTGAGCTTTCAGTGTTCTTTTGTATATTTTGGATAACAGTCTTTATCAGATGTGTCTTTTGCAAAAACTGTGTCTCTCCCAGTCAGCAGCTTGTCTCGTTACCATTTTAAAGAGCTCGTGGATCAAGTAAGAGACTCCCAGCACCCCGTGAGCTCTAACAGCTTAGAGAAGAAGGGGGAGGGCAGGTGCCCACTTTCTCTTCCCCAGCTGGGTTCAGAGGTCAGCAGTCCCTGCTGACTGAGAACAGGCAGGTTGTGTGGTGGTGCATCTCAGGGCCACTGCTCACCATGGCCTCGAGCCTTGCAGACGCCCTGGGACAGCTCTGGCAATGTCCTGATTGCAGACTTTTCCCGCCTCATCTGCCGGAAGAGGTCTTTCTGACTTTCTCTGGTGAACCTATGATTTAGTTTGCAAGTTTCCTTTTGCAACCACTCCTCCCCAACTGCATGAGGCTGTCAATCATGGTGGCTCCGCCCCCCACCCTGGCGCTCTGAGACAGATGATCTTAGGCAGGGGTGTCCAGCCTGAGGCCCACAGGCCGCATGCGGCCCAGGATGGCTTTGAATGTGGCCCAACACAAAATCATGAATTTACTTAAAACATTGAGTTTTTTTATGATTACATGTTGCAATGTATTTAATGTCTGGCCCAAGACAACTCTTCTTCCAGTGTAGCTCACAGACACCAATAGGTTGGACACCCCTGCAAGGATAACTGTGCCCCACCCCTTAACACAGTGATTGGTTTAGGCGTGGGTATGTGACTCAAATAGCCAATCAGAATCCCTTTCTGGAAAAGTTACATAGTCCCTGGGAAAAAGGGAGGTTCCTCCAGATAGTCTTGCCTTGCTGGGAGGTTTGGTATCTGGGTTGCCCACCACCTTCTTCCCTAACTCATGTAAAAAACAAAGCCCAGTGGATCAGAGAGGTGGGGAGAAAGAGACGAGGCCCGGACAACACCACCTGACCCCTCACATCTGCCCACGCCTAGTTGCCCTCAGACTTCTTCCTTTCAGGAGCTGATGAATTCCTTAGTTGCCTAGTTTTCAGTGAGTTAGGTATCTCTCACTTGCAACCCGGAGTCCTCCAAGACCCACTGAACAGGGCTGCCATAGACAGTTGTGCAGGTTTGCACTGTGTAGCCACAGGGGGTGCCCTAAATTTAAATAATACAGTCTGTTCTGCTGACTGCAGTATGGTGCTCAATCATTGCTCAATCATCACCTCCTCTCAGAAGCCCTCCTTGATTTCTCCAGGCAAAGTCAGTCACACCCTCCTCTGTTTCCAATTTCCTTGCAAAAAATATACAATGTAGGGCTAATCTCTCTGTATTGTAACTTACATACATACACAGCTGCCTGTCTCCTCATCAGACTGGGAGCTCTTTCAGGGTAGGGGCTACGTCTGATTAATCTCTTTTTCCCCAGTGACCCAACCAAGAAGTGCTTAGGTGTTTATTAAGTGAATTATAATCAATTCTCACTACCACACACTACTGGGATGTCCCATTTAGTTTGCTGTAAAGAAAATTCCCCTTGTAATTGCCACAGAAAAGTACTGCAGATCAGGAGTCGACAAACCTTTTCTGTAAAGGGCCACATGGTCTCCGGCACAGCTGCTGCACTCTGCACGGTAGCACCAAAGAGCCACAGGCAATGTAACTAATGAGCCTCGCTGTGCTCCAATAGAACCTGTATTTATAGGTGCTGTAGTTTCATATAATTTCCATGTGTCACAAATACTCATCTTAATTTTTTCAACCTTTTAAAAATGTAAAAATCATCCCTAGCTCTCAAACCACACAATAGGGACCTTGCAGGATGTGACTCCCGTGCCTTAGTTTGCTGACCCTTGTGTAGCCCAACACTGGGCGGGTGTCTGCACCCACAGGGAATGCTGGGTAAGTCGGCACTGCTCCCCTGATGGCGGGTCTCTGACCTGGAACCACTGTCACCTGGGACAGCAGCCTCGGCCTTGGCCTGCCCTCACCATGTGGATGGGAGATTTGGGGCAACCTCCGAGTGATGCACAGGCTCCCAGCATGTGAGGGTGGCCAGGGCCTTGGGCGGCCACACAGCACAACCTCCTTGCTACGAACCCAGGGAACTGAAGTTGCTCGAGCCAGCTGACTGGCCAAGGCCACACACCACGACACAGAAACTGGGAGTGCCGGCCTCCGGAAGGCTTTCACCAGGTCGCCAGCGTGGCGAGGGGGAGTTTGTTTCCTGACCCGTAACCCTCCAGGCGCGGGCTTCTTGTTCACAAACCCCCATGAGTTTGACTTCCCCTGTCCCCAATTCTGCCAAGCTGTGACCGTGTGACAGTGGCCTCTCTCACTCACCCGTGAGGCCCAGGTCTATGCCATGTGCTGTGGGCTTCACATTCCAGGTCCCTCCCAGCCCCTACAGCCATGAAGGCACCTTTGTCTGTTTCAAAGGCACAGGTGGCCAGAGATAGCGGCTATGCATGTACAGAAGGAGTAAATATATACTTAATGATTTAGTTTAAGTAACTGGGCAACCAGTCATTTTCTTAAAATGTTAATACACAATTAACTGGTAATAAAGTTAATTGAGTACAACAGTCTAAAAACAACGCAGAACTTACTACATTAGTGCATCAAAAGAGATTTAATTTTTCCATAGACGCCGAGTCCCCAGGAGCAGAGAAGGAAAGAGGCTTTCTCCTGACCCCTGCTGGAAAGGGCGGGGCTGAAGGTGGCCTCCTGAACTCCCACAACCTGACAGTGGATTTAGAGCACATCTCAATGTCCGCCCCAGCCCCGACAGCGCCCCTTCACCATCACCAAACAAAACAAACAGAGCGAACGAAAAGAGCAAACCCGCCATACACATCTCAGATTATGAAAGAGGAGAGGCGCAGAGGCCTCACGAACTCGCCCTGCCACTGATGTGCAGACCCTGCGCTGGACGGGCAAGGGGGCCAGCTGGGCGAGTCTCCGCTGGGAGGCCTGGGAGGTCAGGGGAGAGAAGGTGTAGACACAAAATTCCCGTAACAGCTGCACAAAAGTGAGCCTGCAGGCTGGGGTGGCGGCAGGGGAGGGGGCAAGCCCTGATGCGGGCATTGACTGTGCAGATAAGGGCGGGACAGGAGCAAAGACAGGCAGGGAGGTACGGGTGACCCACAGGACATAGCGAGGGTCGTGTTTGGCTGAATCGGGACACAGGAAGGGGGCCGTGAAAGGTGGGGCTGGGGGGGCAGCCGGGCTCTGGCCAAGGTGCCCAGGACAACCCAGCGGGCTCTGGGTACCACTGTGGGCCCTGCCTTTTATTACTAATCCGTCTTGTGAATTCAGGTGGGGAAAGGTCCGCTGAGAGTCGTGCCAGAATTCACAGGGGAAGGATTCTGTAATTTCTTTTAGCTCTGTGACTCTGGACAAAGTAAGTATTCAGTATTAATGCAGTTGACCATGACGTCTTCTGTGTGTGCAACTGACAGACCAAATTACCTTTTCTTATCTCTTAGGGAGAAAAAAAGGACCATTTATTTGACAATATTTCATAATCATTTCACCTGCTTGCCCCCTACAGAGGGTGCCGGTGACCTGGCTCCCTCCTCTCCCACGCGGAGCAGGAAGCATGTCGTCTAATAAAGCCCAGTTTCTAAAGAATATCTGTAATCTTGGAAGAGTGAGAGTGATTTTCTATTGTATGTTTAATTCTCTTTCTACTTTTTAAAAGCCCATGTTTCCATTCTCTCTAATTCTCATCTTGACTCATCAGAGCCAGAGCCGGGAGGGCGCTCGGACACACGCGCGTCCCTCTCCTTCTCGGGATTTGGCTCGCGGAGAGGGCAGGAGGTGAAGTCGCCCGCGAGGCAGCGGGGCGTCCTGGGCACTCGGGGCCCCGCACCTTCCGGCCCACCGGGCACAGATCTCTAAGCGGTGGCTTGGAAATCCCCAGCCTGGGCACCCACAACACCCAGAAGCATTTTTTTTTTAATTGTGGTTAAGGCATAACATAATATTTACCATCTTAACCATTTTTTTAAAGATTTTATTTATTTATCTTCAGAGGGGAAGGGGAGGAGAGAGGGAGAGAAATATCAATGTATGGTTGCTTCCTGTGCATTCCCTGCTGGGAACTGGCCTGCAACCCAGGCATGTGCCCTGACTGGGAATCGAACCGTGATCTCTTGGTTCACAGGCCCGCGCTTAATCTACTAAGCTACACCAGCCAGGGCCCATCTTAACCATTTTTAAGCGGACAGTTCCCCTGGCGTTAAGTGCACTCACACTGCTGCGCTACCGCCACCGCCACCCGTCCCAGAATGCTTTTCTTCCCGCAGCAGGGAAACTCCACGCCCATTAAACACTACCTCACCCTGGCTGGTGTGGCTCAGTGGACTGAATGCCAGCCTGCAGACCGAAGGGTTGCTGGTTCAAATCCCCGTCAGGGCACATGCTTGGGTTGCAGGCCAGGTCCCCGGTGGGGGCGCCGGAGAGGCAACCTCACACTGACGTTTCTCTCCCTCTCCTTCTTCCTCCCTTCCCCTCTGTCTAAAAATAAATAAACCCAAGAGGTGCTGGGTCCTATGGTGATCCTATTTTTAATGTTTTCAGTGGAAGCATTTCTTTTGTATCACCACTCTGTCCTTCTTCCACTCCTTAGGCGGGAGGCCAAGCCAGTGTCGCATGGCAGCGTGAGGAAGCAGCCCTCACCCACAGGTCCCTGGGCTCACCGGGAATGCTGGGGGCTTCAACCAGAGGGAAACCCCACCGTGTGGTGGTCTGTGCCCGCCTGACAGGCTCGTACACGGCCTCTCAGGGCTTCCTCTGTGGATTTCAGGGCGGTGTTTTCTGTGGTTACCGAGACCCTGGTGGAATACACACTCATATATCAAATAGAGTACGTGCCAGGGAGCTTTCACGCAGCATCCCACTCAATCCTCGCCTCAGCCACGGGAGGTAGGCACGATCATCGCCCCACTTTACAGATGAGAGCACTGGTGCCCAAGGTCCGGGGCTAGAAAGGGGCAAGGCTCACCCACAAGCCCACCTCTGCCCACGTTCTCTCCACCTCACGCTGCCTCCAGTGGCGTGTAGGTGCAGTGAGGAGAGGTGCACACGGGTGTGTGTGTGGGGGGGCTGTGGGGGTGGAGGAGCAGGAACGGGGCGGACTGCACATGAGCAGGACCTTGAGGAACAGGGAGTGCTGGGAGATGGGGAAGGAGGAGGGAGCTGCGTGAGGAGCTCTCAGATGGCTCTCTCTGGGTGGAGACAAAGCAAGGTGCTGGATCTTAAATGCAGTAGAGATTTTTATTTGTAGAGATTTTTTTAAGACTGTAACTCTAATAAATTTGAAAGGTTTACAAAATGGGTGACTTTCTATGAAAATAACTATTTAAAAGATTGACTCAAAAAAAGGTAGAAAACATAAAGAAGCCATGGAAGAAAATGGACATTTTTCACTTTCTGCATTGTATAGTGCAGTTTCTGTAATATTTGAACTATATAATACATGTTTCTCCTGAAATCTGAAAAATAACTATACAAAAATTAAATAAATACTTTATTATGGACAATGTGTATGATATACTAAGTATTCAAAGCAGATTGCAAAATGGTATGTGTAGAAAATGATCCCATTTATGTACGTGAATGTGAGTGCACATTTGAAAGGATGCACACCGAAATTCCATCAATATTTGTCCCTGAGCAGTGGAATTGTGGGTAACTTTCTTTTTCTCTTGTTTGTATTGTACCACTCAGGAAATGAATTAATTGGAAGAGAAAACCTAGATGACCTTGGGTAGGATGATGCCTCTTCAGGTACAACACCAAAGACCCAATCCACGAAAGAAGTCATTCATAAGCTGAACTTTATTAAAATTTAAAACTTCTCTGCAAAGCACAATTTTAAGGGCCAGGAGACAAGACACAGACCAGGAGGAAATATTTGCAAAAGACACTCTGCTAAAGGATTGCTACTCAAAAGATACAGAGAACTCTAGAGTCTGAACAGTAAGAAGGCAAAGGACTCAGTTAAAACTTGGGCCAAAGACTTTCACAGACAGCTCACCAAGGAAGACGTACAGATGGCAAATAAGCGTACGAAAAGATGCTCCACTTCATACGTTATGAGGGAAATGCAACTTAAAAAACAATGAGAGGCCGCCACACACTCATTAGAACGGCCAGAATCCAGAACACGGACAACATCAAATGCTGACGAGAACGTGGAGCCACAGGAACAGTCTCACGTGGCTGGTGGGGATGCAATTTTAGAGGTTTTGCCATCTGGCACTTTGTTAGCAAACTAAACCTTCTCCTAGCGTGGGATGCAGCAGTTGCAGTCCTGGGAACAGGAACCGCGCGCACACAGAAACCTGCACACAGACGTCTGCGCAGCCTTACTCATGCCTGCCGCACCGGGAGTAACCGAGAGGCCCTTCGGTAGGTGACTGGGTGCATCCACTGTGGTGCATCCGGGACCATGGAACATTACTCAGCACTAAAAAGAAATGAGCTGTCAAGTCATGGAAAGACCTGGAAAAAACTTCAATGCACATTACCAAGAAGCCAGCCTGAGAAGCCTACATAGTGTATGATCCCAACGGCATGACATTCTGGAAAAGGCAAAACTATCGAGTCAGTGAAAGATCCCTGATGGCCGAAGGGTGGGCAGGGCAGAGTGTGGAGAGATGAGCGGATGGAGCACAGGGCGTGTTCAGAGCTGTGAAAATTCTTTGTGTGCTACTGCAGTGGTAGCTATGTGCCATGACACGTTTGTCCGAACCCACAGAATGTGTAACACCAGAAGCGACTCCTAATGTGAACTATGGACTTGGGGCAAAAATGATGCATTAGTGTAGGTTCATCCTTGGTTAAAACTACACCGTGCTGGTAAACCTAAACTGCTCTAAAAGTATAAACACGGAAAAATTAATTTTAAAAAAGAAAATAACGCTTGTTCAAGCACTACTTTTGCAAAAGGATACAGGCAGTTCTCAGGATGAATCTTGTCAAGGTTTCGTGAAACTTGTCAAAGTTACATAGCCTATGCTATGTGACCTTTCCAGAGCTTAGGAAAAACTTAAAACATTCCAATTAATTTTACGCACTTAGAAGAACTTGAATACCGGGACTTGATCTACCAAAAAAAAAAAAAGCACAAGCTAAAGTACATTTATCTAAAATCAAGAGCCAACATCACACTCAATGAGAAAGCACTCAGCTCTAGTGGAAGGGATTCAGATTTGAATCAGAATTAAGACAAGGGTGTCAGTCAGGTGTCCGCAGTACCAGCTGCTCTGTAACTAAATCCCGAATCTCAATGGCTCAGCACAGTAGCGGTGTGTTCCTATCCGCACAAAGAACAATGAGGGGTCCCAGCCAGCAAGCACTTCCCGCGTGGCCTTTCAGGGACATAAACTCCAGCCTCCTGGCTCTGCCAGCGCCTATAGCCTCTGCTAGATCCTCTGACAGCTGACAGAAGAGAAGCGAGGATGGAATGGGAGGTTTTATGGGCCAAGCAGGGGAGCTCCCCTATATATCACTTCTACCCATAATCCAATGGCTAGAACCCAGTCACATGGCCACCCCTAACTGCAAGGGGGTCTGGGAAGTGTAGTCTAGCTTTGTGCCAAGAGGAAAAGGAAGCTGGTGAAAATGCAGCATTTCTTAATGAGTGCCCCACAATTCCTCCAAGACTTTTTTGCAAGGTGCCCCCATTTCTGCGCATTTCGGTGTGGGAAGGCAGACCATGCTTCTGCCTGAGCACCCATGTTTACAAACGCAGTTCAGTTTCAGAGTTTAAATGGGAAACACTCCAAATAAATGAAATACTATATAAGAATACTAGACAAAATTGTAAGAAACGCTGTATTTGTAAAAGCCTGTGGATGAGCAAGGGCTTCCCAGACATCATCCCAAAGGCCGAAGGCAAAAGAGAGACTTCACTGCATAAAAATGAAAATTCCCTTACATCAAAAAAGAAAATTAAAAGCAGAAGGACCCGTTGAGGGGGAAGTATTTGTAACACGTATGATAGACCAAAAATTAGTAGGCTTACTATTTTAAGAGGCCTTACAAACCAGCGGTGAAGAGAGATGAACACTCCAAGATAAAGATGGACAAAGTACTGTACCAGGAAATTAATCAAAGAAAAACTTAAAAAGATTAAATATATTAACTATGTAAAACTACTTGGTAGTCAAAGAAATGCAAATTAAAGGCACAACATGATACTGTTTTTTAAAAACACCAAACTGGCAGGGACCAGAAGATTGGTAACCGTGTTTGCAAGGACCGCAAGTGAGAAACTTCTACCCTTCGTGTGGGGTGAGATGGGCGCACTATTCAGCGCTGCGGTTGTAAGATTTTATTCATTTACTTTTACTTTATTTTTTAATTTTTGTTGTTGTTATTTTTACAAGGGGGAAAGTAGGGAGAGCCCGAGAGAGGCACCAGTCAGTTGCCTCTAGCACGCCCTGGACCAGGACCTGGCCGCAATCCTAGGCCGCATTTCACTTTGGGGGACGATGCCCCACCCACTGAGCCACACCAGTCGTGGTGGTTTTTTAAAATTTAGTTTTTGTTTTTACCAAAGTTATACACATGCACGTAATTTTAAAAGCTGAAAAATTCTGCATGGTTTGTTACAAAAATCGGCACTTCCTTGAAGTCCCTCCTCTCTTCCTTCCTCAGTCCCAAAGAAACTGCTTTCCATCCTCTGGGTTTTACTGTATTTTTCTTTAAATAACATGCTTATAATGCTACTTCTTAATTTTTGAGATTCGTGCATTATCTAATGACATCTCATCATGAAAAGAGAGGATGAACTTTCTCACCAACCCCTCCCGCTAAACACTTCCCCCGACAAAGCACAAACACATACTCCACCCTCCTCACTCCCCACCCCATACCTAACGCTGGTCATCAGCCTCCGGATATAGATACTTGTCTTTCTGATTAGATCAATATGCATTACTTGCCTTATTTTGACTGTAAATCTATTGTCAAATGAGTGGGATAGGATACTATCATTTTATTTTCCTGCATATTTCATTTTCCTTGGAGTTAATAATTGACCTGTTTTTTATCATTGGCTTAGTTTGCTAATATTTATTTATTTATTTATTTATTTATTTTTAGAGAGAGGGAAAGGGAGGGAGAAAAAGAGGGAGAGAAACATCAATGTGTGGTTGCCTCTTGCACGCCCCCTACTGGGGACCCGGCCAGCAACCCAGGCATGTGCCCTGCCTGGGAATTGAGCAGGTGACCCTTTGATTTGCAGACTGGCACTCAACCACTGAGCCACACCAGCCAGGGCTTAGTTTGCTCATTTTTATCACCAGTTTAACTACAAACTCTCTTTCAGAATTTTTAACATGTCACTCTATTGTGTTCTGGCTTCTACCAATGCCATTTTAAAAATCCAGTGCTGTTCTGCACCATAATCCTTTGTCTACAATCTGCTTTTTCTCTGCAGACTTCTAGGACCTCTTCTCTATCCATGCCAATTATTCCCAGTTCTGAGATACTTGGCATACCTGGTTCTGGGGTCTCTTCAAGGTTCTGCAGTATAAGACAAACTCCTGCCCTGGATGGTGTGGCTCAGTGGATTGAGTGCTGGCCTGCTAACTAGAAGGTCACTGGTTCGATTCCCAGTCAGAGCATATGCCTGGGTTGTGGGCCAGGTCCCCAGTTAGGGGTATTCGAGAGGCAACCAATCTATGTTTTGCACATCAATGTGCAAAGCACATACCACATTGTGTTTCTCTCCCTCTCTCCCACCCTTCCCCTCTCTCTAGAAATAAATAAATAAAATCTTTTTTAAAAATAGCCTTCTTTTTCAAGTTTGTGATTTGGCTTTCTTGGGCCTATTAAATCCATGTACTTTTCAATTTACAAAACGCTGATGACTGCTATATTATTCTCTTCTTCCTTATGTTTTTTAAAAATCAGTTTACTATCATTTGCAGAGGAAGCAACATTGCACCAAGGTTAGGCCTCTGGAGTCCTGCTCAGTGCGAAGCGTCTCTGATTAGACTCCCCATCCCCGCACTGGGCTCCGGGCCTCCTCGTTCGCGCCCCCAAGTCCTGCAAGTCACTCACAGAGGCTTGTTCAGCTCAGTTCAGGTGGAAGGCAAATACTCTCAGGACAGATAAATGACCTAAGTGTTCCAATCTAAGAAGGTTTTTTTAAAAGCAATAAACCCCCAAACAATAGAAGAGATGATAAACAAAATGGAATTCAATGAAATAGAAAACAAAAATGCAATAAAAAAGACCAACAAAACCAAGAGTTAATTCTTTGGGGGAAAATATAGACACATCTCTGGGAAGATTAAGCAAGGAAAGAGATACAAGTAAAGGACATCATACATGAAGGGTGACATAACTATAGTTCAAACAGAAGTTTAAAAGATAATCGGGTAAAGACAGCCAACTATCTGGAGATTTTATCTTTTCATGTGGCTATGTTTGCAAAGAAAAGATGATTGAGAAAAAATAGTAAGAGAATGCTATCAAAAACTCTGTGCCAACAAATTTATTTATTTTTTTTAAGATTTTATTTATTTATTTTTAGAGAGGGGCAGATGGGAGAAGGAGAGAGAGAGAAACATCAATGTGTGGTTGCCTCTCATGTGGTCCCCACTGGGCACCTGGCCTGCAACCCAGGCATGTGCCCTGACTGGGAATCGAACCTGCGATGCTTTGGTTCGCAGCCCACGCTCAATCCACTGAGCTACGCCAGCCAGGGCCTGTGTCAACAAATTTAAAGTCTTAGTAGAAATAGGTTCCTATCAAAACTGGAAAAAACAGAGATTCTGAATAGTCCCAAAACTATTAAAGAAATGGAAACAGTAATTGAAAAGATTCCCACTAGGAGAACTCAAGGTGCAGGTGGTTTTACAGGTGAATTCTACCCACGTTTCAAGGAGAAGATAATCCCAATCTTATATGAATTCTCTTGGACAATAGAAAAATGAGGAATACTCCCAAATTCATTCTTGAGGCCAGCATAGCCTTAACACCAAAATTAGACAGTGAAAGCCTGAGAATGAAAAATTACAAGCCATTTCTCTCAAGAACATAGATGTAAGAATCCTAAATAACATATTATTAAAATAATACAACCGTGTATAGAACAGATAATGTATCATAACCAAGTTGAGTTTATCCCAGGAATGCAAAGCTGGCTTAACATTAGAAAATCTATGGAGGTAATTTGCCACATTAGTAGATTGAGGAATAAAAACCATGCAGTCATCTAAGTAGATGCAGAAAAGGTATTTGATAAAAGCTGCGATACAGAGCAGTGTGATCGGATCACTGGGAAGGCGCAGGGAAGGGCAGTAGGAGGAGTTTGCTGAGGCAATGTAAACAGCCTAGGACAGGATTGGCTGAGAAGTTGATGCCTCCAGAGCTCATGGAATTATGGGTGAGAAGATTGGAAATAAAAGAAGCGCTCTTGGGCTTTCAGAGGGGCACTGGGGCGCTGGCTGGCTCTGGCTCTCGGGCTGTCTTCCTGGAGGATGCCTGGATGATCGTGCCACAGCTCCTGCATTTCCCAATGGACAGCAGACAGTATTTTGGATGGGAAGGAACCCCAGGTGCAGCCCAGGATCAGACTGGCCTGGCAGAGGGGGGCAGGGTTATTCTTGGGGTGTTCTGAAGGGTGCTCTGAGCCAGAAGCCTACCATTCTTCCAAAATTGTGTAGTTTTTGTATGTTATGTTTTAATTTGTAAACTAGCTCTATAGAAATAACATAATTAAAACTAACTGGGAAATGATAGAACTCAGGTGTTAGAGTTTAGCCTTAATTGATAGGATTAAGTGTTTAAAGCTGTAACTAAAGGGTTAAAGAGTTTAGCCGTAATTGAGAGACCTAAGTGACTAATGCCTGTGGAAAGCTGTTACTCCAAACTGTGAAGCTTTTGAATAAAGACTCTTTTCCTTTACCACCAAACCTTTGCCTCTCAAGGCCAACGGTGGGCAGCAGGTCCCTGAGTGCTGATCGGTGACAGATGCACTGATCGTGATAAACCTCTAAGCAGATCGGAAGTAGAAGGGAATTTGCTTAGTCTAATAAAAGCTCTCTATTAAAAAAATTAAACAAGACATTACTTCATATGTAAACAAAAAAACACTTCCTTTAAAATCAGAAAAAAAGGATTCCACTTTTATTCAACATCGTACTTTTGAATTTGTTTTTCTTAAATAAATTAATACATTTCATGGCAGAAGTTTTTACATAAAGTAATAAAGAAAATAAATTAATGGCATGCATTTGAAAAGACAAACTGTCATTATTAGCAGGTGATATGATTGTTTATTTAGAAAACCCCAAGAAATCTACAGACCAAAGATTAGTCAGTGAGATTAGCAGATATGAAATCAATAGGCAAAAGTCCATGAAATTTCTGTTCATTAAAGAAACACAGATGGTAGATAAACTTATGCAAATATGCTCAAACTTTGTAATTATCTGGGAGGTTGAGATTTAAACAAAGATACAGCATTTTACACTCATCAGATTAGCAAGTATTTTTTTTAAATCTGACAACATCAAGTGTTGGAGAGGAGTTGGACTAAGGCTCGTAGGCTGCTGGCGGGAGCGTCACTGGTACAGCCGCCTGGGGAGCCATCGGCAGCACCCGGCGAAGGGAAGACGAAGATGCCCTCGGCCCAACAAATCTATACCAGGGCCTCCACGTGTCCCAGAAAATGTCTCCCGAGTGTGCAGAGAGACACTTACATGAATGCTTACGGCAACATTGTTTATAATGACCAAAACATCTTAAATATCTATTGACAAAGCAATGCGATGGTACTTTCATAAAAAGAGAAAAGCATAATATTGAGTAAAGAAGCAAGATATGGAAGGATACGGCCCCACTTAAACTGCAACGTTCCACCTCCCTCTCTGACTGGGCTCTCCCCTTTGCACCTCTCACTTTCTGACTTATTACATGATGTATCTACACTCCATAAACTTTGCTTATTATTCGACTTACCCCACGAAAGTGTACACACCACAAAAACAGTGACCTTGTCTGCTCTTTTCACCAAAATTCCCAGAGCTTAGCCTGGTGCCTTATGCACAGTAGGTGCTCAATAAATGTTTACTGAGTGAATTTGTGGAATAAATACAAAACAGTAAGAAAACAGCCCTGGCTGGTGCAGCTCAGTGGATTGAGTGCCAACCTGCAAAGCAAGGGGTCGCTGGTTTGATTCCCAGTCAGGGCACATGCCTGGGTTGTGGGCCAGGTCCCCAGCAGGGGGCACATGACAGGCAACTACACATGTTTCTCTCCCTCTCTTTCTACTTCCCTTCCCCACTAAAAAAAAATAAATAAAATTAAAAAAACACAAAAAACAAACCCAGTATGAAACCAAATACTGAAAGTTTAAAAAGCATGCAAAACAATACTACTTAACCTTGGGTCACCTCTGTGACAGAGGTGGGGAGCGGCCCAGCAAGGGACACCCAGGAGGCTTCAAGTGCCCCCGCCAGGGAGTTGAGAGTCTGTGTTATATTATCACCAATTTTTGCATGATGGAAAATTTTTACATTACAACTTATTTTTTCAAGTAATAGGGACAGCAAACACCTGCGTTGGGTGTTGGAGTGCGTAGGGTTTTCCCACATGATGTCATGGGCCGAGAGTGCAGAAGGGGCTTCCTGCAAGCGCAGCTCAGAACAAGGTGGGGCCTGGGCTGCGGCTCTTCCAAATCTCCCGAGGGGGGAACCCCAGCCTGAGAGAGAGGAAGGGCCGGCCCAGGGGGCACCCCTGCTGGACGAGATAGGGCGGGGAGCTGAGAACAGGGTTCTGTCTCCCACTGTCCGCACCCAGCTGGGGGCCGCCCCAGCATAGAGGGCCTCTCTTCCCGCCTCCCGGCTCTGGGGGCTTGCTGCAGGAGTGGGGGGGCCTGGCAGGGACAGGCTCCGCCGCTCCCCGGAGGCCTGGGAAGTGTCCCAGTGCCGGTTTCTCACTGCTCGGCCTGGTTTCTTCCCCGGGACCACAGGAAACTAAATCCCGACCCTGGTTTGTCTGCCTCAAAGGGCTGTTGTGAGGGTCAGATAGAGAAGGAAAGACAAGCTCCCGGACAGCAGAGCCCAGAGTCTCAAGGCGGCTTTGCGTTTTCCCTTTGATGGGAAACCTTTGCACACAAGCGTCGTGCACGCTCCCACACGGATCATCGTTTTGGCTGGAGAACCACCAAGGACTCGAGTGTAGCTCACTCAGGCGTCCCCGCGGGGATGATTGGGTGTGCTTGCCGTGTTCCTCAGCCGCCAACGGCACTGCAAATAACGTCTTTGTGGGCTCTGAGTTTTTAAATTCTTTTTATAAAGATTTTATGTATTTATTTTTAGAGAGAGGGGGAGAGAAACATCATTGGTTGCCTCTCACATGCCCCCAGCTGGGGGACCTGGCCCACAACCCAGGCATGTGCCCTGACTGGGGATCGAACCTGCAACATTTCCGTTCTCAGTCCGGCACCCAGTCCCCTGAGCTGCACCAGCCAGGGCTGGGCTTCGATTTTTGCTTTGTGTTCTAAACATTATTTGACTTGGACAAATTCCAGAGGAAGTAACAAGTCAAGTATACAAGTGGTTTCCATGGCTCCTGGCATGTTCTGTCACGTTGCTGGCTGCCCAGGCGGTGGTCCGGCGACAGGTAGGTGTGTACAGGGCATTGCATCTCATGCCAGGAGGGTCTGGCCCTGCTGTGGAATGGGTGGGATGCACAACTACTCCTGAAAAGAGACAGAAGAAGACATTTATGTTTGTTCACCAGTTTTAAAAACACCTTATTTGGCCATATTGCAAATCCAGTCTGCTGCTCACTTAACTGGACAGCTTCAAAATGCTTTGTTTCTTGACATACATTTTAAAAGTAGGGAGAATTCAGACAAAAGGAGACTCGATTCGTATTTAACATTTGATATTTACCTGGCATGTTTAAAATGTTCGCCCAACGCTGCCCCACCGTCTCTACCACTGGGCACTATTTATTTTTCCTACCCAACCAGGACTTTTTCCACCTACCAGTGTGCAGCCCCACGCCTGGGAGGTCCATTCGTAAGGTGGGGAAGGAGAAGGCACTATATGTCATGTAGACACCTCTCTGGAACCCGTGAATAATCATACACTTCATTTAGTAAGAATTGACATTCTGCCGGGCACTTGCGCCATCTCCTTTAATCCCTGATCCTCTTTGAAACAAACGGTTACCCCCACGTTGCCGGTGGGAAAGCCGAGACGCAGGCCCTAGGGATGTAGCCGTGATGAAAGAAGCAGGTAGCGAACACAGACAGCACTGATGTCGAGAGGTCCTGGTCCCAGCTCTGTTCCTAAATGCTGGCTCATAGTTCAGCCCTTCTGGGCCTTGCCATAGGACTCGAGGAGAGTCGCAGTCCCGAGGCGCGGCTGAGCGTGGGATGAGCCGCGCCGGGCGCCCGGGCAGCGACTGGCGCCTTCATCACTCGCTCAGGAGCCCCAGAACTCAGACTCGCCCCTCATTCATTCTCCAGAAGCTCTCGAGCACCAGCTGCAAACACAGTGGGGCCGCCGTGGGGCCACGGAGCCCGGCTGCACTCCACCCTTTGACGCCAACCGTGGGGCCTGGGTGAGTCACCTCTGTAGCCTCCGACCGCAGTTTCCTCATCTGTAAAATGGAGATAGCAGTGCTGCCTCAGAGGCTCGCTGTGAGGCTTGGAGGAGGAAAAGGGCGCGAGGGAGGCCACAGCTGCTGCGGCAGGCGCTCCGGGTGTTCGCTGGGCTGACTCAGGGCCGGCAGGGGGGCTCACCATCACCCAAGGAGGATCACAGGGGGGAAGGGTCAGGGAGGGGTAGGACGAACTTTTCCTGCTGGTTGGGAAAGGTGCTGGGAGGGCTGCCAGGAGGAGGTGGTGTTCGCACTAATGGAAAATCAGGCCCATTGAGTGATCAGAGCTGCCGCCTGCCACCAGAATGTCCCTTGAGAGCCTGGACAGCAGATTTCATGCAGGTGGGAATGTCCGGCTAACTCCACTCCCCCAGAGGGGACACCAGAGAACCTCTTGGGGAGCTCCGCCCACCTTCTCTGTCAAAGGACAGATGAGCTTGTTCATTCATTCATTCATTCATTCATTCATTCCATAAGTATTTCTTGAGCATCTGCTATGTGCCAGGCAGTGCTCTCCATACTAGAGATGTCAGCAAACAAAGCAAATCTTTAAGTCTCAGAGCTTATATTCTAGCGGGAAACTAGACAACAAACTAAATAAAGCAATAAAGGAAGGAAGGCTGTATCGGGTTGGTCGGTGTGAGTGGAAGGGGTAAGAACAGCAGGGGGAGGGGACAAGAGAACAAAGGTGTGGCAGGCGGTGCGGTCTGGAAGTTCTGGGAAGGCTGATTTCTGAGCGAGATCTGGAGGAAATGCGGCGAAGAATGTTCCAGGCCGAGGGGAACGAGCCTGGGAGCCCCGAATGCTCACTCGGTGAGTACAAAAAAGCAAGGGCCCAGGGAAGCAGGGGAAGGCAGGGAGAGGTCAGAGGGCATCTAGTGGGCAGGATGATGCCCGGAGGTAGGAGCCAGAGACAGATGGAGCAGGGCAAGGCCGAAACAGAGAGACTGTCGGCCAGGAGCTCATGGCAGGGGTGACGGCTGGACTGGCAGGAGGTAGCGGAGGGAAGAGGTCGGATTCCGGGTGTGCTTAAAGGTGGAGCCCAGAAGACTTGCTGATGCTCTAGGCTGCCCCCATTGCGCACCCTACCCCCCAGGGCCCTCCCAGTGCTGTAGGACTGCAAGGGCCTCGGTGACCCCGCCCACCTAGGAGCCTCCTCATTCCGCAGGCCACTGGGGGTATAAGAACTTAAGTGCTTCGTTTTGAAGTTTTTGTTTTGTTTTTTTGCAGAAATAAAACCACATGTAATCACTGTAAGAAAAGCTCCACCTCCAGGGCACTGCTCCTCTGGGGGCAGCAGGGATTTGATGGGATTAGATGAGATTAGACTCGAAGTTTAGACGCCTTTCGTAAATTAGTTACTGAAGCAAAGCCCGAGAGGGAGGCCTGGGCAGCCCTCCCGGACAGCTGGGCTGCGGCCTTGAGCCCCGCAGGCTCTGAAGGCTGCTGGCACTTCTGATTGCTGCCTGAAGTTTGCTGCTCCCAGCCCCTGTGGGGTCATCACTAGAACAGGACTCAGGGGAGCACTGGAGCTTTCTCTTGGAGGCAATGGGGAGCCATGGAAGGTGGCAGGCAGGGAAGGGACAGGACCAGGTTTGCTTTTTAGAAGGAACTGTCTGGCAGTTCCAGGAGGGGTGGCTGGAAGCCAAGCATCTCAGGTGGGGCCTTGAGGGAGGGGATGCGAGGGGAGGGGAGAAGGGAAGTAGGGGCAACTAGAAGAGCAGGAGCTGCCACTTACACCGACTCACCTGGGCCCTGTCGATTGCAGCTCTGTCCTGAGGCCCAGGCCTGATGCCTGCCTTGCCCAGGGCCCTGAGTTGAGGTTAGCGCAGCCTCTGGGGCCCGGGTTGGGCCAGTGACTCATTTCTGACTGGTTTTGGCTGAGTAGGACAGTTCTATCTTGCACCTGAGCTATTTGTCTCTCCTCGTCACAGTTCAGGGTTTTGGCCCCAAACAGCGGCACATGACAAAGGGATTTCCGGAGGTGGTTATGGGACTTTTGCTGAAATAGTTGAGTGAACTTCACCTGCAGCCTACAGGGAGCCGACCCATTCCTCCGAGCTCCATGCTTCTGCCTGGCCTGTCCTAAATCAGGGGTGGGGCCTGGTCCTCATCCAGGTAGGAAAGACCAACTGTGTCCTTCCAGCAGTGGGCCCCAGCTCCCCCACCCCCGGCCCTGCATGCTTCGTTGTCACTGATCACTCAGCAAGGACATGCCCCCTCCTCCAGGAAGCCGTCCAGCTCTCCCTGGATGGTCCTAACTAATGGGATGCAGAGAGCATGGAAGCCCAGCTCCGCTGCTTGGGGTTTCGACAACCCGGAGATGTATGTCACTACCAAGAGCCTCCCACAGAATCAGACCAAAACTCCCCTCTATGGAACTCAGCCAGAAATGGGGTCGCTTGTCCTCCCCTCCCCTCTCCTGCTCCCCGCTCCTTTCCTGGCCTGTCCTGGGAGCACCTCCTGAGTGACTCGCTTGCACAGGAATCTACGTCTGCTTCTGGGGCACCGACCTGGATGAAATTCCATGCTTTCCTCCTGCATTTAGTTAGCTTGTCTTCACCACCCGCCTCAACGGCTCCATTACACTCTAGAATGAAGCCTGCCAGGCCCCACCAACCTCTCCTGCAGGAAAGTTCTGAGAGGAAACGCCCCCACCCCCCCACCCCACATCCCCTAGTTCCCTCCCTCCCCCTCCCTGGGAGGCGGCACTCCGCCCCGCCCTGCTGCACCTGCAGTCCAGTCTGCGCTTGGAATTGTGTTGCCCTGTTGGATCTTGGTTCTGCCCCCACCTCACAGCCTCCCTGGGCCTCGGTGGGTCCATCTGCACAGTGTGGCGCAGGGCACTGGACCGGGGTGAGCACTGCTGCTCTGGTCTTGGATCCCAGCTCCCTGCCCCCCCAAACTGAAATATCTGAGAAAAGAGGAGCCAGCCAGCTCGTTTAAGAACGAACAGTTGTTCCTCGCTCACAGAACCATATACTCTGGCTGTTACAGCTCATTACTAAATCTCAGCCGTGCCCTGAGAAGGATTAAGGAACCAGCTCTGGTGAAAATCCCTAGCAGAAATAACGTGCTCCCGCCACAGGGAGCCCTGGAAATTTGACTGCGGTAATCCTGGTAATCCTCTCCTGGCCCTTGCATTCCGGTGTCTGCACACCAACAGGGTCCGCCGCTTGTGGGCGCTTGCTTCTGCCCAGTTGGCAAAAAGAGGACCCGAGGCGGCAGCCTCCCGATGCACGCACAGCGCTCTGGGCCGCAGGGTTGCTGGGGGAGCTTTGTTAGGTTGACCTGCCCGCGGGAGGAACCTGAGTCCAGATGGCCAGAGGCCTCGCTGCTCTGCCCGGAGCCTGCTGGTGTCTGGCAGGTCAGTGTGTCCCCACCCCGCAACTCTCAGTTTTCCCATTTGAAAAATGGGGTTAGTAGACGCCTTTGCAGGGGTACACTCACAGAAAACACCTTTACCCTGTGTCCACCCTAGCAGGGGGCCGGGGCCTCAGCCCCAGTGTGGCTGCTGGACCATGGGCAAGATGGGCAGGGCGGGAGGGGGGCGGGCAGTGAGGGCCAGAAGACAATGGCAGGGGGGACGTGTGGTGGAGGCCACGTGAGCACAAAACCCGAGGCTTGCAGCCAGCACCTCAGGGTTAGGGCAGGAGCAGAGGCTCCCGGGGCTGCCCGACATCTGAGGCCGTGAATGAACCAGCAGCTGGAGATGCGGCTGGTGGTTTGGGTCATGGGCGGTCATGGGTATTGTGGTCAAGTGTTTCGGTGTCAGTGTGACCTGGGTTTGAGGCCTGGCTCAAACTTGGTGACTCTGGCCCAGTCGTTCCACCTCTCTGAGCCTCACAGTTTTTTCAGTTTGGCAGTGAAGACCACAGCATGCGGCCTGACGCAGAGCTGAGCTCAGTCTGGGTAGAGGCAGCACCCCACACCCCTGAGTCCCCCAGACTGGGCCCTCTGTCCCCTAGAAGAGCAGGCCAAGGAGCTGAAAAAGGGACAGGTGGCTTCCCGGGCTGGATGGAGGCTATAGAAGAGCTGAAAGTGTGCGGGTGACCCAGGTCTGCGGCTGAGCTAGGAAAACTGGGGGGCCCTCCCATCCCTCCCTCGGCCCCGGTAAGTCCAGCCCCCAGAAAGCCCGTGGTGCAGGTCCAGCTAGGCCTCCATCCTTCCTCAGGAAGGCCCTGGCCCCTCAGCCTGAGGCTCCACACACTCACCCCATCCCTGGGGACACACCTCACTCAAAACCAAAACTCAAACACATTTCCCAGGGGCCTGGGCTGGATAGTGGGGCCCAAATGGGCCCTGCTACTCACTGTGGCCAAGGCTCAGGCCCCTTGTATGGTAGCATGAGCATCCAGCTACAAGGTGGGAGTCCAGGCAAGGGCCAGGATGAAAGCCACATTGCACCTAGCTTGGTGGACATCACCAGGAAAGTTCTTTCTCCTTTCTGGGCCTCAGCTTCCATATCTGTGTAATGGGTAAGTAAGAGATCTCTGAGGTCCCTTTACAAGTCATTACAGCCATTGTGCTCTGTGGCCCAGAAAGGTGAAGGGAGCCCAGGTAGAGCTGAGACTAGAACCCAGGCATCTGACCCAGGCCGGGGCCCCAGGACCGTGAGGGTGAGTGGAGGGAGGGCCCTGGGGAATGTGCTGTGAGTCCTGAGACTGTGAGGAGGAGCCAAGAGCTCAGGGCTATGGGTGCAACCCCTAGCTCCCCATATATGCCCCACCAACGTGCCTCCCCTCCAAGCGCAAATCGGGGCAGGCACCCCGATCAGAGAGGAGAGGAACAGATAATTTAGGTAGAATCTACCTCCGACCCTTATCAGCTGTGTGACCTTAGGCAAGTCACTTCGCCCATCTGTACCTCAGTTTCCTCATCTGTAAAGTGGAGGCCCTGAAATCTACCTGCCTGGTCTTTGCAGGAATGAAATGAGCTCCTGTGCGTGAAGGGCTTGGCACGGATTCAACAGTCACTAAGCGCTAACACTCACTCCCTTTCTTCCGGGCCTCTTCCCCGCTCCTGTGTCTGGCCTCCTGCTGGGCACCTTCCACTGCCCACCTCAGCTGCTTCTGTTTTCTTCTCCTCCCTTTGGGCACATGCCCGTGCCTTCAGGCCTCCAGCCCTTTGCTGATGCTGTTCGTTCTGCCAGAAATGCCTGTTCTCCCTCTCTTGTTCCCACCGTTCCCAATCCTGTCGCCTTCACTGTTCATCAGCTCAAGTGCCACCTCCTCCAGGAAGCTTCTTTGCCAAGGAGCTCTGTGCCCTAGACAGGAACACAGATGACGGGGCCACCACAAGGGGCTGCTCTCTACCCACAGCGTCTTTTCCCTTCCTCTGGGTCCCACTCAAACCCGTAGAGCATTTTTCTCCCCCGCTCCGCAGTACAGGAAAGGGTCCACTAGGTGGTGACAAAATGACATTCCCAGCGGGGATGATCAAAAAAAGGGAGGCCAACCCCTGCCTCATTCATTCATTTCTTCACCAAATATTCACTAAGCAGCTGCCACGTGCAAGACTGTAGCACATCAGCGGTAAACAAAGCAACAAAGTCCCTAGGCTCTTATGTTCTAGTGGAGAAGCGGGTAAGAGAGGGGCAGACAAAAAATAAGGAAATAAATAGAGCAAGGGAACACGAGGCGGCGGTGAGGGCTGTAAGAACACGCTGGGGCCTGCTTGCATCCAGACCTTTGAGTGAGCGTTTCTTCAACGAACAGCGGGACAGATAATCAAAGTGTCCCTTGAAGGCTCTTAGAGCCTGGCCATGTCGGAAATCCTTCAGCCCCTTGCTGTTCAAAATGCAGTTCGTGGACCAGAAGCATCAGCATCACACAAAGGCTGCTTCGGGGTTGGGGGCTACTGCGCTGTGCCCAGCACTGGGGGGTGCTTTCCTGTATGTTGCCTCCTGCAGCCCTTCCCCGTGGCCTGGGAGGCAGCCACACTCCCCCTGTCTCCCACCCTGCAGCTGCCTCCTGGCTGTTTGATCTTCAGGTGTCTCTGGGCCACATGCCAGGGCCAAGTCATTCTCTGCCTGAGTGGGTGGGGTGGGGGGCTAGGTTACAAGGTCAGGCCTGGGGCGCCATGGTGGGACCCGGGTCCAGAGGACCAAGGCTGAACTCGAGGCAGGGCTGGGAGCCAGTGGAGAAGAGAGTGGGGCAGGTCTCCAGAACAGCTGGCTGGTTTGGCTCGGCCCTCAAAGCTCCGGATTTCAGAAGTCGGGAGTGGGGATCGGGCCAGATGACCAGAACAGATGCCCAAGGGACAAGCAGACCCCCTCAGCCAGGCTGCCTTCAGCCGAGACCCCTGAACACTCCACACCCCTGACCCAGGGCAGGGGGTGTCCAGGGCCTGGAGCAGGGTGGGGGAGCTGCAGGGAGCAAGTGCCACAGTAATGGGAGGGAAGGCCAGTGGGGACAGGGGGGCAGGCAGTGCCCGACATGGCCATGGCTTGGGCCCGTTACCTCCCCTGGCCAGAGGAGTGAGGTTGAGAGCCCACCCCACTGTTACCGTTTCCTGGGCACCCCGCCCCCACACTCGGTGCACACCAACCACCATGACAACGAAAGATTGTCCCCAGTCTGTCATTTGGAAACCAAGGATCAGACAGGAGATGTGCTTTGCCTGATGTCACCCGGCCACTTTGGGGCCAAAGCAGGGCTTCTGAGTCAACCTTGTTTGCACAAAGCCTCAGAAGTGACACAAGACACAAGCACCTAACCTCTGCTTCCAATGGGGACTTCAGATGTGTCCTGGCCTTATTCGTGCGCTGCGGAGGCAGAACAAACAGCCCCCATGCCGTGGCTTAGAACAGCAGCCCTTCACTGCCTCTCCCACGTCCAGGCACACGGGACTAGATGACACAGCTCCACAGAGCAGAACAGAACACAACATTCAGAAACAGACCCTAGTAAACCCCAGTTTAGGGTATGATAACAGTAGAATTTCACATCGCTGGGGGAAAGATGGATTATTTCATAAAAGGTATTGAACAACTTGCTGGCTGTCAGAAACAAGGTAGAGAGATCAAAATCTGTATACAAAATTAAACCATAAAGCCCCAGGCCTAGAAAGCATGTGAGGTTTTTTTTTTTAAAACTCAACCCAATGTGAAGAAGCTCTTTGTAGGTGTGGCAGTTTTAAAGCATGGCCCCCAAATTCTTCCATACTCTTCCCATGAGGAGAGGGCACCACGCCCCTCCTGGAAGCTGGCTGTGCGACTGTGTGATCAACGGAATGTGGCGGGAGTGATGCGGCACCGTTTCCAGGCTCAGGGCTTAAGAGACTGACAGCTTCCCCTTTCTGTCCCTTGGCATGGCCCAGGCGTGGAGCCCAGACGCCAGGTGGTGAGGAAGCCCAGGCCACACGCAGAGGTCCCGAGTAGGTGTTCGCTCAGGCCAGCAGCCCAGATTCGACCTCCGACCTTCGCGTGAAGAAGCCTGCGCCTGACTGCAGCCCAACCACCATCTGACTGCACGGCCTGGAAGGGCCTGAGCGAGACCCTGGAGCTGAGCCCGGCCAACCTCCGGAACCGTAAGAGATGGTAATACAGCGGTTGGTCATTGTTGCATTAAGCTTCTGTGTTCTAGGATCATTCATCACGCAGTAACAGGTGCCTGATACGCCACCAGTATGTGTGGCCAAACCGAGAAGCCATTAGAATAAAAAATTTCTGCATTAAAAATAATCAACAAGGTCAACAAACGAACAAGGGGAGACGTAAGACAACAAACCAGGGGAAAGACCGTATTTGCAACTTCTATTACACACAAAGGGCTTATGCTCCATTGTACAAAAAGTGCCTGCAAATAAATCATCGAGCCAGGGACGCCCAACTCACCTGACCAGGCAAAGGGTGTCATAGTTTCCAGTTTATAGTAACGTAGTTTATAGACAAGAAAATGGCCCTTAAATGAATAAAAAGTGCTGAACTTGGCTCAAAAGAAAACTGCAAATGAAAATTGCAAGAATATACCATTTAAAAAATAATACTCTGGAGAAATATGTGCTTTCATACATTACTGGTGGGAGTGTAAATTGAACAATTGTTTTTTCATCATTGCCCCTTTTTCCCCTTTTTATTGTCCAAGTACAGTTGTCTCCATTTCCCCTGCACCACTCCCCACGCATCCCCCACTCCTGCCCTTGACCCTACCCCTTCTGGCTTTGTCCATGTGTCCTTTATACCTTGAACTATCTCTATGAGAAGCATTTTATCTGTAGCTATCAAAATTCGTAGTGCACATACTTTTTCACCCAGCAATTCTGCTTCTAGGAATTTATCTTGCAGATGTATTTACGCATGCGCAAACTGACATCCTAGCGGCGCTATAATTGTAACGATGGAAACAGCCTGAGTGTTGATTCATAGGGACGGTGCGTTGTTTCACTCCCACAGTGAAGTGCTCTGCATCAATACAAAGAGGTACCACTCTGTGCACTTTAGTGAGAAAACTGGGAAATACAAAGTATATGCTTCCATTTATGTGAAAATGTGTGTGTGTGTGCGTGTGTGTGAGAAACACCTCTGAAAAAATGCGACTGCCCCAGGGGGAGAGGGCCTGAGTGGAGGGAGACAGGGCAGGAGAGAAAGAATTTCACCTTGCACCCTTGGGTACCACTGGGAATGTTTATCTCATGCACTTATTATCTATTTCAAAAACTAAGAAAACACTCACTTAAAAATAGTACCAGAATAACTAGTTAACCATTTGGAAAAACAGTAAGAACAGCCCCACCTCAAACCATATGCACAAAAAGTTTCAAATGGAGCGGAGATTTATATGTAAAAGTGAAATTATTAAAGTCCTACAAAAACTTCTTTTCCTACTGTCATTTTGAATTTTTGCACGCTGTACATTCCAATTCCCCTGCCGGAGCTGACCCTGACCTTCACTCAGTCGCCCAGGTGTCGCCCAGGCTGCCACTTCCATGCTGATGACTCTGGAACAGCAGCCCCAGCCCCCACCTGTCACGGACCTTCAGACTCTAAACTGCTTCCCCAGGCTCCTCCCCCTGAGCACCCCCCTTCCCCCCGGGCGACTGGAGCTCAGCCCCTGCCCAGCTGAACTCAGTCACCTTCTCCCCTTCCCCCAACACCTGCACACCGCCCTGGATATCCACCAAAGTGACAACCTCCTCCAAGAGTCCTCCCCAAGCTCATGCCTAAAAGTCATCCCTCACTGTCCCCTTCACCTCCTGTTACCGACCGAACGTTTGTGTTCCTCCCCCAGTAACAATTCAAATGTTGTGTTTGTGATGATAGTGGGAGGGGTCTTTGGGAGGTGGTTGGGCCATGAGGGTGGAGCCCTCATGAGTGAGATTAGTGCCCCCTAAAGGAGGCCCCAGAGAGCTCCCTCCTCCCTTCCACCAGGCAGGGACACAGTGAGGAGACGGCCCTCTGCAAGCCAGGAGGAGGGCTCTCACGCGGAACTGAATCTGTGAGAAAACGTCTGTTGTTTAAGCCACCCAGTCTGTGGCCTTTGTTGCAGCAGCCCAAATGGATTAAGGCACCCTCCGCGCTCCCACGGGCTTGCACGGCGTTGGGGGTGGGGGGTTAAAAGTTAAAAAGCTTGGGTCTGGAGTCGGGGTGCCAGGCTTGAATCCAAGCTCTGCCTCTTATGAGCTATGTGACTTTAAGCAAATGCTCTCACCTTTCTCGTCTGTGAAGTGGGGAGAGTAACAGTATGTGGCACATTTAAATTGTAGTGAGTTATTATTTCTAGTTCTCAGGACGGTGCCCGGATCTTGCTAAGAGCTCCCTGAATCTTAGCCACGTATTAGATGATCAGTTTTACCCTGTGAAACCCAGGCCAGACTTCCGACTCCTCTCTAGATCAGATCCTCCCGCTCCCAACCCCTCACCCAGTCCCTCCTCCTCGGCCCTCAGCTGGCTCCATGTTCTGGCTCATGCCCATCATCCATTAGCGCTTCTGAGCGCCAGGGGGTGCTTTGCTTTGGGGGAGGGGACCCGCTGACGTGTCACGCCCCCTTCTGCCCCCGGTGGACAAGCTTGCCCTGTGTCCTCGCCTGTCCTGGTGTGTGGGAGGAGCTGGGCCCAGTTGCCCCTCCTGATTAACAGAGGTTGGAGCCACAGGGCCCTGCTGTCCCCCAGAGGGCCTGGCCTGGGGACAGAAAAACACCTCACTGTGTCAATGTTTGAGGTATTTCAAAAAGTGTCCCTGCGGTGGCCTAGCAGTGCAGATAGCGGTGTGTGGATAAGACATTTATTAATGTGTTACTTTAAGAGAGGGAGATGGCAGGGTGGAGCACTGGCCCGGAATCCAGGTGACCAGGGGCGCCAGCTCTGGCCTCTCCCGAGACTTGCTGTGGGGCCCTAAGCCGAAGATGTCACCTCTCGTACCTGTCATTTTCCTGCCTGGGTCTGGAGGAGACAGAATGGATTCAGATAAACTGAGCAGAGGAGAGACCACCAGGCAGGGCTTTTGCCCTCTGGGTGCTCCCAGGCCTGGGAGCGAGTACAGGAACAGCCTCCGGCAGAGATAAAGGCAGCAGAGCTGAAGGACAGGCCTCAGCCCTCACACTTGTCCTGAGACTGGCTTCAGCTTCTGCGTCTCTGACCAACTCCCGGCCCTGGGGGACCAGTGCGTGGGTTTCCTACGAAGGGGTGCTGGTTGCTAAGCACCTACTGTGTTACCTGCTTTCATAAGCACTATACATAGTTCAAACTCTCAGGAAGCCATGAGGCAGGCAGGTACTACCCATTTTACAGGTGAGGAAACTGAGCCACACAGAAGTTTAATGACTTGTTGCTGGAACACAGCAGAGCTGGGGAAACCAGACAGTCTGGACCAGGGCCTGAGCTCCTCACTGCTCTCCTCCACCAGCTCTGTGCTTGATGGACATCTAACACAGGCCGGGGCCCAGGCACATGTTGCTTGTTTAATAATCACGGTAACTCTGAGAGGTAACTGCTCATAACCCCATTTTGTAACTGAAGAAACTGAGGCTTAGGAAGAACGTGAACTGACCGAGACCACACAGTTCGTAAATGCACCCAGATTCAGGCCCAGTTCCATCTGACTGCAAACTCCTGGTCTGCCCATAACCCCACAAGGCGCCACCCAGCACCTTGGCCCTTGCCCTACACATGACCTGCCAGTCATCTGGTGACAAGCAAGCTGGGCGGCCCACGACCAATTAAAACCCACCCCCCAACTGTGGGCTTCATATGGAGAATTGCACCAAGTGTTAAAGAGGCCATTGCTGGATTCAGAGGCCCTGGTCCAGCCTTCTGTGTTTACACAATAGGCCAGGGTCAGAGCCCAGCTGTGCGACCAAAGGTCCCTGCTGAGAACAGTGGGACCATGACGGAACAGACCTAGGAACGTGGTCAGGGCACTCGGGCCCTGGAAATAAGAACGGTCCCTGCCTACATCCCCCGCCTGGGAACAGACACACTGACCGCTGTAGGCTCCCAGACAGACGCCCCAACTCACTCACACAGGACTCTGGGTCCTTTTACCCACCCCAGCCTCCAGACACCCCTGTCAGTCCCTGAGGTCCTGGGGCAATGGGTGCTCACAGGGAGGCCCTGGGAGCCACGGGTCACAGAACTAGTCCCGGCTCCATTAAGGCTCGATCGCAAACCCACAGCTGCGCTAGGCGCACAGTGCCAGAGCCGGAACGCGCACTCACTCGCCCCGCTTCCACCACCCGCGCCCCGCCCACACCTCGCCCCGCCCTCTCCAGCCCAGGCCTGCCCGTTCCGAAGCCCGCCCCCAGGTTGCGTCCAGCTTCCGGCCCGCGGGGTCCGGTCAGTGTCCAGCGGGAGCAGGTTGGATGAGGCCAGTGCGACTCATGAAGGTGTTCGTCACCCGCAGGATCCCCCCCGAGGGCAGGGCAGCGCTCGCCCGGGCCGCCGAGTAAGAGCCCGACGCCCCGTGCCTCTCCGCGCGCGCCGAGTCTCCCTGCACAGCAGGCGCGGGGCTGGGGTGGTGGCGGGGAAGGGGCTGCGGAACCCCGGGCACCTTCCCTGGATCTCGGGCACCCCCGCATGCAGGGTGACTCAGCGTCTCCGGGAGCTACTTTGGGGGCGCCCGGGCGGGCGGGCTGGGGGCGTTATCCAGAGGCCCTTGTCACTTTTGGTGGGGAGAACCGGACAGTCATAGGGTCCCGAGAAAGCCAGAATTCTGCTTTTGGGCCTTGGCGGGTTTTTCCAACCTGTGCCCGGCCGAGGACGGTCTTGGAGTTTGGGGGAGGCTTAGAGAAAGTTCTGTGGAGCCCAGCTTTGTCCAGGCCCGTGCAGGGACGCGTGGATCTGCACTTCCCCTGCCGCTTGCATTGGGGGTGAGGAGAAAGGGCTGGCTGGAGCCCCTCCCAGTGACGGCTCAGGGCAGAGGGAAAACCTCTCGGGATGCAAGATCCGGGCTGTTAATCCTTTAACTTCTAAGGAAGTCACTTGGCAAAGTCAGGAACGTTGGCAGTCACCGGCCTGGTCCTTGGCACGGTTGGTAGGGGCCTTTGGTGGCACCTCTTAGATCGAACCTTCCATGCCAGCCTTGCCAAGTGTTTTATATACATAAACTCTTTTAACCCTTGCAACACTTTGAAGTTGTACTGTAATCCCCATTTTACAGATAAGGAAACTGAGGCTGGAAGAGCTTAAGTATGTTGCCCAAAGTCATACAGTTCTCCATGTGGCAGGGCTGGGATTTGAACTCAGCTCTGTCTGAGTGCAGTGTGAACACTGCATTATACAGGTCTGCACTGCCTACACCAGGCAGGAGAAGGTGGAACCCAGCCTCAGAGATTTGTTCATTTTGTTCAGTGCAGCAAAATCTTTGCTGAGGACCTGTGTGTACCCAGCATTGAGGGGGAGGAGGGGAAGGCAGAAACAATGGCAGTAATGGCAGTCAGTGCCACAGCCCGGGGCCACACTCACGGAAAGGAGGATGAAAGGTGACCCTGGGCACAGTTCAGCCTGCCACGTTCTGCAGCAGGGTGTTCTGGGAGGTGCCAGCAGCTGTCCTGTGTCTGGCGCATGTAGATGCTCCATCGTGTTGGCTTCACTGAATTAAGTGGTCTGGGCTGGGAGACTGGGCAGCACCCATGGGAAGACGCTCAGAGCCCGTAAGTGCACCCTTCTGTGTTGCATGGCTTTGATCATGTCCTTTCTGGCCAAGTCCAAGTATGAGCTTTCCATTTCATGGACTCACAGGGCAGGACGGGACATGCAACGGGACATGGAATCCAATCCCGTTTGGTGGAGGAACCTCCACCCCCCGCCCCACCTGGCCCCAGGGAGCGGAGGAGGGTGAGAAAGCTGTCCTGTGTTGAGCTGAGAGCCGTCCCCATGACTTACCTTTTAGGGAAGGCCCTTATCAGCCCTCTGTGTTCTGTGAGAGCCTGTCACCCTCCAGCCACCCTGTCAGGACAGTTCTTTTTTTTTTTTTTTTTTTTAATAAAGATTGTATTTATTTACTTTTAGAGAGAGGGGAAGGGAGGGAGAAAGGGAGAGAAACATCAATGTGTGAAACATAGATCAGTTGCCTCTCGCATGTGCCCTAACCGGTGCTCAATCCACTGATCCACACCAGCCAGGGCTCAGGACAGTTCTGAAGTCGCCCATACATGACCCTGACTCCCCTCAGCCAGTTTCAGGCAGTCTGAGTCCTGTACCCAGAAGGCAATGTTTTTTGCGCTGAGCAGAGAGGACTGCCAATAAGGCTGGGGGTCTTTGAGGGCCTGGGAGGATCTATGAGGCTGCCCTGCTTGAGTTGTCTTGCCTTTGCCTCAGCTGCGAGGTGGAGCACTGGGATTCAGATGAGCCCATCCCCAACAAGGAGCTGGAGCGAGGCGTGGCCGGGGCGCATGGCCTGCTTTGCCTCCTCACTGACCGCGTGGACAAAAGGCTCCTGGATATCGCAGGTGTGTGCATTGGGAAGGTCTGGGGAGGATTCCGAGGTGTCTTGGCCTGTGAGCCATGTTAGCCTGTTGCTGCTGGTTCCCCGAGCAGATCAGCAGTGACCTCTCTGCGTCCTGAGAGCACTGGCTGCAGGTCGGCCAGAGGGGGCAGTTGTGTGCAGCTCCATCCACTACATGCATGGCTGCTCTCTCTTGCTGGTGACTCCCTAGAGGGAGACTTTAGAGGGGCAAAGACCATGCATGGCATAGAGGAGAGCATTTCAAGGTCCCAGGCCCTTATCTGGCCCTGCCACAGCCTTGCTTTCTGACCTCCAGCAAGGCCCTGCCCCTCTGGACCCATCTGGAGCAATGGTCCCCAACCTTTTTTGGCACCAGGGACCAGAATCACGGAAGACATTTTTTGCACGGACCTGGGTGGGGGGGTTGGTGTGGGGGACAGGAGGCGGAGTTCAGGCTGTAATGCTGGCAAAACTTTGCTCCCCCACCTGCTGCTCACTTCCTGCTGTGCAGCCCAGTTCCTAACAGGCCATGGACCAGAACCAGGCCGCGGATCAGTACCAGTCTGCGGCCAGGGGCTTGGGGACCCCTGATCTAGAGCACGTGGGAGGGTTTGAACCTTGCGAGGAAAGGTAAGAATGATGCTTTTTCTGCACAACAGGAGCCAATCTCAAAGTCATCAGTACAATGTCTGTGGGCGTTGACCACTTGGCTTTGGATGAAATCAAGAAGCGGTAAATGCAGCGTGGGCTCTGGAAGGGGGCCTGGGGTGTGAGGGGTGACTACCAGAGACGGAGGAAGAGGACCTGAGTCCTCATTTGTTTTTATTTCGCATTCCTGACTGTTCAGTGGGAATGTGAACTGGCTGATGAAAAACTCTATCTATATGTACACAGGCACTTAAAATAAGCCCAAGAGATCAGAAACGGGGGCGGGGGAGGGGGTAAATATCTGGCCAAGTAGCACCCTTCTAACATTCATTATCTTTTTTGACACAGACAATAAAACCCCTTGAAGACGAAAAGGCAAATATTATTATTTCCCTCTTTAAATGAGGACGTGCAGAAAGGTTAGGTAGTTACTTGCCCCAGACTTGGATCCTGGTCTCCCACCTTCATATCCTTTCCAGAGCGGGAGATCATTGAAATGGAATGAGGACTGACAATTACTCAGTGCTCATTTACAGCTCTGAGCTTCCTGGCAGGCAGGGCAAAGAGGGAACAAAGCAGCATCATGGAAATGTCCCAGCGATAGAAATTGGTGAAGGTGCTTGAAGCCAGTGTTACCTCCAGATGTTTGATTCGTAGTGGGATCCGTGTGGGCTACACCCCAGATGTCCTGACAGATGCCACTGCGGAACTCGCTGTCTCCCTGCTGCTCACTACCTGTCGCCGGCTGCCGGAGGCCATTGAGGAAGTGAAGAAGTAAGTCAACACCTGGCGGGAAAGTTGGCTCTGCTCAGCAGCTGACTCCTGAGTGCCCGGTGTCATGCTGGCCCAGATGTGATCCCTGTCCCCAGATATGCCCCATCTAGTGAGGGGAGACAGATTTAGCCACAATACTACAGTACAAAGCAGAGCTGAAATAAACAGGGCATGAAAGCAAATCATGAGAGAAGAGGACAAGGGAAGTGAGGAGGTGGGGGGAGGGTGTGGATCAGGGAAGGCTTCACGAAGGAAGTAGCAGGTGGCGTCCTTGAGTACCCCATTCCTCACGCCCAATGCAAAAATACAAAAGCTCTGAAAACTGAAGGTTGTTTCATAAACCTTTTGGCAGCAAAACTTGACCTAACAGGAGGCTGCTTAGTGGTTTTAATTTCTCCGAGTCAGTGTGAGTGTTCATGTTTCGCTGCAGATACACCAGGGTGCTGGGTACAGCGCACCGCCCCACGTGCTGCTGAGGGGGTTATGTAGAACATAGCACGTGCACCAGACTCCGTTTCTGAAATCTGGCCTGCGGGTTTCGGATCAGGGATTTGGGTCTGCTCATCCAGAGCTGGGGGAGGCATTCCAGGTGCAGGGCCCGGCCTCAGCAAAAGTAGGCCCCACTCTGAGAATGCGCACTGGGAGCGTGCTCGGGGCAGGGCTGTGACAGGGGCAGAGCTGGACTGCGTCATGGGGTTGATTAGACACAGTGCTGAAAATCCCACTCACCCTTCTACCCGGGCGGGAGGGTCCGTACTTTCAATGGAGGTGGCTCAAGACTGGCTCCGTTCCCCTGCCCACCCAGGACAATGGGGTGGGCCTGTGGCTTTACATTTTGTTGGTTCCCTGAGATCCTGAGTTTGCCACCTGCTGCTCCCAACTCTGCCCTGGCTGTGTGACCTCAGGCAGGCCAGCCTTTCCGGTCTTAGTTTCGCCACCTGCTAAATGGGATGAGAGCTTCTAAGGCCTCTTCTGGACATTGGGTTCTGTGTCCCCAGTGGCTTTAAAGGAAGAGTCACTCCTGTTGCTCGTCCACAGCGCTCAGTGGCTCTGGGTACGGCTTATGCCTCTCAGTCCTTTGACCTGGAGGGCAGGGCCTTTTCCTGGGAGCACAGCCGCTGCCCAGGAGTGCTGGGTCTGTGAGTTGTCAGTGGGCCTCTGTCTTTGCCGGACGCCAGGGCCTCTCAGCCTCCCTGTCTTCCTCCCCGCAGTGGCGGCTGGACCACGTGGAAGCCCCTGTGGATGTGCGGCTACGGCCTCACAGGGAGCACCGTCGGCATCGTCGGGCTGGGACGCATAGGTGAGGCCCCTACCTGCTCTCTTGCCCACCCCAGGTCACATGGTTTGGTTTAGGTCTCCAGTGCCATGGGTCTGGAAGCCAACAGTCCTTTGGAAAGGGTTGCCATGGCTCTGCATGCAGTGGGTGTATCTCTAATGAGAAGATACAGCTTCATAAAACATAGGCAAAAAGAAAAATGAAAAAGAAACACAGGAGTTCCTTAAGAACTCACCCAGTGATGGAAGCAAGTTGCAAGAGCCAGGGTTCTTTATGATGGTGTCTCATATGGAACAGGTGCACGAGGCTGGCTGGGTTGAGGCCTGTCAGAGGGGTTTGCTGTGGGGGAGCCTGTGCTCCCCAAGGCCTGGGTTCTGGAAGGCAGTTTGACTCATGGAGATGTTAACTCAGGGACTAGAGGCTCCTGTGGGCCGAGCTTGCCTGTGATTCTGCAGATGGGGCGGAGCTGTTTTGCCCCCACTGGCCCCCACTTGGAGAAGCCTGGCATAACGGCGTGGGCTCAGCCGGGCAGCGGCTGGGTTCTCTGGCACCCTGCGTGGTGCAGAGGTGAGAGAAGGGTGCAACGTGTGGGTGGCCTGTTCGGCCAGCTGGTGGCCCTGCTTCTTACACTAGAGAGTTGCTTGGAAAAACCCACGAGCTTTGGGGCATGTGCGGAGTCTGAAAATCCAACTGCCCAGGCCTGTCTCAGGAACTGCAGTTGTGACAAAGTCTTACAGATTTGCGGCAAGTTAGCAGTTTGACAGTGCCACCAAAAAGTCATTGGAGGCCTGGGGCTTCGTTAGCAGAAGCAGAAGGTCCAGAGGGTGGAAGGGACTGTCTGGTCAGACCTCTCCTGGGATGCCAGTGCAGTTCGCAGGGACGGTCCGCAGATGGGCCTCAAGAGGGCTGGGACCACGTGAGGACAGCATACTCCACAGGGGAGCTGCGGTGCTGTCTCCAGGTCTCGGAAGGGCTGTCACGTGGACACCTGCGGGCAATGTGGGCTGGCTGGGGGCTGGCTGCGCTGAGGCAGGACCAGTTCACGTTGGGTCCGTGCTAATGAAAGTATCTGCTCCTTGCCCCCAGGGTCTCCCTGTCCCTGGAGCTGCTGCCTCTGCTTTCTGAGGGGTTGGGACAAGCCATGATTCTAACTCCTTGTCTCTAGGCCAGGCCATTGCTCGGCGTCTGAAACCATTTGGGGTCCAGAGATTTCTGTACACAGGGCGCCAGCCCAGGCCTCAGGAGGCAGCAGAATTCCAGGCTGAGTTTGGTGAGTAAAACCTCGATTTCCACAGGAGCCCCACCTGTGCTCCGTGATGGCCGAATTGGTAGGCAGAACACAGGAACTCCCGGTGTGTCCAGGGCCTGCTGTGTCCCTTAGTGTTATCTGGTCTAACTGCCTCTGGACAGAGGCCACTCGGGATGCAGAGACCTATCCAGGCCATGCAGTGAGTTCTCCCGGTGCCAGGAGAGCACTGCTGGGCTGCCTCAGAGTCCCTGTCCCCATTGCACATGATGTGGGCAGAGCAGCAGGGACGATGACAGAGGTAAGGAGCTGCTGGGAACTTCACTGGGTTTCCTTAAACTGGTGGGCATCACTCACCCCCAGCCCCGGCCCAGGTGGATCCAGCCCCGGCAGGGTGCACGGCTCGGTGTGCAGAAACAGGCTGGGTTCCAGCCATTCCTCACCCGCTTGGCCTGTTGGGCCCTGATGTTGGTGAAAGCCAAAGTGGCCCAGATCCCACTGTGGGACCCTGAACAAGTTCCTGACCCTCTCTGGCCTCAATTTCCCCATCTGTTAGACCAGATGAGAAACACCAGGGTCCCATGATTGGCTGTCAATTGTACAATTCCAAGTCCTGCAGGTGGAAACAGGGCCTCCAGGAAGCATCTGGGGAGTTTCCATTATGGGAGGGGAGGAGGGATCCAGCCTCCTACCCTCTTGTTGTCTGTAACCGGCACTGAGCTCGTATCTGATGGGGCCCCGCCCTCCCTCAGTGTCCACCCCCCAGCTGGCTGCTGAGTCTGATTTTGTCGTTGTCACCTGCTCCTTAACGCCTGCGACCAAGGGACTCTGCAACAAGGACTTCTTTCAGCAGATGAAGAAAACAGCTGTGTTTGTCAACATCAGCAGGTATCCTGGGGTCGCCTGACACCCCTGGGTCCCCGGGCAAGCCTAGAGAGGGGCTGTCCCTGGTGCTGCAATCTTCCCCAAGGGTTGTTGAGGAGCCCTCGGGCTGAGCTTGCCACTCCCCATAACCTAACCAACCAGCCACCTCCGAAATACAGTGAAGGCCGCGGAGAGTGTCCCGGCTGGGGGGCGATCCGAGAGCAGAGCCTGGCCTGTCTGGTTCCCCCAGCCTTGCTCAGGGTGGCCGGGCACCTCACAGCGTTGGTTTAGGGAGTGAGGATGTGACGGCATGAGGTTCGAGGGCGTCCTTGGGCAGCCCCTGTTCCTCTGAACCACGAAACGTTGGACCTGATGATTTAACAGCCCTTCAGGGCCGACCTTCCATTGCACTGAACCTGGGTCTGTCTCTGTGAGTCAGGGACAGCTCGCAACTTCAACTTCACGCTTCGTGGAAGCCAGGCCCAAAACTCAAATGGCCTCGGTTCCTGAAAATGTCCCCTTCAGGGTGCCTTCAGGCCACTGGGCATGTGATAGGAGCAGACCGACCTTATCTGCCTCTCTAAACCCTTCCTAGCTGGTGCCCTTTGAACCTGCTTAAATCAGTTTGGAGGCAAATAAAGGAAGAGGTTGGATAAGGTCGCCCTCCCCACCCTGCCAAGGCTCTCCACCCCAGAGGTGCCTGTAATTACTGATGTTTAGCTACAAAGGAGGTGGCTGGAGGTGGAGTTAACACAGGGCTCCCGCTGATGGCTGAGACTGTGACAGCTTCCGTTTACCGAGCACCCACAGGACCCAGAACTGTGCAGGCTGCTGTGTTAACAAGTATTGTTTAGTGCCCAGTATGAGCTCTCTAGCACATTAGTTCTTTACTTCGGTGGTCCCGTCATGGGAGGGCAGGCCGCTCACTCAGATGGATGTGGTAGGTGTGTCCCGTCTGCCCTTGGTCAGGCAGGTGACTGACGGCAGGCGGCCGTGCTTCTTAGTGGGTGGTCTGGGACGGGCCCTGTTCGTGCGGTTGTGCATGTCAGTAAGCTTTCATCCTTCCAGCACTCCTGGGAGTTAGGTTCCTCTTGTATCGCAGAGGAGGAACCCGAGACACAGCTAGAAAGTGGCAGAGCTGGGGTTCCCTGATTATAAGACCTGCACTGCTCTACAGACAGACTGTAAGGACCGTAGGACTCACTGCTTTAGAAGTCAGTGCCAGGTGCCAGGTGCCAGGCTGGTGGGAAAACTCATTCCATGGGTGGTTCTGCCCTAAAGGCAAGCCTCGGAGGAGGGAGGTGCGGGGCACCCACATCGCTGCTGTCGTTCCCAGGGGAGATGTGGTCAACCAGGACGACCTGTACCAGGCCTTGGCCAGTGGTCAGTTTGCAGCTGCTGGGCTGGATGTGACAACCCCAGAACCGCTGCCTAAGAACCACCCTCTGCTGACCCTGAAGAACTGTGGTAAGAACTGGATTGCTGCCATGCAGTCATCCGCTGCCTGGTGGAACCACAGTAGTTAGAGGTGGCCGGGAGGTGCTGTGTGGAACTACCTGGAGCAGTATGAACACAAAGGGACACACCCAGGGACCATCACGTTAATGCCGTTAGAGGCACTGCTGCATAACAACAGGGGCGGGGCCTCCTGAGCACGCTCACCTGGGTCTGTGTCCCTGAAGGAGTGAATGGAGGTAGGGCTGCGTGGGTTTGTTTACAGAGAATGGGTTGACTGGGTGTCTTTTACCTGTAGCTATCACAGGTAGGACCCAATACTATAAATTGCTGTCACCACTGTAAGTGTGGGAAGTCACAAGTGAAATTACAATACTATTTGTAACCTGGGCCAGCTATTAAGCTGTTGTCTCTGGGCTGCAAACCTACCCCTGGGTGGTTTGCTTTGTGGTGCAGGGGCCAGTTCTCTAATTTCTGCGGGGGGCCAAGGCAGCGGACCGGGCTCCCTCCCGGCTTCCCGTCTGCCCAAGAGCAGCCGTTCCTCCCCGTAGTGGCTGAGGACTCCGGTCTGCAGTTTTCCCAACACGTGGTTAACCACTGTGCCCCCTCAGACAAGCCACAGAGTTGCAGCTCCCGAGGGGCCTCCCTTCAGACTTCTCAGTGCGAACGATCCCACCCTTCCCCTCGTGCCCCTAGTACTAGGGAGTGAGATGCTCCCGGCATCATTCTCTGCGATACCTACGTGCAGTGGTTCTCAAACTGTTGTGTCCCTCAGTCACCTGAAGGACAGGGCAAACACAGGGTGCTGGGCCCCCAAGGTTTCTGCTTCAGTTGGTCTAACGTGCTCCCAGGCCAGTGCTGCTGGGCCTGGGACCACTTTGAGAACTACTGCCCAAGTGTTCTAGCCTCCTGTTACCTGGTTAGCAACTTTATACCTTAAGTTCTTTATATTAAGCGCTCTCTGTTCAGGTGGCTGGTGTGGTTTCTCACACTAATACATAACTGTGGTTAGGGCGGTAGGTTGTCTGGGCCGGTCCCTGTCCTTTCTTTATATTCTGCATTGGAAACCCAAAGAGAAGGTCCTCAGCAGCCTTCTCCTCAATGAATGGTCCCATTATTGTAGCCCTTGGAAGCGTTACTGTTTCCACCCCCACACCAGCCAGAAAGGAACATTGGCTATGATGTCAGGCCCCTGACCACAGCCGGGAAAAGTGTCCCCATCCCCCCCAGGCCTGGGAGTTCAGTTCAGCACCCGGGTACTGCTTTCAAAAGGCACTCTTTGGAAGTGACCTCATTTGCTCTGCTGTGCTGTCCAGTGTTTCATCGTGTCGTTACTTCTCCAGAGAGAAGCCCCGTGGCGTCACTTTCAGGGGCGCAGGGTATGGACGAGCACTTCAGTTGGTACCAGTCACTAGCTGGTAACTGAAGGGCTGAGTGCTAGGTATGCTGCAAGGCCCCTTTTAGGCTAATGTCCTTTCTTTTACATTCAGGATGCAGCTCCCTCGTCTCCCCTGCTTCTGGGTGTCAGTAACCTGGATTTCCTTTCCTGTCACTCTGACCCTCAGCCTCAGGGGAGTGCAGTGCTGAGGGACAGGAGGGAAGGCAAATCGAGGAATACTGAGGCAGGCTCTCTGTTCTTCTCACCAGCAAGCCACGGCCATGAAAGCAGGGCCCACTCTAAGGCTCCTGAACCCCCCTCTAACCTCCCTCTCTTCCTCTCCTTCCCAGTGATCCTGCCTCACATTGGCAGTGCCACCCACGGAACCCGAAACACCATGTCCCTGTTGGCAGCTAACAACTTGCTGGCTGGCCTGAGAGGGGAGCCGATGCCCAGTGAACTCACCCTGTAGCCAGACAGGACACCAGGGGCCAGGCAGACCGTGCCCGGAATGCTGTCGGGGTGGCAGGCTTGACCTGGACCCACAGGGCGGGAGCCAAGCCTGGTCTGTACCGATGCTGCAGAAGGAGGCTGGTACTGGTGGACGTGCGTGCCACTTTCGTGGCTGGAAACACCCGAGCCGAAAGTGTGTAACTGTATTAAATAATTCTCTGAGAGACTGTGTGGGCCTGTAACTGGGAGATGGTAAAGCATCTGCTTTTCTAACTCAGGGCATCTAGTGACCTGCGCATTCCGCTTCCCACCTCCGTCCTCACCCCCTCGCATTTTAAGTATTAGAACCTGTCCAAACCTTACCCCTCATCCTCTGCTCAGACTCCTTCACGCGTCCGGCCCTGAGCATAGGAAAACCATAGCCCAGTGGTGGCTGTGACACTAGAATCTGCTGCCTAGACCACTGGGGCAAGTTAAATACACATGACAAGGCCAACCGGGGGAGAATAACTGGGAGTGAGTTTCTTAATTTTTATTTTAAAATTAGTTTCAGCACCGCCACACTTTGCTCCCTTTGTCTGTCTCGTCCCCAGCCCCAGCCCCAGCCCCAGGTGGATGTCCTTGTTCTAATCGCCACCTCACCCCTCCCCAAGGCCAGGCCACCAGCATTGCCAAAGCCCTACTCCTGCTGAGGGAGCCCGGTTCCAGCCCTTTCCCCACAGCCACTCCGAACTGGCGTGTGGTTTTCAGTCTGGGGGGCAAGGAGGGGAGCGGCGGAAGGCGTAAGACTAAGCAATAAAACCAGGTGGGCGGAGAACAAAACCTCATACATGCCCACGGCCCAAAGACAAGGGTGCAGGCGAGGCAGAGGGGACTAAACCGAGGGGCGTGACCGATAGTTATTGCTGAGAGCTTGAAAGTGTTTTCTACAAGACTTGATTTAAAAAAAAATATTCTGGTCAAAGCAACATTAGCAAAGAAAGTAATACTACATCTCTTTATTTTTCATTTTAAAATTAACCTAAGTGCAGAAAAAGAACACATATTTGGTTAGATTATGAATGTGACAAATTTTTTATTTCAAAATCTCAAATTTTGAGCAGGAGAGCACCACTGACATAGGTGCCCTGATAGAACTTTATGATTTGATCACCAGAAATGATTATGCCAGGCTATAATTAAGGCTAATCAATCAAAATCCAGGTACCCAATACCAGTTAGAATTCAGGTAGAAACTACGGATCACAGGAGCCCTGGACTGGTTTCCCAGGGAACCTCTGAACTATCTTGTAAGCACTACAGCTTGTGTGAGGACACTGGCCCGCACGCTTGCTTCTCTCACATGGAAACTGATTGACTAAGAGGTAGATGAGCAATTCCAGATCCCACCTAGCAGAGGAAAGGCAGGACTCCGGCCACTGTGCTGGAGACAGGCCCCGAAGCAAAGTCCACTTAAGCCTGAGATGTGGTGAGGGGCAGCCTCCTGGCACCACCCCCTTCAGATGGAAGGGAAGAAGGGCTGCCACTGCTCTTCCCGGTGTCACTGGTTCTTCTCCCCAGGCCCAGGCAGGCCTCTTGTCCATGCGGACCCACCTGTCTCCCTCGGTTAATCCCACAAGACACTGGTCCCCGTGCTGTGTAGAGGGGTGGATGTAGAGCCTCCTCACATCAAGTCAAAACCCAACGGCTAACAATCAGCCATACACACCCCTGAATTTCACAGGTGACACCATGTCCGCCAGTGGGTCTCTTTCCCACAGCTGCTGGAAAGGAGCGGAGTCTGTTTCCTTTCCTCCCTGGGAATGTGTTCACAGGAGACGCGAAGCCAACTATGGACATTATGAGTTTATCCACAGACAGGTGCGCATCCGTAGATGGTGTGTGTGAACTGTGCACACTAGACTGAGAGGAAAAAGGCTAATTTTTGTTTTAGGCTACACATACTTAACTTTCTAAAGAGAAGAACCAAAGGATTTCTCTCAATTATGCATAATGGTTGTTGTCTTAAAAAGCTGTATAAAAAATGAGCACATGTTCACGCATGATTTAAACTGACCTCAGGAGCTCTACGGAGACTCATTAACTTGTGCTGTTCCCAGAAGTGCTCAGCCAGGGCTCGGCCTGACACAGGTGCCACAGCAGCCCTGACAGCACGGGGTCGCATGACTGCAAGGTGGGCTGGGGAGGTGAGGCAGTGGGACCCGAAGAGGCCCTGGACAGTGACCCAAAGGTCTCTCCTAACAGTCTCAGGATCTACTTTGTGACTTCTAGTTCTGGGCAATCCAACCGTCTTACAAAGTCTGGAAAATAACCGTGAACACTGCTATGTCTGGATTTCAAACACTCAGTACTGGGCCGGGACAACAACCAAAGTTCACATTCTATACTTCAGAGTATATGACAGTAATAACACCCGCGGTTTTTGGTTAGCCTGTAACCGAAGACAGCGATCTAGGCCTGGGAATGAAGCCATACAGGGCGTGAGAGGGTGAAGAAGCGAACAGAGAACAGGTGTGCCACTGGGTGAGCCGTGTCGGGCCAGACTGGCCCCGAAATCGGGATGGAGCAAAGGGTGAATGTGCTACGACAGATTCGACAGATCCCACAAAACAGGACTCCACATCATCGGAACAAAGACAAACACTAGCTCTTTTCTGACTTCCCAATGTAGAATCGCAACATATGTATACAAGTCAGTTAAAATACTGCTAAAACAGCACACACAGAAACAATATCTTACTTGTCACTCCCTACAAGTACACATTGCATTTACAACTGTTTTTAAAACCAGGATAATTGTTAAAACATCTATCTAACAGCGATGTTTTCAAAAGTATATACACCTAACAGCCCAGAGAATGCTCACTCCAGACCCAGTGTCAGCACCATCGAAGCGCAGTGTCTGTGACTGCAAATCAGACAAAAATGAAAAGTACAGTACTTTTTGAGGCCGAGGACTTGCTCATGATAGGCTTTAAACCATTTGTGGCCAACAGGCACGTCATCCTCGAGGGCCTTTTAGACGGGCACAAGGTTGCCACTGGTTACACATAAATGAGTTTTATGTCACTGTACAGGCATATAATATCCCCATCAGAGGGTATAAGAAATTTAATTAAATGCTTCACAGAGTTTTACAAAAATTGCTAAAAAAGTTTTTTTGCACTTAAATTTTTAATTTTTATATGTGCCACTTTTAACAACATCAATTATAAACTACTCTCTTACTGCATTACTCAACCCTAAGGAAGAACGTGGTTCGGAGGACTGCATCTCTCTCTGAAAGCGTGCGTCGCACTCAGAAACGCAGCAGCACTCGCACCATTAGTTCTCCACTGAGTCATGGAAATCTCCAAGAGCCGTCGGACAGCCCGAAGCCTCAAACCCAGGGGCATTAGCCCTCAACCAAAACACATTTTAGTTTCAGTCCTACAACCAGAATCAGCACGATCTCAAGAGGTCAGGATTAGAGCAAAGTGCTTGGAAGACTGCTGCTCTGCCAGCGCAGGCACGTAGTCTTAGAATGTTTGTACAGGTGGCTGGACTGACTGAACCTCTTGCCACACTTCAGGCAGGCGTAGGGTTTTTCACCTGTGTGAACACGGATGTGCTTCTTGCAATCTGTCAAGGTCAAAAAAGTCTTGCAGCAGATTTTACAGGCATACTTGCGAGCTCCCTCTACAACCAAGACATTGTGCTCTGATAAAGCCTTCTTGCACTTTGACAGGACATCAGCAGATGCCCTGGTCAACTGTGGAGGGCCAGGCTGGGAAGGGTGCCCATTTTCAAATGACGACGTGGCCCCATTCATCAGTAGCTGGGAACTGGTAGAGTTTTCTGGTATCTGTGAGCTCCTGACAGAAGTTACAATTGGCATTTTGGGAGCTATACGGCGGTAGTATGGAAAGTTACTGGCCTTTCCTCTCGAGGAACCCATCATTACCCTGGAGAAGGAAGAGTGGAGGCCCAAACCAGATCTGGAAAAATCCATCCCGAACTGTTCTCCTTGATAGCCTGATGTCTGCACACATGGCAGGCCCATTGCTTCCTGCATAGGCCTAACGAAATGGGAGTCTGCAGGCTCACTGAATGGGTTTTCTACATGAGAGCCAGGGGCCGAGGAGGGCCCACCCGCAGGCCCAGCCTCTGGACTCAACAAATACGGGGCCTCACACTCCAGCCTGCAGTCACTCGTGGTGTTTGGGATATTATCGTCATTGTTCTGATTTGCACTAAAGTTACTTCCTCTGCTCTTGTTAAGAAAATTTGAAATGCTAAAAGTGGACTTATGATCTAAGTTATTTGTGACTTCCAAAATATGGATATCACCTACCCTGTCAGTGCTAGACTGGGGATCTGAAAAACTCCGATCACTGCTTTCAGGACTGAGGTCTATCTTCTCAGCACTGACCACAACTCCTTCCACCTCCACAGATTCGCTGCCTTCTGCTTGTGAAGTCACATCGCTCACTTCATCCTGAGGTTCAGGAGAGCTCAAGGGCTCCGATTTAACCACTACTCTCATGTGCTCCTTCTCACCAAGGCCAACCTCAGGATTTTCACACTGAAAACCACTTTTCTCAGTTGCAGCTTCCTGCTCAAAACTAGTCTCAACCTGAGTTGCGCGAGAAGCCATGGACAACTGTGCCATGTTGCCGACGCTGTTGTCAGACTGGCTAGGCACCTGGGCATCTTCTTGAGCACCAAAAGACTGGTCAAATATGATGGCACCGTCTTCCTGGTTGTCAGTCATTCCGTCGGCCTTAGGGTTATCCACAATTTTCAGAGAATCCGGTGAGAAGAATTCCTCTCGAGAATGAACCCCTGAAGGCCCATTCTCTGGTGTAACATTGGAAATGGCAGACTCATCCATGGTGGGTCGGAGGCGCTGTCTGGCCCGTTCCTCTGCAGACTGCTTGCGCTTATGAAGGCGTCTCATGGGGAATGGTGTCCGCTGATCCAGGTTACTGCGCATCGACGAGCTGAGGGGGGCCTGCTGCTCTTCACCACTCTGGTTGGAATTGAGGGCTGAACTCACGATGCTTAGTCCCAGCTGCTGCAGCATAAAGAAGCGCTGCATGCGGGCGCTCTGTTCCTGCACACGCTCACTGGGGGGAGACATGGGCAGCGTCCTTGTCGTTAAGTAATGTTTACATGCCTTAACAACAGAGTTCAAATGCAGGTGAGAGGCTGCCAATAAGACATCCATAACATTGCTCTCCCCCAGCATGAGGGTGGAGGTATACATCATGTCAATCAGTGCGGCAAAGGCTTCTGCTGTCACTACCTCGCTATCCAGTTGGATCATGTTCATGGTCTGATCTCCCTCTGCCACTGAGAACAGGGCTCGGAAATGCGTGCTGCAGGCTGCCAGTACAGAGCGGTGGGCTTTAAAATGTCTATTTCCCACCACGATGACACAATCACAGAGCTGGCCATGAAGTCTTTGGTAGTTCAGTTGCTGGAAGATCTGTTCAAAGTGTCCAGGAAAATCCATGATCCTACGGGAAAAGAAAGTGTTAAGACTTAAAAAAGCTTAAGACAAAGCCAGAGCACAGAGGGTGTGATGAAGAGAGAGGTGTGGAGGGCCAAGCTTGGATCTTTAAATGCTTGTGATGTTTTTGGTAATGGGCACACAGACTAAAAACCTGTCAAACAAGGAGCAAATGCTGACTGAGCTACAGCCCTGGAAGCATGCACACATGTGGGGTCAGCTACTGGTTAACAGGCTCCCCTTCACTCCTCACATGACCCACTTTTAACACGCAGGGCCCGTGTTAGAAAAGACCAACGTGTGCATGATAGAATACGTATCCCTCAGAAGTTAACTGGAGTTCTACATTCCTTAAGGACAATGAACACTTTCCAGAGTCTTTAAGTCACCTTAAATAAGTGAAAAGGGTAAATGGATATGAGTGGGGAAGATTTCTAGTTATAGATGGTAGTAGATTGCACACATGTATTTATCTCCCCACCACACACGCTTATTTCTGAAACCCCATTAAAAATACACTAAAGTTTTCTGGTTTTGTTTTTGTTTTAAAAGTATAAACCCACCAGGAAAAAAAGAATGAGAAATAAATATCAATAGCATTTTGGAAGCTGCCGAACAGGTGAATGAATGACTGACAACTGACTTAGCATACCAGAAGGCTAAATCCTAAACCGGCAGTGGATAAAACATCCTGACTTAGATACAAGCTCCCCACCCACCCGAAGGCTCAGAACTGGTTGCCGAGATGCCAAGGTAAGTGGAATGGAGGTGATACTAACACAGGTGGACTGGATGGAAATCCACTAAAAAACAAACAAACAGTGCAATGGAAGCTCGTGCCTGTGGCACAGAAAAGGTAAGTCTATAGAAACAGAAAGATGAGCTGTTATCTGGGGCTGGGAGTGGGATGACAGAAGGACTACCAATGGGAAGAGGGAATTTCGGGGGGGGATGATGGAAATGTTCCAAAATTGAATTGTGATGACTGTACAACTCATAATTTTTTTAAATATTTGAATTGTACACTTAAAACAAGAAATTTTATGGTATGTACATTATACCTTCATACAGCTCAATAAATTATACTTCAATAAAAAACTAATGGGAAAAGAAAAACAAGAGAGAAACAATCCAGATGGGGGGATCTTTTATGTCCAGAGGGGAACATAAAAGACTAACTTTCCAAATAAATAGCATTTCAACCCAGCACACCAATTTATGTATTTAAAATTTTTTTTTATCCTTACCCAAGGACATTTTGTTGTTGTTGTTGTTGCTTTTAGACAGAGAGGAAGGGGGAGGGGGAGAGAGAGAAACATTGGCTGATTGCCTTCTTATAAGTGCTCCGACCAGGGACCGAACCCACAACCTGGGTATGTGCTTTGACAGGGGATCGAAACTGCTACCTTTCAGTACATGGGACGGTGCTCAAACAACTGAGTCACAACAGCCAGGGCTGTAGCACAGCAATTTAAAAGGATGATATTCTGTTCAATGCCTTTCTTCTTTGATAAGCAGCAGAAATATGATTATCTAAGGAAAAAGCCTCCTTATATTTTGAAATGTCAGTTATCCTGAGTTTAAGAAGAAACTATCATCTTTTCTACAAAAGGTCATTCACTAGAATGCTACCTCTTAACGTTCAATCCCCACTTTTTATAGGAAAGGCATATAAGTAGCAAGGATATTGTGGTGTCAGAAAGCATCATTTTGAGGAAAATTCCCAAGGCCTACAGACCTTCGAAAAGAGACTCCTGAGGTAGCTTAGCACAACCCCCACACAGGCAGAGGGTGAAATACTGGAAGATAGGTAAACAGTCCATACAATCATTTAACTTCCCATTTGCTTAAAGATCGTCAGCCATATAATAGATGCCGTAACACAGCCCTGGAGATCAACTCAAGTTCTCAAAACACTCAGGCTCTTCTCAAAACACTTCACAGATGCCTGGAATGTCCTGCTATGCCTTGTAGTCAGGTCGTCTTCAGGGCAGTACAAAAGCAAAGGCTTCCTTTTCCCTTAAGGGGCTCTGGGAGTTGTGAAACTAACATGGGGACCCTAGAGATGATCAACACCTAGAGAAACATTTGTTCTCTAAGTTAATAATAACAGTGTGCAATTTTCTATTTTGAGATACTTCAAACTAATTTCTCCTTAATGGCAATATTCTTTCATCTCAATATCATGTAATAAGTCAAGTTATGATCACTTGGTTTAGTGATGGAAATGAAATACACCAGATCAAAGCTAATCTTATCCATAAAACTGGCTAATTGGGTTATTCAACTGTCCCTTCCAACATCAAGAGTGTCAGAAAGCACCTCAGTATAAGTCAGAGTCCTTAACTGGGCATAGTGGAGTCCACTCAACTGATTTTAGGAGAAAGAGGTTATGATTAAGTGATGCTGAGAAGGCCACAAAATCTCTAGGAGGATGGGAGAGCTATGCCTGAATGCCTCAGAGCACCCAACCACATTGTGGAACCATTCTAGAAAACTCTCTACTGCCACTGCCACCTCTACCACCTGCAGCTTTGCATGGATCTTGATCTGGATTAGCTGCTCAGAAAAGTAGTTGCCACTGCACCTTCTAGACCAACACTGTCCAACAGAACTTTTTACACTGATGGAAGTTATCAGCATTGTTGCTATGTTATATACTAGTCATATGTGTCCATGAGCACTTGCGATGTGGCTAGTGCAACTGAGGAACTGAACTTTTAATTTAATTAATTTAAATGGTTACCATATTGGAGAATAGTTCTAAATGTGCAATATTGTTCTATATTGCTCACATCTGCATCCAAACCCTACTCAAGTACATATGACCAGGGGAACCTAGGTCTTATATCTGCATTGAAACTATGATTCTACCTTGGCAAAGTGGGCTCACAATCTTCAGGCAATCCAAATGTAAAGGAGAAGGTATTCAAAAGATTCTGGGCAGCTGCAAATGACAAATATCCAGTACAATGTCCTTCTGACAATTAAAGCCCCTCTACATGCATGTAATGTACAGATGACTTTGGAAATGCACAATTGTACTGGCTAAGAGGTGATCATCCAGAAGAGCACAAAAACAACAGAAGGCCAGAAGAACTGGTGTTACAATATACATGTGCAGGCGAAGCAGCCATCTTCAACTAGCATTTATTGAGCCCTGACTACTCCTCGCCTATGGCTACGATAAAAAGCTAGGGTGGCCCTTGCTAGTGTGGCTCAGTGGATTGAGCGCCAGGCTGCAAACCAGTGGGTTGCTGGTTCGATTCCTAATCAGGGCACATGCCTAGGCTGTGGGCCAGGTCCCAGTAGGGGGCTCGTGAGAGGCAACTACACATTGATGTTTCTCTCTCTCCCTCCCTTCCCCTCTAAAAATAAATAAATGAAATCTTTAAAAAATAAAAAAAAGAAGCTAGGGTAAACTTTAAAAATCTCTAGGTAACCTAATTTAAAACTGAGAAAACTATAAAATATTTTTTAATTTATTTTAAAATAATAATTACATGTTAATCTAAACAACTTTTACAAAAATTTTATTTTCCCCTCAAAATGAGAAGAGTGGCAGTGTTTTTACATTTTTGCATTAACAGAAGACATCTGGATTCTCATATTTGCTTGTGCATCCAGGCTTTTGCAATATCATACATTACATGGCCTCTGGAAAACTCCACTGTACACTAATGGAAGAATGAGAGTGAAAAAAAGCAAGGAAGTCTTTGTATTATTATAAAAATTGTTTTGACCTCCAGATCCCTTGAAAAAGTGTCAGAGGCCCCTATGGATCCTTGGAGTATATTCTGAGAACTGCTAATCTAATGAAAATTCTAATTACTGTATTCTTCAGACTATAAGACGCACCCCCCCCCCATTTGGGAGGGAAATGGAGCGTGCGTCTTATAGTCCGAATGTAGCTTACCCGGCTTGTTGTGGGGGTACAGGGGCAGAAGCCTATGTTATTTATGTTATTAAATATTTTACCACATTTTTTGCTTCAAAATTTCTTTTTCTTATTTTCCTCCATTAAAACCTAGATGCGTCTTATGGTCCAAAGCGTCTTACAGTCTGAAAAATACGATAAACTGTAAAGATGGAGGCAGGAGTGTTCACTGAAATGCACAGACCAGAACTAGTGGAATTATAAGGAGGAATTAACAAATTCATTAAAAAAAAAAAAAAAAATTCTTATCTCTAACCAAGGGGAAGCCAATAGATAATATCTAGTTAAAAAATTAAGTAGCTCCAAGCATATCATTTTAGGACAGGCACACAATTATCAAAAGAATTAGCTAAGAGTTGAAAGTGGTAGCCTTGGGGAAGAGAAAATGGAAAGCAGAGTGTTTGTCTTGACAAATCTTGTGGAACCATTCGATTCTTTAAGTGATCTTACTTAGCAAACTACATATACTTTTGTTAAAGTTTGTTTTTAATATCTATAAAGAAGGGAGCCAGAACAGATCAGAACCACACACACATGAAGTTAGAAAAGTTGCCAAAGTATTACTCCCCAACCCCTGAAAAGGCAATGGTACCAAACAGTTTTATAGAAAGTATCTATTAAATGCTGTGGAAAAGATAATTCCTATGTTATTTAAAGCATTTTAGGAGAGGAAGCTTCC
>CM052540.1:27013732-27041804 GCA_028533065.1 Trachops cirrhosus | reverse complement strand
GGTGGCTCAGTGAATATGAGGAAGAAACCTTTGTACTGATCTTGCAGGAGTGAAGTATGTTCACCTTGAGTCCCCATCCCACAGCCAAGGTGGACATGCCTCGCCAAGAGCCTTTGCTTTAATGTACCTGTGCCAGGTGGACAGCTGGCAAGGTGGGGGTTGGGGAGTTAAGTCCAGTCTTGTGAAGTGTTATTATTAAGTGACTTCTTTTAAAAAGAGAAATATAAACATATCTATTTTTACTATTAAAAAAAAAAAGAACAGGACTTCCGGCCAAGATGGAGGCATAGGTAGACACACTGTGCATCCTTGCACAACCAAAACAAGGACAACAACAAATTTAAAAACAAAAAAACAACCAGAACCAACAGAAAATTGAACTGTATGGAAGTTTGACAACCAAGCAGTTAAAGAAGAAACATTCATCCAGACTGGTAGGAGGGGCAGAGATGGGTAGCCGGGCAGAGAGGACTTGAGGCAAGGCAGCGGCTGGCAGACCAGGCGAGGCAATGGCTTGCAGACTGGGCAGTCCCACACTTGTGTGCAGATGAACCGGGAGGAACAACTAGGGAGCAAGACAGACTGCACAACCCAGGGTTCCAGAGTGGGGAAATAAAGCCTCAAACCTCTGAGTAAAAACATGTGGGGGTTGAGGCGGCAGCAGGAGAAACTGCCAGCCTCACAGGAGAGACCCACAGGATCCTAGAACATACACAAACCCACCCACTGAGAATCAGCACCAAAAGGTTTCAATCTGATTGTGGGTAGCCAGGGAAGTGACTGAAAACCAGCAGATAGCAGAGCAAGCAGCGCTGTTCCCTCTGGACCCCTCCCACATGTACAGCATCACAAAGCAACAAAGTGGGTTGCCCTGCCCTGGTTAACACTTAAGGCTCCACCCCTTACTATGGAACAGAGGCACAGAGACCAAAAAAAAAAAAAAAAGACTCAAATGAAAAAAACAATTCAAAACTCCAGAAAAAATACAACTAAGTGACAAAGAGATAGCCAACCTATCAGGTAAACACCGGTTATCAGGATGCTCCAGGAACTCAGTGGGTACTTCAACAGCATAAAAAAGACCCAGGCAGCAATGAAGGTCACATTATGTGAAATAAAGAAAAAATCTACAGGAAACCAACAGTGACAGGAAGGAAATCAGAACTCAAGTTAACGGTTTGGAGCAGAAGGAAAAAAGAAACATTCAACCAGAAGAAAATGAAGAAACAAGAATTCAAAAAAATGAGGAGAGGCTTAGGAACCTCCAGGACATCTTTAAACGTTCCAACATCCAAATCATAGGGGTGCCAGAAGGAGAAGAGGAAGAGCAAGAAATTGAAAACTTATTTGAAAACATAATAAAGGAGAACTTCCCCAATCTGGCAAAGGAAATAGACTTTCAGGAAGTTCAGGAAGCTCAGAGAGTCCCAAAGAAGTTGGATCCCAGGAGGAACACACCAAGGCACATCATAATTACATTAGCCAAGATTAAAGATAAGGAGAAAATCTTAAAAGTAGTGAGAGAAAAGGAAAGAGTTATCTAAAAAAGAGTTCCTATAAGACTATCAGTCAATTTGTGAAAAGAAACCTTTCAGGCAAGAAGGGGCTGGAAAGAAGTATTTGAAGTCATGAAAGGCAAGGACCTACATCCAAGATTGCTCTATCCAGCAAAGCTATCATTCAGAATGGAAGGGCAGATGAAGTACTTCCTAGATAAGGTCAAGTTAAAGGAATTCATCATCACCAAGCCCTTATTACATGAAATGTTAAAAGGACTAATCTAAGAAAGAGAAGATCAAAAATATGAATATTAAAATGAATATGAATATTAAAATATTAAAACTCACAATTGTCAACAACTAAACCTAAAAAAAAAACCTAAGCAAACAAACTAGAATAGGAACAGGATCACAGAAATGGAGATCACGTGGAGGGTTATCAGTAGGAAAGGGAAGGAGAAATGGGGGAAAGGTACAGGGAATAAAAAGCATAAATGGTAGGTAGAAAATAGACAAGGGGAGATTAAGAATAGTATAGGAAATGTAGAAGCCAAAGAACTTATTATATATATGACCCATGGACATGAACTAAGGAGGGGAATGTATGTGGGAGGGGACATGCAGGGCAGAGGGGAAAAAAGGGGGCGAAATGGGATAACTATAATAGCATAATCAATAAAGTATATTTTTTAAAAAAGAACAAAGCAGGAGGACTCACATTCCTAATTTCAAAACTTATTATGAAGTCACAGTAATCAACAATATAGTGCTGGCATAAAGACAAGTGTAGACCAATGGAATGAAATAGAGAGCCCAGAAATAAACGGGCACATAATGAGATCAAGTGATTTTTGACAGGGGTACCAAGACCATTCAATGGGAAAAGGACAGTATTTTCAACAAACGCTACTGGGAAAAGTGGATATCCACATGCAAAATAATAAAATTGAATCCTTATTTAACACAATCTTTATTGATTTATTTTTGATAGATTTTATTTATATTTACAGAGAGGGGAAGGGAGGGGGAGAGAGAGGAAGACAAACATCAATGTGTGGTTGCCTCCTATGTGACCCACACCAGGGACCCAACCTGCAACCCAGGCATGTGATCTGACTGGGAATTGAACTAGGGGCCCTTTGGTTCTCAGGTTAACACTCAATCCACAGAGCGACACCAGCCTTGGCTAGTTAACATGATTTAAAAAAAAATCAACACAGGTTGATTAACGCAATAGGTCAAAGACCTAAATGTAAGACCTAAAACTATAAAACCCTTAGAAAATAAGGTAAAGACTTATAAAGACTTGATGACATTGAATTTGGGAATGAGTTCTTGGATAAGACACCAAAGACACAAACAACAAAAGAAAAAAATAGACAAAATGGACTTCATGAAAACCTTAAAATGTTATATACCAATGGAATAAAAAGGCAAACCACAAAATGGGAGAAAATACTTGCAAAACATATATCTGATAAAAGACTAACATCCATAAGATTTAGAGAACTAAAACTACCTCCAGGAAGCAAAAAAGGTAACTCAAAAGTGGACAAATGACTTGAGTAGGAATTTCTCAAAGAAGATACACAAATGGTTAATAAGCACATGAAAAAGATGCTCAACATCTCTGGTCATGAGCAAAACACAAAACTACAATGAGGTATCTCCTCACACTCATCAGGATGGCTACTATAAATAAAAATAAAAAATAAGTGTTGGCAAGGATGAAGAGAAACTGGAACCCTGTACACTGTTGATAGGAATGTAAAATGGCACAGCCACTATGGAAAACAGTAATGGCAGTTCCTCAAAAAATTAAAAATAGAATTATCATATTCAGCAATTCTACTTCTGGGTATATACCCAAAAGAACTGAAAGCAGTGTTTCAAAGAGGTATTTGTGCACCTGTGTTCATATCAGCATTATTCATGATAGTTAGAATATGGGAGCGAACCAAATGTCTATCAGTGGATGAATGGATAAGCAAAATGTGGTATATAAATACAATGGAATATTGTTCAGCCTTAGAAAGGAAGAAAATTCTGATGTGTGTTATAACATGAGTGAAACTTGAGGACATTATGCTAAGTAAAATAAGCCAGTTACAAAAAGACAAATACTGTATGAGTTTACTTATATGAGGTAATTAGAGTAGTCAAAAAATTTCACTCAGGTTTTAGTAGTCAAAATTATAAAGACAGAAAGTAGAATGGTGGTTGCTAGAGACTTGGATGAAATGACAATGGACTATTGTTTAATGGGTATAGAGTTTCAGTTTTATATATGAAAAGAGCTATGGAAATGGATGGTATGATGGTTGCACATTATGAATGTATTTAATATCACTGAACTGTACACTTCAAATGGTTAAGGTGGTAAATTTTATGTTATATGTATTTGTTTTACCACAATAAAAAAAGTGGTATTGGTATATGAATAGACAATCCAGTGGATCAAAACAGAGGGTCCAGAATAGAGTTAACTATATAAGAGAATTTAATGTATGAAAAAGTTGGGGTGATTTCTGGTCAAGATGGAGAAATAGGTAAACATGCTTCACCTCCTCACACAACTACAGAAAAAATTACAAGTAGTCTATAAAACAAATATCATCCAGAACTGTCAGAAGCCACATTCATTCAGACAGGAAGGAGAGGCAGGAGTGGTGCAGGGAGGGGGCAGAACAGGCAGTCCCACATTCGTACCTGGTGGATAAACATTGGGAGGATACCTCAGGAGTGAGGGTTTCCAGCCCCAAACCAGACCAACCAGCAGCCCAGGATTCCAGTGCCAGGGAGATAAATCACCATAACTACTGGCAGTAAAAACCAGTGGGGGGTGGGGTAGTGGAAGAAAATGCCAGATTATCAGAAGAATCCTCTTAAAGGGCCCTGCACAGATTTAGGGTTTAGGCAGACCCACACCCCTCTGGGATTCAGCAGCAGGGCAACAGCAGGAAGGGCACAAGTGGCATACAAGGAGAAAGTGAGGTGACTGGAAACAGGGTGAGTGCTAGGAGACAGCATCCTCCCAGGCAAACCTCCAGAAGTCAGGCAGCAGCATTACTACCTCTCCCAGCCCTCCCCATGCACAGTCACAAAGGAGTGAAACAGGTTGTCCTACCCTGGAGATCACCTAAGGCTCTGCCCCACACAATTTACAGGTCCCCTCTTCTACAATATGCCACACTACTAGGACAGGGGGTTAAAGCACCTCTACCTAATATACAGAAACAAACACAGGGAGGCTGCCAAATTGAGGAGACAAAGAAATATGACCCAACTGAAAGAACAGAACTCCAGAAAAGAATTAAATGAAATGGAGATAACCAACCTATTAGATGCAGAGTTCAAAACACTGTTTATCGGGATGCTTAAAACACTCATTGAGTCTGTCAACAACATAAAAAAGACTCAGAAAGAAATAAAGATTACATAAAGTGAAATAAAGAAAAATCTATAGAGAACCAAGAGTGGAGGGGATGAAACTGAGAATCAAATCAACAATCTGGAACATAATGAAGAAAAAATCATTCAATCAGAACAGCAAGAAGAAAAAAGAATTAAAAAAAACACAATAGAATAAGAATCCTCTGGGACATTTCTAAATGTACCAACATCAGAATCATAAGGATGCCAAAAGGAGAAGAGGAAGAGCAAGAAATTGAAAACTTATTTGAAAAAATAATGAAAGAAAACTTCCCTAAATGGGTGAAGGAAATAAACATATAAGTCCAGAAAGTTGGATCCAAAGAAGACCACACCAGGATACATCATAATCAAAATATGTTAAATCAAAATAGGTTAAAGATAGAGAATCTTTTTTTAAAGTATATTTTACTGATTATGCTATTACAGTTGTCCCATTTTTTTCTTTCTCTCCTTTATCCCCCTCCACCCTGCACCCTCCCTCCCTCCAGCATTCCTGCTTTAGTTCATGTCCATGGGTCATACATGTAAGTTCTTTGGCTTCTCCATTTTCTATACCAGTCTTAACCTCCTTCTGTCTGTTTTGTGCCTACCAACATGCTTCTTATTCCTTGTACCTTTTCCCCTCATTCTCTTCCAACCCCCTCCCCACTGATAACCCTCCATGTGATCTCCATTTCTGTGATTCTGTTCCTGTTCTAGTTGTTTGCTTAGTTTTTTTTTTTTAGGTTCAGTTGTTAATAGTTGTGAGTTTGTTGTCATTTTAATGTTCATAGTTTTGATCTTCTTTTTCTTAGATAAGGCCCTTTAACATTTCATATAATAGGGGCTTGGTGGTGGTCCTTTAACTTGACCTTATCTGAGAAGCACTTTATCTGCCCTTCCATTCTAAATGATAGTTTTGCTGGATAGAGTAATCTAGGTTATAGGTCTTTGGTTTTCATAACTTCAAATACTTCTTTCCAGCCCCTTCTTGCCTGAAAGGTTTCTTTTGAGAAATCAGCTGATAGTCTTATGGGAACTCCTTTGTAAGTAACTCTCTCCTCTTCTCTTGCTGCTCTTAAGATTCTCTCCTTATCTCTAATTTTGGGTAACTTAATTATGATGTGCCTTGGTGTGTTTCTTCTTGGATCCAATTTGTTTGGGACTCTCTGTGCTTCCTGGACTTGCATGTCTAGTTCCTTTGCTAGATTGGGAAAGTTTTCCTTCATTATTTTTTCAAATAAGTTTTCAATTTCTTGCTCTTCCTCTTCTCCTTCTGGCACCCCTATGATTGGATGTTGGAATGTTTAAAGTTGTCCCAGAGGTTCCTCAGGCTCCCCTCATTTTTTTGAATTCTAATTTTTTCATTTTGTTCTGGTTGAATGTTTATTTTTTCCTTCTATTTCAAATCTTTTATTTGAGTCTCAGTTTCCTTCCCTTCACTGTTGGTTCCTTGTATATTTTTCTTTATTTCACTTTGTATAGCTTTCACTTTTTCCTATATTTTGTGACCATACTCAATCATTTCTTTGAGCATCCTGATTACCAGTGTTTTGAACTCTGCATCTGATAGGTTGTCTATCTCTTTGTCACTTAGTTCTTTTTCTGGAGTTTTGATCTGTTATTTCATTTGGGCCATATTTCTTTGTCTTGGTGCACCTGTTACGATGTAAGGAGCGGAGATTTAGGTATTCGCCATGACTGGACAACCCAATTCACTGTGTTGTGGTGTTGTATGTGGAGGAGGGGTCAGAGAGGGAACAATGCCACTGGCTTGGCTCTTGCCTAGCTTTCAGTCACTTCCCTCGTTTCCCACAAACAGATTGTGCCCTTTCGGGTACTGAATCCTGAGTAGGGGGTCTTGTGTATATTCTAGGATCTTGTGGACCTCTCCAGTGGACTCTTGTGTGTGAGACTGGGAGTTTCTCCCACTACTGCAACCCCCATAGATTTTTTTATCTATGGAGGTTTTGAGACTTTCTTTCCCCACGTTGGGACCCTAAGTTGTTCAGTCTGTCTTGCTCTCCAGTTGTCCCTCCTGGCTATTTGCACAGGAATGTGGGATATCCTGGTCCACCAGCCCCTGCCTTGCCTGCCCCAGTCCACCAGCTGCCACCTTGTCATGCATTCTCGCCCACCCCCTCCCCCAGTCCCTCTCTTCCCACCTCTGCCCCTCCTACCAGTCTGGATGTATGTTTCTTTAATTCCTTGGTTGTCAGATTTCCATACAGTTTGATTTTCTGGCAGTTCTGGTTGTTTTTTATTTTTAAATTGGTTGTTATCCTTTTTGGTTGTGCAAGGAATCAACATGTATCTACCTATGCCTCCATCTTGGTCAGAAGCTCCATTTTTCCTAAGAGAGAATCTTAAATGCAGCAAAGAAAAGCAGAGAGTTACCTTCAAAGGAGTTCCCATACGACTACCAGCTGATTTGTCAAAAGAAACTTTGCAGGCTAGAAGGGACTGGCAAGAAATATTCAAAGTGATGGAAAGCAAGGACCTACAACCTAGATTATTCTATCTAGCAAAGCTATCATTAAGAATTGAAGGGCACATGAAGTGTTTCCCAGACAAGGTAAAGGAGTTCATCATCACCAAGCCATTATTATATGAGATGTTAAAAGGACTTACTTATCAAAAAGAAGATCAAAACTATGAACATTAAAATGGCAACAAATTCACAACTATCAACAACTGAATCTAAAAAAGCAAACCAATCAAACAACCAGACCAGGAACAGAATCACAGAAATGGAGATCACATGGAGGGTTATCAGCTGTGAGGGAGAGGGGAGAATGGGGGAAAAGGTGCAGGGATTAAGAAGCATAAGTTGGCAGGTACAAAATAGTCAGGGGGATGTTCAGACTGGTATAGAAAATGGAGAAGCCAAAGAACTTATATGTATGACCCATGGACATGAACTAAGCGGGGAGGGATTGCTGGAGGGAATGGGGGTACCGGGTGGAGGGCAGCAAAGGGGGAAAAATTGGGACAACTGTAATAGCATCATCAATAAAATATATTTAAAAAGAAAAAGTTGGTATTTCAAATCAATGGAAGATACATATAGATTAATTTTTGAGATTGTGAAACTGGGAAGTCTTTTAAAAATATATTGAGTACCTTATCAAATTTGATAATTTCTTACCAAAAATTCATTATCAAATGAATCAAATATTAAAATATTTAAAAAACCAAATGATAAAAGAAGAAAACATGAAATATACTGTCCACAGAAACCTGTTTTAAATATAAAGACTCAAATAGGGAAAAGTAAAAGATAGAAAAAGATATATCATGCAAATGGCAATCACCACAAAGCCAGAATTAATGACTGCATTAAGAACAGGTGAGTGGGCTTCAGGACCAGGTATATTGTGAGAGATAAGGAACAGGTCTAGTGGTAAAAGAGTTCATTTTTCAAGAAGAGATAATAAGCTTGAATGACTACAATCCTAGTAACAACAATTCAAAACAAAGATTTGAATAAAGACAATGACATTGACAGCACTGAGAAGTCCTAAAGACTTAAATAACAGTATTCACCCTTGAGGGCGCTCTTTTCCATTTTTGTGTTCCTCCTAGGAAGTTAATTTTGTAGGCAAGGATCATATATTTTCATTCTTATATTATTCTTATATTCAAGTGCCTTGGATAGTGTTAGAAGACAAAATGAGAATTTTAAAAGATCTAAAAACATTTGTCATGAAATTTGAAAGTATATAGTAAGTGTTTAAAAATGTGTATGTTCTTTGACTCATTAATTCATATCCTAGGTCTCCAGCCAAAGGAATCCATTTAAAAAAAGCAAAGTTTTATGCTTAAAAAGTTCACTGCAATGTTGCCTATAACAGTGAAAAAATTGGGCACAGGCTGAACAATTAACTGAAGGGGTGGATGCATAAACTCTGTGACAACATTCAATGGGCCAGCATGTGAGACTGAAGAACATGCTTCCCAGGTGATGTTAAGTTTTTTAACAGGAGGATACAAAGTTCGATACAACAACATATCAATTATCTATACATAGGTATGGCCAGAGACACACATCTGGAATGAAATAAGACAATGTTAACAATGTTTGCCCTCAGATGGGGAAGGGATCATGGGTTACTATAATTGCATTCTTTATTTTTTTTAATACTGGATATAAAAATTGTATTGGCTCGATAATTTTTTTAAAAATCTAATAAATATTGTAAAAAATTAGAATATCTGAATAAGCTAAATGTAACACGATTAAATTTAACAGGTCTTTGTATAGAGCTCTGAATGTTTTTTTTTAAATGCAGAGATGATGTGACTTAGCAGAATCAAAGACAAAAATTTCTGTTTATTAGCTCAACTCAGTTAACTGAATGGCTTAGAATAAATGCATGTGCTGGTTTAATTAAGAGAGGCATGGCAGGTAGCACAAGGGAGGTGATGGGTCTTATGGAGTAGATTCATGTGGGGCCCCACAGTTCGAAAACGCTCCAGATATCTTGGTGTGTATCCAGCTGTGGCGACCAGGATGAGAACAGACCTAGAGATTTTGGTGCGTGAAAAAGCTGAGTGGCTGGAAAGAGGTGCTGAGGAGAAGAACAGATAAGCGAAAGCATGCCCAGAGTAGTCAGGCACTTGGAGGGCTCAGGGCACAGGAGCTGGCCGTGTTCTGTGTGGCCCTGCAGAGCAGAACTGGAACCACAGGGGGAAGCTATAGAAGGCAAATTTAGCTCTTTGTAAGGAAAAACCTGACCAAGGTGAAACATCTGCCATTTAAGAAATGAGTCGTTCACATCTATAGGTATGCAAGTAGAATCTGCATCAGAAATATGAAGGTAGAGAAAGGGAAAGACAGAAGGGAGAATGAGACAGACAGAAAAAGAGGGAAAGGAATAAAAAAGAGAGTCAGAGGCAGAAGCAAGGAAGAAAAAAGATGAGGCAGAAGAAGAAACGTTTGTGAGTACATGGTAAGTTGTGGAAAACGCACTGTGCGGGTTCTGACCTGTCTTTTCAGGTCTTCATTAGCGATATCTTGAAATACCAGCAGATGGAGATATTACCCCTGAAAAGGAGGACTCTGCTCCCCGCCTCTCCCTGCCCCATTTCTTATTTTCAAAATGTGTCAGGTTTTCCTCTTCTTGAAAAATGATACTAAGAGACAACGACAGAAGTCTCTGAATTTCCAAGCTAAATTTATAAACAAACATTTGTGGTAAATTCTGCTCCTGACTACCTTGATTCTAATTTAGAAGAGGTCACTATAGCTTTTTGCATTTTGATCACTGACTGAGTAGGGCTCCATCTTGCCCCAGCCCGCTTAAATATACGTGTGTGTATACACACACACACACACACACACACACACACACACGGTGTATATGTGTTTTGAGTTAAGTAACTAAACAACATAGGGGTACACTACAGTCCCCTTCTCTGCCATTAACACTTTCCTTCCCCAGATAGAATCTCTGTCACTTTGAATTCTTGCCAGTGGTAATTCTGGGAGTCTTTTCTCTTATTCTATGTGTGGTGCTCTTCAGTCTTCCACCCAGCTATAAAAGAACCAATTCCGAGGACTTTCACAGACTTTGTCTGACTGGTAAAGTTGTATCTTTAAAAGGAAGCAGTCTTGTACAGGAGTGCTTCCCAACTTTGAAGTGTACACGGATCACCTAAGGATCTTGTTAAAGTGCAGATTCTGATTCAAAAGATTTGATAGGGCTGGAGATTCTGCACTGCTTACCAGTTCTCAGGTGATGCCGATGCTCCTGGCCTGAGGACCACACTTTGGGTAGCAGGGTCATACAATATGTCCCTCTCTCAGGAGGTGCCAGGACACTTCTCTCAAGAACTACAATGACTCCTTGCAGGCACTACTGTTTTCTTTGTGACCCCTTAACTTTGATTTAACTGTTCATATTTTCATTGAACCAATCAACATATACAGAGAGTCCACTATGTGTAAACCCAGTGCCAGTTCATTTTAGCCAACATTATTAGGCATCTTTGGGTTCCAGTCCCTATGCTAGGTGCCTAGGATTTAATGGTGATTCAGAAACCAGCTTGATGGTGTTCCCACTAGCCTAATCTGGGAAAATTTAAACAAAAAAGTATGTAATAATAGTAACATATTCTAATCTATTGAAAAAAGTAGGAATCCACAAGTCCATACTGAGATAAATAAATAAATAAATTAGAAGTGTGATGAGCAGGATATTTACTTAATCTCTAAGTACCAACCTACAAAATGCTTGTTAATTACAACGGGAAAAGTATAACTTTTCTTTTGGTTGATATCACTTTACTTGAACCTGGTTGAAAACACTTTAATTAAGTGATTAAAATTAATATAACCAGAAATGGGACAAACTGAAATTGTCCCTGATATGATACCGTGAGAACAGCCTCATATCTGTGATATTCCTACTAAAGATGCATAACCTGAAACTAAGCACTTGGAAACATTAGACAGACCCAGATTAAGGGGCAGTCTACAAAATAATTGGCCTATAATCTTTTAAATTGTCAAACTTATGAAAGTCAACATAAAAGTGAGGAACTATTCCAGGCTGAAGGAGACTAAAGAGCTGTGGCAGCCCAGTGCAACGTGTGATTTCAGACAGGATATTTTTTCCTATAAAAATATTATTAGGCCCTGACTAGTGTGGCTCAGTTGGTTGGAACATCGTCCCATAGACCAAAAGGTCATGAGTTCAATTCCTGTTCAGGGCACACACCCAGATTGCAGATCAATCCTCCATCGGGGTGCATATGAGAAGGCAACAAACCAATGTCTCTCTCTCTCTCTCTCCCTCTCCCTCTCTCTCTCCCCCTCTCCCTCTCTCTCTCCCCCTGCCTTCCTCTCTATCTAAAAGTGACAAAAAAAAATGTCCTTGGGTGAGGATAAAAAATATTATTAGGACAATTGGTGAACTTGAAGTATGATGATTATATGGTAATGTATTGATATTAATTTCCTGATTTTGATGGCTGTATGTACTTATTTAGGGAACATTCCTGTCTGAAGGAAATACTATAGTCTTCAGGGGTGATGAGACACTGACAACTTACTTTAAAAGGTTCAGGGCAAAGGAAAGTTATTTGCCCTGTATTTGCCATGTTCTGTTTGAGATTGGGAAAAGCATGACAAGTGCTCAAAGGGAGCTCTGGTATAGGGGTTATTTGAAGCATCCGGGGTATTTGCGGGAAAGGGATGAGTCTTAAAGGAGATTTGGAGTACAGAGTCAACCCGCGTTGTTGTTCAACGGTACCACCTCTTTGACTGGGTACTGTGTCCCTCCATAAAGATCCTGCTTTGGCCCCTTCTCCAGGTTTGATCACTGCCCTTGTGGAGGTAGATTTGAATCTGCAAGGACAATGGGACACATCAATCAGACTGGCTCCCCCGCTTCTAGTCCACCGGAGAATCCCCTCTGCCCAAACATACTTGAGCCTCCAGCCTGCTAAGCGCCCCCACCCTCCCCCCTCGCCCCCCCCCATCCTCCCAGGGTTGATGGGGCCACAGATGTACGTCTAGGTCCGAGGAATGATCATGGCTGAGAGCTGTTTACACCTTTGTGGACGAAGCTTGGACCTAAGGATTGGATGTCCAAGGGTGTGCATGGAGGCTCTATTGAGAGCAGCTGCTGTCTGCCAGCTGCCACATTTAGTTGGGAATCAAGGAGTGCCTGCCAGAAAATTTGAAATTTAAACCTGGCCTTTCAGGTCTTCGTAAGATATACTTGTCACCGTAGCAGATACAGATCATACTGTTTCTAGACCGTGCTGAGCACGAAGAAACCCCAAAGACTGTTAGGCGGAAACCGCAAACTTGTATGAGCTTCGGACCCCCGTCCCACAAATTCCTTATAGGCGCAGGCGGAGTGCTGGGCCAATCAGGTGTGGCGCCTCGGAGAGGCAGGCCCAGGATGGGGCGTTGCAATGCGTGGAGACCAAGCTGGTTCGCAGGGGGCGGGACGAATTGTGGGCGGGGCAGGGTAGGCGGGGTTGTCACTTCAGAGTTCACGGCTAGAGAACGGAGGGGGCGGTGTCTTGCGGGAGCGGAACCACGCCTGGTTGCGCAGGGCGGTGCCCGGCGAGGTCACGCCTCTTCCGGGCCGCTGCGCTGTCTCCGCGCGTGGACCAACGTACTAGCGGCTGAGACTGTCTTTTAACATCTGGGCTTGGCTACTACAGAGGCGAAATGGCTGTGGAGGTGTTGCCGAGTGCAAAGTGGCTGTACTGTGGGGAGCCCAACGAGAGCCCGAGAGCTGTACTAGGTAATGACTGCGGAGCCGAAGCAGAGTTCCCCATAACTACCCCTTCCGTTTCGGTGGCTTTACAGCCCTCCCGCCCCCAGCCGGGCCCCTTTCCTAGCTGGGCCAGGACTCCTCGCCCCCTTCCCCTACTCCCCCAATTTAGTGCCCACCACTACTTAGGACTCGGCTAGAGACTCCTCCCTCTGTCCTTCCACCATCTTTCTTTTACTACCTACCACCTGGATGAGGACATCCCAGTCACCCCCTCCCCAAAGGATTTACCCAGGATTTTCTTATACCCTCACTCACCAGGTCTTAGACCTGTTCCATTTCCTCTGTTTTAGATCGGAATGATGCCTCCTCAGTTGGTCCCATTCCCTTAGTTATTCTCTCCTGTCACGGCCCCTTCCCAGGACTCCCCTTGCCTCCCCATCCCCTCTTCCCAAGTAGGCCAGGATCTCCTTCAGTCTGCCTTCCAGTCGGGGACTTGAGCTTCCTTGCCATTCTCATTCCTTCAATCACTCCTTCCCGTTGACAGTCCACTTCCGCCTCACCATACACTGTGATTCTTTCTGATCTCATCTCATTCCTGGGCTGTGATCTTACAGTTCAGTTCTCCAATGGGAAGCTGCAGAATCCAGGTAACCTGCGCTTTACCTTGTACAAGAGCAACGACACCACAAATCCCAGGAAGAGGAGTCACCGGATCCTGGTAAGTGCTGCGGTGGCCTATTGCCTGCACTGTGCAGGCCTCAGTAGACCCCTTGGGTGTGGTGGATGTGGGAAGGAGTGAGAGGAGAAAGGGGCAGATAGCAGATGAGTCTTTGAAGAACAATTTGAACTCCAGCAGGTCGGGACATGGGGACAGGCTCCATTCAGTTTCATACTTTTGGTGAAGTGATGGCCTTTCATTCATTAGTTCATTCAACAAGCACTTATTGAGCACCTACTGTGGCCCCGTGGTGTGCACTGCTAGAGAAACAGCTAAATCAGACCTGGCCCCACTCTGTGGGTGATTGTACTCTAGAGTGAGGTTTCTCAACCTTGACGCTATTGACATTTTGACCCAGATAAGTCTTTGTTGTGGGGGCAGCCTTGTGCATCACAGGATGGTTCATAGCTTCCCTGGCCTCTATCCACTATTTACCACCTCCCAGTTGTGACAATCAGAATGTCCGACATTCTCAGATGTCCCTGGAGGGGGGATTTCCGTGGGTGAGAACCACTGCTCTAGAGACTTCTTTGAGATTTTACCCAGTCTCAAACTTACAGAAACATTTCATGTATGTACAAAGAACTCTACAGAGAGGAAAGAACCAGATGTGAGGGACACTCACACAAATAGACAAAGCTCAGGGCCTGAGGGAGGGAGAGTACAAGGCAGAGTCTAAGTCTCTGCTTGCCAGAATGTCTTCCTGCGGAGGGCACGTGGAGCCGAGTTTTGAAGGATGGAGGAGGGTTTGACAGCCGAGGCTTAGTGTTCCAAGTGAAGAGGATAGCAAGGACACACACAGGGAAACAGGAAAGCTGGGCTGTAGTGGAGGAGTGAAGCAGCATTTCCGTGGTCCTAAGAGCGTATTAGGAGCAGTCATAGGAGAGGAGAGGTGGGCAAAGAAGTTTAAGAAGGGCTTGGACTTCGGACCCAGGAGGTTGCCTGCTGGATCATTCTATTCCATGTCTGTAAGCGTGGGGAGCCCAGGGCCTCTCCCCCAAGCCTGGTGGTGCAGCTTCCCCAAGAACGTCAGACAAACTAGAAGCCGGCACTATCGGGGGCTTCCCTTTCTGAAGTCCTCTTGTCTTTCCCCCACGAGCACCCCAGATTCACTTAGTGGGGCTAGATTGTCTCCGAGAGGCTCTCTAGCTCTAATTCACTGTGGTTTGGATTCTAAAGGTTTTTGCAGATGTGGAAAAGGGAGACAAGATGCTTAATACCTTTCAACATTGATTGTAATGGAGCTTTTTTCCACATTTCAGGCAGCTGACACAGACAGACTTTCCTATGTGGGAAACAATTTTGGGACTGGAGCCCTCAAATGCAACACTCTGTGCAGGTAGGGACCGGGGAAGGGACAGCTGGAAGGGGAGGGGAGTGGTGGTGGCCCTGGCACTGCCGTTCTCAGTCTTCAGGGGGAGTGGGGGAAACATACAGAGGCTTATTACCAAGTCCCTGTGTTCTGAGACCCAGGGGCCTTCGCACCAGCATATAGACATTCTTGAAAAGAAAGTTGACTTTTGACTTTTTGAAAAGTTGACTGAAAGTTGACTTTTCAATGTGAGAGAGAAATGAGAATTTGTTGAATTTCCTAAAAACCTCATTTATTTGTAGTATTCCCTGAGTTTTAAAAAAATTAAGATATTGCCCTTGGCTGGTGTGGCTTAGTGGATTGAGCGCCAGCCTGAGGATTGAAAGGTTGTCAGGTTTCATTCCCAGTCAGGGCACATGCCTGGATTGCAGGCCAGGTCCCCAGCTGGGGATGTGTGAGAGGTAACTGATCAATGTTTCGTGCGTCGATGTTTCTCTCCTCTTTTTCCTTTCCCCTCTCTCTAAAAATAAATACATAAAGTCTTAAAAAATAATAAAAATATTAAGATATAATGATATATAACATTATATTAATTTCAAGAGTACAGTATAATGATCAGGTAGATGTATAGTGAAATGGTCACCAAAATAAGTCTGGTTAACATCCATCACCACACATAGTTACACATTTTTTTTCTTGTGATGAGAACTTTTAAGGATTACTCTCTTAGCAACTTTTAAACATACGATACAGTATTGTTAACTATAATCATCATACTGTACATTACTTCCCCAGGACTTATTTATAATCTTGTTTCCAAAAGGCAGCTGTCTTAACTAATATGGAATGTATGATTAGTATTCCAAAGCTTGCCAGAAGTTTACTTTAGGACCAACTGTAAGAAAAGGATTTGGTAGCCTCAAAGGCTCTGGGGTTTTTATCCAGCCCTGCTGCTGTTTGGCTGACATTGGGCAACCTTGCCCTTCACTAATCCCAGATCTGTTCCTGCTGTGTCCCTGCTGCCCCCCCACCCTGCTTACAATGAAGACTGCCTAGACTAAACCGTCTGTAACTGTCGGGGGCTGGCATAATGCGCACAGTGTCCCCATGATGGTATCCAACAACAGTGAATCATACGGCTTTTTCAGAGCCCCGCAGGACCACCCAGATACAAGTCAGGTTAATAAGTATATGCTTAAAACTATTAACGCTGCATCAGAGTTCTAGTGCACACTGGTCTTCCCCCCATATTTACCAAGGCTTCCTTGTCTTTGCCTCCGTAAAATCTATGTGTGCAGTAAATTCCAGTGTAAGTCTTCATTCTTACATCCCAAAAGGGTTTTTCCACTGCAGCAGTGAGCCCAAATGTGATCAGCTGCCAGAATCACCTGCAGCTTTATTTTTCAGAACCACATCATGTTCCCTCCCCTCTCTCCATTCCCGATTTTTCCTCCCCAGTCTCAGGATTGCTGCTGCGGGGATTATTGTTTCTCCCCGGCAGGTGGTGCATTCCTCAGGTGTATTGGGGCAGAAAGAACGGTTGAGAACCTTTAAGCCGGGAAGTTGCATAAACAATACCATTTGAATAATCCATTGTCACTGGTATTATATCTTCTTCATTCAGGCACTTTGTGGGAATTTTGAACAAGACCTCTGGACAAATGGAAGTGTACGATGCCGAACTGTTCAACATGCAGCCACTGTTTCCAGGTAGGTCCCCGTCAAGGCTCGAGGAAATGCCATGTGCTTCAGGTTTGCTGGGTGAGTTGGTTTGCGTTTCTGATTTGTAAACACGTTTTGTAGTTATTTTTAAAAGAGGGCCTTCTGTCGCTATTTTTTCTTTTTCTTTTTGAAAGGTTTTATTTATTTACTTTTAGAGAGAGGGGAAGGGAGGGAGAAAGAGAGGGAGAGAAACATCGATGTGAGAGAGAAATGTCGATCGATCGCCTCTCACATGCGCCCTGACTGGGGACTGACCCCATAGTCCAGGCATGTGCCCTGACCGGGAATCGAACTGGCAACCCTTTGCTTCGTGGGATGACACCCAACCAACTGGGCCACACTGGTCAGGGCTTTTTTTTTTCTTTCATTTGAACAGCACATATTTACTGATGACCCTCTATGCTCCAGGCACAAGTTAGGAGTCGTGGATGCAGCAGAACAGAGACAGATCCTGTCCCCAAGGTGTTTACAGACTTGAGATGAGAAACTAACCTTGGTTAAAGTGTATTGAGCAGTGATCAGAGCAGAATATTGGAGAGCATATCTGATATTCATTTCAACTGAAGGCCTTTTTTAATTCTTAACTATTCTACTGGGATAGATGCTTTAGAATCTCTGGTAGGTGCTGGAAGTTGCTTATATGTTAGACCGTAATTTTCATGTTGAAAGGTCCCTACACTTTCTAATTTGGAGAAGATCCATTTTTCCCTAATCCAGTGGGAGAAGTTGCATCACTTCTCTGCTCTGGCATTTCAGAATGCTCAGGGCCAGAGTGGGAGCTTCCAAAATGATAGGTGAGAGAGTCAGACTTCAGGCGGTCCTGTTCCCTAAATCTTAAATACTGAGAACTGTGGTGGGGAAGGGTGTTAGGTAAGGAAGAAGTCTTAGGATCATGGTGTATCTGCCTGATAGCTTCTGAGGCATTAGTTCTGACTTGATTCTCTCCAAGCAGCAGTCCCACCTTTTTGAGAATCTGATAAGGACCTACTTTCTGGAAACATAACATAATATACAAAAACATATATGAGATTTAGCATATAATTTTAAAGGGCTCTTGAGTCCCAAAGCCCATCAGTGAATTTCCTAGGGGACCACATCCTGTAAGTTAAGAATTCTTGGCTTTGCAAACAAATGTAACTACAGTTAAATTGTCCTCCAAATTCTCTTCTAACTTTCAAGGAAGCAAAGAAAATTATTCATTAATTTGTTGATTAAACAAATTTTTTATAAGAAGTTTGTAAATATCGCTTTATTAGATCCATCACATTGACCTGGGGCACGTCATTTCACCTGGAGGCCTCATTCATCCTTACTGGTAAAATGAAGAGGTTGGATCAGTTGGCCCCTCCATCTGACTCCTTAATTCTCCAAATTGTCTAAGTGTGTATTAAAGCTACATGCTAAATGTTCAGTATATACTCATGTTAAACTCTGGGAAGTCCTGGAGTAAAGAAATCTGTTTTTCTTAGATTAACTCTTTTTTTTTTTTTTAAGATTTTATTTATTTATCTTTAGAGGGGAAGGGAAGTAGAGAGGGAGAGAAATATCAATGTATGGTTGCTTCCTGTGCATTCCCTGCTGGGAACTGGCCTGCAACCCAGGCATGTGCCCTGACTGGGAATCGAACCGTGATCTCTTGGTTCACAGGCCCGCACTTAATCCACTAAGCTACACCAGCCAGGGCAGATTAACTCTTAAACAAATAAATACCAAACACTATTACTCTCTGTAGGACTTACAACAGTTTGCTTTTTTCCCCCTCTGTTTTTGTTTGTTTTCTGTTTTGATAGATGAATCAATTGAGAGTGAATTGACTTTAGAGAATCAGAGCAAAACTTTTAGAGATAAGGTAAGTGTGATGGAACCAAGATGTGGGACCTTAAGCAAGTTCCTTCTAGGCCTCTGGTGAGGGCCCCTCCATCAGTAAAATGAGTTGGTTGAACACAGGGTTTCCTGGCTGCTCCCTGCTCGTTCATTCCAGGTTGTCTAGACAGTTTTCTACCTGCGGGAGCCTCATGCACCTCACAGAGAGCAGTTCACCTGTCTGGGGCGGCCCTACTCAGCTCTGTGCCAGTGTTCTGAACTGGTTCTCTGGGCTGATAGAGGTGTAGCATACACTTGTTTTTAAGGTTTAATCCAAGTTTCAGAGAATATTGGTTGTAGCCTGGAAACTTTCATATTAAAACAAAGCAAACTCGAGGATTTTTCAAAGTAGAATGTTCTTACAAACTCATCTCACTCCATGATGGCAAATTGATTGCTTCAGTGCCGCCTGGAGCAATGTGTTGAGAAGGAGCGTGAGGCTGTCTTCCGACTCAGAGGGAAAGAGTGAGTACTCTGTCAGCAATGTCCATTATAGGTGTAGGACTGGAAAATGTTAAACTGTGTGCCAAAGATTTACCAACCCTGGTTATAGTCAAGTCTTCCCATTTTACAGATGGAGGCACTGTTGATTTGTAAATGGTCCATTACTGTTTACAAAGCAGGTTCTTCAGATCTGTTCATATCATTTGATCCTTACAAGCCTGTGAGGTAGATAGCTATAATTCAACCCAGTTGATAGGTGAGGTAATGATGGCTGAGAGAGGTGAGAGTTTTCCCATAGTCACCCAGCTAGGAGTAGCAGTGCCCAGACTGACCCCGTAACCAAATTTGTCCCTTGCACAGATGGACTCCTGCATCGAAGCCTTCGGTACCACCAAACAGAAGCGGGCTCTGAACTCCAGGAGAATGAACAGAGTGGGCAATGAATCTTTGAGTCATGCGGTAGCTAAAGCCGCAGAGAGCATCATTGATACAAAGGGTGTGACCGGTAAGCAGCTGGAACTTGGGGTAGGAATCTGCTCACAGATACAGCTCTCTCTTCTCTTGAGATCTTTTACTGGCCCCGTAGGTGGAAATGATCGAAGTTAGGGCTGGATTCTTCCTGCCTCTTGCTGAGGGTCTCTGCAGGAACAGACTGTGGAAGCAGTAGGAAACAGCCGACACGCCTGCCCTCTGAGCTCCCAGTCAGCGAGAGGAGACAGGCAGGGGAGTGGGTGTGGCGCGCTGCGTCCTTGGTGCCAGGGTTGCAGCCTGCAGGGCGCGGAGGAGAGAGCGGGCTCCCGGTCTCTGATGCACGGGAGGTGTTGGTCCACAGGGCTGGTGGGGCGAGGAGGCACTGAGCCTCTGGAGGCGGTGTGTCACTTCCGGGGACAGTAATCTTTTTCTGCTCCTAAATTCCTGAGGAGCTTGAGTACTGAATTTTATTATTTTAAAATGTATTTATTGTTCAGATGTATTATAAGAACATAAGAGAAAGTTTATATAAGCCGTTTTTTCCCATTAAAATGGAATTTTAGTAATTTTTAGAAAATCTTTCCATGCTCTACGATATTACAGATATTTTCCTGTATTTTCATTCAGTACTTTTACAATTTTATTTTTAACATCTAAATCTTAATGAAGAATTTTTTTGGCATATGGTACAGACCTGATTTTATGTTTTTCAAAACTCCATCTTTTCCTTTGTAAAAGGTAACCTCAAAAGTCAGGTTCATCATTTTACCCGTTTTTAGCTGAGTTTTGTCCCGTCGCTCCAGCAGGCTTTTGGTGACAGCAGCCTCACCGCCCAGTTTACTGTCCGACGGGGCCACTTCGTCCTCCTCCCGCCTCCCTGTTTTCACAAGGTCTCGGTGACTGTAACATGCTCTTTCTTCCGGGTGACCTTGAAAATAATTTTGTCAGGTTCCCTCAAAGTACAATTGGGATTACTATGGGGAGAATCAACCTCTTTATAATGTCGTATTTTCTCATCCAGGAATATGGAAGTATGTCTCTGTTCATTCAGAAACATACTTTACCTAGTAAATTTTTGATTTTTTTTGTTCAGTTTATTCTTAACTATTAAAGGACATTTAAAAAGAAAAATAATTCACCCATTTTCTTATCATTCTGCCAAACCATTATAATTTTCCTGTTTTCATCTTTGTCTACATACATACTTAATTCTTACACGGTTATTCCTGTGTGGTAGTTACAGTTTTATAATTTGGGTTTTTTTCACTCATAGTATGTGGAGAAATTTTCTGGAAGTTAAGCCATTAAAGGCTATTCTGAATATCCCTCACTTTTAGTTTCTCTTGTATTGCATTGTAAATATTTATTGGCAAACCTCGCTCCCAACTCATCTGCAAGTTACTCGAGGGGAGCCCACGCTGGATGCACCTTCTCGTGAGCCCAGTTAGGTTTGCGTCCTGAGTGGACACGGCAGTGCTGGAGCCATCAGTCAGTCTGTTGGGGGCTGTGGGCCTCAGTGGCGGGAGTGTTCACGTTAGGGGTTTCTGGGCTGGTTACGACGTTGAGTGCACAGGCTGCAGAGAGTGTGGGGGAACCTGAAGCCAAACGGGGTGATACCCACACTGACTCTTCCTTTCTTGCGAAGCCCTGGTGGATGACGCCACGCGCGATAACTTGCAAGATGACTCCCTGTACCTCCCTCCCTGCCACGCTGATGCAGCCAAGCCTGAAGACGTGTATAAATTTGAAGACCGTATCCTCCTTGCAGTAGAAATGCTACCTTATTCACAAGTTGGGGTGTGTGCACACGAGTGGCACAGCCAGGCTCTCTGGGAGTAGTCGGTGGTCCCGGGACACTCACAGAAGCTACGTCCTGACCTTTGCAGTTGCCCAGTGCTGTTGCTGGGAAGGCAGCTGGGCTCCCTCACTAGCTGAGGGACCTGCTGCAGCACCAGCGCCTTAGCCCCTGGGATTCAAACCCATCCCTCAGCAAAATGCCATGTGTCCACAGCTCAGCCCTGTGGGGGTCACTCTCCGTGAAGAGTCCAAATGTGACCAATGCCCGAAGTCTAGAACAGACTGATTTTGTAAAAGGAAGGGTTGGAATGTAAAATGTCCCTACTTGGGGGTCTGATGAGATGGAAAATGCCTGCGGTGGCTTCGTGATAAAGAGACTGCAGAAAATCCCGGGTAGGGACAGGGTCCAGGCTGGGAGTCTGGAGAGCCGAGTCGCTGAGTGCTGTGTGACTGTCCTCTGTCAGCCTCAGTGGTCCTGTCTCTGAAGTGAGGCCACTGGGATGCGATCTGACTCAGCGGTTTTCAGTCTTTTTCATCTCACAGCACACGTAAGCTAATTACTAATATTCTGTAGCACACCAAATATGTATTTTTTGCTGATCTGACCAAAAATAGGTATAATTTTTATTGATAAATAATAGTAATTACCTACTCTTTTTGCTCCAAAGTGACTTTAAAAAAAAATCAGGTGCCTACTCTTGTATATAGGAGTTCTGGTACTAAGAATTTAACTAATGATAAATGGTAATGGAAAAAAATACAATAAAGATTAAAGAAAAAAAAAACAATCAGATGCAGCCTTATGCCATGTGACCTATAAGATGCAACTCTGTTATATGACCTATATATTTGTGGTTTCAGACAGACCATTTACACCAGATAGCTATTGTTGTGTTGGCTGTTATTTTTAAATTTGACGTGTACAGGAAAGCAGTCAGTGTCCCTGACTAAATAGTTAGGTGTTGCATGCTTTACACATTTCTGTGGCACACTGGTTGAAAATCGCCAGTCTAGCTAGTTAGATGTTTCCGTTTTGGTCGGATTGCGTTCTTAACCAATATCTAGTTCTTTCCCCTGCGGAGTATGAGGCTCTTCGGAGCCCATCTGAAGCCTTCAGGAATGTCACGTCAGAGGAGATACTGAAGATGGTTGAGGAGAACAGGTACCCACTTGGGTGGATAGCGTGTCTGAGGGGGTGACGCTGGGACGCAGCAGTCATCAGACGCGAAGCAGACCTTTGGGGGCCAGTCACTGAGGATCACTGTCCAGCACTCGAACATGAACCAGCCAGTGTTTTCATAAGTGTCCGGGCTTCTAGACCTGATGTCCCAGAGCCGTGGGTGGCATTCAGGGGGCAGAGTTGGCCTCTGAGTGCGTGGCACCTGCGGCTGGGCAGATGGTGGCGAGGCCTTGTAGTGGGCTGGGAACTAGAGATGGACTGTGCCCCCCAGCGTCATGCTCGATGCTGACTGTCGCCGTGGGGCCCAAGTGCCGGCCTGAAAGTAGGTGCCAGCTGAATATTTGATCTATCTGTAATGATGTGCTGAGGAGCTTTTCTTTTTAAACATTGAACATTGTATATTTTAAATAACTCATTTATTATTCCCCTCCTTTTAAAATATGATTATTTTTAATCTTCACCCAAGGATATGTTTATTGATTTTAGAGCGAGAGAGAAACTGATGTGGGAGAAAAACATTTACCATTGCCTCATATACATGCCCTGACCGGGGATTGCACCTGCAACCTTTTGGGTATATGGGACTGTGTTCCAACCAACTGAGCCACCTGGGCAGGGGTGCCCCGTCTTTTTGTATATTTATTGATTTTAGAGAGAGGAAGTGGGGGAGGGAGAGAGAGAAACATCAATGTGAGAGAGAAACATTGATCTGTTGCCTCTCTTATGCGCCCCAACTGGGGATTGAACCTGCAACAACCCAGGTATGTGCCCTAAATGGGAGTTGAACCCGCAACCCAGGTATGTGCCCTGACTGGGAATCGAACCCCCAACCTTTTGGTGGACAGGAGGACATTCCAACCAACTGAGCCACATTGGCCATGGCCCCCCGCTGACCTTTTTTGGCCACTAAAACAGCTTTTCTTTTACAATGATGGTGGTATTCTTTTGCTTTTGAGTTTTTAAAAAATAATTTTATATTGAAAAAGTAAAAAAATGTCAACTACAGGTTGGTTTCCTGATTTCTCTTTGGAAATTTTACTGGTCAGTGAAATCCAAAGCCTTGGAAAATACTTTTTTTTCCTCCAAAGATCCATTTCCCCAAAACAAGCTCATTAGTATATCTTAGTTGTTTAAGACAACTAAGTGGCCGTGGCCCAGGGTGCAGGGACGATCTCTGGTCTGGGAGCCTGTAGAACTGAGTTTTGGAGCTCTACAAATATACTGTGTGACCTTCCCAGATCCAAGGCTCAGTTCTGTCTGCGAAATGAGGCAGCTGCAGATGATCTCAGAGAGCCTTGTTATCTCCTCCAGTCCAGGCTCCTGACAGTGGTAGAAAGTGCGTTAGAAACAACAGCTAACGTTGATCGAGCTCTTAGGTGCCCAGCACTATTCTAAGCACTTTACTTGTATTGTCTTTTTTAATTCCCCCCAAGAAAAAATCCCTAAGAAGAGGAGGGTATTATTATTGGCCTCACTTTATGGGTAAAGATGACGTACAGGCTGTTCAGAAATTGCCAAAGCCACTAACTGGCAGAGAGGGAGTTCAGTCCCAGGCAGCCTGACTTGAGAGCCGGCGCTCTAGACCACTGCATCTGGGTTTGACAGAACCCATGCCCCTTCTGCTCAGTCTGGCCTGGTGCCCGTGGATGAAGTTTTATCAGAACACGGTCACGGTCATTCATTTTTTGCATTGTCGATGGCTGCTTTTGCACCATAAAGGCAGATTTGAGCAGTTACTGCAGAGACCACGTGGCCCACGAAGCCTAAAATATTTGCTGTGCTAGCCCCTCACCGCCCTTGTACTAAACGGTGCTCCTTCTGTTAGGAGGAGCATTGGCGGGCGGCCCTTCCTCAGCCATCAAGTTTGCGTGCAGTGTGAGGGTGCTGCTGTTCTAACTGTGCCGTGGCGAATGGCTCCTGACGGAGTGGTCTCACCCGACGCATTCTTTCCTTTCCCACCCTTGTGTTAGGCACTGCTCCTTTGTCATAGAAGCGTTGAAGTCTTTGCCATCAAATGAGGAGAGCCGAGACCACCAGGCCCGATGCATATGGTTTCTGGACACGCTTATCAAATTCCGAGCACAGAAAGTGATTAAGCGGAAAAGTAAGTTCATGATAGACATTTGATTCTAGTTATTTTCAGACCATTATTTGCCCGTAATTCTTAGCTGCAATGAGAGAAGAAAATGAGTGTGTGTGGTCAGGTCTTTATTTAAACCATGCAACAGTGAGGTTCCCATTGGTACTGCCGACGTGGTGAGAGGACTCGCCAGGCTCTTTCCACATTTGCAGCGAGGGGCAGGCGGGATCACGTGATTGCTCAGAGTTAACAGTCACTTGTGTTCTGCATTGGGCAATGTGATGTATCCAAACCAAGTGAAAATTGTAAGGGACTGTGAGACAAACGTCAGTCATAGCGGGAGAAAAGTGGGCCTCGCTCATGAAGGCTTGTGACTGGTTCGTGTTGTGTCAGCTGGTTTCTGACCGGTCACCCCAGGGTCGCCTACTGCCAGGGCGTGGCTGCCACGTCCATCCACCCAGAGTCGGAAAGCCAGCGGGAGAGCCCTGGGGTTTCAGCCGCAAGGGGTACAGGGTTTTGTACCGGGATTGGGCACCCGAGAGTCTGTATGCTTTTCAGTGCTTGCTTAATTCTTATTTTCATACCCTGATCGCCCCTGCTTTCCCTCTCCCTGGGCTTTCTCCACATTCTGTTTTGCTTTTCTAACATCTTACGAATTCTGTGTCGTTAGCCCTCATTGGAGTCTTATTTTGCTTTCTTGTCGCCTCATCATAAATGTCTCCCAGGCAGTTTCATTTGAAATGAGCATACTTTCATTTAAAGGAGGCCATCTTGTTCCATGGGCCCCTGCTTCTCCTACCACGTGGTTTTGTTCCTAACACCAGCAGCCCAAACGTTGGCCTCTTCTCCCAGCTCGTGGGTGACACGCGGCCCAAGGGCTCTGACAGAAGGTAACCAAACGCAACTTTGTGTTGTAGGTGCCCTGGGGCCTGGGGTCCCACACATCATCAACAGCAAACTGCTGAAGCACTTCACCTGCCTGACCTACAACAATGGCAGGTGAGGGGCGCCATTTCTCTGGCTTCTGCCTGTAAAGGAGAAAGCAGGTTGGGAGAGTGGGGAGGATGGGGAGAGTGGGGAGCGGGAGCGTGGATTGAATGCCGTGCCCAGAGCTGCTGCTGAAGGGAGCACTTCCCTTGGGGGTGATCCTGGGGTCAAGTTCAGGAAACATAGCCCAATTAGTGCTCTCTTCCCCCTGGACACGTTCACTTCCCCTCGGGATGTCCAGCAGTGAAGACACCTCACTTGACTGACTCTTTTTGGGGAACCCTTCCTGACGTGCCCCCACAGAGCTGGTGTTCCGTGAAATGGCAGGTTGTAGGAAAAGCAGGCATGTGTGGTGATATTGGGGGCAACACCTGGGTTTTCTTCCCATTTGCTTGGAATGTGTTTCCTGCTCCGAGTGTGTTTGGAAGAATCAGCATCCGAGTGTGGGGTGACCGCTCTCCCGGCATCCCTGCTGAGCAGGCGGGGCGGACTGGAGGGTCCTTGCCAGTGCGGCTCTCACCGGGCCTGGGGGGGTAGGTGCGGCCTTCGCCGTCCCCCGTGGAGGGAGCCCTGGGATTGGCTCACTTCCTCTGTGTGATGGCTCTGTGCCCCGAAGGACAAGGAGTCGCTTGAATTCCTTTTCCCCTCCCCAAGATGGGAAGACGTTGAGTCCTTACGGGAACAAGTTTGGATGTTTTTATTTTGCTTTTGAAGAAATCATTTAGTTTAATTTTGTGTCTTTATCGCCACTGATTTTGCAGTTTACGCAACTTAATTTCTGGCTCTATGAAAGCGAAGATCATCGCATATGTGATCATACTCGCCTTGCACATAAATGACTTCCAGATCGACCTGACGGTGTTACAGAGGGACTTGAAGCTCAGTGAGAAAAGGTGAGCACAACAAAGAAAAGGCCTCCTTGCTGTATTTCTGGTACTGCTGGAAAGCATGAGGCTCCATCAGGAGAACTGGGGACGTTTCATAGGGGAAAGACCTGGGGCCAGAGGACAACCGTCAGTGAGCGACTGGATGGATCAGCAGCTGGACGTGACAGGCTGCCGGTTCCCTGCGCCAGGCACAGATCTGACATGTCGTACCATTGGGTTGGCCAGAAAGTCCATCTGGGTTTTCTGTAAAGACACAGTTTTCATTTTCACCAATAACTTTATTGATTCGGATATTTTGAGTATGTCGGCAATCTCCGTATGGTTATAATGTTGATTGTTCTCAATGTCTCAATTTGATCGCTGTCAACTGGGCAGCCTGACTGCAGCATCGTCCAGCGAGAACTCTCCAGCACGAAACTTTGCAAACCACCTTTGACACATAGGATCAGTCCCGGCACCTTCTCCATACACTGCACACATCTTTTTTTTGCATTTCAGTTGCGTTTTTACCTTTCTTGAAATGATAAAGCATAATGTGCTGAAAATGTTACATATTTTCTTCCATCTTCAATATTAAAATGGCTACACAAAAATTCACCAATTTTGATGTATTTCTTAATGCACACTGATATGACAGCTGTCACAAGACAGTTTAACAAAATTGTTTTGAATGAAATTAAAGACAACTAAGTGCTACTACAGCCGGTGCTGCTGTGGCTGCTAGGCTCTAAGTGCTACTGGGAAGAAAACCAAATGAACTTTTTGGCCGACCCAATATCTCAATGATTTCCCTGAAAAACAACTAAAGAATTTACAGTTCAGAAAAGTCACTGACTTTCCCAAGGTCGCAAACCAAGAAGAGGAATAGTTGGGCTTCAGACCCGAGCCTTCCCGTAGCACCCTGTCCCCGTGTGACCCGGCACACCTGTCTCCATGTACCTCCCTCTGGAGAGAGATTCTCTGTGGTCCTCAGGGGTGGAACCCAGGGGTAGAGGTCCTAAGAACCCAGTTTCAGCTTAGCAAAGAGACCCCTCCCAGAGTCCGAGGGAAGGGGCTGTCAGACGGTGGGGCTGCTGTTGGGCAGGAATGTCACATGGGGGCCTCTCTGACCGGACTGGGAGAGTGGGCAGAGGCGGCCCTTCGGGCCCTTTCTAGCCTTGCTAGTAGGGATTCAGACCAAGTAGGGGCAGAACTTCCCCACATCCTAAACATTGGTTCCTTTGGCCTTTGTCGGTGATTTAGGGACATCTGACACCCAAGGACCCTGAGGCTCCAGAGAGCCGGTGAAACGCACGTGTCTGGACTCTCCCTCACAGGGGTTACTCCGAGGGCGGTCCCCACTGGCACTCGCGCAGGCAGGGGCGCCGTAAGTCAGAGAGAGGATACCTGGAGCCTGTTCTAGCAGACTTCCAGCTAGCGTTCAGTCCTGGTTAGAGGGAGTAAACGAAGTTTACTAATAGG
>CM052540.1:26965891-27013232 GCA_028533065.1 Trachops cirrhosus | reverse complement strand
GGGCCAGGCCAGAGAGTGGATATCTTTTCCTGGGGTGGAGAGGTTGTTTCCAGAAGGGTGAGGTTGAATCCAGACATCCCCCCACAAGCCTGGGAAGGCACTAGCCGGTCCTCAGCCACAGCTCTGGATGACCACAGCCCTGGATGACCACAGCCCTACTCTCTGCCTCTCCAGGAGTGGACTGCCACAGTCAGAAGGGTGGTCCTGGGACCATCTGCCCCCAGCAGTGTGGCAGGGCAGACTCTCAGCCTCCTGGGACTGGAGGGCAATGGCTCACGAGAGCCTGTGTGACTGGCCCCTTCCTGTCTCTGTGACTCCTTCTCAAACCCCACGCCTCACTCACCATACTCTGGTGATCTCCCTGCTGCTCAGGCACACCCAGTCTGTCCCTGCAGGCGGCTGTGCATGCAGTTCTGGTTCTTTTCCTGGGTTCTTCCTCAGCATTCACATTCTGGCTTACATGCCACCTTCTCAGAAAGGCCTGCCCTGACCACTCAAGCTTACATACCCACAGAGTCCCTCTGTCCCCTCATTCTAACGATCTGTAGAGCACTTCTCATCCTCAGATATGACTTTTCTTGATGGTATGTGTATGCTTTTATTTAATTATTTGCTTCCCCTTCCTGAAACCTCAGCTCCTGAAACAGGGATGGTTGCCTGCTTTGTTCACTGCTGTGTCCCCAGCTCCTGCTTACAGCCGGTGCCCAGTAAATGTCTGATGAATGAAGGAGGGCTGGGTTCAGTGAGTGGGATTCACTGGACCAGTATTCTCCAAGTCCCTTTTCTGTCCCAGGGAGGGCTACGCTCTGTGCTGAGGCTACACCGATGTCCCAGGCAGACTCGATCCTACCTTACAGAATTTACTACCTTATAGCCACAGAGACTGACATTGGACAGATCGCTAAGAAATGAAGTAAATGTCCTAGAAAGCAGGTCTCCCGGGTACAGTGAGTATCTGTGTGTATAAAGAGAAGTCAGGGCAGGCTTCTCTGAGGAAGTGGCACTCAGGCTGAGACCTGAAGGATGAGCAGGAGCTGGCCAAGCAGAGGGGACATGGGCATGGGCTTCCAGAGCAGGCAGAAGCCTGTACAAAAGCCAAGAGGAGGGATTCAGACATTCTGGATGGCATAGATGCCCCTGTCACAGTGAGGCAGTGAGACAGTGTCACGTAGCCACCCAGTGAGACCCTCTGAGCACTGGGTCTGGCGAAGACCAGACACTCCTCCCCTGCCAGGCCAGTGATCAGCATGGCCAGTGCGTGGGGCCAGCATCCCGAGTGCTAGCCACTACTCAGCCGGCAGCTCGTCTGCCCAGGTGAACAACTGCAGGGGGGCGGTGAGGGCAAAGCCTGCTACCTGACTGGCGAGGCACCAGCGTCCCGACCCTACCTGTGATGAGGCCTTTGCCATTCTCGTTCACGGCTATGCCAGCTGCACGGCCCTTGAAAATGTGATTCCCACTAAAACGGAAGGAGAACAAGACAGGTGAGATAAGACCGATGTCAAGAGTCAAAGACAACGCCCACTCAAGGTGACCAACCACCTTCTTTTATGGGCTTCCCCATATGGCTCCAGCCCACGGTGGGATAAAGCGCTTCCTGAAGCCCTACAAGCCAGCCAGCCACGAAGCAACCTTTGGTTATCACCAACCAAAGACTAAACCGGCAGCTACGCCACAGAGGCACAAGGACATCCGGGCCGCTACGGCCTCTCCTGACCGCCACCCACACACGAACTGCATTCTAAACGGATGCCACCGTGGCGCACAGCTCCCAGGTGAAGTCTTGGTCACGTCAGAATCCCAAGGACGGGTGCTGAGCTTGTGTGGGAGTGAGAGCGTCCGACAGGTGACGCGGACTCTCTGCCTGTACCGAGCCTGCAGCCTTCTGCTCGCGTCCAACAGCTGCTCTTCATTGTCTGTGACCGTGATCACATGCCCTCGGAACGACAACACAAAATACTGGCATGCTTTGAGAGGAGAAAACCAGAAGTTATAAAAAGGAATTTCCCGAATATCAGACCAGGTGGACGTGAAGCCCCACGAGCTGCGTGAGCCACAAAGACGAGGCAGAGGGAAGCAGGCTCCCGCTCAGAGACCCGCATGTGGCCCTCGCTGCCCCGTCAAGGCCTCAGGAACCAGTTCCTCAGAAACAGGCGCCTGAGTAAGGGCAGGGAGAGCGCCCACAGACCCGCGTTCCTGCGGGGGCCCTACGGGGAATCTGCTCCTGTCTTCCCAGCATCTAGAGGCCCGTGGCCCCATCACTCCGACCTCTGCGTCTGTTGTCACATTTCCTGCTCTCTGACCCTGACCCTCCTGCCTCCCTCTTCCAAGGAGCCTTGTGATGGCACTGGGCCCACCTGGATAACCCAGGATAATCTCCCCATTCCAATTTAAAGATGAAGTCTTTCACTTAATCATATCTGCGATTTTTTTCCATTTTCACCAATAATTTTATTGGGCATCGTATTCACCATTTTGTTCCATTACCTTCTGCCGTCTTTCAGGCAAATTCATAATTCTATCTTCCCACAACTTTTTATCTTTTTGAACAAAGAACTGTTCCAGGTGTCTTTTGCAGTCTTCCAGGGAATCGAAATTTTTTCCATTAAGAGAATTTTAGAAAAACCAAAATAAATGGGAATCCAAATGTGCAACATCTGGTGAATATGGCGGATGAATCAGACATCCCCAGCCAGGCTGCAACAGCTTCTGTCTGGTCATGTGACCTTGTGTCGTCCTGAGGGAAGGTTATGTGTTTTCTGTTGACTAATTCCAGACGCTTTTCAATGAGCGCTGCTCTCGGTTGGTCTAATTGGGAGCAGCGCTTGTTGGAATTAATCGTATGGCATTCCGGGAGGAGCTCATAACAGAAGACTCCCTTCCAGTCACAACATCACTTTCTTCGGAGGAACACTGGCCTTCGGTGTGTTTGGTGGTGGATCCCTTTGCTTGCCCCACGATCTTTTCATTGCCTGTCACAATTTGCTTTAAAACCGGAAGGTTTTCTTTATGTTTAAGTAGAGAATTGCATATGGAAATACGGTCAAGAAGGGTTTTTTTGCTTAACTTATGTGGAACCCAAACATTAAAGTGATTAACATAACCAAGCTGGTGCAGATGATTTTCAACGCTTGATTTGGATCTTTTGAGAACGGCAGCTATCTCCCACATGATAAAAGGTTGGTCGTTCTCAATTAATGTCTCGATTTGATCGTTGGCAACTTCAACTGGTCTACCTGACCATGGAGCATGGTCCAGTGACAAATCTCCAGCACAAAACTTCCCAAAACACTTTTGACATGTTTGAGCAGTCACAGCACCTTCTCCATCACTGCACCAATCTTTTTTTGCATTTCAGTTGCATGTTTACCTTTCTTCAAATAATAAAGCATAATGTACTGAAAATGTTGCATATTTTCTTTCATCTGCAATATTAACATGGCTACACAAAAATTCACCAACTTTGATAAGTTTGTTTTAAATGCACACTGATATGACAGCTGTCACACACAATCTAACAAAATTATTTCAAATGAATTTAAAGACAACTAAGCACTACTAGAGTCATCATATGGAAAAAAAAACCCAAACGAACTTTTTGACGATACCCGCCACTCGGGGCATTCAAGGTCCTCCGCGCTCTAGCATCAGCCCGCCTTTGCAGGCGGGTCTACGCAGTCCCCGAGGTATCTCGTGCCCGGACATACCACTTTCTCTTTTTCACCATTTTCCTAGTGTCTCTGGATTTTTCACCAGTGTCTCTGGAAAAGCCCACAGTGCTTTTCCGTGGCCAGGAAGTCCTCTGTATCCTTCGGGCACAACTCAAATCTCAGCTCCCCCTGTCCCTGTCCCTGACTCGTGAAGCTGAAATCAGGGCTGGGCTCCTCTGGCACCTGCATGAAGACCTACTAAAGCGCTGTTTTGGTGAGTCTTCCCTCCTGGTTCCGTGTGTCTATCGCCAGCAGGAGGTGGTACACTGCACAGAACAGACTGCTCTCACATACTTTTTACATCACCGACCCCTTACATAGAGTAAACGCTTAATATGCGTTATGTAAACAACATGCATATATACAAACACATGCTCTTAAGGCAACCATGCACAAGGCGGGAAAGAGCTCTATGACCGCTGACTTTAGAAAGCGGCCTGTAACAGTAAAAAATAAATGCCTCACAGGACTGGTTCAAAAATTGTGGGATATCAAAACAAGGGAGTGTTCCAAAACTTTCCAGAGTGATTAAACATAAAGGCCACGCAACAACATGGAAAAGTACGTGTGGAATAATGCTCGGGAAAGACCCTCAGAGTGTACTTGCTGCGTGTTAACGCCAGTTACCTTCCTAAAGCACGGACATAACTGGGTGAGTCCCGCTCAGACCCTTCAGTGAGTCTCCGTTGCCTGGAGAGAACACTCCGCCCTCCCCAGCGGGGTCTGCAGAGACAAGGCCCTCCTCACCTGGCCCAGGGCTTGCGCCCCACCATCCGTTCCCACCACGCTGCATGGCAGAGACGGACTGCCACAGGGATACAAAAGATCAGGCCGCAGTGCCCACAGCAACCAAGATTTTCTGGGACAGTCCCAATTTAAAATATTTTTTAAACTTTTAAAGAATTTATTTATTTATTTACTTACTTACTTACTTATTTATAGAGAGAAGGGAAGGGAGGGAGAAAGACGAAGAGAGAAACATTGATCAGTTGCCTCATGTGACCTGGCCCACAACCCAGGCATGTGCCCTGACCAGGAATTCAACCGGCAACCTTCCGGTTTGTAGTCCAGCACTCAACCCACTGAGCCACACCAGCCAGGGCCCCATTTAAAATATTTTATGCCAGGGCCACGCCTGGTGTCAGACCTCCTCTCAAGCCACAGCGGGCTGTTTGCTCACCCCTGCAACTGCTGTGCTCTGCTCTGCTGCCTTTGCCCAGGTTGTTCCCGTACTAGGAATGTCCACCCCATCTCCACGAGAGTTCTAGTTCTGAGTCCAACTCCACATTCAAAGTCCAACTCCACTGCCACCTTTTAAAGGCCTCCCCACAGCTCCCCTGAGAGCTGTGCCATGTGTACACCAGCCATGCATTTGCTGCTATGGCACAAAAGGCCAGGTGGTGCCCTGCCTCTCCTGACACCGCTTGGATAGTGTTTATCACGGTCTGCCCCATACGACTGCGGGGACGGCAGAGCGCTGGTCCCAGCAGTGCCCCTGCCCCTTCCACCTACAGCTCCCAGCACTGACAGACCTCGGCCTGCTTTCATGCTGAGGCCAGATGCAGCCCCCGGATCCTAAGACAGCATCCCAGGGGGCGGCCAGCAACTGACCGGAGTGGAAATCTCTTCTGGGCACGTATGTCTTCTAGACTAGAGCACGCCCCTGGGGAGCAGAGTCTGTCCCTAACTCTTGTTTTGCCTCCGTTGTCATTATTAGAAGTGCTCAGTAATACCTGCCAACTAGAACACTACGTGGTAGACTGGAAGGGAACACAGAAACACAACAGTGGTTGTGTGACTGCAATTACAGGCACAGTCTCTTCTTTGCTTATGCATGTACGGCTGCTTTAACAAACAACTGTTTTCAAATGGAGGAAAGGCAGGGAGCAGGGAGACAGAGATGGAGAGGAAAGAAGGGACCGAGGGTGAGAGGGTGGTCTGGGTAGAGCAACCCATACCTCACGACTGGGTTTCCGTGGTACAAGATATATATGCCGGCCTCCTTATTTGAAAAGATTTGATTGTTCCGGATGATGCCTTTCCCGTTGCCAAGAACGACAATGCCAGAGCGAAGGCCGTGGTGGATCTGGTTACACTGTAAGTGGACAAGAGACACCACACAAGGCAGATCAGACATGCCAGCAAGCAGCAGAGTGCTCAACCATGCCCCGCAGCAGGGCCAGAGGAATGCAGTGGAGGAAACCGCGTCGCTGGGATTCCCCGCACACGACAAAGTGCTGGGACCCTGCCCTGCTGCCGCCCTCTCGAGGAGCACGTGAAGGGAGGAGTCTCCACTGCCCCGCCTCTGGGGATGCAGTGATTGGCAAGGCAGGCTACTGGAAATGTGTGAGCCTCCAGGGAGGGAGTCCCCCAAACACACAATCGCCTGGCCACGCCATACCGCCCAGGGTCAGGAGAGCCTGCATTATGGGGAAGGCAGCACCCAGCGCACGAGAATGCTGGCCCCGTGGGGTCCCAAGGGGGCCACACCCAGGGAAGGGTGAGCCATTTGGCTTCTAGTGCTCACTTCTTATTCAGGGCAGGCTGAGGAAAGGTACGGCTCTGGGGAACTCGGCTGTCCCAGGGGGAATGAGGTCACAGGTGTCTGAGCTACAAAGAACCTCAGACATATTCATTCTCATGCCTCTGTGCGAAAGGGAAACAGGCCCAAGGTCATGTTCGTGGCAGAGCCAGATGTGAAACCTAGTTTTTTTCTGTTTCCTAGTCAGTCAGGTGCTTTTGTGCAGTGACAAAATTTTTAGATCGTAATAAATATAATAAAATCGTTTCACACTGATCGTTTATAGCCTCAAATACAACCCCATATATAAACCACAAAATGAGCTACTTCTCTTCCAAACAGATTTCACAGAAAGTTCTAGTTTGCCTTACAGTATTTTATGCTGCAACTCTCCTATTCTGACTCACTTTCCCGATTTTCTCCTGATGGATATGCTGACCCACCAGGACCACCGCAGCCTAGCAGAAATCCCTCACAGGGCTGAAGAGCTTTGAGAGAGAGGTGCATGCAATGACATTGCCATCCTCACCCACTCACAAAGCCAGGACTGATACGCACCACCCCCCTCCCACCTCCACCTGCCAACTGGCCTGCCTCCTCTGAGCCTGGAAAGGCAACCTCATCTCTCTGGCAACAGTGGTAATAATTTCCTAGGCCACGGCCATGCGTCAAACACCAGCTGCATGGCAAAAACACAGCGAGAGGGAGAGGATGAAAGGGGACCTCGGGCAGGCATGTCTTTTCAAGCATAGGTAGGACTTTCCTTTCTCTGAATTTTCAAGGGCAGTCAGATGTCGTGGGTTAAGAATCAACCCTAAGTTGACTGCCCAGAATGAAATCCCCGCTCCGTCCCTAGTTGTGTGATCTGGGGAAAATCCTTACTTGGTCTCTTTGTGTCTCATCTATAAAATGGGGATAATAATTCTACCCCACAGGGTTGTGTAGGGATTAAACCATAATTAAATATATATGCACCCAGTTCTTAGAACAACCTGGCATATAATAAGCACCACGCACAAGTGTGGATATTATTTTTCCAGGTCCATAAAAAGTCCATCCCATTTCCCAATTTCTCGGGAATCTGTCTCTCGGGGAAGGCCAGGGTGGAAGAGGGGCTGGCCTCTCATGTCACAGGTCTCATATGCTAGCATTTTAAGAGGCTTTCGCACTGGTGTGAAATCCAGCTCACACTAACCACAGATAATAATCCTCAGCACTAAATATCCTTTTTATAGTAATGAACTACTGGGTGTTTTATTTCTGATCCACCTGTCTTTTAGGGCAGCCATCGTTATCTTTAGTGGTCACCAAGGTCAAAGTCGACCAGAACATACCAGGCCCTGTGAAATCTCCCTGCCACTGGTCCTCTTCCCTGCTGATGGGGAGACTGCAGGAAAAGGGGCAGGAACCTCTTGCAGACAGAAGGTAATACAAACCGAAGATGGCAACATGGATTTAAATATCCTCAGACAGGGGTTCTGAGAAGCAAGAGCCACCCAGACAGGGGCGTGAAGACGGCGAGAAGTACCAGGATGAGCGGGTTGGACTTCTTCCGGATGTCCACGCCAGCCTCCGCGTTGTGGTAAATGTTGTTGCCCGCGATCAAGCCTCCGCCCTCCAAGCGCAGAAAGATGCCTGACGCCCTGCAGCGGTGAATGTCGTTCCTGAGCATGACAATCTAGGCAAAGAAGAGAGAGACATTCGTCTTCTTGTCACAAAGGTTTTAAAACAATCACTTGGGGAACAGCTGAGTCTTTCCCTCAGCGTCTGGTCTGTGCTGCCCAGCCCCTCGGCGAGAGGAGGGCTCAGGGTCGGCACGGCCACCCTCCAGGAGCAAAGCCGCCTCCGCGCCCCTCCTGGCTTTGCCTTCTTCTCCAACCTCATACCAGGTCCTTAGTGAAACCTGGAACTAGTGTGAGGACAGAAACTGGGAGGGGCTCACCATTCACCTCTCCAGGGACCGACTAGGAGCTGACGGCGAAAGACTGGAGACGGGACAGGAGATGGGGACAGCCGCCCCCACGGTGGAGGCTTGTGGGGAAGTACAGCAGCCACTGTGGGGAAAACATTCAGCTCCTTCTGGATTTTTATCTAACTTTCCCATAAAACAAGCCTGTCACTCTCCAGGAAGGGAGCAAACAAACCACAAACACTTTATCCCTGTGGGTGCTGAGAGGAAACCTGGAGCCCAGATTATTAGAGCCCCCAGGTGCTGGGGGGAGGCAGGACCAATGAGAAGGGCCTACTCCCGAGCTTCTTGACCCAAAGACACAACAGCTAATGATGAACCCTGACGCGAGAGAAACCACGCCCCCAGGCTAGCCATGGCACAGCCGCCCAGGACAGCAGGGTACTGCTGAGGGCCAAGCGTGTGGACAGAGATCCTCTCTGCTGAGCAGGGGCAAAGGGAGGACCTGAGGAGGAGGAGGAAAGCCCACAGGAAGCCAGCCCACGGTGATGCTCGAGGAACCGGAGGCCTGCGGCACACTGAGGGTTATCACAGCCAGGACAAAATCCGAAACGAGCCCCATTCCTGACGAGATCAATCCGAACCTTGGCCCCTGATGGCCTCGATTTTGTCTCTACTGTCCGATATGAGATACTTGACTTTCAACAAAAAATTACAAGATACACAAAGAAGCAAAAAAAAATCAGCCAGTGATACTTTCCTTCTTGAAGCCCCAACAACTGAGCTCCCTCTGCCACCTGCCGCCCTCCCGGGGATGTCCCAGAGGGCAGACAGGGCGCTGGCTGCCCTTGGGCCGCTGATGGAGGCCTTGCTCCTGGGCACAGGGCCGGCTGAGTGAGATGCGCGCTCTCGCCCACGCTCCCTGCTTGTACTCACGCCACTTAGCACGTGATTGTACCCATGAGACAGCATGGATTTTTTTTCTTTTAGTCAAAAACCTTGAATATCAATGTTTCAGGTTCCTTTCTAGAGACTCACTGGTGGCACAATTCCTGCCCAAAGTCACCAGGGCCATAGTTCAAAAGGGTAACAACTAGGGCCGTATAATGGTGTAAAATGGGGAAAGTAGTTTCTGCCCCCCCAAATCAGATGATGGACATAAGGCAAGTGTATATTATAAGGTTATGAAAAAGGTGATTTTAAAAAATGCAAAATAGCCCCATCAGAGCCTTCCTGCATGTAGCCACAGGAGGCTTCTTATCGATCAAAAATCATGTTCCGGCGCCGCGGTGCTGCCTCACGGTTCTGTGGACTAAGCCTCGTGACAGCACCTTGCTGTTGTGTATACACCGCACCGCGTACGTCAGGTTCCGGAAGACGTTTCCTTCCATCTTGGCTCGGCCGTAGGAGCAGACGAAGACACCTCCCTTCCCGTCCCGGAAGAGGCACTTGCGGATGAGGCAGCCCTGCACGGAGCTGGCCAGCGCCATGGCCTCCTTGTCCTTCTGCAGCTCCTGCTGCAGCGAGTTCAGCACTAGGCAGCTGGGCAGCTGAATGGATGCTCCTGGCAGAGGCGGGCCCAGAAAGGAGCCCCCCAGCACAGGGCGCGGGCCCTGCACTTGGTAGGACAGTCTGTACGTGAGCTGGTCCTCGTCCTCCTCCTCCCCACTGGGGCTCAGACCTCCATCGCTGCTGTCTGGGGTCTGGGCCACCCTTTCCCCATCGCTGCCCACCTCTGCCTCCTGTGAGCCAGCCTTGGAGCCTGGCTTCGGGGAGCTAGAGGCTGGGCTGGTGGGGCTCTGGCTGCCCTCGATGACAATGTCACACGTCCTTGGGCTCCAGGCCTGGTCCCTGCTCTCCAGGTCCAGGGACATCAAAGAGTCAGAGCTCTCTGTGGGGAGCACGCTGGGAGAGGACTTAATGAGCCCTAGTAGGTACTTGTAGGCCCAGTTCTTGTCTGCGGACGGGTGGCCCTCAACGGTCACAGAGTTGTTCTCGCTGCCCACAAACTCGCAGTTTTCCAGGACACAGAGGGGCACGTTGTGCAGGAAGACGTGGGTGTTTTTGAAGGTGCAAAACTTCACTTGGCAGGTGCCTGGGCCATGGACCTGGATGTGCCCATTTTCGAAGTTGCAGTTGTCAAACTGGACATGACCTGATGTTGTCTAGGGAATGAAAAAGAGAAAGTGAAGATAGCAGGGGTCAGATCTGTTTTGCTAGTCAGTACCCCAACTGCTCTTCCAGGAGGGTGGGGTGTGGAGAGCTGTCTGTCCTGCTGACCACGTCCCCTGCCCTACTGGGGCAAGTGTTGGCTGGCTCCAAGAGGAACCTGGGAGCTGCTGTGCATCGGAGGGAAGATCATTTGGAGTTGCTGGCCCTTCCCTCCTTCCACTCCCAAAGAAATGGGGACAAGAGTGGGAATGGATAATGGCAGAAAGGTTCACATTCTGTAGCAGGGCCCTTCCCCAAAACCTCAGACCTCAAGTAAATTCTCCTGACACTCAAGAAGTGCCTAGTGAGAATAAAACTCTGGGGGGAGAGAACGGGGAAGGGGAAGAAGCCGAAGGATCAGGGGAGATATTGGGTCCCATGCAATCAAGACAGGTTAGCACGGGAGGTGCACCAGGAGAGAGTCTCTCCAGGGACGATGGGAAACGGCTGGGGGAGCTCCGAATTTTTACAAACCTAGGAAGCAGCTGGGATGTGAGCCCAGTATTACCAAGTCCTATGAGGGTGAGGGAGTCCAGCCCTAAACCTGGGTTCTGTGAAGACTGTGTTGAATCACATGGCGTTTCTCTAGGTCTCACCTTTTTAAGTTAAGCACTTTCATTTGCACCTGCTCTCGCCCTGCGGGTGTGTGCAGCACACACGCCACAGGGCACCAGTTGGTGTCCGAACTCAGGGCCCAGCCAGGCAGGAGCCTGAGGGCTGACAGAGGACAGGGCAGGCTGGGAGGGGCTGAGCCTGCCTGGGTTCGGGCAGGCAGTGGGGAGGCCCAGCCGCAGGTGCTGGGAAAGATTCCAGTCTGTGTGGCAACTGGTGTGTGTCGGACCTGGCAGGAGACAGCAGGCCCTGGAGAGCGGGACAAGCCCACTGCCATGGGAGGCAATGCTGGACAGCGGTCAAGGGCACAGGCTCTGAGTCTGACTGCTTCGGACGGCTCCTAGCTCTGCTTTCAAGGGTGTTACCTTGGACAAATGATGTCACCTCTCTAAGCGTCAGTTTCTTTGTCTGCAACATGGGGCTTACTAATTAACAAAGCACAAGGCACACAGCCAGGCACAAACTTAGCTCGTATCATCTGGGGTCAGCTATGCAAAGAGCAGAGAACCCTCTGGGGTGGGGCGGGAAGTGCTAAAACACCACAGCACTACCCACCTGCGCCCCTTAGCTCTCTGGGCCTGCCTGAGAAGCCCAGCTGCTCTAATTTCTGCAAAAGAACTGTTTCTGGATTGTGCACCAAATTCCATCAGATGGCTATGAACCATGAAATGAGGGAGTGTTTCATGACCTCACAGAGTAATCCAGGAACATCCACCCCTTGAATAATTCTTATATTCTCTAGCAGTTGCCTCCCTTGAGAGCTTGTCCTGGATTTAGTTCCCTACTTCACCTCTCAGTTCTTCCTAATGCCTAACCTAACATTATTCTTGCTGTAATTTGTCTATTTTGCCTTCTTTGCAGATACACACCAGCTCAGTGGAGATGCAGAGCCGCTGCTAAGGTTCTCATCAGAAGTCACTGAAAACTGCTGGGAATTCATCCTGGCCTTTGCAGTTTTTAGGGAAGGTCATCTTAGCCCCTAGCTCCATTTTTAGTGAAAATAGACAATGGTGGACTGAGCACTAATACACACCAAGCACCAAGCCAGATGGTGGGCTGGGCTACAAAGAAGCCTAAGGCCAGGCCCCCTCTCTTGAGGATCCACAGCTACTTCTGAGGGGAAGTAGAGGCTAAAATGAACACATTACTCTAAGAGTAAGTGTATGAAATGTCTGCAGACCAGCACGGGAGGAACTCATCAGTCCTTCTGAAACCTTCTAGGACTAAAAAGAGGGGAATTCAGCACAATATCATTTCAGAAGTGCCTAGAATCAGAAGGCCTGGAGTTGAGGTCTAACCTCACTAATTATCCACTTGAGAAACTGACTCAGCAGCTCTGCGCTTCAGTGCCCCTCGTCTGCAAACAGGGACCCCACATCTCCTCTGGGGACCACACGAGGCCACAGGCAGGAAGTCACCTGGATTGTGAATACAGACTCTGGACCCCAGCCCTGTCCCTTACTAAGTCTGAAACCTGGGCATGTCACTTAATCCTGTTGAGCCTCTGTCTGCTCATCTATAAAGCAGATGACACAACGCATCTTAATAATGGCTGTGAAACATACGACCAGCACGCAGTAAGTGCATCACAAATGAGCGCTGGTATAATCATTATGTACCTGAGAGACAATTTGGTTGCTATTGGTAGTAAAGTGGCAATATAATTTCCATTGCCCAGGTACATAATCCAGGCATTGCAATTAGTTTTTAGGCAATGAAGCAGCTGCAGACTGCTCTTCCAGGACCTGCAACACCCCAGTACACGCTTTGCTTTGGACACAACGTCTGCTCCGTGCTCCCAGAAGAAATGTGTTGGGCCTGATAATTCCTGACCCCTCTCTCCAGTCACCCTGCTAAAAATCTGATCTTCCCTGACCCTCCACAGGGTGGGGCTGCTGCACCGATGTCACTGCCTGCCCCCCTCCCTCTCAGGGAACGCTGCCGTTAAGGGTTCTCTGCTTTCTGTCACCCTGCGGCACGCTCCAGGAACCTGGATTTCCTTCCCAGTCGCTCCACCTGTGGCTCCAGTTGACCCAGTTTAGAAGGAAAGAAGTACAAAGCAACTTTGGCCTCAAGTCCAAAGCTCATTTTTAATACGGCTTTACCAGGAATAAAGTAGAATGTTAATCTCTACTGATCCCTGTGCCGATTTCTCAACTAGTGCGGAACTCAGGAGTGTGTTAGAACAATAATGATTAAACTCTCAATTCCAACAAAAAAGAGGATTACAAGCCCACGGCGAAGAGGCCACGGCCAGGGTCGGGGTCGGGGCTGGAGCGGCCATCCATCTGATGCGGCTACCCACCTTAAACATGAAGGGTGAGAACCAGGCCGGCATGAAGACGAGGTTGCACAGGCGAGTGGTTGAGCAGTGCTGGTCAATGCTGGCGAGCAGGGCCACTTCGCCCAGCTTCCCGTGGCCTACGATCTCCACAGGCACCTTCAGGATGATTTCGCCTTGCTCTTCGTACACGCCGGGGAACAGCACAATTCGGTCATACAGGCTGGCCATGGCCAAGGCACTGCCCAGGCTGTCAAACTCACGGCCCGGCCCGACGCTCAGGGTGCGGCGTTCCCTCCTCCGGCGAAAAAGGGAGAAGCAGACGGAGGACTCCAAGTCCAGGGCATTCTTGGTCCATGTCTTGGAGGCAAGGTAATGCTGCTTGAAGGCCTCCCTCCAAGACTCAGGCTCCACGTCAGGCTGGTTGGGCCAGTTGGGGTGGCGGCACTCGGTGCAGCCCAGACACAGCTGCCGCCAGCGCGTGCTGTCCAGACTGAGGATCAGTTCGTACCAGGCCCTGCACACCAGGCTGCAGCGGCCCAGGTCGGGAAGGTGCAGGTAGGCCAAGATCATGCGCCAGAGCTCCAGGGGGAGCCCGCCAGCCTCCATGGTCCCCTGGGAGACGAACACAGAACAAAAGAGGCCTTCACTGACCCCGCTTACGTTCCCTTCTAAGAATACCCCCTGCTTTCTCCTGACCCTGGGGGTGAGCAAGGGAGCAAGGCCCAGCCAACCAGAGGACTCCACCCGCTCCGTCGGAACGCCTCTCTGGGACTTTCTACCTGGAATCGGCAGGGAGGACTCCCTTTTCCTTTAGGTCAGACACTGTATGGGGACGACCCCGGAGCTGCTGGCAGCCACATTCCTCACCTTGCAGAGAAGACCTTGTGGAGCTATGCAGAAAAGAGGAGAGATGGAGGATAGAAATTGAAAAAGGGAAAGAAGAAAAGTGAGCACAGGCATACGAGTCCTGGTGGGATCCCAGATTCCTGCAGATGCCCTGGAATCTTCCGTTCCCCCTTCACTTCTGTGAGGTCCCTCACTGGCCTTCTAATAAAGGCCCTTTGTACTTAAGCTGGTTCCTGTGACTGGTAACTAAGAGGCTGGACTAATACCGAGGGAACCCGCCTTTGGCTGTTACGGCCCCAGAACTCTGGATTCCCTGGACTCCCAGGGAAGGGACCTCTATTTCTTCACACCAGTACGAATGGGAACTGAGGCAGCGATGCCCGTTTGTCTGTCTCTCCTTGTAACCAGATCAGATAATTACCACGGTTTCCCCATGTGAGGCAGCCTCAGGCAAGACTGCTGCTGGGTCAGAGGCGGTGGGTCTTGGTCGTGGCTCTGCCACTGGTAATGCACTGATGGTACCCTAGTGTCCCAAACATCCACAGGGCTGGCTGCCCAACCACCGGCCCCCTTGCATTTTTCTGGAAAGCATCTTCCCTCCCCCAGCAGTTCACACCCACGGTTACAGAGGAAGGGCCCCACAGCTGTGTGCGTGCAACAGCGCTACCCCAGCCCCTTGGCTGCAACTGACTGGGCTGTGGATGGCTCCACCGGGGCCCCTGCAACCTCCGGGGGAATACAGGTTGTGACTCTAGAACCAGGTTGACTTCCTTGCTGAATAGAGGGTAATGAATCACTTCCTTCCTGAATGGAGGAGAATGAATTGCTTTTTCCTTATGCACACTCAGGAATAGTTGCTGGCGAACGTTTTCTTGATGGAGGTTGCACAAGAAGCTGCTTTAAAACAAGAAGAATGAATCCGACACATAAAAGAGCAGAGAAAGGGCAGAAACAGGGGCATCCCAGCTTCTCTGCAGCGCTTCAGATCCTGGCTCAGCTTTCTTCCTGCCTTTTGGATTCCATCTGCTATCTCTGTAGTCTTATAGTAAATCCTTCTTTTTTCCTTAAGCTGGCTCCGTTGAGTTTCTGTTATACACACTTACTCAAAGCCCTCTCGTTTATGGGTGTCAGTGCCTCCACCTGAAAACGAGGGGACTGTGTCAGAGCAGCTTCCTAGTGTGAAACCCTGTAAAGTCTGTAGCCAACTAGAAACGAAAACTTACAGGACCAGTGCAGACTCCACAACTGACTTGAATCAAGTCATTAACTTCCTCAGGGCCCTGGTTTTCCTCTCAACTTTATGAAAATGATGATCATACTTGTCAGCTCTCTAAGCCCCAAGAAGACTAGAAGCACAAAAGTATGATTACTTCTGGAACACATTCTGAGCACCCTCAGAATTAGTATGGGAGCCTGCGTAAATGGGCTTTTCTCTAATAATCGCCCAGTGAAGCTTTACAAAGTCCTCAGGGGCACCGGGGGAAAGTGCAGCTCTGGACTGGTAAGCATTACGACACAGAGAAAATAGGCTCCTGACCGCTGTCACCGCCCCAGATGCATGCCATGTCCGCGTGGTGGTTTCTGTGACAGTGACATCTCCAGTTCCTCACCGACTTCTTCAGCTCCGTCTGCTCAGGCTTTCTAAGAGAAAAGTGTCCTCCTAGCCCTCCTCTAACCACTCTGTAGCTCAGTGATCACATGCATTCCCTCCACGCCACTGAATGCGACTACAAAACCTGAATCTCCAGCCCCGATGGTCTCTTTCAGGCTCCACCCGTGAACACCCAATGGCCTGTTGGGAATTTTGACCCAGATATTCCACAAATGCTAAAAACAGCACTGTTCCCAAATCTGAACCTCAACTTCCACTTCAGGTCACAACAGAATAACTGGAACTGGATTCATATTCATCCTTCTGCCATAAACTACAAAGCTGGACGAAATATACGAGGGCAACTGAACCTATGCTTTCAGGCGCTGAAGGGCCAGCTGCACACGCCTGTGACCTTGGAGAGAAGGGAGACGGGGCGAGTGTGTGACTGGCCCAGCTTGCATCCCGAGGCTCCTTCTTACTGTGGAGAGGGAGATGGAGCCGGAGCAGAGTGGGAGTGTCACTGCGCAGGCAGCTCCGAGGCCTGCGCTGCGGAGCCCTGGGAGCTCTGAGGCGGGGTGCCAGAACGGAGCGAGCAGCGCAGAGCAGGTGGGCAGTTTCCTGGCTGAAAGCTGGGCTGCACTCGCACGGGGCAGGCCTTCATGAGGCCCAGCACAGATCGTCTGCTGTGGGGTAAACGGCGACCCTCGCGATCACACAGAGCTGGGAGACAATGGAATTCCAGCCCAGAGCATGGACTGTTCATGCTGAGACCCAGAAAGGATATGCCATAGGGATACATTCAAACTTGGAGAAGAAAAGCAAGCCTGATGGGATCCAAGGGTTCCACCAGTATCTAAGTGCCTGCTGGAATATAAACTTAATACTCTTTAAAAAAAAAGACAACATAATTTAGACCCCTTCAACATGTCAGCCACAAGACTGTGGTGTTGGCATAAGAAAAATAGAGTCCAGACCCTCTCTGAGCTCAGTTGAGGATTTTCTTTTATTTAAATGCCACACTCCCTGTTGTTTCATTTGGCTTTATTTACTGTATCTTTACACTAATCCATGGGGATCCGTGCAGCAGCAGGGATTTCTATAACCAAGTAACACTTAAAAAAATATATTCAAGCCTTGTCCTTGCTTTTGGCAACCGGGGCCTCTGAGCTATGGAAGTAGGAGTAACGAGCGTCCCCGGGGCCGGCGCCCGGGAGCGGGAGGCCCAAAAAGGCCCGGACAAGCCAGGGTGGGAACTGGCTCGGGATGGGACAAAGCGTGTCCCGAGGAAGGCCTTAAACTGCCCCTTTACGTATGTGTTCCCGAGAGTGTGAGAACTCAGGCTTTCTGTGTGGCACCTCCTAACAGCCCACTGGAGGTATCCACATGCCTCCAGGCCACCTGGTGTCCCCAGCCGCAGTGGGTGAGGCAGAGCCCACCCTCTCGGGAGGTGAGTCCCATCAGACTTGGCACTCGACAAGCAGGCTCCACCGCGTCCCAGCCCGCGACTCCAGGCAAACCCTTCCACCTCCCTGAGCCGACATCCTCACCTGCTGGCGGGCCAACGAGGGCTGTCTGGATGCACCTCATGAGGACTGTGAGAATTTCCAAAGAAAAGAATCATATATTTCAACAGATATTCGTTAATCGTTCACTATTACACTAGGCACTGTTCCAAGTACTGACAAGCAGTAAACATGACAAAGTCCCTCCCTTCAGAGACAGACAATAAGTCGTAAACAGAACCCAAATGCTCAGAGGGGAAGTCAAGCAGGCTGAGGTCGGTGCGCCCATGTGCCCAGGCATGCGGGCTGTTTTAGACAGGGTTGTTAAGGAAGGTCGCTAAGGAAGTGACATTTAAACAGAGACCTGAATGACATTTAAAGCCATGGGATGGAAGTAGATCACTGGGGACAGCGAAGACTGAAGACAGATAAGTCTGCTGGCGAAGTCCTCGCGAGCCTCACATCCAAAGGGCGCGGCCTGACAAGGACTTGCTAAGGAGAAACTGGGAGTGAACACCCTTACAGCGCTGTACGGAGTCTAACCGACGTGAGGCCCTGGAAGGAAAGCTCTGCTGTGTTTTGCCATCTAGACTCCCAATGCTTCTGACGAGCGGGGTTCTATGGGCCATTTAGTTTGCTGGGCATGATGGGTAGGCAAGCCAGGAGTAAAATCTCTAGTGACACCCATCTGGCTCACTTATGCTTTTGTTGGAAGGGATTTGTGGGTGAGTGAAGGGGGCACGAGGAAGTACCATGTTACACCGCAGGGACGACCCATGTGAAAAGTGAGACAGCATATACAGATGCGGTCTGGCCAGGTGACGCTGTGCCTGAACACCTATGAGGAAACTCACTATGATGATTAGACACATTCTCTGCCCTCCAGGAGCTTGTTTTATACATACACACACACACACACACACACACACACACACACACAATGTAAGCTCCTTCAAGGCAGAAACTCTGTATCACCGCTTTGGATTATGCCTAGAACTACGTCTGGCCCGTAGTAGGTGCTCGGTAAACATTTACTGAATGAATCATCATCATCATCATCGTTATCTGGGGTATTAATAGAGCTGAGACTATTCAGACCATTAGCTTTAGAATCCCTACAGTCACACAGATCCCCAAGGAATGAAAAAAGAAGTAAATAAAACCCAAGCACGCAGTCAACACTTGCTGTGTGCAAGGCCGTGGTAGGCACTGTTAGGTAGCGAGGAATCAGAGAGAGACTCCTCCCTCAAGTCCGGTGGGAGACAAAGATACCTTTATCAATGCCCGCCCAGAAAGAAAAAACAAAAACACCCCCCCAATCCAAAACCACAGTATAAGGGAAAAAGTGCTTGGTGCCACGAAAGAGGGAAAGCCCTTGTTTAAAGAATAAAGCTGTGACCCCCCGTTAGGGAAACAAGCCAATAATAACAGAAGACAACAAAGACAGCAGCGGCTACCGTTTGCCAAGCAAGGCTATTCGAAGCGCACAAGCTGTTAGGCACTTTTCCTGCCTTATTTCGCTTTATCTCTCAGTTTCTCTCCAAAGCCTTACAACTCAGAGTGAGGTTTCCCGAACCGAAGAGCCGGTTAGAAATGCCGACTCTTGGGCACCACCCTTACCTACTGGGTCAGAACTGGCATTTCAACGAGATGACCAGGGAACTCGTGTGTGCTGCATGTTTGAGCAGCACCGATTTAAGGTGTCATTGTCTTCATGTTACAGATGAAGGAACTAAGCCTGAGGGAACTTATGTGACAAATGACTTACCCCAAATCGCTCTGTTGGAGAGCAGCAGAGCCCTTTCTTGACGTCAGGCCTGACCCTAGGATCTTGGTTTGTAACCACTGGGGTTTTTAGCCAAGTTTCATGGAAGAGCTGGCGTCTGAGTCGGACTCTGAGGTACGGGTAAGGATGGGGCCAGAGAACGGAGGAAAGGGAAGTGGAAGCAGAGGGAAGTGGCAGCAAAAGCCCGGGGTAGGAAACATCTAGCCGGGTTTCAGACAAAGTAAGAGGCTCAGTCTGGCTGCAGCCCCAGAGTCTGAAGGCATCAAGGAAAAAGGCCAGCTGGATTGGTTCACACAGTTTTCATTAGTCTGCTGGGCAGTAGGGAGCAGCACAAAAGGCCCTACCCCGTGCTAAAATGACTCAGACAATGGGGACCCAACAGGCTCCCAATCTGGGCTCTGTCTCTCCCTCACTGGGCAGTCGGCAGGGCAGGGGACTTGACTGGTCTGCTTTCATGTCTGTGTAATGAAGAAAATGCAGTAACTTCCCGCCGAGGGGAGGTTATGTCACTGTCAAAGTGGAGGGAGCTTTGCTTTTAATATAAAAGTCGGTAAGGGATACAAAGTATCTAGGACAACTCAGCACTCTATTTAGTACTGATGAAAAGACAAAAAGATTTTCTCCCCACATTACGAGGCATACAAAGCTCCAGCGGCAATAACTACAAACTATATTAATTAAGCAACTGTAATGGGTGAATGATTTTAGATCTTTCCTCAAATCAAAGTCAATCTCCCTAAAGTTTTGAGGATTTGCATATAAAAATCCGCAGAGTGAAAATATTGCGGCGCACGGGAGAGCCCGGTATACACCCACACATGCGCACTGTGGGAAAGAGACGAAACCCAAAGCTTTGAAGATGATGAAAATCTCAGCTGAGCTTTTCAGCATTTCTTCAAAACTCAGCTCTCTTTGGCCTGAGAAATTTATCAGCTGTTTCTTATTTCCAGCTTTGAAATTTGCTGACACGGACCAGAACGCTGTGTTCTGATGCACACACAGAGCTTTCCGAGCGTGGGTGGGAGCCACGGGGCCCCCACCTCTCCCCTCCAATGCTCGCTCACTGCGGCTCACCTCCGAGAGCGCACAGGGGTGGGAATCCCGAGACTTGGGTTTTCGTCCTGATTTAACACTAATTGGCTGGGTGAGCTTCAGGAGGCAGGGAAAGGTGTGATGAGGACTTACTAAGTATCAGGTCCTTTGTATATGTCATCTCAGTGAGCACTCAGTGACAACCTAAGAGGCAGCAGTCTTATCCCCAATTCTAGGAATAAACAGTTATTCCCGTTTTTTATTTAGTTAGTAAGCAGCACAGCTGAGGTTCCTAACCTGGACTGAGTTCACAGCCCCTGCACAGGTCCCTGGTGAGCCTAGGAATTGACTGTTCTTGAGTCTGCTGTCCATCTCTGGTCTGTAAGTTTTGACTTCTACATGGTAGGGAGAGAGCAAAATTTCACGGTAGAGAACATGACTGTCCAGGGCTTTCCCGGCACGAACAGGAGTTGTGGATGTCGAGGTTTCTCTTCCAAAGGGCTGTGGGACTCCATGGCTGATGTGTGCAATGCCCTCCACATGCTAGAGAGTCCCTACACTCGCTCTCTCCCTCTGCTGCTATGAACCACCACGTCCTCAGCCAACAAAGCCAAGGTGTCCAGTGGTTGGTGGACAAAGGAACTGTTGGACCAGACTCTTCCTTCCCTTTCTGTGGGCTCATGAACATGTGATGCCCTCCTTTCTTTTTCTAGCACAGGTTTTACTGACTTAATTCCAACTGCAACCTCTCCAACCCTCTTCTTTCTTTGCATCAATCACTCTTCCAGTCATCATCACGCAGTGTGGTGGGGGACTGCAGTAGCTATAACTTTTGTCTTCCCAGCACAGCTTCCCTCTTCTGGTTCCTGAGAGGAAGCCCGCTCCCATTCCATTTTGTCCTGGTGGGGCTGTCACTCAGGGAGCCTCCAGCCTCCAGCACTCAGAGTGGATACTTGACCCAAAATAGATAATCAGACATCCCATCCCCTGGGGCCAGGATGGGGAGAGCTCAAAAGAGCTCATTTGACGAAAGAAGCCAACTTAAGAAAAGCAAGGCTGAGCAACTGGGACAGACTGAGACACACACACACAGAGCCCTAAAATAGTTTTTGAGCCCCTGGATCCAGCTATGCAGTTTCATAAGCCAAAAGATTTGCTTCTTCAAGTGAAGAGGGTCTAAGCTCATCAGTTGCAACCAAAACTATGCACATTCTTAATAAATGTACATAGTTTTCTTAACTAAGTTCTTTGCTCCCTTTTTCCTCCATCACATTTGTTGCATCTGTGGGTCCTTAAACGACCCTAATCAAAGCTGATGTGGAGCATTATAACCAGTCCATCACCAGGTGGGAAGGGGATGAACAGAGTTCAGGTGGCCTAAGGTCCCTGTACTCTCCAAGAGAAGTGTAGGGATGTACATCACCTCTAACCTTAATTTACCAACTTTGGTTAAATTACAATTTCAGGGGTAACCATTAAAAAAGAGAAAGTGCACACATCCAAACTAGTAGAGGAAACAAAAAACTGAATGATTAAAAATAACCCAGAAGAGCCCTGACTGGTATGGCTTAGTTGGTTGGACATCATTCCACAAAGCGAAAAGTCACCGTTCTGGTTCCTAGTCAGAACACATGCCTGGGCTGCAGGCTGGGTGCCCGGTGTGGGTCACATAGGAGGCAACCACACATTGATGTTTCTCTCCTTCTCTTTCTCCCTCCAACCCCCCTCTCTCTAAAAATAAATAAATAAAATCTTTTAAAAATCACCCAAAAGAAGGAAAGAGTTAAAATGAAATGAAGAACTGGCAGGGCAAATATGTCAAAAGCATAAAATATGAAGACATTTAAATCTAAATACATCAGTAGCTATATTAACTAAATAGGGACTAAATATTCATTATGAGATAAAGATAGGCTATTAAAAAATCCTATAATAGATAGCCCTGACTGGTGTGGCTCAGTGGATTGAGCCTGGTCTGCAAACGGAAGGGTTGCCAGTTGGATTCCCAGTCAGGGCACATGCCTGGGTTTCGGACCAGCTCCCCAATAGGGGGCACTCAAGAGGCAACCATACACTGATATTTCTCTCTCTCTTTCTACCTTCCCTTGCCCTCTCTAAAAATAAGTAAACAAAATCTTAAAAAAAAGAACTCCAATAAATCAATAAGAAAAGTAGATAAAAGCTTGTAGTTCACAAAAAGAGACCATGCAATTAACCAATAAAAAAGTGCTCAACATCCGTAAACAAGGAATAAAATTAAAACCACAAGAGATATCATACACTGAGAATAGTTAAAAAATTTTAAAATGACAGTATCAAACATTTGCAAGGATGTGAAGCAACTGGAACTCTCATATACAGCTGGTCAGAAAGTAAACTGGAAAAATCACTTAGAAAACTGGTATTATACGGCAAAGCAATTCCACTTTCACACAACCTAAAGAAACCTGGTCACAGACACAGGTCGAAAATGTCTGCGATGTTCTCGGTAGTCGGAAACTGTAAGCAACACAGGTGTCCACCAGCTACAGGACGAATAAATACATTGTGACATAGGCGTACCACGAAACACTGTTGGCAATAAAAATAAGGGCGGTCATCACACAGCTGCAACCCACAAACAACTTGAGCAAAAGAAGCAAACATAAAATGCGCACAATATGATTCTACGTGTATAAAGTTTAAAGACTAGTGAAAATAAACTATTGTTTAGGAATATAACTACAGGTGACAAAACTACGAAGAAAAGCCAAGAAGTGATTATCACAAAAGTCCAGACAGTTGCTTCCTCTGGGGAGGAGGCTATGATTCGGAAGGGGGTGCTGCTAAGCGCTCTCAGTACCAACGATGCTCCACTTTTTGGCATGGGCGGTGGTTGTATGTGTATTTCCCTTAGGATTGTCAACCTATACATTTTGTGGGTTTTTTCCTGCAGGCATTCTTGTTGTATCTCATACTTTTTAAAGTTTAAAATAAAGACAATGAAATAAACATACTGATTATTGTATGATCCTTAGAAAAGTGGAGGGGACTGAACATCTTTCACTTTTAAATTAAAACTTTGTCCCTCAAATATCTAAGAGGGGACCTGCCAAGTAAATTTTCAATAAAGCCTACTTAGTTCTCTTAGGACGACAGGTGGAGATGGAGTCTCCTGGGAACAGATCTACGCTCTGCCAAGAGTCATCAGAGGACCCCTCTTACACATGGAAAGTAAGGTGAGTAGGCACCCAAGGTCCTGGGGGAGCTATCTTGTTGAAGGCCGCCATTCCTAAAAATCCTTCATAGGAAGAATCTAAAAGAAGAAAACCAACTTGCCAAAAAATGTCTTGGATTAGGATTAGGAACAGAAGGGACTGAGCCTCCAAACCCTGATGAAAGGTTTGAAAATGGGGTGACCCTGACCAAGACTGCTAGCAAGAAAGGGCCTACGTATCTCCAAAGAGAACTCACGAGGAGACTGGAGAACCAGCCCGGTGACGGGCTCAAGACGTAGCCCAGAGTGCAGTGCTTCGGGGAGAATGGCTGAGCCCATGAGCATACACTAAAAAAGCTCTAACCTTGGGACCCAAGCCTGGGGCCAAGCTGGCAGGAACCTGGTCCCACAAGGGTGCTGAGCAGCAGTGACCACACATCCTTGCACCGTGCAGGACAGGTCTTCAAGAGCGATACCACGTAGCGGGTTCAGAGACAGCACCGTGGGATGGCTGCTCAGACTCTATGCTTCTTCCTCCTCTGAGAAGGGAAGAGAGACTGACTTCTTTGGACTGTTTAAGCTCCCAGGGGGCTTGGAAGTGGAAGACATTGAAACTACTAAAGGGCTTGGGAGATTATTTGGAAAAATAAAGAAATATGTGCCTGGATTAGAACATAATTGGTAAAATGGGACACACAAGTTAAACATCTAAAATGAAATTTTAAAAATCTAAATCATATGTCTGCCAGTTTATCTACCTTTATATACACAGTACCATGCGTATGAGTAGAAAACTAAAAGTGTTATTGTATAACAATAAGATAACAGAAAGAGTAATGAGGGAAATTAGTAGGCATTTCAAACAAAGCCTGTGATAGGTGACTTAAGAGAAAGTTCATTCATTAAGACCAGTGGAAGAACAAATACTTCCTGTGGTACCATCTATTATTACTTGTGACTGAGGCAAGTAAAAGGAACTTGTTTCTTTTACATCTTCCCTGAAAAGCATCTCAGCATGTGATGTCTTCTTTATTGCCCAGGACACTAACCCTCCAACCTCTGAGAGCTCCGGCTGACTCTCAACCCACACGCATCAGGGGCCCACCGATTTGCCCCTTGCACTTCCCCCCAGACTCTGAGGTCCCTAAGCCGGGGTGTGTGTGTATATATATATCTTTATTTCTACTTATTCCCACTCCTCTGGGCTCTGTTTAATAAACACATACGCATGTTTATTAAAGGAAAGAAGGAAGAAGGGAGGGAGGCAGGGAGGGCTAGTTGGACTGCTCTGTAACTGAAAAAAAAAAAAAAAAACCCAGAGGTCCACCACCAGAAAACAGAAACCCACAGAGAAATCGGGACTGCTTGACGAGATTATTACTTAACAGCTACTTGTGCTATCATAAAAATACAATTCATCTGATAACCATGGAAACCAAAATGAAGGCAGTATGGGTAAGGGTGGCTTTTTTCAGAAATCTAAAAACAATTAGAGGCTTGAAACCAGAAAGACAAAGAAATCCAACTGCTCCAAGCCAGAAGGAAATCCTTTCCTAAAAGCCCTGACAAAGCAGCATTTTCTCCAGTGTCTGAAATCTTAGCAGGCTTCAACAAGGGCTCTAGGACTGCTGTGATTGATCATGAAACAATTTAAGTCTCTGTGTGTTTCTGTCCCTTGGGACCAGCTGCTATGAGGCAAGCTCCCTGGGAGCTGAAACTTACTGTTATTATAAAATGTACTGAGAACCAGCAGAGGAATGGAGACATATATATGCACACATATATTACATATATTATTTCTTCTCCAGATCCTAGTAAGTGAACAAGCACACAGTAGGTGCTCCAAAAATACTTGTTGGGCAAATGAAAAATTAGGTCAGACCTGAGGGAAAGTACAGTGTCTGGTAAACAGTGTGTGTTCTTTCCATCACACAGTGCCAACATTCTGTCAGGTCTTGAGAAAATCAAAGTCCCGGTCTCTTTCTGGGTCCAGCCTCCCCATGTGCAAAAGGAGAGAGTTGCATTAGATGGTTTCCCAGGCGTTTCCAGCTCGGGCAGTCAGTCACTGTACTGTGCTTTTTTTGGTGGTAGCACAGGCTTGGCTTTTTTTTTCTTTCTTTCTCAGAGGGAATCTGATACCTATCTGCTCAAGTACATTTACATTCCCATCCTGCCTGACTCACTGGATAGGAACAACAGGTTCAGGGGCCAATTGTAAATGAGAACCAAAGGGATCCAGAAAGGGGAAAGAGTCCCACGTGGATGCTTTCTTAGGAAACTAAAACAGCGCTCTTTTAAGGACTAAATATATAGCATCTGAAGTGTGATGATTCTAAACATCCCTTACGTGAAGCTTACTAATTTAATAATTACATTAATAGCACTATCTTTGAGCACTTAGGTGCTTGACACTGTGCTAAACCCTTTAAACTTAATCCTCATGGCAACCTAATGAGCTAACTAGTATTATGACTTGCTTTTAACAAACGAGGATTCTATATGGTTCAAGGTCACACAGCTAGTAAGTGGCAAAACTAGAACTTGAACCCAGAGAGTTCTGGCTCTTCAAATGGCTTTTCATTCTTCGCTGTAGTCCTGTGAGGGAGGCTGAGCAGGGGTCATCATCACCTTTACTTTAAAGATGGAGAAACCAAGTCTCAAAGAGGCTTGCGATTTGCATAACACAGAAGACACTGAATAAGGTGCCTGGCGCAGACACTCTTTCTTGGTGAGGGCTCTTCCCATCTCAAAAGTCTGCTTCTTCGACTTCACTTGCAACTCGCAAAATCTCAGGGCTGAAGGTAACCGCGGAGGTCCACCTTCCTGGCGCCGTGGTTTTACAGGAGTGGAACCCAAGGCACAGCTCTTCTTCCGAGTGGCTGAGCTTGCACATGCTTGCAGGGTGCAGAAGCGCGGGGCAGCAAGCGGCCTGCGGACACCCCTGCCTAGTCCCGCCAGGGCCAGATGCTCAGCCTCTGCTGGGACCCAGCAGCGCCTCCTGGGCCGGTGGCCTCCAGAAGCGCCCCAGTTTCCCAGGAGTAGCCCACCCCCCAAACCCGGCGCCCGAGCCCCTCCCCCGTCTGCCCCCTGCTCCAGGCCTGGGGCATCACCAGGATGCAAATGGAATAAGTTCGCCCGCAGCCTCCGCAGGCCGACCACCTCTTACCTGGCTGGAGCTCCCTGGGGCGCAGTCCCAGCCGCGGGCACCAGAGCCGCAGAGCAGCCTCGAGGAGTGGGGCGGGAGGACGCGCTGCGAGCCCCGCCTGGGGGCGGACAGTTGCTGGGCTGGTGCTGGGCGGGCACCGTCATGTGACCTGCGAGGCGGGGGATGCTGGGAACAGCGGACCGTGGCAGGGGGCCGATTCCCAGACCACCGCAGGGGAAAGGAACCGAACCTGAAGGAGTCTCTGCGGGGAGGGAATGAGAGGGACGAGGGAGACGCGAGGGGAGACGCACCGGGCTTCAAGTCCTGCGAAGTCAGGCTTGTGGGTGGACGATTAAGGCTTGTACTGCGTGGCCCCAGTAGGGGCAGAAATAGAATCGGTGGGTGGAAATTGCAGGGAGGCATGCTGGGGTCAGTATAAAGAAGATTCTTCCAAGCACCACTGTTGTGTGTGGCTGGGCTGCTTCGGATGGCGGTGAGGTGTGCTCCTAGGGGCTGGGTTCATTCATTCAACAGACCGACCGCTGGCTACGGGGCGGGCAGTGCACTGCGAGTGCCTAGATCCAGCGCTTCGCACAGTGCCTGTCACACAGTAAACGGTAGTTGTTGCTGCCGCTGTTGTTGTTACGGGCATAAAAGGGAACAAAGAGGATAGGATATGATCCCTATCCTCTTGAAGTTAATTTTCAAGTGGAAAAGGTGGTCATTAATCAGGCGTCATTTAAACATGTATTTTGAATTATGGTAAGTGCACTGAAGGAGCTCTGGCTTAAAATTAGGGGGAAGGGAAGGTGGTCAGGGACCTCTCAGAGAAAGGCAAGGGGTTAACCAGATGGAAGACAGGAGGGAAAGCTAGGGTGAACCCTCGAGTGGGGTGGGGCAGGGCAGAGTAAAGAAGACTGCTCTTCGGGTAAATGGACCATGTCCAGTTTGTTAGAAGCTTATCAGGTTAAGGAGAGAACAGTCAAGTGAAGCTAGAGAGGTTAGTCAGGCGCTAGATTATGCAGCGCTTAGTAGGCTGTGATGAGGATTCCAAACTATGTGCAAGGAAGCCCCTGAATGGATGGAGAATGCACATGATTTGATACCTTTCTTTTTTTTAATGCCATGCCTGCTACTATGTGGAGGATAGACAAAGCAGAGTGGACACGGGGGAACTGGTTAAGACTTGGGCTGGAGTAACGGTAGTGAAGATGGAGAGAAATGGATGAGAGACACATTTCTGAGGTAGAGTCAAACTTGGCTTGATAAGGGAAGTTAGGGGGGTTCCCAGACTATTAGCTTAACCTACTGACTAGGCCATGGAAGGGCTGGTTTATCGAAATGGTAACTATCGTAGGGGAACATAATTGGAGGGGGAGGGAGATCAAGAACTCAACTCTGCACTTGCTCAATTTAAGATGCCTATGTCTCATCCAAATGAGGCAATCGAAAAGGCAAGTTGGATGCAGGCATCTAGATTTTAGGAGAGAATGTCAGCTACAGAAATCTAACAAGATTGCTGTGGAAAAGAAATTACCGCACCAGGCTCAGGTTTGTGATGTCTGACCCCGGTGGTGCCTCTGACCTGCCAGTCCCTGGTTCTACAGACTGTATTCTAGAAAAATGCATTCCGTCTATTATTATTCTGAGTGAGGCCCAAGTTACCGTGCAGCTGCTCTCTTTTATGAATGGGGGAAAACCACCCAAAACCTAAAGCCAACAGTTTATTTTAAGCAAAGACACAAAGCTGTACACACAGTAGCCAGATACAGTGGAAAGACCTCTCTGACTTAGGTTACGGTGTTACACTGCAATGGGTTTGATGATTTATCTTTTTATTGGTGACTGGCAAAGCTGTGATGTTTAATCCTTTGAAAAGTACCCTGTTGTGTGACACTGGCATTCTCGATATGTCAATAATCAATCAAAAGTCTGAATTTCTGGATCTGTGCCGGCCAACATTATCGTTTTGGCATGGCTATGAAACAGGTAAGCCTTTTAAAGGAGCGCAACCGCAGGTTTCTACAAGAGCATGCTGTCCTCCTTATTAGTGGAGCATCACTTGCTGAATGGAAAATGCGATTTTTATATATAGGTACTTGGATATAAAAATGTCATTGGCAAACTGCAGCTGAGCCCTCTCTTCTAGCCGCCCTCATCTCTTCTGTGCATGTCTCTACCTACCACTTGCTGTGGGGTTTCCTTCTCCATGAAACGAGGGCCAACCTGCTCATCGTTGCATCCCGGCACACAGTTGGTATTTGTTGTGAAACGAATGAGGACACATACATAATTTTCCACCGCCATGTGAACTTTATTTACTCTGCTCAAAGTGATTTGTCCAGGGTCAACATAATGGACTTTTGTCATCCTTTTTGTCTGCCAGCATCTGAACTTCCCCGTTTTATAAGCTTGTTGGGAATGAGAGCGAGCCCTTCACTATAGAAGCTGAAATCCAGATACTGTCTCTGCTTCTCCATGTGACACTACAGATTAAATGTTCCCTGGACTTTGAATAGGTAGCCAGAGACACAGTGAAGTACCCATGGAATAATTCTTTGGTGACCACAGCAAAGGCAGCAAGATGAAGTTCTTAGAGCCATACCGGCTGCCATAACAGCCCAGGCTTCTGTGCATGTGGCTTTAGTAATAAATGGTGGCATCTGGGCCTCAGCAGAGATGTCCTCACTGCAGCAGGTTGTGTGGAATGGCCATGTGACAAAGAGTGACATCCCGGCTGTCTAGTAACCAGGCCGGATTCTCTAGGCCTCCTGGTGATGCAAAACTACCTACAATTCTTTTAAGAAATTAATTTTCTCCTTAAATCTACCTAAGCTAGATTTTGGTGTAAGTAAAAACTGACTCATGTAGTCACATAATAGCAGAGCTGAAGCTCTAACCCAGGACTTTGAACTACTAATTCCAGTGCTCCTTCTCCACATACAGACCCCTACTCTCCCACCACCCGCATTTTCACATGACACGTATCTCTAAGTCACCCTTTGTTCACCAAACGTATACTTTTAACGTCAGTTGATTAATATTTCAAGGGACCCAGTGGGATGTTGTTTCAAATGCAGCAGTATTGTTGTCTGTGTAGCCGTTTATGTAATATTAACTTTATTTTTGCATTTGCCTTTTATAGATATAAGTGGAAAATGAAAATACTAATGTGACTGAGAAAGAGGAAAATTACCAGACCTGCTTAAGGTAGATCTTGAGCATCAGTAGAATGCTTACTGGACTAAAGCCAGATGCTTTACAAACAACTTAAGGGCATTTCATAACTGCAAACATTTTATCAGATATTATTTAAAACACAAAGCGATTTTGTAATGTTTTCACATCTCAGTAACAGTTCAATTTTTGTAGATCTGATTCAATTTAAACAGTGATTTTGTAATGTTTTCACATCTTAGTAACAGTTCAATTTTTGTAGATCTGATTTCTATATAAACCTGTATAAAATTGTACAAAAATAGGCAAAAGGCACCAAGACACGTGTCTGTGATATTGAGTGCGTGCAAATAGCAGGTAAGTAACAACTGTTCACGTCTCCCTGTGATGGACACATACAGAGTGAGGAAAAGCCCTGATGCTTTATTTCCAATTTATCATTGTAGCCTTTTAAAAAAAAAAATAGGTTAAGGCTGTTCTTGTGTAATGAAATCTGGAAATGCAGTATACACCATAACCAGCAGATGTCAGAATGGAGTCAATCTCTCAAGACTAAAGTTTGAAGATAGGGCAGGAGTTTCCGGAGGGACTGAAGGTTTTCTTGTGTGCTAACTCACCCCAGGCACAATGGCCTTCTTTATTCCTTAAACACATCTGCTTTTACACTTTTTCAAAGGCTCCTCACTCTTTTATCAGGCAAATTCCTAGTCATTCAAATCCTACTCTAATATTACTTCCACAGGGAGCCCTGCCCGCTCCCTCTTCACCCCGACAGGGCCGGGCCTCCCTGTGCCATGCTCTCGGTTACCTGTATTTCACTCTCCTAATGAAGAAATTACTGATGAAGTTATGTCATGTCTGACTCCCCTGCTGGACTGTAAGACTCTTAAAGGTACGTACCATGACCGAATCCTTCTCTGCCGTATCCCTCGCCCACTTCCGTACCCGGCCCTCTGCAGTCAGTCACTGAATAAAGTTTGTGAAAGTGAACACCTCTACCAAACAGATTGGGAATATTTTTCTGAGGTCTGGATGACAGGTAGTATCTGGAAAGTTAGTATTTTTTCACCGTCAACTCAGCAGTCTTTGTACTCAGCCCCTTCTTTGTAAAGATATTACGTGGGACAGAAAAATGTGTGATAGTAACTTGCATTCAAGTAGTTTTCAGTAACAGAGGGAAAGAAATGACAAAACTTCCCCCACAGTGGCAATCTCTACTACGGAGTATCCTCGTGCAGATTCTGTAACAGACTTCCTCCGGTGAAGGGGAGCGGCTCCCACGACCCAGTCCACCTGGGTCACGGCAGCTGTGAGCTCAAGAAGGCACCTTCCTTCGCTTTCCTTCTATCTGCCTTCTGCGACAATTATTCTTTGACACAACCCTTCTACTTATTAAAAACAGCTTTCAGACTCCGACTATAGGTATTCTCAAGACTAAGCATCTTATATTCTTTAAAATGACTTCCTAGTAGCATGGTTCCTAGACTCGGTACTCTAACTACCAAACTCTGCTCTGGCAAGTTGGCTATTGAAGCACCTGTCAGACCTGGAGACCTTAATGTTGTAATTGTATTACTGCAATCTAAAACCTAAAATTGCTTTCATTTTTTAGTTTTATTTGATTCTTATTCTGAAACTAGTCCAGGATTTCTGAATTGGAAGGGACCTTAAGGTTATTAGTTTACTGGTTAACCAAAGCACATCCTGGGCCAATTAAATTACTTGGACACTTAAAAAAAAGATTCCTGGGCCTTTTACATCCAGCACCATTCTGATCCAGTAGGTCTTTCGTTTAATTTCTCCCACATGATTTGGTGTGCAGCTTGTTTTGGAAAGTACCTCTGAACAAGATGCCTGACACAGCCTTATGCAGCCAACGGACGGCATTCTTTTCCCCATTGTACTCGAACCTCTCCTGCGGCAGGTAGCCCATCACAAAGAAAACTCTGTGCACGAGAAGCCTTCCCACCATCCCCAGTATGCCTGTAATCCTCACGCACGTCCATCATGGGAGAAGAGGAAAAGGAATTCCCAGGACGATGGTGAAGAGAGATCCCAGAACACAGCCATACATAAGGCATAAAAGACTGTGCGTCTAGACTGGGGCGGGTCAGAAAGCCCCAGGAAAAACGTACTCAGTAAGATGAAACAGAGTATCTAATGAAACTGAACACTGTGAGCGATTTAGACAAATGGCAAAAAAGTTTAGTTGACTTAGTGGTAAATTAATAGAAAACTAAGCCTAGGGAAAAAAAAAAGATGTATAGGAAATGAAAACAAACAGCACCCGGAGTTCTAATGAAATTAAACTAATAAAAGCCACGTTAATAAATACATTAGAAGAAAGATGTGCAAATAATGGAAGAGACCCAAGTCCTTACAGACATGGAGAAGCCAGTAGGCAATGTCTTAAAACAGAAAAATCATAAAGGAACAATACAGTCATGCTATTCAGAGGCACGAGGTAAACACCAATACAATTAGCGAAAAAGAGGTGAATGTATTTGCACTGCCTCTGGGAAGAAGATTAAAGACTGACCCCTTCCCCAGCAAACTTGGAGAACTATCTGATATAAAATACACTGGTTTTGCCTTTGGTGATATTACATATTTCAGCATCAAGCAGAAACGATGCCTTTCACCGAGGCTGCCTAACAATACAACTGTCACTTCATCAAGGTCAGCAAATTCCAAAACAAGATGAACTCAATTTCATGCAGTTGTAATAATCACAAGATTATAGTAATCTCACCAGTGATTGTTGATTTGTAGCAAAAAGCAGGTGAAGAAGAAAAAAAACCCCAATTTTTCTTAATTGGAACATTTATTAAAAATATAGACGAATGGTCCTGTGCTTGAATGCCGTTGCGGTCGTGTGCTGACTTCCGTAAACATAACTGATCACAATGAGCTCTTCAGTGAACGCATTCCAGGCAGAAGTACAAAGGGCAACAGAAATGACAGACAACATAGGGATACTGCAGACAAAATTCTCTTATATAATTAATACTTGCTAGAAAATGGAATTTGACATTATTTACAATTACAGCAACATTCATGGAGGCTGAATATCACAGGCATAAGAAATGTCTTTTCATACTTCCCAAAGAGTTTTCTATTTTAGCGATGAAGGTCAGTTACCACAACCGAACTTGTTCATAAGAAGCGGAAGTTTTATGTCCATTCAGTCAAAGAGTCTCTTACATCTTTCTGAGCCTATTCGTTTGCAGACTCATTTGCAGAGCAGAAACTGTAACCAGGTTCTTCGTATCATGCATTCACGTGTGCAGTCCAATCTTTATATGCTGTCCAATTTCTTTAAGATAAAAGGAGCTGAAAAGAGAATGTGTTTTGATTAGCTCACAAGTGACATTATGAAACTCTAAGACTGGGGATAAAACTTCCAGGTTTAGACCAATACATTTTTTGAAAACAACTCCAAGTGGTGGCCAAGCCTCTGCCTGCACAACCCAGCAAAAGGGACGCAGTCTTTCTCGGTGACCCACTCCAGTGTCATGGAGCTATAACCATCAGCTCACTCATCCGTCACACGAAATCTTTTCTCCAAGTAGTTCTCCCTTAGGGCCACAAAGAATAAATCCAAACCTCTCCCAAATGATAATCCTTTACTCTTGTCATTTAACTGTCAAAAGCACAAAACATGAGAAGACACAACTCATTTTTTACATTTAAAAATGCATTTAAAAGGCAGAGGGTGAGTGTGGGGACACAACAGTGAACTGGGGAACCAGAAGGGCCAGCACATGTTGTGACCCCCCACTGATTAACTACATACTACCTGTGCCCTCCAGATCACACATGGTACAGCTCTACTTCGATTATAGGGGCCTGTTAGGATGGAGTAGATAAAAATGTCTAAAAAACTAGAAACTGTTGTCCTAAGTATGGAAAGAAGTGATATTATTGTCCTATGTAAAAGTCCTATGGCCAAAATAAGCCCATGAAAAGATGCTCAAGATCACTTAACATCAGCACAATGCCAATCAGAACTATAAGGAGATACCTACTGGGATGGCTGCTTCCAAAAAATCTGGTGGCAAGGACGTGGAAAAATCAGAACCTTTGTGGTCACTGTCCGTGGGAATGTAAAATGGCACAGATGCTGTGGAACACAGAATGGTGGTTCCTCAAAAAATTAAAGAGAGGGATATCTGTACATCGATGTTCACAGCAGCGTTACTCACAGACGCCAAAACACAGAAGCAAACAAGTGTCCAAAGATGGCTGAATGGATAAACAAAAGACGGCATACAATGGAGTATCATTCAGCCTTAAAAAGGAAATTCTGACACATGCTACAACATGGATGAACCTTAGGATATCATGTGAAGTGAAATAAGCCCGTTACATAAAAGACAAATACTGTACGATTCCACAAAATTCTGAAGATGGATGATGCTGATAGTTGCACAATATTGTAAATGTATTTAATAAACACTACACTGTACATTTAAAATGTTAAGATCATAAATTTTATTTTATGTGCATTTTACAGTAACTTTAAAAATTGGGGAAAAAAGGAGCCATGACAAAAAAGCTGCCAGAATCTTTTTCTCGATACTCATACTAAATTAATAAAACATTTTGTTAATATCAAACTGAAGATATTGAGATCTGCCAGAAAATGACAAAGTCAGCAGCATGTCCAGCCTTTTCTACTATTTTTTTTTAAGGTTTTATTTATTTATTTTTAGAGAGGGGATGGGAGGGAGAAACATCCATATGTGGTTGCCTCTCAAGCGCCCCCTACTGGGGACCTGGCCAGCAACCAGGCATGTGCCCTGACTGAGAACTGAACCAGTGACCATTTGGTTCACAGGCTGGTGCTCAATCCACTGGGCCACACCAGCCAGGACTCTATTAATTCTTATCAGAAAAAGAAATCTATCAAATGAATGCATAAACAAATGGTATAACCATACAGTGGACTATTATCCAGTAATGACTGGGAAGGGAATAACAATACAAGGAAGGAAGTAAAAATACATGTTATAATATGGATGAACTTTGAACACATTATGTAAAGTGAAATAAGCTGGACACAAAAGGTTACATATTGCAGATTAGTGGTTGTCAAGGGCTGGGCCAAGGAAAAATGGGGTTTGGCAGCTAAGGGCATGAGTTCCCTTTAAAGGGAAAGAAAATGTTCTAAAATAGATTGTGCTGATGGCTGCACAAACTAACTATACTAAGAAACCACTGAATTGTACACTGTAAAATGGGTTAGTGGCACAACGTGCGAATGGTATCTCAATTTAAAAATGAAAATACAGAACAGTATTCTCTGTCCTTTTTAAAAAAAAACAATTCATATCAAATACAAAGCTCTCTGAGAAGCAAATATTTTACTGGCAGCTAAGTCAATAAAACATGGTAAATGGAGGAAACAGGTTGGGAGTTGCTAAAAGCTATTGAAGAAGCAGGATGATTTGGGAGTTTCTGTTTACCAGGGCTCCCTCTTCCAGGGAAACAGTGTAATACCACAGGCAGTGAAAGGGGCACCGATTAAGGGAGATCTGCCCTCAGTGAGCTCTGGCCTAGGCCCAACAGGAGTTTCTACAGGATTAACTTGGTATGGCCTTCATTTACTTAATCGTCCCTGCCTCTACATTCAAACCTGCCAGCAATACACAAGGAGGAGTAATGGAAAGAGTTCTGAGCTGAGAACGAGATGGGGGCAAGTCACTTCTGAGATTCGTATCTAAAACTAGATCTAATATTCAGTGTGCCTGCAACTCATATCTTGCATAAGTCCCTTTTGAAAGTCAAGTTCAAATTAACAAATGGGATATACAGAATCTTAGGCCCAGCCTCCATCAAAGGGCTATAGTCAAGATCAGATAATGAAAATAAGTTTCTGCCGAACGTAAAACCAAATAAACCCTCGGGTATCATCATTAAACTCCACAGACGCACACCCTTTTCTTCTCACTTTCCCCCTAAAAAGCAACTTTTAGTTTACCCACTGTACAAATACAATTTCTTGGATTACAAAGGTCAGCACTGAAATAAGGAATCGTGGTATTGAGTTAAGAGGTCTGGATTCCAGGTCAAGATCATGCACTGCATTGCTCAATGACCTTGAGCCAGCCATGCCTCTACTGCAGATCTCAGTTTCTGCCTGCAAAACGAGGGAACTGCTCTGGGTTATAACCCTTATGGGTCTGATTCTAATGCTCTTAAGGCAGGGCGAGGCAGGACGATTAACCACGCGGTCCCCCGCCACCACGTGCAGCTCAGTCTCCCCACTCTGATACGCGGGCTCTAAGGCGCGCACGCGCCCGCTGCCCTCGACGCTCCAGCCCCTGGCTCCCTGCGATCGCTCAGCTCAACAGCCCCCAAAGCCTGTAGCTCCAGAGCTGGGTGGTCGGTGTCGGCAGGCTCCCTAGGGTCTCACGATTACAGCCTGGAAGGACACTCACTGACTCGCAGCAGGGCCACATAGATGAGGAAGTTCCGTATGGAGGAAATCACATCCTCGCGCATCTTTCGTTTCATCTCCTCGGGGTCCAACTTCGGCGCGAGGCCCTCAATACGAAACATCTCGGCGCTGCCTCAACAGCTTCCAACTGCCCCGCTCGGCTTTTCTCCGCGATAGCCTTGAACCCGGAAGTAGGCTCAACCCCATTTCCGGCTCCCGCCCCCCAGGTTTGAGCGCCGCAACGGGAGCCTGCGAGGGTCAATCCTCATCTTAACCTAGAGGTTTTCAGGAGATCTCCCGGAAGGGGGCGGCCACGATCTTAGCAGCGCAGGACTAGGTCCTCCACGCTGTTCTTTTGGCAACCTCCGTGTTGAGCTGGGAGCTCTACGCTGTGTAGTACTTTCACTCCCCGGAGGGGGCGGTGCACATAGGTGCCACCATAAATAGTGATAATGGTTAACATTTATTGAGTACTCAGTACAGCCTTACCCTATGACTTAGATGTTATAATCTTCATATGGTTAACATTTATTGAGTACTCAGTACAGCCTTACCCTATGACTTAGATGTTATAATCTTCATTTCCTAGATGAGAAAATTGAAGCACAGAAATCTTGAAAACAGCAATTTGCCCAAATGTGCTTTAAAATACCTCGGGGAAAAAAAAAGTTTGAGGAGAGATGAAATGATATTAGCAAAATATTGAAAACTGCTTAAGCCGGTGCTTAGTACATTATTAAAATTATTTTTTCTTTCTATTTTGAGAGTTGAAAATTTTCCATGAAAAGTTAAAAAAGTGAAGGTGATGAAACTTGCTCAAGATGACACAACTAGTAATTTCAGAGCAGGGTTTATATCTTAGTTAAGCCTAAGAGTTTTGTGTGTTTTTAAAAAATTATACATATAGTTGCTGTAACCTAATTTCTGGAGTTAACTGATCCTTACAAATTATATTTGTCTAGTTATATAGTATATATATATAAAGCAAATTCAAATCTGTTCAACTTTTTGCAGATGATAAGAGGGAGGCTCAGAAACCAAGTGCACTGCTTAAAGTCATTCTGCTAGTGCTGGGCAGAGGTGGGGTTCTGATGCAGATAATCATAGTGTCAAGCTGAAATCTCTTTCGCCTGCACCCTACTGCTCCTGGGTTAGTCTTTACCAGTTAGAGCCTACCTGGAGGGGCATCACTGGAGTCAGAAGGTGGGAATTTAATGCAACCAGACTTCCTGTCACAGAATCATCAAAACAGTACTGCCCCAAATTATGCTTGCCAACTAACTAGATATAATTCTTAGGCAGGAACCAGATGACTGAATTGCTCACATAATTCAAAACCAGAATAGAATGTTCCTTTCTTTACTGCACATTGCATAGCAACAATGGATTTTGGAAAAATTAGAATAGTACTTTACCATGGGAGCAACTGATAACTGTAAGAATTGCCACCCACCTTCCTCATTGACAGAAAGACATTGGGGTAAGAAAGGGAACGCGTCTGCGTATTCAAGCTTTAGAAACCTACCGCATCTATAATTCATACGGTGGAATAGCAGAGGCAGCTCTGGAATGGGAGGGGCTGACTGCCAAGGAACAGCCTCCATCTAACCCTTAGAGAGTGTTTAGAAAGCCTGCACCGAGGCTGGAAAGCAGCAGGTGCCCTGGAAAGAAACAGGACCGGAAGATTGGAGACATGGCCTCTAGATCTGGCACTGCCACTATCTAGCCACGTGACAAGGGACTGCAACTTCGTTTCTCTAGTTGTAAAGGAGGAAGATATGATTAAATGCTCTTAGAGTCCCTTTCAGTTCTAACCCGGAATGCAATTTGAATTCTAGGACATTCTGGTCTGGAGTGTGCAGATAATCAAAATATTATCAAATGTGGTGAGATATCAAAACAACCAGTGTGTGTGTTTTCCATGGTAGGAAGAATGTAACAATAAGGCATATCTTATCCATCTGAATAGTGAGGCAAAATGGTTTGGCAAGGAATGAGTTATGGGATTCCAGGAACCTAGATCTCATATGCTGGCCAAGTTTAGATAAACATTTCTCATATCGAACTATCAGTTTTTTTCTTTTTAAAATTATACTTTATTGATTATGCTATTAGACTTGCCCTGATTTTTCCCCCTTTGCCCCGCTCCACCCAGCACCGCCCCCTCTCTCAGGCAATCCTCACACCATTGTTCATGTCCATGAGTCATGTGCATAAATTTTTTGGCTACTCCACTTCCTATACTGTACTTTATATCCCCATGGCTGTTCTGTAACTTCCTACTTGTACTTCTTAATCCCCTCACCTCTTCCCCCATTCCCCCACACCACCTTCCCATCGGGCAACCATCAAAACACTCTCAGTATTCATGATTCTGTCTCTATTTTTCTTGTTTGCTTAGTTTGTTTTTGAGGTTCAATTATTGATAATATGCAGTTTTGCCATTTTATTGTTTATAATTTTGATAATCTTTTTCTTAAATAAGTCCCTTTAATGTTTCATATAATAATGGTTTGGTAATGATGAACTCCTTTAGTTTTTTCTTGTCTGGGATGCTCTTTCTCTGCCCTTTGATTCTAAATGATACCTTTGCTGGGTAGAGCAATCTTGGCTGTAGCTTTTTATGACTTTGACTATTTCTTGCCATTCCTTTCTAGCCTGCAAAGTTTCATTTGAGAAATCAGCTGATAGTCTTATGGGAACTCCCCTGTAGGTAGCTAACTTCTTTTCTCTTGCTACTTTCAAGATTCTCTGTTTATCTTTAACCTTTGGTATTTTAATTATGATGTGTCTTAGAGTGGGCCTCTTTGCATCCATCTTGCTTGGTACTCCCTATTCTTCCTGGACTTGTATGTCTATTTCCTTTACCAAATTAGGGAAGTTTTCTTTCATCATTTTTTCAAGTTTTCTTTCATAAATTTTTCAAATTTCCAATTTCTTGCTCTTTCTCTTCTCCTTCTGGCACTCCCTATGATGTGAATGTTGGATCTCTTGAAGCTGTCCCAGAGGTTGCTTATACTATCTTCATTTTTTTTTTGGTTCTTTTTTTTTTCTTGCTGTTCTGCTTGGTTGTTTTTTGGTTCCTTATGTTCCAAATCATTGATTTGATTCTCAGCTTCATCCATCTACTATTGTTTCCCTGTAAATTGTTCTTTATTTCAATTAGTGAATCCTTCATTTCTGACTCTCTTATTTATGCTGCTGAGGTCCTCTATATTCCTTGAGCATCTTTATAATCAGTGTTTTGAACTCTGCATCTGATAGATTGCTTATCTCCATTTCATTTAGCTCTTTTTCTGGAGTTTTGATCTGTTCTTTCATTTGGGTCATGTTTCTTTGTCTCCTCATTTTGGCAGCCTCCCTGTGTTTGTTTCTATGTATTAGGTAGAGCTGCTTTGACTCTGTGCCTTGGTAGTGTGGCCTAATGTAGTAGGTGTCCTGTAGGGTCCAGTGGCACAGCCTCCCCTATCACCCAAGCTGCGTACTCGAGTTGTGCCCTTTGTGTGGGCTGAGTACACCCTCCTCTTGTAATTGAGTCTTCATTGCTATTGGCAGATCAATGAGAGAGATTTACCCAGGCCAGTCAGCTGCAAGGATTGACTGTAACCACTGACCACCAACCTTTACCATCCTTGGAGTATCAGTTGAGTAAGGCAAGGTGGTGTTCTCTGATGTGGCCTGTAGCTGTCCATTGGGTACACTGGCCCTTGGATTTCCTGGGTGGTTCAGGGCAAGTTCAGCCCCCACCTGTGTTTTACCCTGGGCCACCCTGCATGAACTACAAAGCAATCTGAGATGGCTGCTACTTGTGCTGGGTTTGGAGCTACTTTGCTTTACCCAGGCAAAGCCAAGCTGTGAATTTAGGCTGGCTGCTGCTAGTACCAGGCCTGGGGCTCACTGAGGCCAGCTATTGCTTATTTGAGGAAATTTAGGAAGTTGTGTGGTAAGGTTCGGTGGGCCTATAAGTTGGGTGGAGCGGAGTCTCTGGGGATCTCCAAGGTGGGTCAAACAGTGTTAGCTAGATGGATGGAGTTCCAGCCTGCTGGCTCTCTGGCTCTGTGTTGGGAGGGCTCAGAAAAGGGACAATAGCCTCTGCTTGCCGAGTGCCAGACACTTCAGTCTCTCCCAGTATGCCATTGGTACCCTTCAAGCTGCCACCCTTGTGCTAGAGTTCAGAGGAAATAATCTGAATAGGTGAGTCCATGCATGCATTCTTTAAGAGGAACTACTTGTGTCTCAAGCAATTTCTTCTGCTGACTCCATCCCTGCTGGTTTTTGTAGGTAGAAGTTGTGTGGACTTATCTTCCTGGTGCTGGTGGTGGTATTGTCCAATTACGGTTGATTTATGTGAGACAAATTGAGAGAAAGTACTTTAGGAAGTTAACACTGGAGTGAGCTATTTCATATTTTGGATCCCTCATATTTTTTCTCATTGGAATTAAGAGGGGTTGGGCCTAACCTTTAAAATCTTTTGCAGCTCTAAAATACTGAAATTATGTGTTCATCTTTCCAGTTCTCTGTAACTTTGCACTAAAGGCTAAAAGCAAAGGATTCCCTGTGATTTCCCATGAAAGGCAAAAATAAAAAGTATGCATGCATAATTTAGTATTGATATTTGTATTATTTAGTCTGATCACAGAAGAAATGGGAGCTGATGTCATAGCCTGTCTTGTTTTCCACTTCAATCCCAAGGGAAGTTTAGGAGCAATTTCTTTTGCCTCGACTTCCCAGACAGCACTGCATACAAACATTCAATGTGCACGACCTTCCCGTTAGAGAAGTAAGTGTTTTCATTTTCATCACTGGGGAGGAATTTGTATTTGCAACGTCACAGATTGACAGATAACTCACAACTGGGAAATAATTTCAACATATAATCACAGGGACCTGCGGGCTCTAATTTATAGGGAGCTACAAGCTTTGGGGATTGAATACTTCAGCCCCTTCATTTAACAGATGAGGAAACTGAGGTCCAGAGGAAAACTAATCAGAGGTAGAGCTAGTTGGCACTAGGGCTCCTACTTCAGTTCTTTTTCCAATCACAACTTGCAGCTTTCGATACTTATGAATATTTTCATTGATGACCCTCCCCTCAGAGGTGAGAATCGGAACAATGGGGTGTTGTTCAACCCCACTGTGGGAGGGGCAGGACGAAGGGTGGCTGGTACTTGCCAACAGTCAGAGGGCAGCACTTCTTTCTGTGTTTCCACACTCATCGCTAGTAGTTCACTTAGGCTGGGTTATTTGCTAGCTCCACCTTCTCTCCTTCCTCATTCCTGCAGGAGATGAACATGGTCAGGAGTTCCCAAATAAACTTGGCTTTGAAGGCCACTCAGAACTGAAGATGAATGCAACAAAAGTCAGGACAAGAAAAGGACACTTGGGACCTCAGTAAAGACTGCTGTGTACTAGATGTTAACTGGAGTCCTCACGTAGCAGATGGGATAATTTACTTCTAGAAACTGTGGCCCAATAAAAGGCATCTTTGAGAAGAAGGACTTTTTGAACCTTCAAGGATGAGTAGTATTTTGATAACCTTCACCTCACTGGCATTTGCTTTCTATGTTACCCGGTTTTCTGTTCTAATTTTTAGGGCCCTGTTGTCTGGATGATTCATGAATGTTGGATTTCTTTCCAAGCAGGCTGTAAACACCTCGAGTTGAAAAAACATACATTTTAACCCTCCAAACAACTGAGCATGGGTATTTAAAAGGGTAAAACCTCAGAAAGTACTCCCTGAGTGGGTGAATGAATGAATGAATGAATGTACTTCATGCCTGCTAACCTTTAGAATTAAAAAATTGGTAGCTTTCTATATTATGTTGAACAGAAATTGTCCCCAAAAGAAATTTATTCAAAATTCTACATAATATTTTTATGTAGGTATTTATTTGTCACTGTTTTTGTACAAGTTGTTTTTGCTTGCCTAAATAAAATTTATTTATTTATTTAAAGATTTTATTTATTTTTAGAGAGAAGGGAAGGGAGGGAGAAAGCGAGGGAGAGAAACATCAATGTGTAGTTGCCTCTCATGTGTCCCCTACTAGGGACCTGGCCTGCAACCCAGGCATGTGCCCTGACTGGGAATCAAACCTGCGACCCTTTATTTTGCAGGCCCATCCTCAATCCACTGAGCTACACCAGCCAGGGCTAAATAAAAATCATTTAAATAATTTTATTGTATCTTAGGCAAAGTGAGACGATAAACTTTAAAATTTATGTGTTTTATTGAAAGCAATATGATTAAATGATACCCTTATTATACTTTTTAAAATAATTTCTTTAAGTTTTTTTTTATTTTAGAGGGAGGGCAATGGAAAGACAAAGAGGGAGAGAAACATTGATGTGAGAGAGAAACGTCAATCAGCTGTCTTCCGTACACACCCCAACCAAGGAATGAACCTGTAATCCAGGCATGTGCCCTGACTGGGAATCAAACCAGTGACTCTTCAGTCTGAGGGACAACACCCAACCAACTGAGCCACACTGGTCGGGGCACCCATATTACACTTTTAATAACTCTTTTTCCATCAAAATATAGAATTAAGGGGAAAAAAAGAAAATAATCCCTCATAGTCCCACAACCACTATTGACACATCAGTGATATTTCTTTCAGCCTTCATCCTTTTACCACATACATATATAATGCACACATAGGTGTGTGTATATGTATATAGGTACACATATATTATATATGTATATTTTACAAAATGGATCAAATAGTGTATGCTATTTGAACTTGCATTTTTCATTAACATCATATTGACTATCTTCCTATATCTTTAAATATTTTTCTAAAATTAATGAAAGCTGTATAGTATTCCAATATATGAATGTACCATAATTTATTTAACTAAGCCTCTCTACCTTTGGGCACTTAGTTTACTTCCATATTTTTCCTATAAGTAATATTCCAGGGAACATCCTTGTAATACTATCTTCATGCCTATGTGAAAATTTTCTCAATAATAACAATAATTACATTAAATTCAGAGTTTTCTATTTTCCCAATTACTCTTTTTTTTTTTTTTTTTTTTTTTAGGAAAAAGGTACTGTCTGGCCAGGAGTGTGGGTGTCAAATCTTTAGACCTTTGGGAACTACTAAGGATGGGAAATTTTGCTTTTAGAAGAGGTTTGGTCCCTTGTGCTATAAATTATTACTATTTTGCTGCAAAAAAGGCTTAATTTGCATGACATAAGTTAAAACACATAATAACTCCCAGCCATCTCCCTGCCGACATTAGAGAGTTGATTTTGCCACTACTTCCATTCCACCCCCATTACACAGAAACATGTGTACGTATTATAGAAATGTGTTTGTATATCTGGGTGTAGTCTCTTGCTCTTCAATAAAAATGCAGTGCCCGTAGGTGTTCAATTCATATTTATCAAGTGAAAGAAAGGGAAGAGAAAGAAATAATTTTGTATTGATTCAATGACCACAAGTCCATCTCTATCCTGTTAAACGTGTCCTCTCACCCCTTGTCAGGTGCCCTTGGAGAAAGCGGGAAGTGAGCACCGTATTTCCTACCTCTGCAAGAAACAAAGGGGAGACTACTAGGACCCATTGTCTACGTCCTGCCCCCCGACATTTTCAGGATGACAGACCAGCCTGATTAATACCCACGAGCGTATTTTTGCATCTTAGGGAAAAAAGAGCTTCCTAAAGGTAGGAATACACTTTGTTCTTGCATATCAAAGTTGAATTGCTATGCATTGTATAAATTGTGAATGAAGGAACATGCCAATCTTCCCATTACCTAATGCTTAAGAATTCATTTAGGCCTTAATGTGTGAAACCTTATCCTAACCATTTTCTCAGTAGGTCTCTCAAAACATCAGGTCTAAAATGGCCTGAAAGGCCATCCAAGTCTTCCCTGGTGGTTGGCCTCCACCACAAATGTCCCCGGTTCTGTGTGAGCATCTCCAGTGACAGGAAGCTGACCGGTTTCCTGAGCAGCTCCATCTATCTTTGGAGAGGCAGCTCTTATTGTTAGAACCAAAAGCTACCTCTCTGCACCTTATTCCCACCAGTCCCAGTTACACCCTCCAGGATATCAAAAGCAAGTCTGACCCTTCTTCCTCATGGAGGCGTAAAAGCAGCTTGGGTCTTCCCTGCTTGTTTTCTCCAAGGTAAATATAATTTTTAGCAAAACTCTCTTAAAATTTTTGTTGCCCTTGCCCAGAACTTAACTTTTCCAGTTAGCAATGGTGGGCCGATTTATTCTGAGCTGTCTGACCCTACGTCTCCCCAGCCTCCCTGACTCATACAGAAGGGGGTATACTGGGTTCCTGGCAAGGACCTCTGGGAATCGAAGCCAGAGACTCTTTGTTCCTCGCTCAGAGATTGTCCCTGAACAAGAAGTGTGTGCCTGGTTATCTCTCTCTTCCCTCGGGTCTCTCACAGTGGTGGATGGACTTCCCTGACCACCCACTTTAGTTCCTGGCTTTTGCCCTGGGAAGTAAGGGCCAGCTCTAGGAGGTATTCAGGAAGAGCAGCGTGCTTGCTGTAGAAAGAGCATGGGCTTTGGAGTGAAGGAAGGTGAGGTTTAAATTCCAGCTCCTCTGTGAAATTGTTCTGAGCCCTTGTGCAAGATGTTTAACCTTTCTGGGGTTTTGTTTCTTTATCTCTACTCGAGTGAACTGATATCCACTTTAAAGTACTGTTTTTAAGGGCTGAATAGGATAATGTACTTAAAGTGCCAGGCTTATGGTGGACTTTCTAGAAATGGTAGTTACTACTAATCAGACTAAACAATTTTTCACTAGAAAAATTATAGCTTAGTCATACTCTATATGGAAAAAGTAATTTTTAACTACCACAGTACCTATACATTTGTTAGTCTCATTTAAGGAATCTCTGGCCTCTTATTCATAGTGAATCTTTTTAAAAGAATGACCCATATCTACAGTCCTCTTGTTCTTATGTCCTACTCATTCTGCAGCCCAAGGACAGATCGACCTGCTGACCCCACATATTCTCTGAAATGCCTCTTTTAAGGGAAGTCTCTGTTGCCAGATCCAAGGGACCTCTGTGGGCCTCCACCCCTCCGCAGCGTTTGACCCTGTCGGTCACAGGAGCCTTTCAGGAAAGCGCTCCCCTCCTACGAGATGCCACATTCCTCTCTGGATGCCCCAAAGCCTCCTTCTATCCCCTTCCCAAGGTCCACTCCTAAATGGCAACATTCTTTAAGATTCGTTCCTGGACCCTCTTCTGCTCTATACTCAGGGGCAATCTAATCAGACTTCAACTGCCAGCCTTAGGCTAATGATTTACCACATACAGGGTGGGGAAAGTAGGTTCACAGCTGTTTGTATGGAAAAGAATATAATAATTAATAGATAATAATATGAGAATGAACTGTTTTGCATACTCACAACTGTAAACCTACTTTTCCTCCACCCTGTATGTCTCCAGCTCATATTTCTCTCCAGAAACACAGACCTGTATATCCCACCCCCTGCTTGACTTCATCGTCTTCTGGCATGTCCCTTGGGTACTTCACACTCCAGTTGCTCAACATGGAACCAATTGTCTTCCCCTCCTAATCAATCTTAACTCCCGGGCGCTGTTGTCTAGTGACTAACGCCGCCGTCCGGTTCCTCCAGTTGCTAGAGCCAGAAATCTGGGAGTCAGCCCTGGTTCTTTTCTCTCCCTTAGGCGCTCTGATCTAATTAACCACCAAGTTCTATCAATTCTGGCCCCTGAGTGTCTCTACAATTTATTGTATTCTTTCTGTTCCCTCTGCCACTATTTCTGCTCAGGCCAGCCAACAACTGGTCTTATTTCTTTTGTCTTATCACTGCTAGTGAAGTTTCTACCCTGTGATCTAAGTCAACTTTCTCAATGTAAATTTTATAATGTTAGTCTGTAAATTAGTAAATGAAAATGCTTTCATTTCTTTCCTGTTGCCCCCAGAAAAAAGTACAAATGCCTGTTGAGAAGGCGTTTTATTGATCTGGTTTCTATTTTCCTCACTAACCTCAGCCTGTTCCCCTCCGCTTCCCTGTCTGGTGCCTCTTCTTCATTCTTCCTCTACCCTCCGCTTTTCCCTCCCACACTCCCTCCAGCCCCTCGTACTGCAGCTGGCTGTTTCCGAACTCACCAAACCCTCAGCCCTGGGCCTTTGCACGTGCTTGGCTTTTTTTTCTAATTCAGATTCTTTTTCCTACCTCTTTGTCAGGCTAACTCCTAATGTTATTCAGAAATCACCTTGGCTTTCACCTCCTTCAAAGAGTATCTACTAGTTTAGCTGAAAGGAATAGGCCACCGTGGGCCCTTTTGTCGTAACAAGTATGCCATAGTAACACGAGATGTTGACACTGTGGGGAACTGGGGTGAAGGATCCATGGGAACTCTCTGCACTATTTTTGCAACTTTGCTTAAACTATTCCAAAATAATAAGGTTATTTAAAAAAGAGTCTCCGCTGACTCTCCTGTGCCTGCTTAGCTGCCGCTTCTGTGTACCTATAAGACAGACCTGTGCTTCCTCCAGGGAGAGTGTCAAAGCACTTAGCACAGTATCTTGCCTTTGTCTGTGTGCCCGTCTCTTCCACTGAAAAATGATAGAATCATTTCTTATGTATTTTTTGCACCGTGCCTAGCTAATGGGAACTGTTGAACGAGTATCTCCTAAGTAAATGTTTGTTGTTAGATAAGTTGATTTTGGGCGATAGCACCGGAGCTTTTGTTGTAGAGCGATATGAAATTACAGGCCTGGAAGAAAAGAACTTCAAAGTCTCAGGCATCACGGGTGACTGGTAGCCCCTGCTTGCTTCTCGGCAGGATGGATTTGGCGGACATGAAATGATGGATACACCTGAACGTCGCATGTGTCCCTACACGCTGTGCCTGTTTTCAAGAGAGTCACGTGACTTCTTCCTCTGCAGGTAAAGAGCACTCCCCCCGCTGAGCTGGGTTAGTTCACCCGGGTGAGTCTCCCAGGCTGCTGGCCCGTCCCAGGAGGGTGTGGCTGTGTGGGAGAGCACAGAAGCCAACCAGGACAGAGCACAGGAACCGGCTGGAAGAGGAGTGACACTGTGGGGTGATGAATCCCCCGGTCAGCCATTCTCGTCCCAGCTCTTTCATGAAAGAACTATGTGACCTTGGACAAGTGTCTTCCTCTTCGTAAGGTCCAGTGTCCATATGTATAAAATGAGGACTTGGATTGGTTGGTCTCTAAAGTCCCATCCAGGATTGATGCTCTGGGATTCTGTGATCCGTGTGAATGAAGACTGTGAACACCAGCAGGAGGAAACAGGTAAGTGTGTATGAGAAAAATGTGGCAACTAACCACCAGTTCCAGGTCAGCAGCAGCCTTCAGCAAAAAGGAACCAAGCTGGGACAGAGGTTTGTTTAAGTCACCCTGGGGG